>CM038143.1:316477032-317677032 GCA_021437245.1 Aegilops speltoides
AGGTGTCGTCGGTGTGTCGACTCGAGCGGCTCCGCCTTGAGTAGGATGAAGTGGTAGAATGTTGGTTCACCAACAAGGCATGAATCTCGTCCATTCTTGCATCGTTCTCTTGTTTGTGAGCATCGAGCTTGTTGTCGAAGTAGTCTCTTGTTCGTTGCTCGGGGAGTCGCAAGTTGGTGGAGAGATTGTCGATGCGGTCGCTCATTGCTTGTTTTTCTTGATGCATAGCTCATTGTGCACCGAAGAGGTGGTTCTTGGTGACATAGGACGACATGTCATCGTCTTGCTCGATGAAGAGTGGGTTGGTAGAAGAACTTGGCCTATCCATCATTCCAAACAAATATATGAGTGGGATAAAGAGAAGAACTTATACCAAATGTGCCTTGAGCGATGTTGAAGATGGATCAATGGTCACTCAAATGTGGAACAAGGAAATAGCACAATTGGTACCAATTCTTGTCGGTTCTCACACCTACACAAGTAAAAGCTTATGGTGGAGCTCGTTTAGGATGGTGGCACAAAATTTGATGCAAGTGTTAGTGAGCTTCAATAATGTTGGAAAAGATTCACAAATTTGCAAATGCAACAAGTAGACCAATAGCAAGATATGGTACACAGAAACACACACACAAATAGATAAATGGGGTTGTGCAACCAAGGAATGAGCCAATATGTGGAGTCCATGAGAATGCTCTTGTTGCACAACACTAGAGAGACGCTAGTACGATTGCACAATAGGCGGATACGAAACTTGTGCACAACCTACTAGGCAAAAATGCAACGACTTCTATCCCAAGTATGCTATATGTATGGTATTCCGGTGATATGATCTAAGATGATTTGTATGACAATCTTAATGTAGTATTATGCTATGGTTCTTGCTTATAAGCTCTTCGCTTATCTTTCCCTTTTGCTTAAGAGCTTGTTTGGCTCTTTCTCTTTTGAGATCTTTTCTCATGCAAAATTCTACGAACCAAGATAGCAATTGTGTATATGTGGTGACAACTTTGTGACACAAAAGATGATACCAAGATATGCACCACGATGGTATGGTATGTATGCTATGGGATGTATGATCACTAATGTGCACAAGTCACGTTGTCGGCAATACTCAAAGGCTAGTCTTGATGGGTAAGCAACGCAAAAGTAAGGCTAAGGTGGTTATCAATGCAATGGCATGGAATAGACAAAGATGTCATCGAGGTTACCGATGCGGTAGTCGTTTGTGATCACGGACGTTTGTTGGCGATGACGAGTCCTTGGCGAAGATGAGCGGTGGTGATGTTGATGTCGAACTGTACCCATATAGCCGAAACACAATAGGACATGGGAACCACAACTCAAAATCTCAAAGAAAAAAACGTGTAAAAATTTGTCGGAGTGCGAAACGGGTGAGCGATGGTGGTTGCGGAAAGCGGTGGTGGCATGTAAGTGCGTATGCAGAAGTGATGGTGGAATGGTGGGGGAAACCAAACTGAAAATATTCGGTTTCGTCAGGGATGGTCGGACGACCGAAGATGGTCGGACGACCGAAGATGGTCGGACGATCAATGGTGGTCGGACGACCGATGCTGGTAGGACGTTCGGTGCTTGGGCGATTTCGGGCACGGGATGAACTCGGGATTTCGAGATGGAGATGGCGAATTTGGTTTAATCCGAGCGATTTTTTGGATGGAAATGGTGGAGATGATGGGGGAAAGCTAGATCCACTCGTGGCAAAGCAAATCCATGGATCAAATCCAAAAAAACTTCATCACACCAACAAATCACAAAAAACATTTGGGGCTATTTTTGGTGGGGATTTTGAAATTGGGGAAGAACACAACAAAATCAAGCTAGAAAACAAAGGGTAGGGGCTCCAAATACGTGATCTACGTGGCTCATGGTACCAAATATGATGTAGGGTAGAACCCTAGATGCCCGATCTTTCACGATTGGAGGGGATCCTACGAAGAACACGAAGAACATGAGGAGAAATCACGAGGGGAAACACGAGAGAATTACTCAAACCAACAAGACATGGTCACACATGTGCTAGATCCATGAACACAAAGGGATACACAATCCAAATCCAACAACGAACGATACAATTAGTTAGTTCACCTCCGTGAGGAGGTCTTGAAGGGTCTTCCCATAAAGGGGTCTTGAATCCGCTTAGGGGATCTTCTCCGAAGAGGTCGTGAGCTCCGAGGAGAAGTAAATAAGTGGATGAGCAAAGCTCTATCTCAAATATGAGCTATCACATTGCTAACCTAGAAAGAGGGCGGATGAGGTCTATTTATAGTCTTAGTGGATGAAAGGGTAAGTGGCTTCGGCCCAACATGCAGGCGGTCACACAGGCGTCGGACGTCCGATGGTCACCGGTCGTCCGAAGGCTTGTGAGGGTCCGGAACTCCGGTGCCGGTCGGGCGTCCGATGTTTCGGCTCGGGTCTAGACTTCTCGGTCGTCTGGTAAGGGTCGGTCGCCAGGTCGGTCGGTCGTCCGGAGGTCTCCACTCTTCCGATGGTTTGGCTCAGGTGTGGTGGTGTCGGTCGTCTGGCGAGGCTCGGTCGTCCGGGCGCTGGGAGTGGTCGGACGTCCGGTCGGCGTCGGTCGTCCGGCCGCTGTAGCATGCGAAGGGTGGGACTTGACTGGTCGGTTGGAGCCTCCGGGCGTCGCACGTCCAAGAGGCATCGGTTGTCCGATGACTGGGAGTTTCGAGCAGTCCTTCTTCTATTCCATTGAACTTGGTGTCCTCGTCGTCTTGTCCGTTGGGTGCAGCTGGCCCGTGGCGTCCCTCCGAATACCTGATCACACATAGGGTCTTAGCATGAGGTAGTAGCCATGTCTCATAGGTAGAAAGTGTAAGTTTGGAGAGGAGCGATTTCACCTTATCTTCAATAGCCTTTGCTCAAGCTCTTGTCATTGGTCCAAGTGGTGTCGTGGGAGATGTAGATACGTCCATGGGGGTGATCGTGGGATGCTCTGCATCACTACTATTCTGAAACACCCATGTCTTAATATTCATGCCATGATTAGATTATATGATCAATATTTTGCTAGCTAGCATTCCACATAAAAATTATCTTTTTTATAATTTACCTACTCGATGACGAGCGGGAATTAAGCTTGGGATGCTGATATGTATCCGTCGTATCTATATTTTTAACTGTTTCATGCCAATATTCTATAACTTTCATATACTTGTGGCAACATTTTATATTATATTTGGGACTAACATATTGATCCAGTGCCCAGTGCCAGTTCCTGCTTGTTGCATGTTTTTTGTTTCGCAGAGTATCCATATCAAATGAAGTCCAAAAGCGGTAAAAATTTACGAAGATTTATTTTGGAATATGCATGATTTTTGGGAAGAAGAATCAACGCAAGACGATGCTCGAGGCCCCATGAGGCACCAGGGCGCACTATGGTACCTCATGAGCCCCTCGTAAGTCGGTTGAGCCCCTTCTTTCGCCGCAAGATAGATAACATCCGGAAAAAATCATGTTAAAATTTCAGCTCAATCGGAGTTGTGGATCTCCGTGAATTTAAGAAACGGTTTTCGGCCAGAAAACAGGAACGCGAAACAGAAGAAAACAAAGAGAGAGAGAGAGAGAGAGAGAGAGAGAGAGAGAGAGAGAGAGAGAGAGAGAGAGAGAGAGAGAGATCCAATCTCGGAGGGGCTCCTGCCCTCCGGGAGCCATGGAGACCATGGAACATAGGTGAAACCCTCCTCCATCTAGGGGGGGGGGCAAACAAAGAAGAAGAAGAAGGGGGCTCTCTCCCCCTCTCTCTCGGTGGCGCCGGAATGCCGCCTGGGCAACCATCATGATGAGAATCTATACCAATAACTTTGCCGCCGTCATCACCAACTCTCTCCCCCTGTATGCAGCGGTGTAACACATCTTCTCCCCGCTGTAATCTCTACTTAAACATGGTGCTTAATGCTCCATATTTTTATCCAATGATGTGCTGCCATATGCTACTTCTTGAGCTTGCATTGATTTTTCCCTTGAATAGGAAAGGGTGATGCAGCAAAGTAGAGATAAGTATTCTCCTTAATTAAGAACTAAGGTATCAATCCAGTAGGAGGCACAAGAAAGTCCACAATATATGCACCTACACAAACTAAATAACACTTGCACACAACGCGAAAAATGGGTTGTCAATCCCTTCATGGTCACTTGCAAGAGTGAGATCTAATAGAGATAGATATAAAAGATAAGTAAAAGGAAAAATAAAGTAAATAGCAGCAAGGTATTTTTGGGTTTTTGGTTTTATAGATCTGAAAATATATTATGGAAAATAGACCCGGGGGCCATAGGTTCCATTAGAGGCTTCTCTCTTGAAGAAAGCATATGGTGGGTAAACAAATTAACGTTGATCAATTGATAGAAAAGCGCATAGTTATGACGATATCCAAGGCAATGATCATGAATATAGGCATCACGTCCGTGACAAGTAGACCGACTCCTGCTTGCATCTACTACTATTACTCCACACATCGATCGACTCCTGCCTGCATCTAGAGTATTAAGTTCATAAGAACAGAGTAACGCCTTAAGCAAGATGACATGATGTAGAGGGATAGATCCAATCAATATGGTAAAACCCCCAAATTTTTATCCTTAATGGCAATAATACAAATACGTGCCTCGCTACCCCTATTGTCACTAGGTGAGGACACTGCAAGATTGAACCCATCACAAAGCACCTCTCCCATTGCAAGAAAAACCAATCTAGTTGGCCAAACCAAATTGATAGATCAGAGAGAAATACAAAGCTATATTAATCATGCATAAAAGAGTTCAGAATGGACTCAAATAATATTCATCTGATCATAAATCCACAATTCATCAGATCTCAACAAATGAACAACAAAAAAAGATTACATCAAATAGATCTCCAATAACATCGAGGAGAACATTGTACTGAAGATCATAGAGAGAGAGAAGAATCCATCTAGCTACTAGCTATGGACCCATAGGTTTGTGGTAAACTACTCACACATCATCGTAAGGGAAGCAAGGTTGGTGTAGAGGGCCTCCGTGATCCAATCCCCCTCCGACGGAGTACTGGAAAAGGCCCCAAGATGGGATCTCACGAGAAAAGAAGCTTACAGCAGTGGAAAAGTATTTTTGGTCTACCCTCTCGTGTAGAGGGAATGTTTGGGAATTTATAGTGCTGGAGTTAGGGTTAGGAGAGCCAGGGGGCCTTGCTGGAGTTAGGGTTAGGAGAGCCAGGGGGCCCCCAAGCCCCCTGGCCATGCCCCCCCCCCCGGGCGCACCCCCAGGGCTTGTGGCCCCCTCATGGGTCTTCTCGCCTCCTCCCCAAGCCTCGTGGGTGTCTTGTTGTCCAAGAAAAATCATCGTAAAGTTTTATTCCGTTTGGACTCCATTTGGTATTGATATGTTGTAAAAGTCAAAAACAAGGAAAAAAACAACAACTGCCACTAGGCACTAGGTTAATAGATTAGTCCTAAAAATGATATAAAATAGCATATGAATGCACATTAAACTTCCAAGATAGATAATATAATAGCATGGAACAATAAAAAATTATAGATATGTTGGAGACGTATCAAGCATCCCCAAGCTTAATTCCTGCTCGTCCTCGAGTAGGTAATTGATAAAAACAGAAGTTTTGATGTGGAATGCTACCTAACATATTTATTAATGTAATTTTATTTATTGTGGCATGAATTTTCAGATCCATAAGATTCAAAACAAAAGTTTAATATTGACATAAAAACAATAATACTTCAAGCATACTAACAAAGCAATCATGTCTTCTCAAAATATCATGGCTAAAGAAAGTAATTACTTCAAAATCATATAATCTTGTCATTCTTTATCTTCATCACACAAAGTGTTTATCTTGCAAAAGGCCGATGACAAGCCAATCAATTGTTTTATCTTGTTAATGTTCTCAAGTTTTTTCAACTTTCAAGCAATACATGAGCGTGAGCCATGTATATGGCACTACGGGTGGAATAGAGTATGGTGGAGGTTGTGAGGAGAAGACAAAAAGGAGAAAGTCCCACATCAACTAGGAAAATTAACAGGCTATGGAGATGCCCATCAATTGATATTGATGCAAGTGAGTAGGGATTTCCAAGCAACAGATGCACTAGAGCTATAAGCGTATGAAAGCTAAAAAGAAAACTAAGTGGGTGTGCATCCAACTTGCTTGCTCATGAAGACCTAGGGCAATTTGAGAAAGCCCATCATTGGAATATACAAGCCAAGTTCTATAACAAAAAATTCCCACTAGTATATGGAAGTGATAAGATAGGAGACTTGAAAGCACAAGTGCTCCCTGGGTGATTTTGGTAATTAATGTCAACATATCTCTTGTTGGACTAATATTTTCATCTAGTATATTTCAGAGAAGTTCAACATTGGAGTGGTCTGGACCAGAGGATGTGGAACCCCTTCAAGATGCTAAGGACAAACATATGCAAAAGCTCAAGACTCTACAATTTCATTTTAGTGATCCAAGATCACATTGAGTCCATAGGAAAGCCAATACTATTAAAAGGGGATGAGGTGTTGCTTAATGGCCTGCTTGCTCAAAGTGCTTAGTGATATGCTCCAAAACCCTAAACCACTTTCTCATATCCACATATGTCCTAAACCTAAAAGTCAAACTCGGCCCTACTGATTTGATCTATCCGGTGCCACTGAGAGTTCATTTGACATAGCCACTACCAAACCCTAATTAGTTTGGTCTCACCGAAGGGATCTCGGTCACACCGAGATGGGCTTGAAAACTTCCTATTGCCTGTTGCAACAATTTCGGTCCCACTGAATTTGTGCAATCGGTCCCACTGACTTTGCTTGACCGATTCTCTATTTGCTTATTACCAAAATCAGTCTCACCGAGTTTGTGTAATCGGTCAAACCGAGTTGAGGTTTTACCCTAACCCTTGCACATCGGTCTCACCGGGTTGACCTTGTAGGTCCCACCGAAAAATCTAACATTCACATTTTGACCTGAATCGGTCTGACCGAGTTTTACCATTCGGTCTCACCGAGTTTGGGAATCTGTGTGTAACGGCTAGATTTTGTGTGGAGGCTATATATATCCCTCCACCCATTCTTCATTCGTGGAGAGAGCCATCAGAACGTGCCTACACTTCCAGCATTCATTTTCTGAGAGAGAACACCTACTCATGTGTTGAGACCAAGAAATTACATTCCAACCACAAGAATCTTGATCTCTAGCCTTCCCCAAGTTGCTTTCCACTCAAATCATCTTTCCACCATAGCCAAATCTGTGTGAGAGAGTTGAGTGTTGGGGAGACTATTATTTGAAGCACAAGAGCAAGGAGTTCATCGTCAACACACCATCTATTATCTTTTGGAGATTGGTGTCTCCTAGATTGGTTAGGTGTCACTTGGGAGCCTCCGTCAAGATTGTGGAGTTGAACCAAGGTGTTTGTAAGGGCAAGGAGATCGCCTACTTCGTGAAGATCTACCCAAGTGAGGCAAGTCCTTCGTGGGTGATGGCCATGGTGGGATAGACAAGGTTGCTTCTTCGTGGACCCTTCATGGGTGGAGCCCTCCATGGACTCGCGCAACCGTTACCCTTCGTGGGTTGGAGTCTCCACCAACGTGGATGTACGATAGCACCACCTATCGCAACCACGTCAAAAATCTCCGTGTCTCCAATTGCATTTGCACACTCCAATCCCATCCCTTACTTTCTTGCAAGTTGCATGCTTTACTTTCCGCTGCTGATATACTCTTTGCATGCTTGCTTGAATTGTATTGTGAATGTTTGAAATTGTGCTAATTTCCTACCTCAACTTGAAAAACTTAAAAATTGCTATCTTTGCTTGTTGAGGTCTAATCACCCCCCCCCCCCCTAGACACCTCTTATCAATCCTTTCAATTGGTATCAGAGCTTTGGTCTCCATTGCTTTGGTTTAATCACCATTGGAGGAAGATGGATGAGTCTACGTTGGGGAGTATTAGACTAGAGTGCCTATGCTTGATGGAGAATTCTTTAGTGAGTGGAAAAATGAGATACTTGGAATTTTTCATGAATATCACTTGATCAAGTACATTACTACTCCTTGTGAACCCCTTGTTGACCCCTTGCAGCCTACCCATGATGAGTCTCTTGACATGATTCGCAATCTTAGAACTATCAATCTTATCACTAGAGGTTTGCCTAGAAATTTGATTGGTCACTTGCCAACTCTTGATTGTGATTATACTATATGGAGATTTCTTGAGGAGCGATTTCTGGACTATTCCTTGAAAAACTTAGATGAAATTCTTCACAAGTATATTGCTTTGAATAAGATGAATCCCAATGATCCTAAGTTTAGAGATTGTTTATTTGAGCTTCGAGACCTTATGCGTGCCAAAGAAGATTTTGGAATTATTAGCAATATTATTTCCGAAGCTATTAGAATTCATAGAGACAAACATTGTCAAAATCATATATCTAGTGGATCACTCTCTCTAGGAAATGATCATTTGCAAGATGATGTTGAACATGGATACTATGATGATGTCGGCGTTCTGGATATGGGGGTATCCAGACTTGCCTGTCTGCGGCCCGCCACGTGGCTCCATCGACGGCCTGGTACGACCCAGCTTCAGCATCAACAAATCAAGACCCTCGCGAGGGGCCAAGCCTCGCGAGGCGTACGACATCAAGACCCCCGAGGGAATTGGCCTCCTCAGGCTGGTTCCCGAGGGGCAGAGAGTTCTATGCAAGGTGCACCTCACGAGGCTCAGCTGACGTGAGCCATGACGACCAAGGCCAGGCGGGCGCCAGTTTCCTCTTCGGCGCAAGGGAGGCAAGCCACAGGCGCGGAGTCCCGAGGAATCATCTAAAGGTTTCCATTCTGGTGCAACAAGACCAAGACCGCCAAGACAGCAGGACGGAGGTCATCACCGAGCCCACCGCAGCGTCATGACCAGAGGCTTTTCGCAGGCAAAGACCACTTTAGTCAGGATAGGATGCACTACTTGTCCCCTTGCAAATCTAGCCATTGTGGGATCCCTTCCCACCAACATTTGGGAAGAGGGCCGAGGCCACCATAAATAGGACTTAGCCACCACCAAAGAGGGGGATCAGATCCATTCTCACCCGACCACCTCACCAGCTCCCTTGAGCTCATGAACACCCCACCTCCTGAGTCCAGTTCATCCACTGTACTAGTTCATCCTCAGCCCTTCGAGGCAATCCACCAAAACACTGGAGTAGGGTATTACACCGCAAGGTGTCCCGAACCAGGATAAACTGATGTGTCTCTTTGTCTCTTCGACCCCGACGCGCTAGGCTTAGGAGGATTACGAGTAGGCGGGCTGGGTAGGTTGAGATCTCCGCACGCACCCCAGAGTTCGAACCTTTCAAGGGTTTGCGGACCCCGTAATCCGACATTTGGCACGCTAGGTAGGGGTGCGTCAGGGATCTTCTGCTCCGTCCGTCAGATCGCGCCATCGGCTTCCATGGCGGGCGCTTCTCCATCGACTCGACCGACGCGCGCCTTCAAAGAAGCGCCGGGGCTACGCCCTTTTGCCCCCTCCTTGCGGCGGGTGGAATGGCTGCACAAGTTAAAGCCCGAGATGGCGCCACGCTGTGACGGCATGGCGGACCCGACTGGCTTCCGCCAGGCGTATGAGGAGGCAGTCTGGGCGGCTGACGGAGACGACAAGGTGAAGGCCAACTGGCTCCCCATGGCCCTTGTAGGAGCACCGCGCGCCTGGCTGCTCCACCTGCCAGAGTCCTCTGTGGCCTCTTGGGAGGAGCTTCATAGCCTCTTCGTCGTGAACTTCACGGCGCCGGCGCCTCCTGTCGTTGCAGCCCTCTTAGGCGGCTCGCAGGCACCACCTTCTGATTGGCATATCAAGCAGGTCTACCATCAAGTAAGCGTTGCCCAGGTGAGCTCGGGGCCTCCTCTGGGTTGGGCAGCGCCGAAGGCCGACCTTGCATTCCGCCCAGAAAGCCATCCAGCGACCACAGTAGGAGCAGGAGTGCTCCCAATGCTCTACACCCCCACCATCTGCAACATGGCGGTCACCAGGACCCTCGTTGACGGCAGAGCCAGCCTCAACGTGCTCTCCGCAGAGGCGTTCGGCCTGCTGCACCTGCCTCCCGGCCGGCTCCGCCCCACCAAGCCCTTCTCCGGGGTCGGCGGCAGCTTCACCCGCCCCTTGGAGCAGATCTGTCTCCTCGTCACCTTCGGGACCCGCGACAACTACCGCACCTAGCTCATCGACTTCGACATCACCCGGATCGACTTGCCCTATAATGCCATCCTCAAATACCCCGCCTTGGCCAAGTTCATGCCGGAAACTCACCCAGCTTACAACCTCATGAAGATGCCAGGCAGCAACGTCGTCCTCACGGTGGCAGAGGACACCAAAGATGCGATACAGGCCCTCAAGCTCGCCTTCAGGTCCACGGCGACCGCGCTTCCTGGTGAGAAGGGGGGTCCTCGGGCCCCGGGAGCAGCGTCGGCCAAGAAGAAGCAGTTGTTCTCCCAGGACTGAACCGAGACAAAGCAAGTGCTGGTCAGTGAGGAGGGGACGACCAGCGTGTAACGCCCCGGTTTCGATGCGCCAGGTGTCCGCCAGTTATTCGCCGTCGTTGCCATGTCATTTGCTTGTGTGTTGCACTTTGCCATGTCATCATATGCATTTCATATCATGTCATCATGTGCATTTCATTTTGCATACATGTCCGTCTCATGCATCCGAGCATTTTCCCCGTTGTCCGTTTCTCATTCCGGCACTCCTATGCTCCCCGGCGTCCCCCTTTTTGCCTCTTCTCTTGTGCGGGTGTTAAACTTTCTCGGAATGGACCGAGGTTTGCCAAGCGGCCTTGGTATAGCACCGGTAGACCGCCTGTCAAGTTTCGTGCCATTTGGAGTTCGTTTGGTACTCCAACGGTTAACCGGGTAACCGTAAAGCCTCTTTGAGTTGCAGCCCAACACCCCTTCCAAAGTGGCCCAAAACCCATCTAACTCCCCTCCATGCTCTCGGTCGTTCGATCACGATCGCGTGGCCGAAAATCGCACCTCATTTGGACTCTCCTAGCTCCCTCTATGCCTATAAATACACCCCTCCCCCGAAATTTCGCGGATGAATTCTCGCCCCGAAACCCTAGCCCCGCTCCTCTCGCCCGCCGGACACGTCCGATCTGGACCGGACGCGTCCGCCCGCCGCCCGCAGCCAATCGGCCGCCGACACGTGGCGCTCCTTGTCGCCCGCCGCCCCCGCGCCGCCGGCCGCCCGCCGCCGCCCCGGCCGCATGCCCAGCGCCCGCGCGCCTCGCGGCCGTCGGCGCCCGCCGCGCCGCTGGCGCTCGCCAGCGCCACGCGCGGCGCCGCCCGCCACCGCCGCCCGATCGCCGAGAACCCGCCGCCCGCCCGCCATGGCGCCCTCTGCCATGCGCCGCATGAGTCACCGCCACCGCTCTGCCCGTCGCCGCCGCCGCTTCGCCTCCGCTCGCGGCGGCGCCCGGCAAGCTCCGCCGGCCATCCTCCCGGCCTCTCCTGCGTCCGTCCCTGGCCCCGTTCGTCGTCGGAATCGCCGCCCTCGCCGGAGCTCCGGTCAGATCCGAGTCGGGTATCTAGTTGGATGAGATCCACCAGCTCCCCGAACCAAACGCCAGCCCCATCCCCGGATCCCTCCGTCCCGGGATCTTCCCGTCCATTTTTCGCGAGGTGATATTTTGCCTAAGTCCCAGATTTCATACATAATCATGCCATGTTCATCGCATCGAACCTCTGCATCCGTAGCTCCGTTTTGCGCGTGTAATATGTAAAATTGTTCTTCTCGACGAGTAGATCATTTCATTCCATTGCATCATTTTCATTTGAGCTCATCTTGATGCCCGAAATGCTGTTGGAAGAGTGCATGTTGATGTTAATCTGCTGAAACTGTTATAACTTGCTCATTTATCATTTTTGCCATGATTGATGTGTGCATCCTATGAGGTTGATGTCTACATGTATATTGATCTATGCCATGCCATATTTCCAGGGGTGTTAACCATGTATTTTTGTGAGTTGTGTGCTGAGTGTATCAAGCTTGTTAAGGAGGGTAGTTGTTGTTGCTGTTTTCCTGACAGATTCTGTAATTTCGTGATGCCATGTTAACATGCTTCTAGTAATCATTCTATGCATAATCTGGAGATGCTCTATAAACATGTTTTGATCTACATGTCATGCTCTATCCATTCATTCCCTTGGTTGCAATTATAGCCTGCTGGAACATGTTGTAATCTTGCTCTAAAGTTGCTTGAAAATGTTGTTGTCAGCCTGTTAACATTAAGTTCACTTGTTCCCATGTGTTTTCCTAGTGATCCATGCACCCTATGAACTTGCTCTTGCCATGCTTAGCTTCATAAACATGCCTTATTACTGTTGGTTGCCTTGCCATGCCATGTATTGCTCTGTGGTGAGTGGTTCAAGCTCACGAACATGCCTACTTATTGTTGTTCCTGCCATGTTTGAATCTGTAATATAACTTGCCATGTTTACATGGGTGCCATCATATTTTCTATGCCTTTTTGGCTCATGGTCAGTAAGGGACTTTTGATCTATGCTATTAGTAGATTCATGCCATGCCTTTGGTTGCCATGATATGTTCCTGTAACATGTTGTTTGATAGCTCTAAACATTGCAACCTGATGTTATTTCTGCTAAAGTCTGAAACTGTTATTATTTGCAATATCTCCATGTCATTTTGAGCATGATCCATTGATTTCTGGAGATAGCTCAGTGTTCATGTTTTGTTATGCTTTACCTATACTTCATGTCCATGCCTTTTGTTATTATGTTGGGGTGCTGTAGCTTATTGTTTTGATGCTTGCAAGATGCCTAGTTGCTGTTATGGACAGATTGTTGTTATGACTTGTATAGTGTGCATGTGTTGAACCGTTGCTCCGTTTTGAGTGTGCTCTATATGAAACTTGCTTGATTTTGCATGTAGTTTCATATTATCATGTTGCATCCTTGTTTTGAGGTGTTTGCTTGATGTTTGTATGCATTTTGCATCGATGCCATGTTTAACTTGTTTTGCTCATATCTTCTAGGCCGTAGCTCCGAATCTAATGAACTTTATATGTAACTTGACTAGAATTTCGTGTAGATCATTGTGGTGCATCTTAACTTGCTGTTTAAAAACTTCAACTTAATGTTTATTCAGTTCTGGACCAATTTCGAAATATGCATATGAGGACTTACCGGAATTGTTATATGTTGTTTCCGGCCTCATTTAAACTTGCCTTGATGTGTTGTTCTTGTTTGCATCATCTCTTGCCATGAGTAGCTTCATGTAGCTTTGCCATGCTGAAGGAAATATGCCCTAGAGGCAATAATAAAGTTATTATTTATTTCCTTATTTTCATGATAAATGTTTATCATTCATGCTAGAATTGTATTAACCGGAAACATGATACATGTGTGAATGCATAGACAAACAATATGTCACTAGTATGCCTCTACTAGACTAGCTTGTTAATCAAAGATGGTTATGTTTCCTAACCATGAACAAAGAGTTGTTATTTGATTAACAAGGTCACATCATTAGTAGAATGATCTGATTGACATGACCCATTCCATTAGCTTAGCACACGATCGTTTAGTATGTTGCTCTGCTTTTATCCATGACATATACATGTTCTGTAACTATGAGATTATGCAACTCCGTTTACGGAGGAACACTTTGGGTGCTACCAAACATCACAACGGGCGGGTGATTATAAAGGAGTACTACAGGTGTCTCCAAAGGCGAGATGTTGGGTTGGCGTATTTGAGATTAGGTTTTGTCACTCCGATTGTCGGAGAGGTATCTCTGGGCCCTCTCGGTAATACACATCACTGAAGCCTTGCAAGCATTACAACTAATGAGTTAGCTGTGAGATGATGTATTACGGAACGAGTAAAGAGACTTGCGTAGCGAGATTGAACTAGGTATTGGATACCGACGATCGAATCTTGGGCAAGTAACATACCGATGACAAAGGAACAACGTATGTTGTTATGCGGATCGACCGATAAAGATCTTCGTAGAATATGTAGGAGCCAATATGGGCATCAGGTCCGCTATTGGTTATTATTTGGAGATGTGTCTCGGTCATGTCTACATTGTTCTCGAACCGTAGGGTCCGCACGCTTAAGGTTTGATGGCGGTTATATTATGAGTTTATGTATTTTGATGTACCGAAGAAGTTGAGTCCCGGATGTGATCACGGACATGACGAGGAGTCTCGAAATGGTCGAGACATAAAGATTGATATATTGGAAGCCTATATTTGGAGTTGGAATGGTTCGGGTGAAATCGGGATTTTCTGAGGAACAGGGGTTACGGAACCCTCCCGGGGTTAATGGGCCTTAGTGGGCCATGAGGGAGAAGAGGAGGGGGGCCGGGCAGGGGCAGGCCGCCCTCCCCTAGTCCGAATAGGACAAGGAGGAGGCGGCCCCCTTCCCTCTTTCCCTCCCCAATCCTACTCCAACTAGGAAGGGGAGTCCTACTCGGTGGGAGTAGGACTCCTCGGCAAGCGCCTCCTCTAGGGCCGGCCGCACCCCACCCCTTGCTCCTTTATATACGGGGAAGGGGGCACCGAGAATACACAAGTTTGATCTACGGATCGTTCCTTAGCCGTGTGCGGTGCCCCTCCACCATATTCCACCTCGGTCATATCGTGCATAAAGCTTAGGCGAAGCCTGCGCGATAGAACATCAAGATCGCCACCACGCCGTCGTCTTGTGAAACTCTCCTCCCGAAGCTCTCTTGGATTGGAGCCCGAGGGCGTCATCGAGCTATCGTGTGTCAAGAACTCGGGGCGCCGAATGCTGGCGCCGGATCGGTCGGATCGCGAGGAGATCGTCGACTACTTCCTCTACGTTGTGATCGCTTCGCTTCGGTCACGAGTGTACGAGACAACACTCTCCCTCTCGTTGCTATGCATCACCATGATCTTGCGTGTGCGTAGGAAATTTTTGAAATTACTCGTTCCCCAGCAGTGGCATCGAGCCTAGGTTTTTATGGTTTGATGTTTTGCACGAGTAGAACACAAGTGAGTTGTGGGCGATACAAGTCATACTACCTACCAGCATGTCATACTTTGGTTCAGCGGTATTGTGAGATGAAGCGGCCGGACCGACATTACGCCAGACGCTTACGCGAGACTGGTTTCACCGCCACGAGCACTCGTTGCTTAAAGGTGATTGGCGGTGTCTGTCTCTCTCACTTTAGTTGAACCGAGTGTGGCTACGCCCGGTCCTTGAGAAGGTTAAACGGAGTCTATTTGACGAAATATCGTTGTGGTTTTGATGCGAGGTGAGATTGGTTCTTGCTTAAGCCCGTAGCAGCCACGTAAAATTTGCAACAACAAAGTAGAGGACGTCTAACTTGTTTTTGCAGGGCATGTTGTGATGTGATATGGTCAAGGCGTGATGCTATATTTTATTGTATGAGATGATCATGTTTTGTAACGAAGTTATCGGCAATGGCAGGAGCCATATGGTTGTCGCTTTATTGTATGAAATGCAATGCCTGTAATGCTTTACTTTATCACTAAGCGGTAGCAATAGTCGTAGAAGCATAAGATTGGCGAGACGACAACGATGCTACGATGGAGATCAAGGTGTCGCGCCGATGACGATGGTGATCATGATAGTGTTGCAGAGATGGAGATCACGAAGCACAAGATGATGATGACCATATCATATCACTTATATTGATTTGCATGTGATGTTTATCTTTTATGCATCTTATCTTGCTTTGATTGACGGTAGCATTATAAGATGATCTCTCACTAAATTATCAAGAAGTGTTCTCCCCGAGTATGCACCGTTGCCAAAGTTAAATCGTGCCCGGACACCACGTGATGATCGGGTGTGATAAGCTCTCGTCCATCTACAACGGGTGCAAGCCAGTTTTGCACACGCGAGAATACTCAGTTATACTTGACGAGCCTAGCATATGCAGATATGGCCTCGGAACACGGAGACCGAAAGGTCGAGCGTGAATCATATAGTAGATATGATCAACATAAGATGTTCACCATTGAAAACTACTCCATTTCACGTGATGATCGGTTATGGTTTAGTTGATTTGGATCACATGATCACTTAGATGACTAGAGAGATGTCTGTCTAAGTGGGAGTTCTTAAGTAATATGATTAATTGAACTTAAATTTATCATGAACTTAGTACCTGATAGTATCTTGCTTGTCTATGTTTGATTGTAGATAGATGGCTCGTCTTTGTTGTTCCGTTGAATTTTAATGCGTTCCTTGAGAAAGCAAGGTTGAAAGATGATGGTTGCAATTACACGGATTGGGTCCGTAACTCGAGGATTATCCTCATTGCTGCCTGAAGAGTTACGTCTGGATGCACCGCTAGGTGCAGAACCTCGCCGCAGGAGCAACACCGGATGTTATGAGCGTCTGGCGAGCAAAGCTGATGACTACTCTATAGTTCGATGTGCCATACTTTACGGCTTAGAACCGGGACTTCAACGGCGTTTTGAGCGTCATGGAGCATATGAGATGTTCCAGAGTTGAAGTTGATATTCCAACAGAATGCCCGGATTGAGAGATATGAAGTCTCCAATAAGTTCTATAGCTGCAAGATGGAGGAGAATAGTTACATCGGTGAGCACATACTCAAAATGTGCGGGTATTACAATCACTTGACTCAACTGGGAGTTAATCTTCCGGATGATTGTGTCATTGATGTAATTCTTCAATCACGCCACCAAGCTACAAAGGCTTCGTGATGAACTATAATATGCAAGGGTTAGTAAAGACTATACCGAGCTCTTCGCAATGCTAAAGGCTGCGGAGGTAGAAATCAAGAAGGAGCATCAAGTGTCGATGGTCAATAAGACCACTAGTTTCAAGAAGAAAGGCAAAGGGAAGAAGAAGGGAACTTCAAGAAGAACAGCAAGCAAGTTGTTGCTCGGAGAAGAAACCCAAGTCGGCCCTAAACAAACCGAGTGCTTCTACTACAAGCGACTGGTCCTTTGAAGCGGAACTGCCCCAAGTATTTGGCGGATAAGAAGGATGGCAAGGTGAACAAAGGTATATGTGATATACATGTTATTGATGTGTACCTTACTAGAGCTCGCAGATAGCACCTAGGTATTTGATACGGTTACATTGCTAATATTTGCAACTGGAAAGCAGGGACTCTGATTAAGTGAACAACGGCAAAGGACGAGGTGACGATCTTGGCGTGGGAAATGGTTCCAAAGTCGATGTGATCGCGGTCGGCACGCTACCTCTACATCTACCTTGGGATTAGTTTTAGACCTAAATAATTGTTATTTGGTGCTGCGTTGAGCATGAACATTATATCTGGATCTTGTTTGATGCGAGGCGGTTATTCATTTAAATCGAGAGAATAATGGTTGTTCTATTTATATGAGTAATATCTTTTATGGTCATGCACCCTTGAAGAGTGGTCTATTTTGATGAATCTCGATAGTAGTGATACACATATTCATAATGTTGAAACCAAAAGATGCAGAGTTGATAATGATAGTGCAACTTATTTGTGGCACTTGCCGTTTAGGTCATATCGATTGTAAAGCGCATGAAGAAACTCCATCTTGATGGACTTTTGGAGTCACTTGATTATGAATCACTTGGCACTTGCGAACCGTGCCTCATGGGCAAGATGACTAAAACCCGTTCTCGGCACTATGGAGAGAGCAACAGATTTGTTGGAAATCATACATCTGATGTATGTGGTCCGATGAATGTTGAGGCTCGTGGCGGATATCGTTATTTTCTCACCTTCACAGATGATTTAAGCAGATATGGGTATATCTACTTAATGAAACATAAGTCTGAAACATTTGAAAAGTTCAAAGAATTTCAGAGTGAAGTTGAAAATCATCGTAATAAGAAAATTAAGTTTCTACGATCGATCGTGGAGGTGAATATTTGAGTTCTGAGTTTGGTCTACATTTGAAACAATGCGGAATAGTTTAGCAACTCCGCCACCGGAACACCACAGCGTAATGGTGTGTCGAGCGTCAGAATCGCACTTTACTAGATATGGTGCGATCTATGATGTCTCTTACAGATTTACCGCTATCGTTTTGGGGTTATGCTCTAGAGACGGTCGCATTCACACTAAATAGAAACACCGTCAAAATCCGTTGAGACGACACCTTATGAACTATGGTTTAGCAAGAAACCAAAGTTGTCGTTTCTTAAAATTTGGGGATGCGATGCTTATGTGAAAAAACTTCAACCTGATAAGCTCGAACCCAAATCGGAGAAATGTGTCTTCATAGGATACCCAAAGGAGACAGTTGGGTATACCTTCTATCACAGATCCGAAGGCAAGACTTTTGTTGCTAAGAATGGATCCTTTCTAGAGAAGGAGTTTCTCTCGAAAGAAGTGAGTTGGAGTAAAGTAGAACTTGATGAGGTAATTGTACCTTCTCCCTTACTTGAAAGTAGTTTGTCGCAGAAACCGGTTTCTGAGACATCTACACCAAATAGTGAGGAAGTTGATGATGTTGATCATGAAACTTCAGATCAAGTTACTCTGAGAACCTCGTAGGTCAACCAGAGTAAGATCCGCTTTTGAGTGGTACGGTAATCCTGTTTCGAAATCATGCTACTAGATCATGATGAACCTCACGAACTATGAAGAAGCGATGGTGAGCCCAGATTCCGCAAAATGGCTCGAGGCCATGAAATCTGAGATGGGATCCATGTATGAAAACAAAGTATGGACTTTGGTTGACTTGCCCGAGGGTAGGCAAGCAATAGAAAACAAGTGGATCTTCAAGAAGAAGACCGCGTTGACGGTAATATTATCGTCTACAAAGCTCGACTTATGCAAAGGGTTTTCAACAAGTTCAAGGGGTTGACTACGATGAGACCTTCTCACCCGTAGCGATGCTTAAGTCTGTCCGAATCATGTTAGCAATTGCGCATTTTATGATTATGAAATTTGGCAAATGGATGTAAAGACTGCATTCTGAATGGATTTACGGAAGAAGAGTTGTATATGATGCAACCGAAGGTTTTATCGATCCAAAGGAGCTAACAAAGTGTGCAAGCTCTAGCGATCCATTTATGGACTGGTGCAAGCATCTCGGAGTTGGAATAAGCGCTTTGATAGTGTGATCAAAGCATTTGGGTTCATCTGAGACTTTTGGAGAAGCTTTGTATTTACAATAAAGTGAGTGGGAGCTCTGTAGCATTTACGATATTATATGTAGATGACATATTACTGATCGGAAATGATATAGAATTCTGGATAGCATAAAGGGATACTTGAATAAGAGTTCTTCAATGAAAGACCTCGGTGAAGCTGCCTACATATTGGGCATCAAAATCTATAGAGATAGATCAAGACGCTTAATTGGACTTTCACAAAGCACATACCTTGACAAAATTTTGAAGAAGTTCAAAATGGATCAAGCAAAGAAAGGGTTCTTGCACGTGTTACAAGGTGTGAAGTTGAGTAAGACTCAATGCCCAACCACTGCAGAAGATAGAGAGAAAATGAAAGATGTTCCTATGCTTCAGCCATAGGCTCTATCATGTATGCAATCTTGTGTACCAGACTGATGTGTGCCTTGCTATAAGCTTAGCAGGAGGTACCAAAGTAATCTAGGAGTGGATCATGGACAGCGGTCAAGAACATCTGAAATACCGAAAAGGACTAAGGATATGTTTCTCGTATATGGAGGTGACAAAGAGCTCATAAATGGCAGTTACGTTGATACAAGCTTTTGACACGATCCGGACGATTCTAAATCGTAGACCGGATACGTATTTACACTAAGCGGAGGAGCTGTCGGTTGGTGCAGTTCTAAACAAAGCGTCGTGGCGGGATCTACATGTGAAGCGGAGTACATAGCAGCCGAAGCAGCTAATGAAGGAGTGCGGATGAAGGAGTTCATATCCGATCTAGGTGTCATACCTAGTGCATCGGGTCCAATGAAAATCTTACGTGACAATCTTGGAGCAATTGCCTTAGCAAAGGAATCCAGATTTCACAAGAGGACCAAGCACATCAAGAGACGCTTCAATTCCATCCGGATTTAGTCGGTGGGAGACATAGAGATTTTCAAGATACATACGGATCTGAATGTAGCAGACCGTTGACTAAGCCTCTTCCACGAGCAAAACATGATCAACACCAAGACTCCATGGGTGTTAGAATCATTACTATGTAATCTAGATTATTGACTCTAGTGCAAGTGGGAGGCTGAAGGAAATATGCCCTAGAGGCAATAATAAAGTTATTATTTATTTCCTTATTTTCATGATAAATGTTTATCATTCATGCTAGAATTGTATTAACCGGAAACATGATACATGTGTGAATGCATAGACAAACAATATGTCACTAGTATGCCTCTACTAGACTAGCTTGTTAATCAAAGATGGTTATGTTTCCTAACCATGAACAAAGAGTTGTTATTTGATTAACAAGGTCACATCATTAGTAGAATGATCGATTGACATGACCCATTCCATTAGCTTAGCACACGATCGTTTAGTATGTTGCTCTGCTTTTATCCATGACATATACATGTTCCTGTAACTATGAGATTATGCAACTCCGTTTACGGAGGAACACTTTGGTGCTACCAAGCGTCACAGCGAATCGGGTGATTATAAAGGAGTACTACGGTGTCTCCAAAGGCGGATGTTGGGTTGGCGTATTTCGAGATTAGGTTTTGTCACTCCGATTGTCGGAGAGGTATCTCTGGGCCCTCTCGGTAATACACATCACTGAAGCCTTGCAAGCATTACAACTAATGAGTTAGCTGTGAGATGATGTATTACGGAGCGAGTAAAGAGACTTGCGAGTAGCGAGATTGAACTAGGTATTGGATACCGACGATCGAATCTCGGGCAAGTAACATACCGATGACAAAGCGTATGTTGTTATGCGATCGACCGATAAAGATCTTCGTAGAATATGTAGGAGCCAATATGGGCATCCAGGTCCGCTATTGGTTATTGACCGGAGATGTGTCTCGGTCATGTCTACATTGTTCTCGAACCGTAGGGTCCGCACGCTTAGGGTTTCGATGGCGGTTATATTATGAGTTTATGTATTTTGATGTACCGAAGAAGTTCGAGCCCGGATGTGATCACGGACATGACGAGGAGTCTCGAAATGGTCGAGACATAAAGATTGATATATTGGAAGCCTATATTTGGAGTTGGAATGGTTCGGGTGAAATCGGGATTTCTAGGAACAGGGTTACGGAACCCTCCGGGGTTAATGGGCCTTAGTGGGCCATGAGGGAGAAGAGGAGGGGCGGCCAGGGCAGGCCGCGCCCCTCCCCTAGTCCGAATAGGACAAGGAGGGGCGGCCCCTTCCCTCTTTCCTCCCCCAATCCTACTCCAACTAGGAAGGGGAGTCCTACTCCGGTGGGAGTAGGACTCCTCGGCGCGCCTCCTCTAGGGCCGGCCGCACCCCCTTGCTCCTTTATATACGGGGAAGGGGGCACCCAAGAATACACAAGTTTGATCTACGATCGTTCCTTAGCCGTGTCGGTGCCCCCTCCACCATATTCCACCTCGGTCATATCGTCGCATAAAGCTTAGGCGAAGCCTCGCGCGATAGAACATCAAGATCGCCACCTGCCGTCGTCTTGTGAAACTCTCCCTACCCAAGCTCTCTGGATTGGAGCCGAGGGCGTCATCGAGCTGTACGTGTGTCAAGAACTCGGGGCGCCGGAGTAACGGCGCCGGATCGGTCGGATCGGGAGGAGATCGTCGACTACTTCCTCTACGTTGTGATCGCTTCGCCGGTCACGAGGGTGCGTAGACAACACTCTCCCTCTCGTTGCTATGCATCACCATGATCTTGCGTGTGCGTAGGAAAATTTTTGAAATTACTACGTTCCTCAACACATGCATCATGCTTGTTATGCATCATGTCTTGTTCATGTGTGGTGTGTTTACCATGTTGTGTGCTCCTTCTTGTTAGTTCCTGTTTCATTGCGATCGTGAGGATTCGTTCGTCTATGTGTGGTTCGTCTTCGTGGCTTCATCTTCTTCATGGACTCGTTCTTCTTCCTTGCGGGATTACAGGCAAGATGACCGCTACCCTGGATCTCACAACTATCATTGCTATGCTAGCTGCTCCGTTCTATCGCTATGCTGCGCTACCTATTACCTGTTTATCAAGCCATCCCATATTGCCATGAACCTCTAACCTTTAACACCTTTCCTATGCAAACCGTTGATTGGCTATGTTACCGCTTTTGCTCAGCCCCTCTTATAGCGTTGTTAGTTGCAGGTGAAGTTGAAGATTTCTCCATGGTGGACAGGGTTATGATGGGTTATCACAATATCTCTTATATTATTAATGCATCTATATATTTGGTAAAGGGTGGAAGGCTCGGCCTTTTGCCTGGTGTTTTGTTCCACTCTTGCCGCCCTAGTTTCCGTCATACCGGTGTTATGTTCCCGGATTTTGCGTTCCTAACGCGGTCGGGTGATTTATGGGACCCTGACAGTTCGCTTTGAATAAAACTTGTCCAGTAAGGCCCAACCTTGGTTTTCCATTTGCCTCACCACCACCTACTTTTCCCTTGGGAGTAATTAACCCAAGGGTCATCTTTATTATAGCCCCCCCCCCCCGGGCCAATGCTTGTCTAAGTGTTGGTCCAAACTAGAGCACCGTCTTGGGACCATTCCTTGGCAACTTGGATTCGTTGGTACCAGACGCTTCGCTTATCCGGTGTTGCCACGAGCGAGATATGTGCAGCTCCTATCGGGATTGTCGGCGATCGGGCGGCTTTGCTGGTCTTGTTTTACCATTGTCGAAATGTCTTGTAAACCGAGATTCCGAGACTGATCGGGTCTTCCTGGGAGAAGGTCTATTCCTTCGTTGATCGCGAGAGCTTGTCATGGGCTAAGTTGGGACACCCCTGCAGGGTATAAACTTTCGAGAGCCATGCCCGCGGTTATGTGGCAGATGGGAATTTGTTAATGTCCGGTTGTAGATAACTTGACACTTGATCCGAATTAAAACACATCAACCGTGTGTGTAGCCGTGATGGTCTCTTCTCAGCGGAGTCCGGGAAGTGAACACGTTTTCTGGGTTATGTTTGACGTAAGTAGGTGTTCAGGATCACCTCTTGATCATTGCTAGCTTCACGACCGTACCGCTTGTTCTCTTCTCGCTCTTATTTGCGTATTTTAGCCACCATATCATGCTTAGTCGCTGCTGCAACCTCACCACTTTACCCCTTCCTTTCCCATTAAGCTTTGCTAGTTTTGATACCCATGGTAATGGGATTGCTAAGTCCTCGTGGCTCACAGATTACTACAACAACAGTTGCAGGTACAGGTTTATGTGATGATCATGACGCGAGAGCGATGCTTGCTTGCGTTGAGTTCTTCTTCTGTTTCTTCTTCGATCAGGGGATAGGTTCCAGGTCGGCAGCCTGGGCTAGCAGGGTGGATATTGTTTGAGTTTCTGTTTATGGTTCATCCGTAGTCGGATGTTGTTCTTGTATGTTGTATTGTTTTATTCATGTGACATTGTATGTATTGGATGTATCCCCACTATTATGTAATGTTGATGTAATGATATCCACCTTGCAAAGCGTTCCAATATGCGGGTCTATCCTTGGTGGGACCTTCGAGTTCCTTTTGGATAGGGTCGCATATTGGGCGTGACACAGCGCCACCTTCACCATAGGAGCTGGCCTCCCTCAGGACCAGGAGAAAGCATTGGTCGACTTCTTGCACGCCAACAAGGACGTATTCACTTGGGTGCCCAAACACCTGGCTGGGGTCCCAAGGGGAATAATCGAGCCCCACCTGAAGGTATGCCCAAATGTGCGGCCGGTGAAGTAGAAGGCCCGCTGCCAGTCCACCGAGAAGAATGCATTTATCGTCCAAGAAACCCGCAAGCTGCAGGACGTTGGGGTCATCAGGGAAGTACGATACCCGGAGTGGCTGGCAAACTCCGTTGTCGTCCCAAAGAAAGGAGGGAAGGAATGCATGTGTGTCGACTTCACCAACCTCAACAAGGCTTGCCCTCAAGATCCCTTTCTGCTTCCTCGCATCGATCAGATCATGGACTCCACCGCCGAGTGCGACCTGTTGTGCTTCTTGCACACCTTCTCAGGCTACCACCAGATCAAGATGGTCGTGCAAGATGTGGAGAAGACGGCGTTCTTGACCCCCTGCGGAGTGTACTGCTACACCTGCATTCCCTTCGGGCTGCACAATGCTGGGGCTACCTTCCAGCGGCTGATGCATATCACCCTAGGCACGCAGCTCGGGAGAAATGCGGAGGCCTATGGTGATGACATAGTAGTGAACTCTCGGGAGGCTGGGACCCTGATAGCAGATCTGGAGGAGATGTTTGCTAGCTTGCTCAAGGTGGACCTTTGGCTAAATCCCGAGAAGTGTGTATTCGGAGTCCCCTCTGGCAAGTTGCTGGGCTTCCTGGTGTCGCACAGAGGGATCGAGGCCAATCCAGAGAAGGTCAAGGCAATAGAAGACATGAGACCCCACAGACCCAGAAGGAGATGCAGAAGCTGGCGGGTTGCGTAACCTCGCTGGGGCGCTTCATCTCCAAGTTGGGGGAGTGCGCCCTCCTGTTCTTCAAGTTGATGAAAAAGAAGGAGCCGTTCGAGTGGACACCAGAGGCAGACGCAGCCTTTCAAGACGTCAGGAGATACCTGACTAGCCCACCAATGATGGTGGCACCACGCCCTCTTGAACCCTTGGTGCTCTATTTGGCAGCCACCCCTCACTCAGCCAGCGTCGCCCTAGTGGCGCTAAGGAAGGAGCGCCGGTCCAAGGGCCCTCGGCAAGGCGCACAGTCACCAAGCAAAGCACGACATCCTCAGGATAGTGCACCCGGGGCCTCGGCCAACCCTGCGGCCGACATCCCTCTTGAGGCTGCGACTGACCCCGGGGGGCTCCTGAGGGCAGACATTGCGAGACCGCCGAAGGCCCGCGTCCTCAAGAAGAACAAAGCTCCACCAGTTCCTCTCCCCTCGTCGAGCACCCTGTCTACTGTGTCAGCACAGTGCTGAGGAGGCACGGGCATGTTACACCATGCCTCAGAAACTCTTGCTCACGCTCCTCTTCGCCTCCCAAAAGCTGCGCCACTACATCCAAGGCCACCCCATCAAAGTCATTTCGGCATACCCGCTGGAGAGGGTGCTCCGGAGCCCAAACGCCACCAGGCAAGTTGCAGAATGGAACATCGAGCTTCAGGCATTCCATCTCGAGTTCTGCACCACCAGGGTCATCAAGGGTGCGGCCCTTGCTGACTTCGTGGCCGAGTGGACTGACATCCCTGACCACGTGGTGAGCGAGGACTGCTCCCTCTTACCTGGGGACGAGGAGCCATATGGGTGGATCATGTACTTTGACGGAGAGTTCGCACGACAAGGCGCAGGAGCAGGGGTCGTCCTCATCTCACCCGCCAAAGACAAGCTCTACTACGCGGTACAACTCTGTTTCCAGCAGGGCGAAAAGGTCTCCAACAACATCACAGAATTCAAGGGCTTGCTCGTCGGCCTCAGGGCCACGGTGGTGCTGGGGGTGAAGCGCCTCACCATAAAGGGCGATTCCCAGCTCCTCCTCAACTTCTCCAACAAGGAGTACACGCCCAAGGACGAGCACAAGGAGGCATACCTAGAAGAAGTACGCAAGATGGAGAAGCGGTTCTTTGGCTTGGAACTGCAGCACGTGCCGCGAAGGACAAACAAGGAGGCGGATGACATGCCAAGAGAGCCTCTCGAAGGATCCCCCAGGAGCCGGGGGTGTTTGAGGAGTGGCTCTTCAAGCTATCTGCGGCTCCCCCCACCACGACTCCAGCACTGCCTCGGGAGGATCTGCCTCAGGCGCCTGTGACTAGCGCCCCAGCATGCGGCCATCCCTTAGGGGCCTACCTTCTGCTTGCGCTCGAGCCTCAGGAGGGGTGCTGGACTGAGGAGTTCAAGGCATACCTGCATGAGGGGATCCTGCCAGAGAAGGAGGAGGATGCCGAGCACGTGGCTCATCAGGCCACAGTGTAGTGCCTCCATGATGGTGAGTTATACCGCAAAAGGCCCAATGACATTTCGTTGCGATGCATCTCCAGGGAGCAGGGACTTGAGTTGCTAGCGGACATACATGGTGGAGACTGCGGGCATCATTCCTCGTCACGCACTCTAGTGGGCAAGGCGTTCCGCAGCGGCTTCTACTGGCCCACTGCGCTCAACGACGCCACGGGCTGGTGCGTTCCTAGGAAGCATGCCATTTCCATGTTGAGCAAATTCACCAGCCTGCGCAGGGCCTCTAGACAATCCCGCTCACATGGCCGTTCGCAGTCTGGGGGGTGGATATCTTGAGGTCGTTCCCTCGAGCGCCAGGTGGCTACCGCTACCTCTATGTCACCATCAACAAATTCACCAAATGGGTGGAGGTAGAAGTTGTTCACGCCATCCCAGCTGGATCAGCCGTCAAGTTCATCAAGGGCATCGTGAGCCGGTTTGGGGTTCCTAACCGCAACATCACCAACAATGGCTCGCAATTCACTAGCAACCTTTTCAAAACATATTGTGCTAACCTTGGAACGCAGATATGCTAAGCCTCAGTGGCACACCCCAGGAGTAATGGCCAAGCCGAGCGTGCCAATGCCGAGGTCCTGAGGGGCCTCAAGACAAGAACCTTTAAGAAAAAGCTCGAGGCCTGCGGCAGGGGCTGGCTCGACGAGCTCCAGTCCGTGTTGTGGTCAATCCGCACCACCGCAACCAAGCCAAGGGGAGAGACGCCATTCTTCCTCGTCTACAGAGCGGAAGCGGTTCTCCCACACGAGGTCAAGCGTCGCTCCACGCGGGTGCTGGCGATCAATGAGGCGTATCAGGACGCCACGCGGGGGATGGATCTTGTGCTTGGGGAGGAATGCCACCGTCAAGCCTCGCTCCGGGCGGCAAGGTACCAGCAGGCGCTGCGGCGGTATCACTGCCGCAGTGTCCGCTCCAGGACATAAGAGGTTGGCGACCTCGTCCTGAGGCGGGTGCTCTCCAGGGAAGGGCTGCACAAGCTCTCTCCCATGTGGGAGGGCCCGTTTAGGATTGCCCGTGTCTCCAGGCCTGGTGCCGCGCGCCTGGAGACACAGGGCGAGGTCCCCATCCAGAACACCTGAAACATCCAACACCTCTGGAAGTTCTACCCCTGAAGAAAGCCTCTGACCTGTGAAGCAAGGCTCCGTCCTGTGAAGGTCGCCACTCGTGACACTCTCACGTAATAATGAGTGGGGTTGTACACGCCCCAGAGTCTCCTGAGAGCCACCCTAGGGCCTCACGGGGGCTCCCTCTCACGTCTTAGTGGCAGCACTTAGCTCCTCGCTAATGAGAAGACTAGATTAGGCGCCGGACGCGACTGTTCATTTGCTTTCCGAAGTTGCTTGCAGTCTTTTAGTGATCTTTCAATGGATTCGGTGCTTTCGTGTTTCGGTTCACCGAGTTGATTTCTTCTCCTCCTGCTCGTTTGCTTTTAACCTAGGGGCGGGAAAGAGGTAGCAGTTGCCTGTCACTCTTCCTCGCACGCCTCTCGCGTGGGGGCTAGATAGGTGTGTGCGCCTTGGGCCTGCCGTCATGCGCGCACACCGTGGTGAACCCCGCTACCCTGGTGCTTCAGCCTTATCCTCGCGAGGAGCCCTCGATCAAGCTCATAGGCACCAGCACCCCTCATATCCGTGCCCCCGGGCAGCACGACGCAATGCATTAAGTCAAAGCTGATCCCTGACAGAGGGCTCGCATAAGGAGGAGTGAGGTGCTCGTCAGGTTTTCTTTTCCTTTAAAAACAGCCCTGTAGCGGTTCCGCAGCGGCTCCTGAGACCCCAAGGCGCATCCCAAGGTCTGTGACCCTGTGACGCCCTCGATTCAACCGTACACTAATCATGCACGCAAATGTGTACGATCAAGATCAGGGACTCACGGGAAGATATCACAACACAACTCTAAAAACATAAATAAGTCATACAAGCATCATAATACAAGCCGGGGGCCTCGAGGGCTCGAATACAAGTGCTCGATCATAGGCGAAGTCAGCGGAAGCAACAATATCTGAATACGAGACATAAGTTAAACAAATTTGCCTTAAGAAGGCTAGCACAAACTAGGATACAGATCGAAGAGGCGCGGGCCTCCCGCAGGATCCTCCTAAACTACTCTGAGTCGTCGTCGTGGGCTGCACGTAGTAGTAGGCACCTCGATTAGTGTAGTAGTAAATGCGTCAATGGTGGCGTCGGCTCACGGACTCCAGCATCTGGTTGCGACAACCAGCAAAAAAGGAAAGGGGAAAAGGGGAGAAAGCAACCGTGAGTACTCATCCAAAGTACTGCAAGCAAGGAGCTACACTACATATGCATGGATATATGTGTAAAGGGCCATATCGATGGGTGAAGCTGAGAATGCCGAATAAGAGGGGATAGCTAATCACTCGCCGAAGACTAACGCTCGCAGCCTCCGTCTTGCAAACATGTAGAAGAGAGTAGATTGAAGTCCTCCAAGTAGCAACTCAAGTAGCATCTCCAAGTAGCATCTCGGTAGCATCGCATAGCATAATCCTACCGGCGATCCTCTCCTCGTCGCCTACTGTTAGAGAGCGATCACCGGGTTGTATCCGCACTTGGAAGGGTGTGTTTTATTAAGTATCCGGTTCTAGTTGTCATAAGGTCGAGGTACAACTCCGGTCGTCCCTTTACCGAGGGACACGGCTATTGAATAGATTAACTTCTGCTGCGGTGCACCACATAACCCAACACGCTCGATCCCATTTGGCGGACACACTTTCTGGGTCATGCCCGCCTCGGAAGATCAACACGTCGCAGCCCCACCTAGGCACAACAGAGAGGTCAGCCCGCCGGTCTAAATCCTATCTTGCAGGGTCGGGCCCATCGCCCATTGCACACCGACGCTTCGTAGGGCGGCCGAAGCAGACCTAGCCTAGTGGCGTTCGGTCAATCGGCGCGCGCCGCTCCGTCGCTGACGTCAAGAAGGCTTCGGCTGATACCACGACGCCGGGATACCCATAACTACTCCCGCGTAGATGGTTAGTGCGTATAGACCAAATGGCCAGACTCAGATCAAATACCCAGATCTCGTTAAGCGTGTTAAGTATCCGCGAGCGCGCCGAACAGGGCCAGCCCACTGTCTCCTAGGTGGTCTCAACCTGCCCTGTCGCTCCGCCACAAAGTAACAGTCGGGGGCCGTCGGGAACCCAGGCCCACCTCTACCGGGATGGAGCCACCTGTCCTTTCAGCCCCCTCATCAGAATCACTTGCGGGTACTCCTCGAGCTGACCCGACTTTAGTCACCATCTGTATAGTATGTATGTATGTATAGTATATACCGTGATCACCTCCCAAGTGATCATGGCACGATAGTATAGCAAGGCGGTGACAAGAATGTAGGGCCAATGATGATAAACTAGCATCCTATACTAAGCATTTAGGATTGCAGGTAAGGTATCAACAGATGTAGCAACAATGTCAGGCTATGCATCGGAATAGGATCAGCGGAAAGCAGTAACATGCTACACTACTCTAATGCAAGCAGTATAGAGGAGAATAGGCGATATCTGGTGATCAAAGGGGGGGCTTGCCTGGTTGCTCTGGCAAGAGAGACGGGTCGTCGGTGACGTAGTCGATCCACAGGGCATCAGCGTCACGGGGCTACCGGAGAGAAGAGGGGGGAGAAACAGTAAATACATAGCAAGCAAGTGCATAACAGGTCAACAAGCAGAGCTAGACGTGTTCTAACGCGCTATGAAGTGATACCGGTGAAGGGGGGAAACATCCGGGAAAGTATCCCCGGTGTTTCGTGTTTTCGGACAGATGAATCGGAGGTGAAATGTTGCAGGTTCTCTATGCTAGGGACGCGTGGCGGACGAAAGGGCTGCGTATCCGGATTCGTCTCGTCGTTCTGAGCAACTTTCATGTACAAAGTATTTTCATCCGAGTTACGGATTATTTTATATTAATTTCTAAAGTTTTAAATCATTTTCTAAATTATTATTACTAAATTAATTCGAAATTAGCATTACTGCATCAGCATGATGTCAGCATGACATCAGCAGTCAGCAGAGGTGTTGGTGGTCAAACCGACGTGAGGGTCCCGCATGTCATTGACTGATTAATTAACAATTAACTAATCAAGGTTAATTAGTCCTAACCAGTGATTAGGTTAATCTAAACAGAATTAGTTAAGTTAACTAATTAATTAATTAATTTATTATTATTTCTTTTAATGTATTTTTTTAAAACGTTTCAGGGGCGGGCCCCGCGCGTCATAGGCACAGGGGGCCTATCGGGTTCGGGCGTGCAGGCGACGGGCGCCAGCCCGAATGGGCGCCCGCCCAGGCCAACAGGGGGAACGGCGAGGCGTGTCGGGCATTGCGGCGCTGATTGGCGTTCGCCAGATCGCCCGGCGTGGAGGCCCGGGCGGCTTGCGGCCTTGGTGCGGCGAGGCCATGGCGGAGGCGAGGCGCTGGCGCAGTGCGCATGGATCGCATACGGCGGGGCGGACGGAGAGGGAGCAGATGGGCGGGCGCGCGGTCGAACACGACGCAGGAAGGGGGCGTGCGCGCAACGGTAGTCGGGCAAAGCGTGGCGGAGGGAGGCCGCGACGGAGCGAGAGTGGCGCGGGCCGTGGGTGCGGCGCAGCAGCGCCGAAGCGGTGGCCGTAGTGACGGCGGGGCTCGCGCGAACGGTGGCGGCGCGGAAGCGAGACGTCTGACGGGGCGATGGGGCGCGATGGCGCTGGGAAAGAGAAGGGAGGGCCTCACGTGGGGTGTAGGGACCGTGGCAGCGGGCTCGATGTCGGCCGACGAGGAGGAGATGGGGAGGCGAGGGGCGAAGGAGCACGTCGATGGCGGTGGCTCCGCGAAGTTGGCCTTGGGCGCAAGCACGACGCAGACGAGGCGGCGTCGGGCGGCGGCGGCGGGGCATCGTGGCGGCGTCGGGGCGTCGCGGCGACCTCCTCCTCCGATCCCGATCCAATCGGGGGAGAGAGGGGGGAGATATTTCGGAGGGGAGTGGGGTGTCGGTGGGAGGGTTCGGGGTACGGGTGAGTGGATAACGGGAGTGGGGGAGTGGGGGCTGGGCCGGTTTGGGCCGACCAGAAGCAATCGGGCCGACGTGGCCCTGTGGGGGGTTTAATTTCTTGTCTTTCCTTTTTTTTTCTGTTCTGTCCTTTTTCTTTTACTGTTTTATTTTATTCTAGTTTTATAAAACATAAAAGTTGTACCTTAAATAGTAACACTAATTATACCTCTGCCACAAAAGGTTTAACCCCCAAATAATATAGTTTAGTATTTTATAAAATACCAAGGCATTTATGTATTTGTCTTACCTATTGTTTTAATTAATTAAATGCAGTTAGACCTTTTATAAAAATGTGGTTTCTCCACCAACATTACTTATGAATTATTTGTCATATTTATAACATTTTAGTTTTGACTTTTGAAAACGTTTATTGTTTGCTTGATTTTGAATATGAATTTGAATCGGTTCCGAACTAACACGAGATTAGCGAAAGTAATCGAAGTGACGTGGCATCATTAGCAGGGAATTACTGTAGCTAAATACCCGGGCGTCACAGACCCCCAGGTCCCTGGAAAGGGGGCCTGCTAGAAGCCAAGTCCTCGTGAGGCGGAAAGCTACTGCACGCATATCAAGCTAAGTACTCAGAGCACAAACATTACAGCACAACATTAAGATAGCAAGCATAGCATAAAGGGCACAACTGCCATAGTTCATTACACACCCCAGCAGGGTACACTATCTTTCTTTTCGAATTACAGGAGAAAGGAAAGGCTAAACAAAGAGGACTCGAGGGCGTACGAACCCGGTGCCAGCGTCGCGTCCTCAAGCAGCGCCTCAAGGTGGCCCCGACGCTCCACCAGTTCCCCCATAGGCGACCTGGGGCAGTGGCCGGTCTTGAGTCCAAGTTCGAAGGCCCCGGGCTCACGCCGGGCTCCTCTCCAGCTTCACCGGAGCGCTGCGGCGGGACGACCCACCGCTGTCCTCGACCCGAGCGCGACGGCGTGGGGGTCGGTCGTAGCCACCACTGCTCGAGCTCTCATCCACGGAAGAGCTGTCGTCGCGAGAAGAGTAGCGCACACCACCAAGGCCAGGCTCACCCTCGTCGTCGCTGCTTTCTGCCAGTCAGCACCCCACGCGGCGGCCGTCCTCCTTGAACACCCTCACGTAGAGGGTCGCTAGGCCATCTTACTTGAAGTGGAGGGTGCACCTTCCGCTCAGGCCTCGCGCGCGGGCGAACGTCTGCCAGCCGTGGGTCAGGACCACGCCGCCTGAGGCGGTGACCTCAGCCTCGACCCACCAGGCCCTGCTGCAGCAGCCGTCAGCCTGCAGCTAGAGACCATCAAGCCCCGAGGATGGAAGCTCACCGGAGAAGAAGCGCGGAAGCTAGAGCGAGGTGCCGGCCAGGCTCTCCGAGCACACCACAAACTCGGGGAGCACGTCCAGCAAGGAGAAGTGCGGTTGAGGGGGGCGCACGATCACGGCGTGCCTCCCTTCGTCATGGGGGATGCTCCCAAGCTGGTGGCCCCCGCCGCGAGAATAGGTACCACCACGGGCACCAGGAGAAACGCCGGCACTGGGGGATTTGCGCCTGTGCCCCTTGGGGGCCACTACGGGGGTCGCAGGGTGCTTACTGGGACGGGCACGGCCCCTCTTGGGAGGCGGAGAGGCTAGTGCCTGCTTGGAAGCCTTCCCCTTCTCGGTCGCCGAAAACCTCCTCGGCGGCGCCGTGGGAGCAAGGTGGAGAAGGAGAAGAAACGAGCGACAAGAAGACAAAGGAGAGATGAGCGAGGGGGCTCTGCCCCTCCCCCACATATATAGCCAAGGAAGGCCAACCGCCGACCTCCACAACCTCGCGCCATGATGATCTTCTGCATGCCGCATTGTTTCATCAAGTCGAACAGTTGCCGATGCAGCTTGGGGAAGTGGAGACGCCCATGTCCCATCAATTGCCATGCATCATCAAGGCCGCAGGCGGTTACGGCCCGCGGTGCTCCACACTTACCCTTTGGCTTTGCCTGGAAGCCAAGTCCGAGCGCGCCTGTGGCCCGGGGGCTACTGACGGTGTTCTGGATATGGGGGTATCCAGACTTGCCTATGTGCGGCCCACCGCGTGGCTCTATCGACAGCCTGGTACGGCCCAGCTTCAGCATCAATGACTCAAGACCCTCTCCGGGGCCAAGCCTCGCGAGGCGGACGACACCAAGACCCCTGAGGGAATCGGCCTCCTCAGGCTGGCTCCCGAGGGGCGGAGAGTTCTATGCAAGGTGCACCTCACGAGGCTCAGCTGACGTGAGCCATGATGACCAAGGCAAAGGGCGCGCGGCGGCAGCAGTGCGATTCCTCTTGATGTAAGAGAGGCAGGCCACAAAAGGAGTCGAGGAGTTAGCCAAAGGTTCCCATTCTGGTGCAACAAGACCAAGACCGCCAGGACGAAGGTCATCACCAAGCCCACCGTAGCGTCACGACCAGAGGCTTTTCGCAGGCGAAGACCACTTTAGTCAGGATAGGATGTACTACTTGTCCCCTTTCAAATCTAGCCGTTGTGGGATCCCTTCCCGCCAACATTTGGGAAGAAGACCGAGGCCACTATAAATAGGACTTACCCACCACCAAAGAGGGGGATCGGATCCATTCTCACCCAACCACCTCACCACCTCCTTGAGCTCAAGAACAACTAACCTCCTGAGGCCAGTTCATCCACTGTACTAGTTCATCCTCAGCCCTTCGAGGCAATCCACCAAAACGCTAGAGTAGGGTATTACACCACAAGGTGGCCCTGATACGTCTCCAACGTATCTATAATTTTTGATTGCTCCATGCTACTTTATCTACTGTTTTGGACTATATTGGGCTTTATTTTCCACTTTTATATTACTTTTGGGACTAACCTATTAACCGGAGGCCCAGCCTAGAATTGCTGTTTTTTTTTGCCTATTTCAGTGTTTGGAAGAAACAGAATATCAAACAAAGTCCAAATGGAATGAAACCTTCGGGATCGTGATTTTCCAACCAAACGTGATCCAGGAGACTTGGACCCTACTCCAAGCAAGTGTGAGGCGGTCATGAGGTGGGCGCCCCAGGCGTGCCCCCTACCTCGTGGGCTCCCTGACACTCCACCGACGTACTCCTTCCTCCTATATATACCTATGTATCCTCGACGATCAGAACAGAGCCAAAAACCTAATTCCACCGCCGCAACCTTACAGATCCACGAGATCCCATCTTGGGGCTGTTAGGAGCTCTGCCGAGGGGGCATCCACCACGGAGGGCTTCTACATCATCACCATAGCCCCTCCGATGAAGTGTGAGTAGTTTACTTCAGACCTTGGGTCCATAGCTAGTAGCTAGATGGCTTCTTCTCTCTTTTGGATCTCAATACAATGTTCTCCCCTCTCTCGTGGAGATCTATTCGATGTAATCTTCTTTTTGTGGTGTGTTTGTTGAGACCGATGAATTGTGGGTTTATGATCCAGTATTATCTATGGAAAATATTTGATTCTTCTCTGAATTCTTTTATGTATGATTGAGTTATCTTTGCAAGTCTCTTTGAATTATCCTTTTTGGTTTGGCCAACTAGATTGGTAGTTCTTGCAATGGGAGAAGTGCTTAGCTTTGGGTTCAATCTTGCGGTGTCCTTACACAGTGACAGAAGGGGCGGCAAGGCACGTATTGTATTGTTGCCATCAAGGATAACAAGATGGGGTTTTTATCATATTGCATGAATTTATCCCTCTACATCATGTCATCTTGCTTAAGGCGTTACTCTGTTTTTAACTTAATACTCTAGATGCATGCTGCATAGCGGTCGATGAGTGGAGTAATAGTAGTACATGCAAAATCATTTCGATCTACTTGTCTCGGACGTGATGCCTATATACATGATCATTGCCGAGATATACTCATAACTATGCTCAATTCTGTCAATTGCTCAACAGTAATTTGTTCACCCACCGTAGAATACTTATGCTCTTTAGAGAAGCCTCTAGTGAAACTATGGCCCCTGGGTCTATTCTCATTATATCAATCTCTATCACTTTATTTACTTGCTTTGCTTTTACTTTGCCTTTTACTTTTACTTTGCATCTATCTATCAAAAATACCAAAAATATTATCTCTATCAGATCTCACTCTCGTAAGTGATCGTGAAGGGATTGACAACCCCTAAGCATTGGTTGCGAGTTGCTATCATTTTGTGTAGGTACGAGGGACTTGTGCGTGGTCTCCTACTGGATTGATACCTTGGTTCTCAAAAACTGAGGGAAATACTTATGCTACTTTGCTCCATCATCCTCTCCTCTTCGGAGAAATCCAACGCAGTGCTCAAGAGGTAGCAAGAAGAATTTCCGGCGCCGTTGCCGGGGAGGCTCACGCAAGCAAGTCAACCATACCAAATACCCATCACAATCCCTATCTCTCGCATTACATTATTTGTCATTTACCTCTCGTTTTCCTCTCCCCCACTTCACCCTTGCCGATTTATTTGCCCTCTCTTTCCTAATCTCCTCCTCTCTTTTCCGTTTTCCTTTTTCCCTTTGCCTTTCTGTTTGCTCGTGTGTTAGTTTGCTTGTCATCATGACTAGTTCCTTATCCACTCCTATGTCTCCCGAGTTTGAAGTTCTTCACTTCAAGCAAAGGCAAGGAGAAAACTTAAAAGATGCTTGGTATAGGATGATGGAATCTTATCATAAGTGCACCCTAGAGTTGAACTATAGAATTCTTCTTCGGAATTTTTATGTTGGGTTAAATATGACGTATAGACAACTCTTGGATTGCATGGCTAAGGGAAATTTTATTGAGATTGATCCCAATATTGCGCATGAAATTATAGAGGGAATAATGGGAACACCACCCCAAAAGAGAGGATCTCATCCTACCCAGGAAGAAACCCAAGTGTTTGAGAAGATTTGCGAAGTATCAAAGATTTTACAAAAGTCTCTTGAGCCTCTTAAAAATATTAGCGGAAATCTTAACCGTATGAATCTGTTGATTACCCTTTGTAATAAGCGGTTGGATTCTTTAGATCTAAAAATTTCCGAGTATGACGGGAAGCGGGAAGAACCCCCCGGATCCGAAGATGACTCCGCTAAAAAACTGAAAATTAAAGATGGCAATACCTAGATCTATCCTTGCTTTTATGCCTAGCTAGGGGCGTTAAACGATAGCGCTTGTTGGGAGGCAATCCAATTTTATTTTGTGTTTTTTGTTTTTGCTTATGTTTAGGAATAAATAATCCATCTACCTTCTGTTTGGATGTGGTTTTATGTTTTAATTAGTGTTTGTGCCAAGTAGAACCTATAGGATAACCTACGATGATAGTTGATTTGATTCTGCTGAAAAAACAGAAACTTTGCACAAACGAATTTAGTTATGATAAATCACAGGAACGTGATTTTGCGTTGCTTCTTTTTGCTGCTGTTCAATAAACAAATTTTACAGGACTTCCTATTTTGGTAGAATTTTTTGAGTTCCAGAAGTTTGCGTTAGTTACAGATTGCTACAGACTGTTCTGTTTTTGACAGATTCTGTTTTTCGTGTGTTGTTTGCTTATTTTGATGAATCTATGGCTAGTAAAATAATTTATAATCCATAGAGAAGTTGGAATACAGTAGGTTTAACACCAATATAAATAAAGAATGAGTTCATTACAGTACCTTGAAGTAGTCTTTTATTTTCTTTCTCTAACGGAGCTCACGAGATTTCTGTTGAGTTTTGTGTTGTGAAGTTTTCAAGTTTTGGGTGAATTCTTTTGATGGATTATGGAACAAGGAGTGGCAAGAGCCTAAGCTTGGGGATGGCCATGGCACCTTCAAGATAATCCAAGGACACCAAAAAGTCAAAGCTTGGGGATGCCCCGGAATGCATCCCCTCTTTCGTCCACTTCCATCGGTAATTTACTTGGAGCTATATTTTTATTTACCAACATGATATGTGTTTTGCTTGGAGCGTCTTGTATTATTTGCGTCTTTGCTTCTTAGTTTACCACAATCATCCTTGCTGTACACATCTTTTGAGAGAGCCATATATGATTTGGAATTTGTTAGAATACTCTATGTGCTCCACTTATATCTTTTGAGCTTGATAGTTTTGTTCAAAGTGCTTCACTTATATCTTTTGAGCATGATAATTTTTGCTCTAGTGCTTCACTTATATCTTTTAGAGCACGGTGGTGGATTTGTTTTAAAGAAACTATTGATCTCTCATGCTTCACTTAGATTATTTTGGGAGTCATTAATAGCATGGTAATTTGCTTAATGTTAATATACTTAGTGTTCAAGACATGTGAAACTTTCTTTTGAGTAAATTGAATACTAAGATAGGTTTGATGCTTGATATTTGTTTTGAGATATGGAGGTAATAATATCAAAGTCGTGCTAGTTGATAATTGTGAATTTGAGAAATACTTGTGTTGAAGTTTGCAAGTCCCATAGCATGCACGTATGGATAAAGTTGTGTAACAAATTTGAAACATGAAGTGTACCTGGCTTGTGCATCCTTATGAGTGGCGGTCGGGGATGAGCGATGGTCTTTACCTACCAATCTATCCCCATAGGAGCATGCATGTAGTACTTGAATTTTTTGATGGCTTCTAAATTTTTGCAATAAGTATATGAGTTCTTTTGACTAATGTTGAGTCCATGGATTATACACACTCTCACCTTTCCACCTTTGCTAGCCTCTTCGGTACCGTGCATTGCCCTTTCTCACCTTGAGAGTTGGTGCAAACTTCGCTGGTGCATCCAAACCCCGTGATACGGTATGCTCTATCACACATAAACCTCCTAATATCTTCCTCAAAACAGCCACCATACCTACCTATCATGGCATTTCCATAGCCATTCCGAGATATAGTGCCATGCAACTTCCGCCATCATCATCATGACATATATTACTTTTGTCATATTGCCATTGCATGCTCATGTAGGTGACATCGTATTTGTGGCAAAGCCACCATGCATTATTTTCCATATGTGTCACTCTTGATTCATTGCACCATCCCGGTACACCGCCGGAGGCATTCATATAGAGTCATACTTTGTTCTAAGTATCGAGTTGTAATTGTTGAGTTGTAAGAAAAATAAAAGCGTGATGATCATCATTATTAGAGCATTGTCCCAAGTGAGGAAAGGATGATGGAGACTATGATTCCCCCATAAGTCGGGATGAGACTCCGGACGAAAAAAAAGAGGCCATAAAAAAAGAAAAAAAGAAGAGAAAGGCCCAAATAAAAAAATGAGAGAAAAAGAGGGAAGGGACAATGCTACTATCCTTTTACCACACTTGTGTTTCAAAGTAGCACCTTGTTCTTCATGTAGTGAGTCTCATATATTGTGCTTCAAAGTAGCACCAAGATCTTCATGATAGTGAGTCTCATAAGTTGTCTTTTTATACTAGTGGGATTTTTTTCATTATAGAACTTGGCTTGTATATTCCAATGATGGGCTTCCTCAAAATGCCCTAGGTCTTCGTGAGCAAGCGAGTTGGATGCACACCCACTAGTTCTCTTTTGTTGAGCATTCATAGCTCTAGTGCATCCGTTGCATGGCAATCCCTACTCCTCATGTTGACATCAATTGATGGGCATCTCCATAGCCCGTTGATTAGCCTCGTCAACGTGAGACCTTCTCTTTTTTTGTCTTCTCCACACAATCCCCATCATCATATTCTATTCCACCCATAGTGCTATATCCATGGCTCACGTTCATGTATTTCGTGAAAGTTGAAAAAGTCTGAGATTATTTGAGTATGAAACAATTGCTTGGCTTGTCATCGGGGGTATAGAAGTTGGGAACATCTTTGTGTGACGAAAATGAAGCATAGCCTAACCATATGATTTTGTAGGGATGAACTTTCTTTTGCCATGTTATTTTGAGAAGACATGATTGCTTTGATTAGTATGCTTGAAGTATTATTATTTTTGTGTCAATATAAACTTTTGTCTTGAATCTTTCGGATCTGAATATTCCTATCACAATTAAGAAGATTTATATTGAAATCATGCCAAAGTATCACTCTGCATCAAAAATTCTTTTCTCTCATTTACCTACTCGAGGACGAGCAGGAATTAAGCTTGGGGATGCCTGATACGTCTCCAACGTATCTATAATTTTTGATTGCTCCATGCTACTTTATCTACTGTTTTGGACTATATTGAGCTTTATTTTCCACTTTTATATTATTTTTGGGACTAACCTATTAACCGGAGGCCCAGCCCAGAATTGATGTTTTTTGCCTATTTCAGTGTTTCGAAGAAACGGAATATCAAACGGAGTCCAAACGGAATGAAACCTTCGGGATCGTGATTTTCCAACCGAACGTGATCCAGGAGACTTGGGCCCTACTCCAAACAGTGCCAGAGGCGGTCACGAGGGTGGAGGGCGCCCCCCTGGGCACGCCCCCTAACTCATGGGCCCCCTGACGCTCCACCGACGTACTCCTTCCTCTTATATATACCTACGTATCCCCGAACGATCAGAACAGGAGCCAAAAACCTAATTCCACCGCCGCAACCTTTCAGATCCACGAGATCCCATCTTGGGGCTGTTAGGAGCTCACTGGAGGGGCATCCACCACGGAGGGCTTCTACATCATCACCATAGCCCCTCCGATGAAGTGTGAGTAGTTTACTTCAGACCTTCGGGTCCATAGCTAGTAGCTAGATGGCTTCTTCTCTCTTTTGGATCTCAATACAATGTTCTCCCCTCTCTCGTGGAGATCTATTCGATGTAATCTTCTTTTTGCGGTGTGTTTGTTGAGACCGATGAATTGTGGGTTTATGATCCAGTATTATCTATGGAAAATATTTGATTCTTCTCTGAATTCTTTTATGTATGATTGAGTTATCTTTGCAAGTCTCATGGAATTATCCTTTTTGGTTTGGCCAACTAGATTGGTAGTTCTTGCATTGGGAGAAGTGCTTAGCTTTGGGTTCGATCTTGCGGTGTCCTTACCCAGTGACAGAAGGGGCAGCAAGGCACGTATTGTATTGTTGCCATCGAGGATAACAAGATGGGGTTTTTATCATATTGCATGAATTTATCCCTCTACATCATGTCATCTTGCTTAAGGCGTTACTCTGTTTTTAACTTAATACTCTAGATGCATGCTGGATAGTGGTCGATGAGTGGAGTAATAGTAGTAGATGCAGAATCATTTCGATCTACTTGTCTCGGACGTGATTCCTATATACATGATCGTTGGCTAGATATACTCATAACTATGCTCAATTCTGTCAATTGCTCAACAGTAATTTGTTCATCCACCGTAGAATACTTATGCTCTTGAGAGAAGCCACTAATGAAAACTATGGCCCGCTGGTCTTTTCTCATTATATCAATCTCTATCACTTTATTTACTTGCTTTGCTTTTACTTTGCCTTTTACTTTTACTTTGCATCTATTTATCAAAAATACCAAACATATTATCTCTATCAGATCTCACTGTTGTAAGTGATCGTGAAGGGATTGACAACCCCTAAGCGTTGGTTGCGAGTTGCTATCGTTTTGTGTAGGTACGAGGGACTTGTGCGTGGTCTCCTACTAGATTGATACCTTGGTTCTCAAAAACTGAGGGAAATACTTACGCTACTTTGCTGCATCATCCTCTCCTCTTCGGGGAAATCCAACGCAGTGCTCAAGAGGTAGCAGGCCCGAACCAGGATAAAGTGTTGTGTCTCTTTCTCTCTTCGAGCCCGACGTGCTAGGCTTAGGAGGATTGCGAGTCGACAGGCTGGGTAGGTTGAGATCTCCACACGCACCCCAGAGTTTGAACCTTTCAAGGGTTTGTGGAACCCGTAATCCGACAGATGATAATGACTTTGATCTTGATGAGTCTATGAGACACTTTGGTCTTATGGCCAACCTTCGTGGCTACATGGATGGAGGAAAGGAATGGTTCCTTGATAGTGGATGTACCGATCACCTGACCGGAGACAGAGATATGTTTCGTGAGCTTGCTGAAAACAACGGCCCTCGAAAGTATGTCACTTTCGGTGATAACTCAAAGGGTAAGGTGGTTGGCCTCGGTAAGGTGGCCATCTCACATGACAGCTCCATACAAAATGTTATGCTCATTGAATCTCTTGGCTATAATCTACTTTCTGTATCTAGACTAGCTGACTTTGGTTTCAATGTCCTATTTACCAAAAGTAGATTGCCAAGTGTTTTGAAGAGATAATCATAAAATGGTCTTTACCGGCATACGTACAGGTGATCTATACATTGTTGATTTCACTAAAAAGGCTCAACCTAGAACTTGCTTAATTGCTAAATCTTCTAAAGGCTGGTTGCGGCATAGACAGTTAGGTCATGTGGGCATGCGAAACCTTGACAAGCTTATTAAAGGTGATCATATCCTTGGTGTTAAAGATGTCATATTTGACAAGGATAGACTTTGCAGCACTTGCCAAACAAGAAAACAGGTTGGAGGAAGCCACCCTGTGAAGAACATGACCACGAGGAGACCACTCGAGCTACTTCATATGGATCTTTTCGGTCCCAATGCCTATAAGAGTCTCGGTGGTAACTTGTTTGGACTAGTTATTGTCGATGATTTTTCAAGATTCATGTGGGTGTTCTTTCTTGATGACAAATCACAGGTCCAAAAGTTCCTCAAAAACTTCGCTAGGAAGGCCCAAAACCAATTTGAAGTGAAGATCAAGAAGGTTCGCAGCGACAACGGAACGGAGTTCAAGAACGCCAATGTGGACACCTTTCTTGACGAAGAAGGGATTTCACATGAGTTCTCAACTACGTACACACCTCAACAAAATGGAGTTGTTGAGAGGAAGCACCGGACGCTCATCGAAATGGCAAGAACGATGTTTGATGAGTACAAGACGCCAAAACACTTTTGGGCGGAAGCGGTTGAGACAGCTTTTCATGCAACGAATCGTCTATATCTTCACAAGCTACTCGGCAAGATGGCATACGAGCTTCTCACCGGTGACAAAGATCCTTCAGAAGCAATCCAGGACTCGTCTATTGGCAAGATTCGCCTAACGGAGGTGAAGGAGAGTACCTCATCCGTCCAAGTGGAAGCCTCAACCTCACGCCAAGGTGAACCACAAGTTGACTTGGAGGCATCCATGAGCGGGACACATCAAGACAATGAGAATGAGGATGTACAACAAGATGAACCTCGACGACCTCCTTCTCCACCTCCACGGGAAAACAACAACGCCAACAACAATGAAGAAATACAAGAGGAAGAACAAGACAATGAAGAGGATGTTCCACCCTGACCCAAACAAAAGCTCTCACGAGTTCGAGCAAGAGTCTCAAGAGATCATCCTGTCGAACAAATCTTTGATGACATTCAAACCGGGAGAATTACTTGCTCTAAAACTTGTTTGGCTAACTTTTTGAACATTACTCATTCATTTCTAGCATTGAACCTATGAAGGTTGAAGAAGCATTGGAAGATCCGGATTGGATAATGCCATGCATGAAGAGCTACACAACTTTGAGAGGAACCAAGTGTGGATGTTGGTTGAAAAGTCCGATGAGAAGCACAATGTCATTGGAGCCAAATGGGTGTTTCGGAACAAGAAAGATGAAGATGGAGAAGTTGTACGCAACAAGGCTCGTCTCGTTGCTCAACACTACACTCAAGTCGAAGGTATGGACTATGGTGAGACTTATGCCCCCGTTGCTAGACTTGAGTCCATTCGCATCTTACTTGCTTATACCAATCATCATGGCATTACCTTATATCAAATGGACATCAAAAGTGCTTTTCTTAATGGTGAAATTGAGGAGGAAGTTTATGTTAAACAACATCTCGGATTTTTTAATCCTAAGAAACCCGACCATGTTTATAAACTTCACAAAGCTCTTTATGGTCTTAAACAAGCTCCTAGAGCTTGGTATAAATGCTTGACTAAGTTTCTTCTTGAAAAAGGGTTTGAAATTGGTAAAATTGATTCTACACTCTTTACTAAAAGGGTTAATGGAGAATTATTTGTGTGCCAAATTTATGTTGATGATATCATATTTGGATCAACTAACCCTCATTTTAGTGAAAAGTTTGGAAAGCTTATGTCAGAGAAGTTTGAGATGTCTATGATGAGTGAACTCAAGTTCTTTCTTGGTTTGCAAATCAAGCAAACTAAGGAGGGAACCTTTATCTCTCAAACAAAGTATACCAAGGACTTATTCAAGAAGTTCAACATGCAAGAATGCAAAGGTATGAATACTCTCATGCCTACTAGTGGACATCTTGACTTGACAAAGGATGGCGAACCGGTTGACCAAAAGGTTTACCACTCTATGATTGTTCATTGTTATATATGTGTGCCTCCCATCCCAATATCATGCTAAGTGTGTGCATGTGTGCACGATATCAAGCGTCCCCCAAAGAATGCCATCTCAAGGATGTGAAAAGGATAGTGAGATACTTAATACATTCACCAAATTTTGGCATTTGGTATCCAAAGAGGTCTTCTTTTAATCTTGTTGGCTACTCCGATTCGGACTATGCTGGTGACAAGGTTGATAGAAAGTCCACTTCGGTACTTATCAATTTCTTGGTATATCTCTTGTGTCTTGGTCCTCCAAGAAACAAAACTGAGTATCCTTATCCACAACCGAAGCGGAATACATTGCCGCCGGTTCATGTTGTGCTCAGTTACTTTGGATGACCAAAACTCTTAAAGATTATGGGATATATGTGAAACATTTCCATTGCTTTGCGACAATGAGAGTGCTATTAAGATTGCTCATAATCCCGTGCAACATTCTCGAACTAAGCATATTGAAGTTAGTCATCATTTCATTCGAGATCATGTTGCTAAGGGAGATATCAAACTTAAGCATGTTCGTACGGATAAGCAATTGACGGATATATTCACCAAACCACTTGATGAGAAAGTGTTTTGCCGGTTGAGAGGTGAATTGAACATCATTGATGCCTCAAACTTGGAGTAGAAACTCCATGTGGATGCATGCAAGGCATGAGCCTTACTTTGACTAATCCTTGATATGTCTCTTATGATGATGATCATATTTCTTGCATATACTTGTACTTTTGCATGCTATCTAACCCTTGTAGGTACTTGGATAAGCCCAACTCTATGAGATTGCAACTCAATCACATTCTAAACAATCTCTACATCTCCAAATCTCTATGATATGGTGGTTGAAAACAAGGAAGCATGAATCCTTCAATATATCGTTTGACAAATTACTTACATGAAATTTCATTTGATATCAAGTTTTATGGTTGTCACTTTGGATACACAAGTGCTCTTCCTTGCAAGACTAACCCATGTAGGAAGATGAACTTCAACTATAAGTGGTGCTCCAAACTCTTGATGAACTACATCAACCTTGAGCACCCTACACAAGTTCAACTACTTGACCAAGTTCAACAACACCACCCAAGGTATGTCATTCCATCTTAGAGAAGCTTTACCCCAAGACGTGGGTCAAAGCAACTCAATAAGATGTGAACACATCAAAATGTTTAAGTCAATATACTCTAACATAGGTGACTTTGTCGCCGGCCATTTCTAGATGAAGTTCTCTGTTGTTTCTTTATGCTTTGCATTTGTCTCTTGCATGCTAGTTCCCCTTTCAAAAAAAACTTCATCTAGATTTCTTTTCTTTCCTTTTCTACATTTCCCTGCATCCAATTCATTGCAAATCCTTCAGTCAATTCCTTGCATATCTTTGTGAGATCTTATTTGCCTAAGTGAGCTGAGGTGACAAGTATTTTCTCTCTGGGTTGAACTCGGCCTCACCGGTTTGTTTCCTTCGGTTAAACCGAACCATCTCCGTGCCACCGAAAATAACAACTCGGTGTTACCGATTTCAATGCCAAGAAAAATACTATGTCACTTGCATCCTGCATATTTGTTCCAGCTCCACTCCATGATACTTGTCCTCTACCAGCATCCTATATTACATGTTGCTTTGAAATGTGACTCAAGGACCAAACCTACTTGACTCATGCTCCAGAAGTCCCTTCTTGGAAATTGATGTCAAAGGGGGAGAGAGAGCACATCAAAGCTTATCACATAAGAGAGAATGCACTCCTAAATCTTCTCCTGATGCTTCTTATTCTTAAGAGGAAAGTGAAAGTTGTCTCATGTCTTCAAGAGGGGAAAGACATGATAGTATATGTTATGATTATCTTGCTCTGATTTTCTTGTTTGCTCTGATTTTCTTTCCCTATCTTCTCCCATTATCCAATGTCAGATTCAGGGGGAGCAAGACACCTAAGGGAAGAAAATCTTTAGAATTCGTTGCATATATTTATTCTTGGGGACATGTCTATAACCAAATAGAGTACCTAGTACTCACTCTCAACATGTCATCCCAATCTTGGTATTCTTGTGATCTCCTGTTCTTGCTCTGTCTAGTAGATGTTCTTGTGCTATCTAACCTTGTTTACCTAGGTACATCTCCTTAAAAGCTAGCTCAAGACCACAAGGTAAGTATATGAATCTCACTCATGTGCATGAAGATCTCTTGTTGTGGTATATATTGTTTGCAAGAGAGACTTATGAACATAAAGGTATATTTCCAGTATCTACACCATTTGCTCTAATGCATATAGCCAAGACACATGTAACTCATTGCTTACTCTGTCATGTTTATGCATTCTCATACTCTTATGATCTATCATAACATGATTGCATACATGTAGGGGAGCTAATGCATGTTGCATGTCCTTCCAAATCCTTACTTGATAATTTTCTTAATATCTTTATCTAAAGCTTTGATGTATGTTGTCATCAATTACCAAAAAGGGGGAGATTGAAAGCACAAGTGCTCCTTGGGTGATTTTGGTAATTAATGTGAACATATCTCTTGCTGGACTAATATTTTCATCTAGTATATTTCATAGAAGTTCAACATTGGAGTGGCATGGACCAGAGGATGTGGAACCCCTTCAAGATGCTAAGGACAAACATTGGCAAAAGCTCAAGACTCTACATTTTCATTTTAGTGATCCAAGATCACATTGAGTTCGTAGGAAAGCCAATACTATTAAAAGGGGATGAGGTGTTGCTTAATGGCTTGCTTGCTCAAAGTGCTTAGTGATATGCTCCAGAACCCTCAACCACCACTACAAAAAAAAGACACATCCGTGACATTTTGGCCGAACGAATTTTTTTCCTGTCATACTTATGACACTTCTATGACGATAATTGTGACACAACCCAGTATCATCATAGATGTGGTGAGTTCCTACTTCTATGACAAAAAATCATGACAGAAAATGGGCTTTTCATCCTGGGCGGGCCGGAGACGCAGCTGCATGACATTCTTTGGGTCGTCCATGATGGGAAAAACCATGGTAGAAGCGAGGGCGAGGAAAATTTCGGGGAGTTACTAGTTACGGTGGGTGGTCAGGGGCCGAGCGATGCGCGTTTCTCTCGTACACGTACGCGCGTGTTTGCGAGGCGTTGGGCTCTAACTGAACCCGAGCGAGGCGTTGGGCTCTAATTGAACCCGAGTGATCGATCCCTTGCTGTGAACTGAACCCGAGTGATTCCTTCGCTACTGCTGCTAACTGAAGATGATCGAACCCTGCTGCCTCCTTCCCTTGATGAATAGTGAGCGTTGTTGGGGGGTGTTGGATGAGTAGTTCCCGGTGGGGGGTGGATGAACAGGACCCCGTGGTGTTGCCTCTGGATGAACAGGACCCCGATCGAGTCGGTTGGGGCTGGATGAACAGGACCCCGTGGAGGGCTGGATGAACAGGATGACCCCGTGGAGGGCTGGTTGAGCGAAGAGCGATGGAGGGCTGGATGAGCAGAGCCCGTGGAGGGTGGTTGAACAGACCCGTGGAGAGGGCTGGTTGAGCGATGGCCGGTGGAGGAGTGCGCGGTGGAGGCTGGATGAACAGGAGCCCGTGGATGAACAGTCGCAGGTGGAGGCTGGAGGAGGTCGATGGTGGATGAACAGTAGCCCATGGAGGCTGGAGGAGGTCAACGGTGGAGATGAACAGTATCTCGTGGAGTCTCGTTTTGTGGTACGCCACACCCCTCCCGATGAACAGGACCCCCGTTTCGACCGTAGTGCTCCAACACAAGTCTGTTTCCTCCGTTTTGCGGTACGCCACACCCCTCTCGATCAACATGACCCCGTTTCGACCATAGGAGGTCCAACAGAAGTCTACTTCCTCCGTTTTGCGGTACGCCAGACCCCTCCCGATGAACATGATCCCGTTTCTATCGTGGCTGGTCGAACACAAGGCCGTTTCCTCCGTTCTGCGGTACGCCCGGCCTCGTTTCCATCGACTGTTCCGTCCTAGCCCTCCCGATGAACCAGACAACGCATTCCGTTCCAACCCAGCCGGTTGGCTCCCCATGAACATGATGATGACGCAGTTTCTCCGTTCCTACCCAGCCATGTACATGAGCCCTGGTCGTACGTATGCGCGAGTAGGCATTCGAGACCCCGCCCGTATGTACGTACGTGACCGTATTTTCTTTCTTGCACCCTGGCCGCTGTACGTACGTGTACATGCTACGTGCGCGCCTCTACCATGACACATGCACGCCTCTACATCGACCAGTATGTATGTACACGTTCGCGACCAGAATGACAACGCTACGTACGCTTCGACCAGGTGGGTCCCGACTATCAGACACTTCCTTGCGTGCGAATATGTAGATGGTGGGTCCCAGCAGTCAGGGGGCAAACCATTTTTTTACCCGTAAAACGGACGCACTTCCTTGCGTGCGAAGATGTAGCTAGTAGGTCCCAACAGCCAGGGGGAAACATTTTCTTCGTGAAATACGGTGGCCCGTCTGATGAGTCCCTGCTGTCAGGTGGAGGAATCATTATTTTCCGCATAATAAGGAGGCACTACCTTGCTGCGGCCGTGGACCCAGTTGTCAGCTTCTCCATGTACAGTACTCTTCCGATGGAAGTCGGTTGTTGACCACATTGACCACGCCACGCCGAGAGTACCAAGGCGGTGGACGACGGTGAGGCCTAGGAAGAGGACGACGCGGAGACGGGGAAAATGCGGCAATTGATGCCCACGCAGAGAGGAGTATGAGGGTTCAATGGTTCCGCTGCGGTGTGAGGCTGCTGTCGCCGCAGAATAACATGGGGTGTGGGTGAGTGGAGGGATGGCCTGGCCAACGGTGGGAGTAGTAGGGGTGATACGTCTCCAACATATCTATAATTTTTTATTGTTCCATGCTATTATATTACCCCTTTTGGATGTTTATGGGCTCTATTTTACACATTTATATCATTTTTGGGACTAACATACTAACCGGAGGCCTAGCCCGTATTGCTGTTTTTTGCCTATTCCAGTATTTCGAAGAAAAGAAATATCAAACGGAGTCCAAACGGAGTGAAACTTTCGGGAGCGTGATTTTTGGAACGAACGTGATCCAGAGGACTTGAAGTGCAAGCCAAGCAGCAGCTGAGGCGGCCACGAGATAGGAGGACGCGCCCACCCCTACAGGGCATGCCCCCCTATCTTGTGGGCCCCTCGGGCGGCCACCGACGTACTTGTTCCTCCTATATACGCCTACGTACCCCGAAAACATCCAGGGAGCCAACGAAACACAATTTCCACCGCCGTAACCTTCTGTATCCACGAGATCCCATCTTGGAGCCTTCGTCGGTGCTCCACCGGAGGGGGAATCGACCACGGAGGGCTTCTACATCAACACCATAGCCCCTCCGATGAGTTGTGAGTAGTTTACCACAGACCTTCGGGTCCATAGTTATTAGCTATATGGCTTCTTTTCTCATTTTGGATCCCAATACAATGTTCTCCCCCTCTCTTGTGGAGATCCATTTGACGTAAACTCTTTTTGCGATGTGTTTGTCGAGATCCGATGAATTGTGGGTTTATGATCAAGTTTATCTATGAGAAATATTTGAATCTCCTCTGAATTCTTTTATGTACGATTGAGTTATCTTTGCAAGTCTCTTTGAATTATCAGTTTAGTTTGGCCTACTAGATTGATCGTTCTTGCCATAGGAGAAGTGCTTAGCTTTGGGTTCAATCTTGCGGTATCCTTTCCCATTGACAGCAGGGGCAGCAAGGCACGTATTGTATTGTTGCCATCGAGGATAAAAAGATGGGGTTTATATCATATTGCTTTGAGTTTATCCCTCTACATCATGTCATCTTGCTTAATGCGTTACTCTGTTCTTTATGAACTTAATACTCTAGATGCAGGCAGGAGTCGGTCGATGTGTGGAGTAATAGTAGTAGATGCAGGCAGGAGTCGGTCTACTTGTTGCGGACGTGATGTCTATATACATGATCATGCCTAGGTAATCTCATAATTATTCGCTTTTCTATCAATTGCTCGACAGTAATTTGTTCACCCACTGTAATACTTATGCTATCTTGAGAGAAGCCTCCAGTGAAACCTATGCCCCCCGGGTCTATCTCTTATCATATAAGCTTCCAATCTACTTTTATTTGCATCTTTACTTTTTGCATCTATATTATAAAATACCAAAAATATATTTATCTTATCATACTATCTCCAACAGATCTCACTTTCGCAAGTGGTCGTGAAGGGATTGACAACCCCTTTATTGCGTTGGCTGCAAATTCTTTGTTTGTTTGTGTAGGTGCGTGGGACTTTTGAGGAGCCTCCTACTGGATTGATACCTTGGTTCTCAAAAACTAAGGGAAATACTTACACTACTATTGTTGCATCACCCTTTCCTCTTCAAGGAAAACCAATGCAAGCTCAAGACGTAGCAAGAAGGATTTCTAGCGCCGTTGTCAGGGAGGTCTTCGCTCAAGCCAAGACATACCAAGTACCCATCACAAACTCATCTCCCTCGCATTTACATTATTTGCCATTTGCCTCTCGTTTTCCTCTCCCCCACTTCACCCTTGCCGTTTTATTCGCCCTCTCTTTCCCAATCTTCTCCTCTCTTTTTCGCTTGCCTTTTTCCGTTTGCTCGTGTGTTAAATCGTTTACATTGTCGTTATGGCTAGTCCTCCTATCATTATTATTACTCCCGGACATGAAATTCTCAATTTTAAGCAAAGGGAGGGAGAAAACTTAAAAGATGCTTGGCATCGAATTTGCAATGCTCAAAATAAATCTACTAGGAAGCTTTCTACTTCCGTACTTCTTCGCAATTTTTATGTAGGCATTACTCCTTGGAATAGATGTGTTCTTGATATTGTTACTGGAGGGGATTTCTTGAGTATCCATACGTTTGATGCTTATAATGCTATGTTAGATTTGTTTGGCCCACCACCTCTTTTGGTTAATGGAACTGTTTTAACTTTAGAACACGTTATGCAACGGCTTGATATTATCGAAAATAAAGTTGCTACTATTGAGTTGATTGAAAATTTTGATAGAAATATTCATAATCACATTGCCCAATATGGATCTAGGGTTGGAGTTACTTTGAAAAATCTTAAAGATAAAGTACCTATAGTTAATGAAAAAATGGATCTAGATTCTGCAAGAATCGGTAAACTTGAGGATATCATTACTACCTTAGGTTCCGTGTTTTCTTCCCTGAAAATAGTCCAAAACCCCCTACCAAAACTGCCAAGTTTATTTATGTTCCTAAACATAAGGGTGAGTCTTCTAGTAAGGGAGACGCGGATCTCAAATCCATTAGTGTTCATCCCAATTGTCTTTCTATCGTTAAGGAACCTTTTGCTACAAACGAATTTCTTGAATTTTTGCCTAAAGGTTTAGTCATTGCTAAAAAGGGAGAAATCCCTAAAGATTATAAGCGAGCTACTTATGAATTGAGTGCCAAAGATGGCACTACTTAGATCTATCTTCGCTTTTATGCCTAGCTAGGGGCGTTAAACGATAGCGCTAGTTGGGAGGCAACCCAATTTTATTTGTGTTTTCTGTTTTTGTTCCTGTTTAGTAATAAATTTTGCTTCTACCTTCTGTTTAGATGTGTTTTTATCTTTTAATTAGTGTTTGTGCCAAGTAGAACCTATAGGATAACCTATGATGATAGTTGATTTGATTCTGCTGAAAAACAGAAACTTTGCACACACGAATTTAGTTTTGTTAAATCACACATACGTGATTTTGTGTTGATTATTCTTGCTGCTGATCAATAGACAAATTTTCCAGGACTTCCTATTTTGGTAGGATTTTTAGAGTTCCATAAGTTTGCGTTAGTTACAGATTGCTACAGACTGTTCTGTTTTTGACAGATTCTGTTTTTTGTGTGTTGTTTGCTTATTTTGATGCATCTATGGCTAGTAAAATAGTTTATAAACCATGGAGAAGTTGGAATACAGTAGTTTTAACACCAAAATAAATAAAGAATGAGTTCATTATAGTACCTTATGTGGTGGTTTTGTTTTCTTTCACTAACGGAGCTTATAAGATTTCCTGTTGAGTTTTGTGTTGTGAAGTTTTCAAGTTTTGGGTAAAGCTTTGATGGACTATGGAATAAGGAGTGGCAAAAGCCTAAGCTTGGGGATGCCCAAGGCACCCCAAGATATTCAAGAATAGCCAAAGTTTAAGCTTGGGGATGCCCGGAAGGCATCCCTCTTTAAATCTTCGTTCATTGGTAACTTTACTTGGAGCTATATTTTTATTCGCCACATGATATGTGTTTTGCTTGGAGCGTCGTGTATTATATTAGCCTTTGCTTTTTAGTTTACCACAATCATCCTTGATGTACACACCTTTTGTGGGAAGCCTACTTGATTGAAATTTATTACAATATGCTACATGCTTCACTTATATCTTTTGAGCTTGATAGTTTTTGCTCTAGTGCTTCACTTATATCCTTTAGAGCACAGCGGTGGCTTATTTTTGTAGAAATTGCTAGTCTCTCTTGGTTCACTTATATTACTTTGAGAGTCTTTTAGAACAACATGGTATTTGCTATGGTTATAAAATTGGTCCTACAATGGTAGGCATCCAAGTTGGGTATAATAAAAACTATCATAGGGAGTGAATTGAAAGCTATGATCAATTTGATACTTGATAATTGTTTTGAGATATGGAGGTAGTGATATTAAAGTCATTCTAGTTGGGTGATTATGAATTTAAAGAATGCTTGCGTTAAAGTTAGCAAGTCCCGTAGCATGCACGTATGGTTAAAGTTGTGTAACAAATTTGAAACATGAAGTGTACCTGGCTTGTGCATCCTTATGAGTGGCGGTCGGGGACGAGCGATGGTATTTTCCTACCAATCTATCCCCCTAGGAGCATGCGCGTAGTGCTTGATTTTTGATGACTTCTAAATTTTTGCAATAAGTATATGAGTTCTTTTGACTAATGTTGAGTCCATGGATTATACGCACTTTTACCTTTCCACCATTTCTAGCCTCTTGGGTACCGTGCATTGCCCTTTCTCACCTTGAGAGTTGGTGCAAACTTCGCCGGTGCATCCAAACCCCGTGATACGATACGCTCTATCACACATAAACCTCCTTATATCTTCCTCAAAACAGCCACCATACCTACCTATTATGGCATTTCCATAGCCATTCTGAGATATATTGCCATGCCACTTTCCACCGTTCCATTCATCATCATCATGACATACTTTACTTTTGTCATATTGCCATTGCATGATCATGTAGTTGACATCGTATTTGTGGCAAAGCCACCATGCATAATTTTCATACATGTCACTCTTGATTCATTGCACCATTCCGGTACACCGTCGGAGGCATTCATATAGAGTCATATCTTGTTCTAGTTTCGAGTTGTAATTCATATGTTGTAATCAATAAAAGTGTGATAATCATCATTATTAGAGCATTGCCCAAAAAGAAAAAAAAGAAAAAAAAAGAAAGGCCAAAAGAAAAAAAAGAAAGGCCCAAAAAGAAGGAAAAAAAGGAAAATAAATAAAAGGGGCAATGTTACTATCTCTTTTTCCACACTTGTGCTTCAAAGTAGCACCTTGTTCTTCATGTAATGAGTCTCATATATTGTGCTTCAAAGTAGCACCATGTTTTTCATATAGTGAGTCTTATAGGTTGTTTTTTTTCATACTAGTGGGAATTTTTCATTATAGAACTTGGCTTGTATATTCCTATAATGGGCTTCCTCAAATGCCCTAGGTCTTCGTGAGCAAGCAAGTTGGATGCACACCCACTAGTTTTCTTTCATTGAGCATTCATTTATAGCTCTAGTGCATCCGTTGCATGGCAATCCCTACTCCTCATGTTGACATCAATTGATGGGCATATCCATAGCCCGTTGATTATCCTTGTCAATGTGAGACTTTCTCCTTTTTTGTCTTCTCCACACAATCCCCATCATCATATTCTATTCCACCCATAGTGCTATATCCATGGCTCACGCTCATGTATTGCGTGAAGGTTGAAAAAGTTTGAGATTATTTAAGTATGAAACAATTGCTTGGCTTGTCATCAGGGGTATAGAAGTTGGGAACATCTTTGTGTGACGAAAATGAAGCATAGCCTAACTATATGATTTTGTAGGGATGAACTTTTTTGCCATGTTATTTTGAGAAGACATGATTAGTATGCTTGAAGTGTTACTATTTCTTTTATCAATATGAACTTTTATTTTGAATCATTTGGATCTGAACATTCATGCCACAATAAAGAAAATTACATTGAGAATTATGCTAGGTAGCATTCCACATCAAAAATTCTGTTTTTATCATTTACCTACTCGAGTACGAGCAGGAATTAAGCTTGGGGATGCTTGATACGTCTCCAACGTATCTATAATTTTTGATTGTTCCATGCTATTATATTACCCCTTTTGGATGTTTATGGGCTTTATTTTACACATTTATATCATTTTTGGGACTAACCTACTAACCGGAGGCCTAGCCCGTATTGCTGTTTTTTTTTTGCCTATTTCAGTATTTCGAAGGAAAGGAATATCAAACGGAGTCCAAACGGAATGAAACCTTCGGGCGCATGATTTTTGGAACGAACGTGATCCAGAGGACTTGGAGTGCAAGACAAGCAGCAGCCGAGGCGGCCACAAGATAGGAGGGCGCGCCCACCCCTATAGGGCGTGCCCCCTGTCTTGTGGGCCCCTCGGGCGGCCACCGACGTACTTCTTCCTCCTATATATTCCTACGTACCCCAAAAACATCCAGGGAGCCAACGAAACACAATTTCCACCGCCGTAACCTTCTGTATCCACGAGATCCCATCTTGGAGCCTTCACGGTGCTCACGGGGGGGAATCGACCATGGAGGGCTTCTACATCAACACCATAGCCCCTCCGATGAGTTGTGAGTAGTTTACCACAGACCTTCGGGTCCATAGTTATTAGCTAGATGGCTTCTTCTCTCTTTTTGGATCTCAATACAATGTTCTCCCCCTCTCATGTGGAGATCTATTCAATGTAAACTCTTTTTGCGGTGTGTTTATCGAGATCCGATGAATTGTGGGTTTATGATCAAGTTGATCTATGAGAAATATTTGAATCTCCTCTGAATTCTTTTATGTATGATTGAGTTTTCTTTGCAAGTCTTTTCGAATTATCAGTTTGGTTTGGCCTACTAGATTGATCTTTCTTGCCATGGGAGAAGTGCTTAGCTTTGGGTTCAATCTTGCAGTGTCCTTTCCCAAAGGATAAAGAAGCAAGCAAGGCACGTATTGTATTGTTGCCATCGAGGATAAAAAGATGGGGTTTATATCATATTGCTTGAGTTTATCCCTCTACATCATGTCATCTTGCTTAATGCGTTACTCTGTTCTTTATGAACTTAATACTCTAGATGCAGGCAGGAGTCGGTCGATGTGTGGAGTAATAGTAGTAGATGCAGGAAGGAGTCGGTCTACTTGTTGCGGACGTGATGCCTATATACATGATCATGCCTAGATAATCTCATAATTATTCGCTTTTCTATCAATTGCTCGACAGTAATTTGTTCACCCACCGTAATACTTATGCTATCTTGAGAGAAGCCTCTAGTGAAACCTATGGCCCCCGGGTCTATCTCTTATCATATAAGCTTCCAATCTACTTTTATTTGCATCTTTACTTTTTGTATCTATATAACAAAATACCAAAAATATATTTATCTTATCATACTATCTCTATCAGATCTCACTTTCGCAAGTGGCCATGAAGGGATTGACAACCCCTTTATTGTGTTGGTTGCGAGTTCTTTGTTTGTTTGTGTAGGTGCGTGGGACTTTTGAGGAGCCTCCTACTGGATTGATACCTTGGTTCTCAAAAACTGAGGGAAATACTTACGCTACTATTGCTGCATCACCATTTCCTTTTCAAGGAAAACCAATGCAAGCTCAAGACGTAGCAGGGGGCGGTGAGGCCTCCGTGGCAGCACAGTCGGCCACGGGAGGCAGGAGCAGGCGGCACGATCGGCGCTGCTTTGGGCGGCTGGAGCAAGAAGACCAGAGGTTGAAGAAGCACGACAGCCATTGGATGGACATCGTACGGTCACTGCAGCTAGAATCGTTTATATTTACTCTGTTGACAAAGCCCTTGGTACGCGTCAACTAAGTAGGCTCACATGTCAGCTTCCGAAATAGTGTGCCCCAGATGTCAGGGGGAGGAATCATTTTTTGGGCGGGTGAAGCTAGAATATCCGAGATTGAAGAAGAAGCACGACATCCGTTGTATGGACATCCAATGGCCACTGCTGCTAGAACTGTGTGTTGACTATAAGTTGACAAAGCCTTGCATACATGTCAACTTATTTTTTTTTGAGGGGACGCATCAACTTAGTAAGCCCACAAGTGTGTGGCAGAGAACTTAACCCACTTGAGATTTGTAAGAATGTGCAGCCCATTTTTGAATTCTAATGGAATTTACTATAACCCATTTACAGTTCGTTAAAAGTACACCCCATTTTCTAGCTAGGACAACGATTAATAATTTCAACCAACTGTTCAAAATAGAATTCAATAAAATTTTCCATATTTTGATGGGATCCAAAATATTTTTATCCCGAAATTTCTAGTCGGATTAAATACAATTTTAATATAAATTTGTATTACGTAAAAATCCAACAAAACATTGTGCGCAACATTTCATGAAATTAAAAATTTCAATATCTAAGAATAATATTTTATAAAGTAATTACGTGTTTGGTGCAATTTTTTATAGTTACTGCCTAGTTTTTATAATCACATCCCATTTATTATTTATTAAAGCCTATTTTCTTGTTAAGCCTAATGCATCCCTCCTAGGAAAGATTTGCACCCCAGCGGGGCGAAGAATAACAGGTTGAACTCTCCTGGGTATTCCTCAAAAAAAAGTATAGCTAGGCTAGCCATTTTCAGCTTGAAAAAATTAATATCTGGGCTGGATATCTGGCCTGGGATAGACGGGCCACAACCCGCCGAGTTAATACCTTGCTCTCCTCTGAACAACAACGAAAACATCGCTCAACAAAAACTCTGCAGTGCTCACACCTCAAAAACACAAATACTGCTCGGTTTCTGGACTGGCCCGCTGCCAAGCATGAGTCTGACTGACCTGGCCCACCCAGACCGCCTCTCTTGCCCGCGCGCGCTTTCCGCCCGAAACGGTCATCGCCGCCCGCCCTGCTTCCCGGTGTAGGCGATTGCTCCACCTTCAAACGACAAGTGTTGTTCGTCCGTCCGTCTGCCGCCCACATTAATGATACGCGGTTGCCGAGGCGGCTACTCCGGCGCCACACGTCCGTCCCTACGCCACCCACCATTTCTATATAAACTGTTGTGCCGGCCATAGCCGCAGTCATCCGACTTTGTTCCCTTTCTCCTGTCCACACCACTACTGCCCACCATGGCTTCCTCGCACTCTAGCGCTCTTCGGGTCGGGCGGACGACGGACCACAAGGAGATGGCAACCATTGCTGCCGACTAGATGGTCGCAGGCAGTCGGAGGATGACGACGTCCCAATGGAGAACATGGTAGTTGACGATCCGGCGCCAACCCCCTCCTCCGCGCCATCCTCGCCGGTGCATTGCACCATGACCATCGGCGAGGCCCGTGCCCAATACATGGACACGGTGAGGCAGAAGCATGAGGAGCAGTTCCGGGAGGCGCAGGCCGACGCCGCCTACAACCACCATCTCCTCCAGAATCACCTACAGGCGGAGGAGCAGATCGTCGTGGAGCGAGCGGAGCAGGAGGCGCTGCTCGACTCGTACCGCTCCGCCCGCGAGGGCTGCCTCGAGCGCTGGCGGTATCGCATGCGGGTGGCGGAGGCTGCGGCCGCCTATAAAGAGGGTTATGAAGTGGGCGAGGCGCTGTTTGGCGAGACCAAGGACGAGGCAGAGGACATTGTCGGCTCCGACGAGTCCCCGCTCCATTGGCGTCGATGAGGCCCTGCTCTGCCGAGGCCCCGCGGCGCCAACAACGAGGCAGAGGACACCGTCGGCTCCGCCGAGGCCCCGCCCCGCCAACAATGAGGCAGAGGACATCGCCGGCTCAGCCGAGGCCCCACCCTGCCGGCAACGAGGGGGAGGATTTCCCCTGCTCTGCCGAGGCGCCGCCCCGCCGGCAACGAGACGGAGGACATCGCTGGCACCAAGGCGGAAGCCCTACTCCGCAAAGGCACCGCCCCGCCAACAACGAGGCAGAGGACATCGCCGGCTCAGCCGAGGCCCCACCCTGTCGGCAACGAGGAGGAGGATTTACCCCGCTCCACCGAGGCGCCACCCCGCCGGCAACGACACAGAGGACACCGCCGGCTCCGTCGAGGCCCCGCCCCACTGCCAACGAGGCCACGCCACACAGAAAACAAGGAAGAGTAGAACACGGTAGGTCACCTCCACTCGGGTCCAAGTAAGGCCACCGTTGATACCCTCCGGTTGAAGCCAAGCTAGGCAGGTTGACCATTGACGGCCGATTTGCTTCTTGGCGGCAACGTGGAGTCGGAGAGCTATGTTGGAGAAGGACGCTGCTTCTACTTAACTGCTGGTGCAATTGGCTGACTGACACATGGGCCCAACAGGCATTTGGGCCACATGTCAGTTATGCAACTGCACCTATAGTTAAGTCACTAAAGCTCAGTCCGTGCTACATCTCGAGCTTGCGTTGGTTTTCCCCGAAGAGGAGAGGATGATGCAGCACAATAGCGTAAGTATTTCCCTCAGTTTTTGAGAACCAAGGTATCAATCTTGTAGGAGGTCACGCGCAAGTCCCTGTACCTGCACAAAATGATAGCTACTCGCAACCAACGCGATTAGGGGTTGTCAATCCCTTCACGGTCACTTACGAGAGTGAGATCTGATAGAGAAAATATTTTTGGTATTTTTGGTATAAATATGCAAAGTAGAAAGTAAAGGCAAAGTAAGTAAATAAAGTGATGGAGATTAATATGATGAGAATAGACCCGGGGGCCATAGTTTTCACTAGTGGCTTCTCTCAAGAGCATAAGTATTCTACGGTGGGTGAACAAATTACTGTTGAGCAATTGACAGAATTGAGCATAGTTATGAGGTTATCTAGGTATGATCATGTATATAGGCATCACGTCCGAGACAAGTAGACCGAAACGATCTTGCATCTACTACTATTACTCCACTCATCAACCGCTATCCAGCATGCATCTAGAGTATTAAGTTAAAAACAGAGTGACGCCTTAAGCAAGATGACATGATGTAGAGGAATAAATTCATGCAATATGATAAATACCCCATCTTGTTATCCTCGATGGCAACAATACAATACGTGCCTTGCAACTCTTTCTGTCACTGAGTAAGGACACCGCAAGATTGAATCCAAAGCCATGCACTTCTCCCATTGCAAGAACTACCAATCTAGTTGGCTAAACCAAACGGATAATTCGAAGAGACTTGCAAAGATAACTCAAGCATACATAAAAGAATTCAGAGAAGATTCAAATATTATTCATAGATAAGCTGGATCATAAACCCACAGTTCATCGGTCTCAACAAACACATCGCAAAAAGAAGATTACATCGAATAGATCTCCACGAGAGAGGGGGAGAACATTGTAATGAGATCCAAAAAGAGAGAAGAAGCCATCTAGCTACTAGCTATGGACCCGAAGGTCTGAATTAAACTACTCACACTTCATCGGAGGAGCTATGGTGTTGATGTAGAAGCCCTCCGTGGTAGATGCCCCCTCCGGCGGAGCTCCGGAACAGGCCCCAAGATGGGATCTCGTGGATACAGAAGGTTGCAGCGGTGGAATTAGGTTTTTGGCTCCTCGTCTGGTCTATTGGGGGTACGTAGGTATATATAGGAGGAAGGAGTACGTCGGTGGAGCTTTGAGGGGCCCACGAGGCAGGGGGCGCGCCCAGGGGGGAGGGCGACCCTCCACCCTCGTGACCACCTCGTGGCTTTCTTGACGGAGGGTCCAAGTCTCTTGGGTCTTATCTGATGAGAAAATCACGTTCCCGAAGGTTTCATTCTATTTGGACTCCGTTTGATATTCTGTTTCTTCGAAATACTGAAAAAGGCAAAAAAACATCAATCCTGGGTTGGGCCTCCGGTTAATAGGTTAGTCCCAAAAATAATATAAAAGTGGAAAATAAAGCCCATTATAGTCCAAAAACAATAGATAAAGTAACATGGAGCAATCAAAAATTATAGATACGTTGGAGACGTATCAGGCATCCCCAAGCTTAATTCCTGCTCGTCCTCGAGTAGGTAAATGATAAAAAAAGAATTTTTGATGCGGAGTGATACTTTGGCATAATTTCAATATAAATCTTCTTAATCATGGTATGAATATTCTGATCCGAAAGATTCAAGACAAAAGTTCATATTGACATAAGAATAATAATATTCAAGCATACTAATCAAAGTAATCATGTCTTCTCAAAATTGCATGGCAAAAGAAAGTTCATCCCTACAAAATCATATAGTTAGGCTATGCTTCATTTTCGTCACACAAAGATGTCCCCAACTTCTATACCCCCGATGACAAGCCAAGCAATTGTTTCATACTTAAATAATCTCAAACTTTTTCAACCTTCACGCTATACATGAGCGTGAGCCAGGATATAGTACTATGGGTGGAATATAATATGATGAGGGGGATTGTGTGGAGAAGACAAAAAAGGAGAAAGTCTCGCATCAACGAGGCTAATCAATGAGCTATGGAGATGCCCATCGATTGATGTTAATGCGAGGAGTAGGGATTGCCATGCAACGGATGCACTAGAGCTATGAATGCTCAACAAAGAAAACTAGTGGGTGTGCATCCAACTTGCTTGCTCATGAAGACCTAGGGCATTTTGAGGAAGCCCATCGTAGGAATATACAAGCCAAGTTCTATAATGAAAAATTCCCACTAGTATGAACAAGACAACTCACTATATGAAAAACATGGTGCTACTATGAAGCACAATATATGAGACTCACTACATGAAGAACAAGGTGCTACTTTGAAGCACAAGTGTGGAAAAAGAGATAGTAGCATTGCCCTTTTCTTTTCTTTTTTTGGGCCTTTTTTTGGCCTTTTTTTTATTTTGGCCTTTTTTTGGGACAATGCTCTATTGAATGATGATCATCACACTTCTATTAATTACAACATAAGGATTACAACTCGAAACTTAGAACAAGATATGACTCTATATGAATGCCTCCGGCGGTGTACCGGGATGGTGCAATGAATCAAGAGTGACATGTATGAAAAATAATGCATGGTGGCTTTGCCACAAATACGATGTCAACTACATGATCATGCAACAGCAATATGACAAAAGTAATGTATGTCACGATGATGATGGAAGTTGCATGGCAATATATCTCGGAATGGCTACGGAAATGCCATGATAGGTAGGTATGGTGGCTGTTTTGAGGAAGATATAAGGAGGTTTATGTGTGATAGAGCGTATCGTATCATGGGGTTTGGATGCACCGGCGAAGTTTGCACCAACTCTCAAGGTGAGAAAGGGCAATGCACGGTACCGAAGAGGCTAGCAAAGGCGGAAAGGTGAGAGTGTGTATAATCCATGCACTCAATATTAGTCAAAAGAACTCATATACTTATTGCAAAAATTTAGAAGTCATCAAAAATCAAGTACTACGCGCATGCTCCTAGGGGGATAGATTGGTAGGAAAAGACCATCGCTCGTCCCCGACCGCCACTCATAAGGATGCACAAGCCAGGTACACTTCATGTTTCAAATTTGTTACACAACTTTACCCATACGTGCATGCTACGGGACTTGCAAACTTCAACACAAGTATTTCTCAAATTTATAATCACCCAACTAGCACGACTTTGATATTATCACCTCCATATCTCAAAACAATTATCAAGCATCAAACTTATCTTAGTATTCAACGCACTCAAAAGAAAGTTTCACATATCTTGAATACCAAGTATATTAACATTAAACAAATTACCATGCTATTAACGACTCTCAAAATAATCTAAGTGAAGCATGAGAGATCAAGTTTCTTTAAAACAAATCCACCACCGTGCTCAAAAAAAATCTAAGTGAAGCACTAGAGCAAAAATTATCACGCTCAAAAGATATAAGTGAAGCGCTATGAGCAAAACTATCAAGCTCAAAAGATATAAGTGAAGAACATAGAGTATTCTACAAATTTCAATTCATGTATGGCTCTCTCAAAAGGTGTGTACAGCAAGGATAATTTTGATAGACTAACAAGCAAAGACACAAATAATACAAGACGCTCCAAGCAAAACACATATCATGTTGGTGAATAAAAATATAGCTCCAAGTAAATTACCGATGGAAGTGGACGAAAGAGGGGATGCCTTCTGGGGCATCCCCAAGCTTTGACTTTTTGGTATCCTTGGATTATCTTGGGGGTGCCATGGGCATCCCCAAGCTTAGGCTCTTGCCAGTCCTTGTTCCATAATCCATCAAAAGAATTCACCCAAAACTTGAACACTTCACAACACAAAACTCAACAGAAATCTCGTGAGCTCCGTTAGAGAAAGAAAACAAAAGACTACTTCAAGGTACTGTAATGAACTCATTCTTTATTTATATTGGTGTTGAACCTACTGTATTCCAACTTCTCTATGGATCATAAACTATTTTACTAGCCATAGATTCATCAAAATAAGCAAACAACACACGAAAAACAGAATCTGTCAAAAACAGAACAGTCTGTAGAAATCTGTAACTAACTCAAACTTCTGGAACTCTACAAATTCTACCAAAATAGGAAGTCCTGGACAATTTGTTTATTGATAGAATCAAAAAGAATCAACGCAAAATCATGTTCCTATGATTTATCATAACTAAATTCGTGCACGCAAAGTTTCTATTTTTCAGCAGAATCAAATCAACTATCATCGTAGGTTATCCTATAGGTCCTACTTGGCACAAACACTAATTAAAACATAAAACCACATCCAAACAGAAGGTAGATGGATTATTTATTCCTAAACAGAAGAAAAAAAACAAAAAACACAAAATAAAATTGGGTTGCCTCCCAATAAGCGTTGTCGTTTAACGCCCCTAGCTAGGCATAAAAGCAAGGATAGATCTAGGTATTGCCATCTTTGGTAGGCAATCCATAAGTGGCTCTCATAATAGATTCATATGGTAATTTTATTTTATTTCTAGGGAAGTGTTCCATACCCTTCTTTAAGGGAAATTAGAATCTAATATTCCCTTCCTTCATATCAATAATTGCACCAATCGTTCTAAGGAAAGGTCTACCAAGAATAATAGGACATGAGGGATTGCAATCTATATCAAGAACGATAAAATCTACGGGCACATAATTCCTATTTGCAACAATGAGCACATCATTAATTCTTCCCATAGGTTTTTTAATAGTGGAATCCGCTAGATGCAAGTTTAGAGAGCAATCATCGGAATCACGGAAATCTAGCAAATCACATAAAGTTTTGGGAATAGTAGAGACACTAGCACCCAAATCACATAAAGCATGAAACTCAAAGTCTTTAATTATAATTTTAATAGTAGGTTCCCACTCATCATGGAGTTTTCTAGGGATAGAAACTTTCATCTCAAGTTTTTCTTCATAAGATTGCATCAAGTCATCAACAATATGTTCGGTAAAGGCCTTATTCTGACTATAAGCATGAGGAGATTCTAGCACGGATTGCAACAAGGAAATACAACCAATCAAAGAGCAATTTTCATAATTAAATTCCTTGAGATCCAAAATAGTGGATTTAGCAACATCACGGTTTCTATTTATTTCAATCCCACTTTCATCAATTTCATCATCAAGATCTAGAAACTCCGAATTCTTAGAACGCCTTCTAGGTAAAGGAAGATCATATTAAGTTTCATCAAGATTCATATTGCAAAACAAAGATTTGATAGGGGACACATCAATAACTTTTAGATCTTCATCTTGATTTTCATAGGGATTGGAAGAACACGCTTTAATAAAGGCATCTTTGGAAGCACGCATCCTAGCGGTTCTTTCCTTGCACTCATCAATGGAAATTCTCGTGGCTTTGAGAGACTCATTGATATCATGCTTAGAAGGAATAGATCTAAGCTTTAAAGAATTAATTTCAAGAGAAATTATATCAACATTCCTAGCCAAATCATCAACTTTAAGCAATTTCTCTTCAAGCAAAGCATTAAAATTCTTTTGTGAATTCATAAACTATTTAACACTACTCTCAAATTCAGAGGGCATCTTATTAAAATTTCCATAAGAGTTGTTGTAGGAATTTCCATAATTATTAGAAGGATTACTAGGATAAGGCCTAGAATCAAAATTCCCTCTATACGCGTTGTTACCAAAACTATTCCTACCAATAAAATTCACATCCATAGATTCATTATTATTCTCAAGCAAAGTAGATAAAGGCATATTATTGGGATCAGAAGAAACACTCTTAGCAAATAAATTCCTAAGTTCATCCATCTTTTCACTCAAAACATTGATTTCTTCTATAGCATGCACCTTTTATTAGTAGATCTTTCAGTTTGCCATTGAGAATAATTAACCATAATATTATCTAGGAGTTTAGTAGCATCTCCTAAAGTGATTTCCATAAAAGTGCCTCCCATGGCCGAATCTAAAAGATTTCTAGAAGCAAAATTCAATCCAGCATAAAAAATTTGTATAATCAACCACAAGTTCAAACCATGAGTAGGACAATTACGTAGAATTAAATTCATTCTCTCCCAAGCTTGTGCAACATGTTCATGATCAAGTTTCTTAAAATTCATAATATCGTTTCTAAGAGAGATAATCTTAGCGAGAGGAAAATACTTAGAGATAAAAGCATCTTTGCACTTGTTCCAAGAATCAATACTGTTTTTAGGCAAAGATGAAAACCACGCTTTAGCACGATCTCTAAGCCAAAAAGGAAATAGCTTCAATTTAACGACATCATTATCAACATCTTTTTTCTTTTGCATATCACATAAATCAACGAAGCTATTCAGATGAGTAACGGCATCTTCACTAGGAAGGCCGGCGAATTGATCTTTCATAACAAGATTCAACAAAGCAGTATTGATTCTGCTAAGGAAATCATTATTATTGGTATTGGTGAACTCACACAATTTGGTGGCATCTTGAGCCATCACGACAAGCAAGCAAACTAACACACCAGCAAAACAAAAGGATGAGGAAAAGGCAACGGAAAGAGAGGAGGAGATTGGGAAAGAGAGGGAGAACAAAACGGCAAGGGTGAAGTGGGGGAGAGGAAAATGAGAGGCAAATGGCAAATAATGTAATGCGAGAGATAGGGATTTTGATGGGTACTTGGTATGTTGACTTTTGCATAAGCCTCCCTGGCAACGGCACCAGAAATCCTTCTTGCTATGTCTCGAGTTTGCGTTGGTTTTCCCCGAAGAGGAGAGGATGATGCAGCACAGTAGCGTAAGTATTTCCCTCGGTTTTTGAGAACCAAGCTATCAATCCAGTAGGAGGTCACGCGCAAGTCCCTCGTACCTGCACAAAACGATAGCTACTCGCAACCAACGCGATTAGGGGTTGTCAATCCCTTCACGGTCACTTACGAGAGTGAGATCTGATAGAGATAATATTTTTGGTATTTTTGGTATAAAGATGCAAAGTAGAAAGTAAAGGCAAAGCAAGTAAATAAAGTGATGGAGATTAATATGATGAGAATAGACCCGGGGGCCATAGTTTTCACTAGTGGCTTCTCTCAAGAGCATAAGTATTCTACGGTGGGTAAACAAATTACTGTTGAGCAATTGACAGAATTGAGCATAGTTATGAGGTTATCTAGGTATGATCATGTATATAGGCATCATGTCCGAGACAAGTAGACAGAAACGATTCGGCATCTACTACTATTACTCCACTCATCAACCGCTATCCAGAATGCATCTAGAGTATTAAGTTAAAAACAGAGTAACGCCTTAAGCAAGATGACATGATGTAGAGGAATAAATTCATGCAATATGATAAATACCCCATCTTGTTATCCTCGATGGCAACAATACAATACGTGCCTTGCAACTCTTTACACATCGAGTAAGGACACCGCAAGATTGAACCCAAAGCCATGCACTTCTCCCATTGCAAGAACTACCAATCTAGTTGGCCAAACCAAACGGATAATTCGAAGAGACTTGCAAAGATAACTCAATCATACATAAAATAATTCAGAGAAGATTCAAATATTATTCATAGATAAGCTGGATCATAAACCCACAATTCATCGGTCTCAACAAACACACCGTAAAAAGAAGATTACATCGAATAGATCTCCACGAGAGAGGGGGAGAACATTGTATTGAGATCCAAAAAGAGAGAAGAAGCCATCTAGCTACTAGCTATGGACCCGAAGGTCTGAAGTAAACTACTCACACTTCATCAGAGGGGCTATGGTGTTGATGTAGAAGCCCTCCGTGGTAGATGCCCCCTCCGACGGAGCTCCGGAACAGGCCCCAAGATGGGATCTCGTGGATACAGAAGGTTGCGGCGGTGGAATTAGGTTTTTGGCTCCTCGTCTGGTCTATTGGGGGTACGTAGGTATATATAGGAGGAAGGAGTAAGTCGGTGGAGCTTCGAGGGGCCCACGAGGCACGGGGCGCGCCCAGGGGGCAGGGCGCGCCATCCACCCTTGTGACTGCCTCGTGGCTTTCTTGACGGAGGGTCCAAGTCTCTTGGGTCTTATCTGATGAGAAAATCACGTTCCCGAAGGTTTCATTCCGTTTGGACTCCGTTTGATATTCTGTTTCTTTGAAATACTGAAAAAGGCAAAAAACATCAATCCTGGGCTGGGCTTCTGGTTAATAGGTTAGTCCCAAAAATAATATAAAAGTGGAAAATAAAGCCCATTATAGTCCAAAAACAATAGATAAAGTAGCATGGAGCAATCAAAAATTATAGATACGTTGGAGACGTATCATGCATCGTGCTAGAGCATGGCCTCGTAGCGTATCAGTCCGCTAGAGAAGAAGCTTCTGTTCGGCTCAGCCGGACACAGGTGTGTAGCTACGGTTAATTAATTATACCTCCAGCGCACCCCTTTTTAGTTGAAGAATGTATGAAATGTAATCAAATCCAGCATGTTTATATGAAATCCGACCGTGTATGAATGAATTTATTTCGATTAGTTCGAATTCTTGTATCACTGGCATTGAATGAACATGCAAAACAATACGTACTAGCATTATTCCCAGGGTGATTACCTCATTTGCAGCAGTTTCACATGTACTCCCTCCGGTCCTTTCTAGTCTACATACAAGTTTTGTCTGCAGCCAAAGTATCTCTACTTTGACCAATCTTATAGAAAAAAGTATGCACTTTCACAATGTGCGAAGTAAAAAGGAACAGAAGGAGTACAAAGAGTTTGAGCAGCTTTTGAGCGCTCCTGTACATTGCAATCAAACACACAGGCCTGGCAATTCATAGAGAACATTCAAAACAATCGATGATTATGCATCTCAGCGATTCACATGTCAGAGCCAATATTTACTTCACAACTAAATAATAAAGAAAAATCAATCGATGCTGCTGACAGCAAAGGGCGTCCCATTCGAAAATATCAAACGCATGTCTTCTTGCTAACATCAATGAGCAAAATTTGACAAGGTTGTCCCATTCCAAAATATCAAATGCCTACAATTGTGGAATGGGCGGGGTTTGCCATCAGTTCGGACATTGACATGGCTCCTCGTGCTAAATAAACCAGTTGTTCTTTTTGTGCAGTTCCACCAAAATCAACCAAATTCATGTGTAGCTTGTATGATTTCGCCCTTATATGTTGCAACACCTTGAACTTATTGGCACCTCCTTTCTTGTGGTGGAAATGAATGATTCTATGTATTCATGAACATTTTGTGCAGATCCCATTTGAAAGCACAAGTGCTCCCTGGGTGATTTTGGTAATTAATGTCAACATATCTCTTGTTGGACTAACACTTTTACCTAGAATGTTTTAGATGAGTTCAACAAATGAAGTGGAATGGACTAGAGGATGTGGAACCCCTTCAAGATGCTAAGGACAAAAGGATTGGCTCAAGCTGAAAGCTCAAGACTCTACATTTTGTATTTTTAGTGGTCCATCATCACATGGAGTCTATAGGAAAAGCCAATACTATCAAGAGGGGATGAGGTGTTGCTTAATAAGGATCTTGCTCAAAGTGCTCAGTGATATGCTCCAAAGCCCTCAACTACCTTCTCACATCCACATATGACCTAAACCAAAATTCAAACTCGGCCCCACCGATTCTTCCTATCCGGCGCCACCGAGTTCAGATGTCATAGCCACTGCCACAAACCCTAGGAAAATCGGTCTCATCGATAGGGATCTCGGTCTCACCGAGATGGGATTGCAATCTCTCTGTATGTATATATTACCAAAATCAGTCTTACCAAGTTTTCGTAATCGGTCCTACAGAGATTGCAATGTAAACTCTTTGTCTCCTTGAGGGAGTCCTGGACTAGGGGGTGTCCGGATAGCCGGACTATCATCATCGGCCGGACTCCAAGACTATGAAGATACAAGATTGAAGACTTCGTCCCGTGTCCGGATGGGACTTTCCTTGGCGTGGAAGGCAAGCTTGGCGATACGGATATGTAGATATCCTACCATTGTAACCGACTCTGTGTAACCCTAGCCCTCCCCGGTGTCTATATAAACCGGAGGGTTTTAGTCCGTAGGACGAACAACCATTACAACAATCATACCATAGGCTAGCTTCTAGGGTTTAGCCTTCTTGATCTCGTGGTAGATCCACTCTTGTACAACCCATATCATCAATATCAATCAAGCAGGAGTAGGGTTTTACCTCCATCGAGAGGGCCCGAACCTGGGTAAAAACATTGTGTCCCTTGTCTCCTGTTACCATCCGCCTAGACGCACAGTTCGGGACCCCCTACCCGATATCCGCCGGTTTTGACACCGACATTGGTGCTTTCATTGAGAGTTCCTCTGTGTCGTCACGGATAGGCTTGATGGCTTCTTCAATCAACAACAACGCAGTCCAGGGTGAGACTTTTCTCCCCGGACAGATCTTCGTGTTGGCGACTTTGCTGCTGGGCCAATTAAGCAGCGTCTGGAGCAGATCGAAAGCTACGCCCCTGGCCATCAGGTCAGGTTTGGGAGCCTAAACTTCACAGTTGACATCCGCGGAGACTTGATCTTCGATGGATTCGATCCTCAGCCGAGCGCGCCGCACTGTCACGATGGGCATGACTTAGCTCTGCCACCGGACAGTACCCTGGAGGCCGCACATGAGTCCGCTCTGACCCATAGTTCGGAGCCGACCGCGCAGATCGAGGATAGGTGGCTGGACGACGATGCCGGAGACGACCAAGAACCAGCGCCTATGGGGCACTGGAAGACCACCTCGTCATACGACATATACATGGTGGACATCCCAAAGGATGGTAACGGGGAAGAAGTAGCGGAGGCGGATTCCTCTAAGAAACAGCCCAAGCGCCGACGTCAGCGGCACCGCTCTAAATCCCGCCACAGCAAGAATGGAGATTCCGGCACCGGAGATAATAACACCCCAGAGAGTGCCGAAGACAACCCCCTCCAGCAAGATTCAGCACAGGAGGACGGAGTAGCCAACCCTCAAGAGAGAGCGGCAGACGAGGAGGTAGAGGATGATAATTACATGCCCCCCTCCGGAGACGAGGCAAGCCTCAACGACGACGAATTCGTCGTGCCCGAGGATCCCGTCGAACAAGAGCGTTTTAAACGCAGGCTAATGGCCACGGCAAACAACCTAAAGAAAAAGCAGCAACAACTTTGAGCTGATCAAGACCTGCTGGCCGACAGATGGACCGAGGTCCTCGCGGCCGAAGAGCATGAACTCGAAGGCCCCTCCAAAAGCTACCCAAAATGCAAGTTGCTCCCCCGATTAGAGGAGGAGGCATATAAACCTTCATCACCAGCGCACAATACGGCAGACAGACCACCTCGTGGCCGCGACAGAGAGGCATCTAGGCCCTCCGCCAGAACCGTACCCCAGCACCGCTCGAAAAGCGCGAAGCCACGGGGGAATGCGCCGGACTTGCGAGATATATTGGAGGACAAGGCAAAACAATCAAGATCTATCTAATGATCACGTGGGTGCCCCACGATCCACGATGGCTACCGTCGCGCCGGATACAGCAACTCCGGCCGGGCCGAACACAGCAGACAAAGCTCTCTTGAGCTACGTCATGACATTGCCCAGTATAGAGGCGCCGCACACCCACTATGCTTCACAGATGAAGTAATGGATCATCAAATCCCTGAAGGGTTTAAACCCGTGAACATTGAGTCCTACAACGGCACAACAGACCCCGCGGTTTGGATCGAAGATTATCTTCTTCATATCCATATGGCCCGCGGTGACAATCTCCACGCCATCAAGTATCTCCCACTTAAGCTTAAAGGACCAGCTCGGCATTGGCTTAATAGCTTGCCAGCAGAGTCAATTGGGTGTTGGGAGGACCTGGAAGCCGCATTTCTCGACAACTTCCAGGGCACATATGTGCGACCACCAGACGCCGATGACCTAAGCCACATAATTCAGCAGCCAGACGAATCGGCCAGACAGTTCTGGACACGGTTCCTAACAAAGAAAAATCAAATCGTCGACTGTCCGGATGCAGAGGCCCTCGCAGCCTTCAAACATAACATCCGTGACGAGTGGCTGGCCCGGCACCTAGGACAGGAAAAGCCGAAATCCATGGCAGCCCTCACATCACTCATGACCCGCTTCTGTGCGGGGGAGGACAGCTGGCTAGCCCGCAGTAACAACCTCAGCAAAAATTCTGGCAGTCCGGACAACAAGGACCGCAATGGCAGGTCGCGTCATAACAAAAACAAACACCGTGTTAACGGCGATAACATTGAGGATACGGCAGTCAACGCCGGATTCAGAGGCTCTAAACCCGGTCAGCGGAAAAAGCCATTTAAATGAACTACTCCGGGTCCGTCCAATTTGGACCGAATACTCGACCGCTCTTGCCAGATACATGGCACCCCCAAAAAGCCAGCTAATAACACCAACAGGATTGTTGGGTGTTCAAGCGGCGAGCAAGTTAATTGCGAAAACAATGACAAGGGGCTGCATAGCGATGACGAGGAAGAGACCCATTACCGAAGAGGACGAAGGGTTTTCCCCACAAGTGCGGACGCTAAACATGATATACGCAACCCACATACCCAAGAGGGAGCGAGCGTGCACTTAGGGACGATATGCGATGGAGCCATCGCCCAAGTTCAATCCATGGTCCTCTTGCCCGATCACTTTCGATCGAAGGACCACCCACCAAGATCCGCCATGGCGGATTCACCGCATTGGTTTTAGACCCAATTGTCGATGGATTTCACCTCACCGAGTCCCGATGGACGGCGGCAGCAACTGAACCTGCTTTATCGGGATACAAGGCGCAAGATGGGCATAGACCCTCAAGGATTAAAACTACAAAGATGACCTTCAAAGGCGCCATACCAGGTGTAGAGGCCAATTATGCAGCTCACCACACCGAAGTGGTCTTGGATCCCGGATAATTTCCGGCGAGGAGTTAATCTTCAAGATAGTCCCGCTCCACGTGGCTATCACGCTCGCTTTCAGACGAACGCGTTTGCAAAGTTCAACGCGGTGCCGCATTATGCATACCTTAAGCTCAAGATGCCAGGCCCTCGTGGAGTCATCACGGTCAACGGAAACACTGAACGCTCCCTCCGAACGGAGGAACACACAGCGGCTCTCACGGCAGAAGTACAGAGCAGCCTCTTAAGGCAATTTTCGAGTCCGGCCGTTAAACGACCGGACATGGCCAAACGCGCCCGGAGTAACATACATCAAGATCACCTGGCACATTCCGAGCACGCGTAGCAATGCGGCCCCAACCCCAGCCCCTACATGATTGCAAGACTAGACCTTCGCGTACATCATTTCTGTAGCGACCCGACCTCAGATGGTCAAGTCTTTGTGCTCAGGTGTCATCCCTGGATCAGTAATGCTGACACCACACAGTACTTCGAAGGATTTATAACAGAGTAGCAATCACACACTTATTACATCGATGTCTCAAAAGAGAACTTATTACAATAATATGGCTTAAGGCCATCTAATGCGATAACAGCGGAAGGCTTGAAAGATAAAGTGAGTCCATCAACTCCAAAGGCATAGCTGAGCTGCACGGCAACGACCTACGAACCTTAATCCTCGTCTGAAAAGTCTGCAACATAATACGTTGCAGCCCGAGAACGGGTCAGCACATGGAATATGCTGGCATTGTAACACAAAAGAGCAATAACAGAATAATGCTACCACTACATGCATATTTGGCTGGTGGAAAGCTCTACGGTTACAATTTTTGCGAAAAGCCAATTTTTCCCTACTACAAAGGAATCAATTTTAATTTAACTATCATGGTGGTTGAAACATCATCTGAGAAGGTAACCCCAACTCAATGATCCCAATTAAAATACTTAACAACCTAGCAAGATTAATTAGGAGTGTTGAGATACATGCGAATACTCAAGTACTAGATACTCAGAATTGTCCATAACTGGGGACACGGCTAACCATGATTAGATTGTACACTCTGCAGAGGTTTATGACTTTTCCCCAAGACTCGATCGCCTCCGTTGATTTCTCGCACTACATGGTGTTGAGAGACGGATGACCGAGACACGATCTTCGAAGCATTAACTCTCTACTCCAAGACCATACCAAACCTACAAACCCACTACCTGCTGATCCACCTCTTCAAGAGCTTCACATAACTTACTCAACTATGCTAGAGCCCATAATAGCTTGCGGCTGCACATGGAAGTTTCTAGCATGAATAGACTCGATTCCTTTGAGCTTGGGTGGCGGTCCATAGGAGAATCACACAGTTACCCGGATTTCCAAAAATAAAACAGCAATCTTTGGATACCCCAGTGCCTCAATCCACCCAGATGTGTATTAAAGTTGCCACCTTAAGTAAACCATTAACTAACAATCTCACATCTGTCATGGATATCACTCAAACCCAATCCACGCTCACGAGCATAGCATGGCAATATAAGCATAACGTAGAAGTATCTCCCAAGGGTTTGATATGAAACAGGGTAATAGGTTCTACCTCATCAACTACTTCCCAATACCCACATGTTAAAGGCATCCTAATCATGCAATGTTTGAGGACTGAAACTAATGCATAAAAACTGGGTATGAAAAGAGTATGATCAATGTGTTACTTGCCTTGTTGACGATCCGTGAATCCTAGAGACTCGTAGTAACACGCTTCGCACTCCGGGAATTCTATCGCAAGCAAACAATAACATACATAAGCAACAATCAAAGATGCACAAGTAGAACTCCAAATAAAATAGTTTGACTGGAGAGTTCAACTTAAGAACTCCGGTTTGCAAAAAGAATCAAATCAAACGGAGCAACGAAACTCAAACGTCAGAAGAAACAACTTCGTTTTACTAATCTGGATCTAAGTCAAATTTTACAGAAGCAAAATCTTGTTTGAGTTGATTATTCGGAAAGAGGGTTTCGAGATGAAACTCCAGGCGCTTGAATCGCCTGATTCCGATAAACGAGCGAAAAGATAAATAGGTTTAAACATCGGATCAGAAATTGCGATCGGAATAACCGCGGAATAAATCCGATAAAAAGAAAAACGACGAACGGCTAAACGAACGAGCGTCCGTTAGCAGAAACTAAATGGTGAACACGTTCGTTAGAACGAACGGACAAGCGGACGTTCGCTAAGTAAATAAACTGAAGAAATAAACTGATCTATAAAGAAAACGAACTAGGGTTTTCCAAAAGAACCGGAGGTTTTCTTAAAAAAACGGCGGGGGGGCGGGTACCTCCGGCGAGGTCGTCCGGCGGGGCGGGCGGCTCAGCGGGGCTCGGCGTCGGGCGGCGGGGCTCGACTCGGGCTCGGGCGGCGGCGATGGTGGCGGGTGGCGGGGGTGGTGGTGCAATGGCGGCGGTATATAAAGGCGGGCGGGCGGCTTGGGAGGGGGCGCCGGGTGAGTCCGCTCGGACTCCACTCGGCGTCCGTCTTGCTGACGGGCGGCCAAGACGGGAAGGCGGCGGCGGCGGTGGCGGCAGGGCCGGCCTGCTCGGCTGGGCCTTCGGCCCAGTCGGGCGCGAGGGTTTTTTTTTAAACATTCTGCCGAAAGAAAAATTCCTAGAAAAATAAATAAAAATCTAAAAATTTCAAAACAAGTTTTCTCTGTCTAAATAAAATATTTAGAACAAGATGAACTTTTGTTGGCCCCTAAATGCAATTTTTAAAACATGCAACATTTTTCTAGGGCAAATAAAAATCCCGAATAAACTCAAATAAAATCCAAAAATGATTTTAACATTTTTCCTCCGATATTTCAATTATTTTGGAGAAGTCATATTATCTCCCCTCATTTATTATTTTAAAAAGAAATATTTCCGGAGAGAAAATAATTAAAATCAAATCCTCGTCTTCACTATTTGATAAAAATTTCAAATATGAAAATTAGAAAATCCCCAACTCTCTCCGAAGGTCCTTGAGTTGCTTAGGATCCCGAGGATTGCAAACGAAAAGCAATAAAATATGGTATGCATAGATGACCTATGTATAACATGCCAAATTGGAAATTCGGGATGTTACAAACCTACCCCCCTTAAGATGAATCTCGCCCTCGAGATTCGGGTTGGCCAGAAAATAGGTGCGGATGGTCCTTGCGAATATCCTCTTCTCGCTCCCAGGTGGCTTCCTCCTCAGTATGATGACTCCACTGAACTTTGCAAAATTTGATCACCTTGTTGCGAGTGACTCGGCTATCAAACTCAAGAATCTTTTACTGGCTTCTCCTCATAGGTCAGATTATTATCCAGCTGAATCGCCTCCAAAGGTACTATATCATTCAACGGTATATCGGCCATCTCAGCATGGCACTTCTTCAGCTGTGATACGTGGAACACATCATGAACTCCTGACAATCCTTCTGGTAACTCCAGCTTGTAGGCAACTTCTCCCAGCCATTCCAAAATATGATACGGTCCTACAAATCTCGGGGCTAACTTTCCCTTAACTCCAAAACGTTTTACTCCCCTCAAGGGTGATACTCGTAGATAAGCTCTATCTCCAATTTCATAGGTTACTTCCTTGCGTTTGGAATCTGCGTAACTCTTCTGTCTGGACTGAGCAATCTTTAGTTTGTCTCTGATCAGTTTAACCTTCTCCTCTGATTCTTTGATCAAATCTGGTCCAAACAACTGACGGTCTCCTACCTTGTCCCACATCAAGGGCGTTCTACCTCTGCGTCCATACAGAGCTTCGAATGGTGCCATCTTCAAACTGGCTTGGTAACTGTTGTTATAAGAAAACTCTGCGTATGGCAAATTGTCATCCCAACTAGATCCATAATCTAGCGCACAGGCTCTCAACATGTCCTCCAGAATCTGATTGACTCTCTCTGTCTGCCCATCTGTCTGTGGGTGAAAAGCGGTACTGAACTCCAATCGGGTACCCAAAGTCTGGTGTAGCTAATGCCAAAACTTTGAAGTAAACTGGGTTCCTCTATCTGACACGATGCTCCTCGGAACTCCATGTAAACATACGATCCTGGTCATATATATTTTGGCCAACTTTGCACTTGAATACGTTGTTTTCACCGGGATGAAGTGAGCTACCTTAGTCAATCGATCCACAACTACCCATATAGAATCATATCCTGCCTTGGTTCTGGGTAATCCGATAATAAAATCCATACCAAGTTTGTCCCACTTCCATTCGGGTATTGGCATAGGCTGTAACAGTCCTGCTGGCTTCTGATGCTCGGCCTTCACTCTCTTACATACATCACATACGGCTACATACTCGGCAATATCCTTCTTCATTCCAGTCCACCAGAAACGTTCCTTCAAGTCCAGATACATCTTGGTGTTTCCGGTGTGAATCGAGTATGGTGAGTCATGGGCCTCCTGAAGTATCAACTTCCTGATCTCCGAATTGTTGGGCACATAAATACGGTCCTCAAACCACAAGGTATCGTGCTCATCCTCGCGAAAACCTTTGGCTTTACCTTCGCCCATCCTCTCTCTTATCTCAGCAATCTCTTTGTCTTCCTTCTGAGCCTCTCGAATCTTGTCCAACAGCGTCGACTAAACCTCCATTGCTGCAAGAAAACCTCTTGGAACAATCTCCAACCGAAGTTCCATGATCTTCGCAGCTAACTCTTTTGGCATTCCCTTACTCACAAGAACATTAGCATAACTCTTCCGGCTCAAAGCGTCTGCTACGACATTGGCCTTTCCTGGATGATAGTGTAGCTTCATATCGTAATCCTTTATAAGTTCCAACCATCTCCTCTGTCTGAGGTTCAACTCTTTCTGTGTGAAAATGTACTTCAAGCTCTTATGATCCGTGTACACATCACAATGGTTTCCAATAAGATAATGTCTCCAGGTCTTTAGCGCATGCACTACGGCTGCTAACTCCAAATCATGCGTGGCATATTTCAACTCATGTGGCTTCAGTTGTCGTGAGGCATACGAAACAACTTTTCCTTCCTGCATAAGCACACAACCAAGTCCCAAGCGAGAGGCATCACAATACACTTGAAACTCCTTATGTATATCTGGCAAGGTCAGCACTGGGGCTGTAGTCAATCGCTCCTTCAGCTGTTGAAAACTTGTCTCGCACTCTTCCGTCCATTTGAATTTAGTATCCTTCTTTAACAATTCAGTCATTGGTTTAGCAATCTTGGAAAAATTCTCAATGAATCTCCGATAATATCCTGCCAGTCCAAGGAAACTGCGGATCTCGCCAACTGAAGTGGGTGCCAACCATTCAGTAACCGACTAAACCTTACTGGGATCCACTACTATACCCTCTCCGGATATAACATGCCCAAGAAATCCAACTTCTTTCAACCAAAACTCGCACTTGCTGAATTTGGCGTATAACTGGTGTTCCCTGAGTTTCTCGAGAACCAAACGCAAGTGTTCCGTGTGCTCCTCTTCGTTCTTCGAGTATATCATAATATCATCAATGAATACCACAACAAACTTGTCCAAATACTCCATGAACACCTTGTTCATCATACTCATGAAATAGGCAGGGGCGTTAGTCAGTCCAAATGACATGACAGTATACTCATATAATCCATACCGTGTGGTAAACGCTGTCTTGGGTATATCCTTCTCGCGGATTTTCAACTGATGGTATCCCGATCGTAGATCAATCTTTGAAAACACCTTAGCTCCTTGTAACTGATCAAACAGATCATTAATCATTGGTAAGGGATACTTGTTCTTTATCGTTACTTCATTTGAGCTCAAGAATCAACAACCATCCTCGTGGATTTATCCTTCTTCTCCACCAAAAGTCTTTGGGGCTCCCCAAGGTGACGAGCTTCTACGAATGTAACCTTTCTCCAACAACTCATTAATCTGCTTCTTAATTTCCTCCAGGTCATTTGCTGGCATCCGATAGGGTCTCTTGGATATCGGCCCTGTTCCTGGCAATAGCTCTATCAAAAACTCGATGTCTCTATCCGGTGGCATACCTGGTAACTCTTCAGGGAAAACATCCGGAAAATCCTTTACTACAGGTACTTCCTCCTGCACAACTCCCGTGAGGGTGTTTACTTGGCTCCTCCTAGGCACATGCCTAGATACATACTTAATCCTTTTTCCCTCCGGGGTGGTAAGATAAATTGACTTACTAGCACAGTCAATACTTCCTCAATACTTCGACATCCAGTCCATACCTAATATCACATCCAATCCTTGCGACTCCAAGATAATTAGGTCAGACGGAAATACATGTGTGCCAATGATTAGGGGTATCTGGGTGCACCATCTTCTAGCCATGTACTCTGCTCCCGACGAGCTCACTAAGAGGGGTGTCCTAAGGGTTTGGGTTGGTAACTTAAACTTTTCCACAAATCCCCTTGATATGTATAAATGCGATGCACCAGTATCGAAAAGAACAATAGCGGTAAATGACTGAACCAAAAACTTACCTATTACCGCGTCCGGCTGCTCTTCAACTTCCTCCACGTTAACGTGGTTCACTTGTCCTTTGTTTAGTGGATTGGGCTTCTTCCCTGCGCTCCCATTTCCATTTCCATTCTTCCCTTCAGAGCAGTCATTGGCATAGTGCCCTGTCATCCCGCACTTGTAGCAAACAACTTGGCTTAAGTCCCTCTTTGCGGGTGTAGATGGGTTAGAGCGGTTCTGGTTATTGTTGGCTCCATTCCCATTCCCGTTCTTCGCACCATTATGGTTATGCGATCCTCCTCCATCATGGTTATGAACTCCATGGTTGTGAACAAGTCCTCCCGAGTTCGGGGTTAAGCGGGGCTTCTGGTGAGCTCCTGAGTTGTATTTCCCTTGTCCATACTTCCTCTTACGATTATCAATCTGCTGTTGCTTCCCTTCAATCATTAGGGCCTTATCTACCAACTCCTGATAGTTGTTGAAGGTTGCTACCATCAACTGCATGCTCATCTCATCATTCAGCCCTTCCATAAACTTCTCCTGCTTTGCGGCATCTGTGGCCACATCATCAGGGGCATAACGTGATAACTTGCTAAACTCATCCACGTACTGGCCAACAGTACGGTTCCCTGGCGTAAATTGCGAAACTCACGCTTCTTCATCTGCATAGCTCCAGTCGAGACATGAGCAGTGCGAAAAGCCTGCTGAAACTTAGCCCATGTGACAGTATCAATAGGATAGGTGGCTGTGAAATTCTCCCACCATGCTGCTGCAGGTCCATCCAGTTGGTGTGCGGCAAAACGCACCTTCTCAGCATCTGTGCATCCTGCGGTGGTTAACTCCCTTCCAATACGACGTAGCCAATCATCTACAACTATTGGCTCGATGCTACTGGAGAACACCGGCGGCTGTAACCTTAAGAAACGGGCAAGGTTATCCACTGGCGGCGGGTTGTTGTTGGCATTGTGGTTATTGGCATTGCCCTGGTTCTGAACTAGCAATTGCATCAAGGCATTCTGCTGCTGGATCAACTGGGTGATCTCCGGTGGGAAAACAAAATCGGGGTCTCTTCGCGGAGGCATCTGATGGGTTTAGATGGAAGAGATTAGAATAGAAAAAGATCTAGGGGAGAAACACTACCCATATGTATATGAGGCAAACACAAGCATTCATTCAATCAAGCAAGCAAGGGCATACAAAACGGTCTAGGACTATCGCAAAAGTGCTCACTACTACTAGTTACATGGGGGAAATACTATTATCATATGGTGGTCATCTAGAAATTTTGATCGGTGGAAGACTCCATGATGTCTGCTCCAGCTTCATCTTCGTAGTCATCATCACTTGAATCTGAATCGGTGTCGTCAATGATGATGTAGTTGTCTGGACGAATGGGTTCTTCTCTCGAAACTGGTCCTCCCATAAAAATTTCGATCTTCTCAACTAGGTCGTCATTCTTCTCCAATAGGGTCATGATTTCCTCCTCATATCCATCGCGCGTGCACTTAAGTTCTTCCTCCAGCTCGATGATCCTAGTTTTCGCCTTCTTCAACTCGATCATGTCTGCGCACATCTGGTTCTCCTGACGTCGAATGTGCTGGTTTTGCTCCTGGATAAAGGCTGCGACAGATCTATCCTTCCTGGTGTTGATCATCTCCCATTGTTCATCTCGGCGCCCACATATTTGATAGGTGGTATCCTCAAGTTCCTTGTTGTAGATTTCTCCAATGCGTCCCATGGTAATATGAGATGCCATACTCTTGCCAAGGCTCCAAGTGGGTGCTTCGAAAGAAAACTCTATGGGTTTAGAATTTGGCAAGAACGTTCTTCTTGGAACTCGTACTTGAATCATCCAGTGCTCTTCTTCCGGTAGAGTGGCGTTGTACGTCCCAATGAAGCTTGGTATTCCAATATTCAAGTACCTAGTGACTTCCTTCAAGTGGCGTCCAAAAGGTGTGTCTTCATCCGGTTGTGCAAACTTGTTCTTCATCTCCTTCATCCTAAAGAGTGGAAAAAGAAGAGGAGTCAAAAATGGGAAGAGAAGTGTGACCTATGGTTTATCTTAGTGGTCGTGTCCTACACTCAGCGTGTGCTCTGATACCATCTTGTAGCGACCCGACCTCGAGATGGTCAAGTCTCGTGCCTGTGTGTCATCCTGGATCGAGAATGCTGACACCCCACAGTACTTCGAAGGATTTATAACAGAGTAGCAATCACACACTTATTACATCGATGTCTCAAAAGAGAACTTATTACAATAATATGGCTTAAGGCCATCTAATGCGATAACAATGAAGGCTTGGAAGATAAAGTGAGTCCATCAACTCCAACGGCATAGCTGAGCTGCACGGCAACGACCTCTGAACCTTACTCCTCGTCGAAAAGTCTGCAACATAATACCTTGCAGCCCGAGAACGGGTCAGCACATGGAATATGCTGGCATTGTAACACAAAAGAGCAATAACAGAATAATGCTACCACTACATGCATATTTGGCTGGTGGAAAGCTCTACGGTTACAATTTTTGCGAAAAGCCAATTTTTCCCTACTACAAAGGAATCAATTTTAATTTAACTATCATGGTGGTTGAAACATCATCTGAGAATGTAACCCCAACTCAATGATCCCAATTAAAATACTTAACAACCCAGCAAGATTAATTAAGAGTGTTGAGATACATGCGAATACTCAAGTACTAGATACTCAGAATTGTCCATAACCGGGGACACGGCTAACCATGATTAGATTGTACACTCTGCAGAGGTTTGCGCACTTTTCCCCGCAAGACTCGATCGCCTCCGATGATTTCTCGCACTACATGGTGTTGGAGAGATGGATGACCAAGACACAGTCTTTCAGAAGCATTAACTCTCTACTCCGGGCAGACCATACCAAACCTACAAACCCACTACCTGCTGATCCACCTCTTCAAGAGCTTCACACAACTTACTCAACTATGCTAGAGCCCATAATAGCTTGCGGCTGCACACGGAAGTTTCTAGCATGAATAGACTCAGTTCCCTTTGAGCCTGGGTGGCGGTCCATATGAGAATCACACGGTAACCCCGGGATTTCAAAAAATAAAACAGGAAATCACTGGATACCCCAGGTGCCTCAATCCACCCAGATGTGTATTAAAGTTGCCACCTTAAGTAAACCATTAACTAACAATCTCACATCTGTCATGGATATCACTCAAACCCAATCCACGTCTACGAGCATAGCATGGCAATATAAGCATAACGTAGAAGTATCTCCCAAGGGTTTGATATGAAACAGGGTAATAGGTTCTACCTCATCAACTACTTCCCAATACCCACATGTTAAAGGCATCCTAATCATGCAATGTTTGAGGACTGAAACTAATGCATAAAAACTGGGTATGAAAAGAGTATGATCAATGTGTTACTTGCCTTGCTGACGATCCGTGAATCCTAGAGACTCGTAGTAACACGCTTCGCACTCCAGGAATTCTATCGCAAGCAAACAATAACATACATAAGCAACAATCAAAGATGCACAAGTAGAACTCCAAATAAACCAGTTTGACCAAAGAGTTCAACTTAAGAACTTCGGTTTGCAAAAAGAATCAAATCAAACGGAGCAACGAAACTCAAACGGCAGAAGAAACAACTTCGTTTTACTAATCTGGATCTAAGTCAAATTTTACAGAAGCAAAATCTTGTTTGAGTTGATTATTCGGAAAGAGGGTTTCGAGATGAAACTCCAGGCGCTTGAATCGCCTGATTCCGATAAACGAGCGAAAAGATAAACAGGTTTAAACATCGGATCAGAAATCGCGATCGGAATAACCGAGGAATAAATCCAATAAAAAGAAAAACGACGAACGGCTAAACGAACGAGCGTTCGTTAGCAGAAACTAAACGGTGAACACGTTCGTTAGAACGAACGGACAAGCGGACATTCGCTAAGTAAATATACCGAAGAAATAAACCGATCTATAAAAAAACGAACTAGGGTTTTCCAAAAAAACCGAAGGGTTTTGTTAAAAACCGGCCGTGGCGGGTACCTCCGGCGAGGTCGTCCGGCGGGCGGGCGGCTCGGCGGGCTCGGCGACGGGCGGCGGGCTCGACTCGGGCTCGGGCGGCGGCGATGGTGGCGGGTGGCGGGGTGGTGGTCTTGGCGGGCGCGATATATAAAAGGCGTAGGCGGCTTGGGAAGGGGCGCCGGGCGGAGTCCGGCTCGGACTCCTCGGCGTCCGTGCTTCTTGCACGGCGGCGTCTTGAGGCGGGAAGGCGACGGCGGTGGCGGCTGGGCCGGCCTGCTCGGCTGGGCCTTCGGCCCAGTCGGGTGCGAGGTTTTTTTAAAAACATTCTGCCGAAAGAAAAATTCCTAGAAAAATAAATAAAAATCTAAAAATTCCAAAACAAGTTTTCTCTGTCTAAATAAAATATTTAGAACAAGATGAACTTTTCTTGGCCCCTAAATGCAATTTTTAAAACATGCAACATTTTTCTAGGGCAAATAAAAATCCCGAATAAACTCAAATAAAATCCAAAAATGATTTTAACATTTTTCCTCTGATATTTTAATTATTTTGGAGAAGTCATATTATCTCCCCTCATTTATTATTTTAAAAAGAAATATTTCCGGAGAGAAAATAATTAAAATCAAATCCTCGTCTTCACTATTTGATAAAAATTTCAAATATGAAAATTAGAAAATCCCCAACTCTCTCCGAAGGTCCTTGAGTTGCTTAGGATCCCGAGGATTGCAAATGAAAAACAATAAAATATGGTATGCATGGATGACCTATGTATAACATGCCAAATTGGAAATTTGGGATGTTACAATTTCGCTCTGGAGATACCATGGGCATAGGGGGAGGGACACGACCACGACAGGCCCAGAGTGCGGATCAACCACACCAGGGGCTCCCAAGTGTGTCGCTCTTTTTCTTCTTTTATTATCCGCAGGACTCCGTTCACCAGAGGCCCTATCCGGCACTGGATCGGCCGAATTCACGATGCAACAGCCAGGGAAGGACGAAGGCTACGACGAATACTCAGGTGGTCTTCTTTATGAGCATTAAATCTGCTTAATACACCATTCCGCAGCCTACCCCTGGAGGGAGACATTTCTAATAGTCCAAGCCCTTGCTTACCGCACTATTTGTATCGTTCTGCACTCATGGCAGAATTCCTTGAATAAACAATGCATCACTTTTCGCTTATAATTGCATTCCTTTCTTACATATATGTTCATTTATGACGTTTTGCATCCGTACACTTTGGTACGGCCGAATACACCAGGGGCTTATGTTCCCCGCATTATGGTGTGATAAGTCCGAACACTTTCACAAGTGCAGCACCCCGAACTTATAACACTATATGCATCGGCTCCGAATCATGTCTTGGGTCAATAGTTGGGTTTGCCCGGCTCCCATGTTTTGGTACCTTACGTTCCATTCTATCGGCTAAGGTAGCACTGGGAGAACCACTGCGATTGCGCCCCGGTTGAGCTGGGAGAGCGCCTCAGTGGAGAAACCTAAAACTGGCCGTCATGATAAGGCGAGAGCTGGTCGTTATTCGAGAGGTCCTTTCGAGTCCCTAAAGACTTATGCCGCTTAGAGCGAGGAACCGGCTTTGTCCGGCCCAGGCGTGGATAGCGCCCCGAACTCGGTCTTCCGAACACTAGGGGCTTCGCCGAAATTTTAAATTATAGAATTCTATGGCTAAGTGAGAGTGTTCAAGCATTATAAGTCCGGTTGCCTTGTTCGTCGTGTTGAGCGCCTCCCTAGATGGACCCAAAAATGGGGAGAAGAACGCTCAAGTTTATCCCGAACACCTCAAAGACTGTGGCATGGGGGCTGAAGCCGACGACTTGCCATCTCTCGATTTGATAAACGGCCGCCTGAAGGTAATATTTTAAATTAATAAGCGTTGCTTAGCGATATGAACAAAGTTTTGGCAAGACAGATAACACATTGTGAGTCTACTCAAATATTACATCTTTGGAGCACTCATCCGCAATCTTGCGGGCACCCTTCAGGACACTCTTATAATACATTTTGGGCGTGCGATACTCCTTGCCCGCCGGCGGCGCGTCTGTCAGAAACTTCTCAGCATCCAGCCTGCCCCAGTGCACCTTTGCGCGGGCAAGGGCTCGACGGGCACCTTCAATGCAAAGGAGCGCTTGATGACTTCCACCTGAGGGCACGCATCCACCAGCCGCCGCACCAGGCGAAGTAGCTCCTAGGCATGGCCTCTTGAGCCCAAACCGGACTATGAGGCCCTTCATGGCTCGCTTTCGGCTACCTTGTGGAGCTCGACCAGCTGCTTTAGCTGGTCGCTAAGGGGCACCGGATGTCCGTCCTCAGCATACTGAGACCAGAAGACCTTCTCCGTTGATCTCCCCTCCTCGGCCCGGTAGAATGCGGCAGCATCGGACACACTGTGAGGAAGATCTGCAAACGCTCCTGGAGAGCTCCGAATTCGGGTAAGTAACAGGTAATTCACTTTAACATGCTTGCTTTGCATGAAAAATGCCTTACCCGCCGCTATTTTCTTCACCGCCTCAATCTCCTGGAGGGCCTTATGGGCCTTGGCCTTAGCGGCTTTGGCACTCTCAAGAGCCGAGGCAAGCTCGGACTCTCTAGTCTTCGAGTCGCGCTCCAAACTCTCATGCTTTTTCATGAGAGCCTGGAGCTCTTGCTGCACCTCCGCCACCCGCGCCTCCTGCTTCTCTCGCTCCGCTTGTTCCGCGTCAAGATTACGCTCGACGCGGACACGGCCTCCTTCGTGGTCGCCACCTCGTTCGTGGCCCCTGCAGTGCCCACGTTATCCTTGTTATTTCTCTTGCAACCAAAATCCTTTTCTGTAAGGTACAAATTTAATACGGTGTTACTCACCTTCTTTGTCCTCGAGCTCCCTCTTGGCAAGGCCGAGCTCGTTCTCGGACCGCTCAAGGTCCTGCTTCAAAGCATCGACCTCCGCAGTCAGTGCGGCAGAGGTCAGCAGCGCAGCCTGCAATCCCATATTGACATAATTTTTAGAACTCCTGCGTAGATATCTTTTAGATCCTCGGTCCGCTTTTCTTTCCGAACACCGAACCGAGCATCAGGGGCTACTGTCTATGCGGTATTACATTACATATTTTAAAATTTCTTACCTCAAAGCCTGTTAGAAGGCTGCTACAGGCTTCAGTCAGCCCGCTCTTGGCAAGCTGAACCTTCTGAATCACCGCACTCATGACAGTGTGGTGTTCTTCCTCGATGGAAGCGCCATTGAGCGCCTCCAACAAGTTGTCCGGCGCCTCCGGTTGGACGGAGGCCGCCGGTGTCACGGTCTTGCCCTTCTTACGAAGGGGCCGCCTGCCGGACTCCGGAACCACTGCGGGTTCCGGTGCGGAGTCCGATGCGAAGTCCGGGAGGTTGCCCTGTGGCACCTCCGGAGCCTCCCCCTCCTGGCGGGTCCCCTCCTGGGATCCCACCTCGGCGTCCTCAGCGTCACGAGGGGTGGAGGCGGTCGGAATAGAATCCACATCCGATGGACCCAAGGACCCGCTCGAAGAAGCGGGAAGATCGTCCTCGGCCGGACTGCAGGTTGTATGCGGCATTAGAAGGACACCATGTGGCTAAAAAAAGAGAAATTATAAATCATTCAGGAATCTGAATACTTACGATCTTGCCGGGGGATTGGCCCTTGAGGGCCACCCCTCGTCGCCGTCGTCGGCTTTGGCGGAGCTGTCCGGAGGAAGGGTCCTTCCCCTCTTGGACCCTTCGGCCTCCCTCGTTGGGGAAGCCTTCCTCTTCTTCTCTCCCCCCTCCGGGGGAGAGTCCTCTTTCTCCTCCTCGTCTTCGGGGAGGAGTCCGCCTCGGAGCCATCGGACGATGAGTCCGATACCACCTGGCGTCGGGAACTCCTTTGGGTTCCCGTGGCCTTCTTCTTGGCCTTCTTCTCCGGCACCACGTAAAGGGCCGGAACCAGCAGCCGCGTCAAACGGGTGTCCGCTGGGTCTTCGGGAAGGGGAGCCGGACAGTTAACCTGTCCGGACGACTTCTGCTAGTCCTGTTAAAGGCATTGGGAGTTTTAGATCCCACATAGAGTCAAACTATGAAGGAAATAAGTGTCCCGTAAAGGATAACAAAGCTTACCTCGCCGGCCGGGCGCTTCGTGCTGAATCCGCGATCTTCAGTTGCGGATGCGGGGCTTCTCCGCCTTGAACATCACCTCCGGGCAGCCAGATGTCGTGGTCGAAGAGCCCTCCAGGTCCAAGATCTTGCGGATCAAACTCCCACAAATTGAAGGCCCGTTCTTTGGCGGGGAGAATCCGTGCGACGAGCATGACTGGATCACGCTGACAAGCTTAAGCTTCTTGTTCACTGTGGTCTGGAGACAGGATCGAGTCCTGTCGGCTCCTCAAACTACCCCATAGAAAGCCCTTCTCTTTCCGGAGGTGAGCTGCATGGGGTACCAGATCTGAACTCGGGGTCGCTGCCCATTTAGGGTCACGCTGCTCGGTGATGTAGAACCACCCGATTGCCACCCTTTGACGGACTCCACGAAGGCACCCTCGAGCCAGATGACGTTGGGCATTTTGCCCACCATGGCGCCTTCGCACTCCGCTTGGACGCCCTTCACCACCTTCGGCTTGACATTGAAGGTTTTTAGCCACAAGCCGAAGTGGGGCTGGATGCAGAGGAAGGCCTCGCACACGATGATAAACGCCGAGATGTTGAGGATGAAATTTTGCGCCAGATCATGGAAGTCCAGGCCGTAGTAGTACATGAGCCCCCGGACGAAGGGATGAAGTGGGAAGCCCAGTCTGCGGAGGAAGTGGGGAAGAAATACGACCCTCTCATGAGGCCTGGGGGTGGGGATGAGCTGCCCCTCGTCGGGCAGCCGGTGCGCGATGTCGCTGGATAGGTATCCGGCGCCGCGCAGCTTCTCGATGTGCCCCTCCGTGACGGAGGAGGCCATCCACTTGCCTCCCGCTCCGGACATGGCAGGAGAAGGTTGAGGCGAGATGTGCGGGCTTGGGCGCTGGAGCTTGAGTGCGCGGAGATGGATAAGCAAAGGAGGAAGAAGGCATAGGTAAAAAAGGCGGATCCTTATCCCCTTATATATGGGCGGACGAAGACTATGCGTCCCCACCGGCCTGGTAAAACTCGCTTATCTCCCAAGCGCCACAATCAATGGCGCGGTTGGGTTACCCATGTCCGTATTGATGGGAATACCGGAATAAGGGGAACACGGTCTCTGCTTCGACAAGACGTGCCAAGGAAACCGCTTCGCTAAACACGCTGAGGTAGTATAATAAAAACAATTCAAGTAAAGGCTTGGTGGTGGTGTGACGTCATGCCACGAAATACGTCAGCAGATTGAACTTGTGTACATATTATTCTCTCTACGGTGGTATGTGGAATTTATTTTGCAGAGCCGGACACTATCCTGGTGTTCACAATCTTCTATGAATTATTCGAAGGAGGAACCCGCCTTGCAATGCCGAACAATATGCGCGCCGGACTCATCGTCATTGAAGCCTGGTTCAGGGGCTACCGAGGAGTCTGGACTAGGGGGTGTCCGGATAGCCGGACTATCATCATCGGCCGGACTCCAAGACTATGAAGATACAAGATTGAAGACTTCGTCCCGTGTCCGGATGGGACTTTCCTTGGCGTGGAAGGCAAGCTTGGCGATACGGATATGTACATCTCCTACCATTGTAACCGACTCTGTGTAACCCTAGCCCTCTCCGGTGTCTATATAAACCGGAGGGTTTTAGTCCGTAGGACGAACAACCATTACAACAATCATACCATAGGCTAGCTTCTAGGGTTTAGCCTTCTTGATCTCGTGGTAGATCCACTCTTGTACTACCCATATCATCAATATCAATCAAGCAGGAGTAGGGTTTTACCTCCATCGAGAGGGCCCGAACCTGGGTAAAAACATCGTGTCCCTTGTCTCCTGTTACCATCCGCCTAGACGCACAGTTCGGGACCCCCTACCCGAGATCCGCCGGTTTTGACACCGACACTCCTTTTCGTAACATTTCGGTCTCACCGAGATGAGCGAATCGGTCCCACCGAGTTTACCTGACCAACTCTCTGGTTAGCTTATTACCAAAATCGGTCTTACCGAGTTTGTGTAATCGGTCTCACAGAGATTACGTTATGCCCTAACCCTAATCATATCGGTCCTACCAAGTTGCATGTCGGTCCCACCGAAAATCCTAACGGTCACTAGATTTGCTGAGTCGGTCCGACCGAGTTTCTCAATTCGGTCCCACCAAGATTGGCAAGTTGTGTGTAACGGTTAGATTTTGTGTGGAGGCTATATATACCCCTCCACCCACTCTTCATTCGTGGAGAGAGCCGTTGGAACATGCCTACACTTCCAGCATACATTTTCTGAGAGAACCACCTACTCATATGTTGAGACCAAGATATTCCATTCCTACCATATGAATCTTGATCTCTAGCCTTCCCCAAGTTGCTTTTCACTCAAATCTTCTTTCCACCAAATCCAAATCCTGTGAGAGAGAGTTGAGTGTTGGGGAGACTATCATTTGAAGCCCAAGAGCAAGGAGTTCATCATCAACACACCATTTGTTACTTCTTGGAGAGTGGTGTCTCCTAGATTGGCTAGGTGTCACTTGGGAGCCTGCGACAAGATTGTGGAGTTGAACCAAGGAGTTTGTAAGGGCAAGGAGATCGCCTACTTCATGAAGATCTACCGCTAGTGAGGCAAGTCCTTCATGGGCGACGGCCATGGTGGGATAGACAAGGTCGCTTCTTCGTGGACCCTTTGTGGGTGGAGCCCTCTGTGGACTCGCGCAGCCGTTACCCTTCGTGAGTTGAAGTCTCCATCAACGTGGATGTACGATAGCACCACCTATCGGAACCACGTCTCAGAAATCTCCGTGTCTCCAAATTGTGTTTGCGCACTCCAATCCCTTCCCATTACATTCTTGCAAGTTGCATGCTTTACTTTCCGCTGCCCATATACTCTTTGCATGCTTGCTTGATATGTGTTGTGATTGTTAAACTTGTGCCAAAACTCCACTTAAACTTAAATAAGTAAACAACTGCAACTTTTGGTACTTTGTCTAATCACCCCCCCCCCTCTAGACACCTCTTCTCGATCCTTTCACCATTGAAATCAAGTTGAGCACCCTTGTTTGCACAAATACAAAAAAAGTGATTAGTATAAAGCAAACTTTACTATGAATTGACAGTTTAAACTGGCACCTACACGGTCCATGTAGAGCACACTTTTAGAAAAATGGAACTCACCGGAAAGAATCCTAGAACAACATTGTACTTGCACATCACAGCAAGAAAATGGAGATCTGTCAGTCCTTCTGAGGTGAAGTTAGTTTGGTCTTGTGGGGAGTAATGTAACCATCTTTCAACTTCTCCTTCTGATGAGAAGATAGACATGGCTTCTTCATCCTGGCATAATCGGAACTAGTCACTTCACGTACTCCATATTCTGCTTCAGAGGAGGATGATCCTGTTGTGCAAAGACAAGAGAAGAATTAAATGCATCCCTGTTTGCTCGGAAAAAAGGAAAGGAAATATTTAAAACAGCACAGCTGAAGCACTTCTCAAGGACAATACCACTTTCTCATGACAGTATCTAAACAGTAGCACAACACCAATAGAGATGACAAAGCTCAATCATATGGATGAAATCCGTGGGTGAGTACCAATCTTTGTCAGGAGGCTTATTGTGTAGAGCATACAGATGAAGCACTTCTCCGGGACAATTTGTTGCTATCTACTGTGGAGGCCATGCTTACTATATACTCCTTGATTAGTTTAATGTTTCCAACATCTTCTTGTGCAGTTCCACTAAAATATATTGTATCTTCAAAGAAGATCCCTGTTTGCACAAGTAGAGATAATTAAATATTACATTAAGAGTGGCATCAAATCAGTGGCAAAACAATTGCTTGTTCCAGCCATAGCAATAAATTAAGATGCAACACTAGATCATTACTTGTGTCATCACAGTTTCGGTGCTTCATTACAGCACCGGGAGTTGATTTTTGTTTTTCTTCCACTTGTTCTTCCTCTTCATCACTTGGTTTAATAACAGACAAGCTTCACCTTCAATGTAAGATTTGGCATGTCAATGAGGGAGCACAAGTATAGCACTAAACAATGACATTAATTTTCTGATGAAAGTGGCAAAATACAGGCTAATAGTGGTGAAATATCCTTATCTTACCTCAATGGGATATGATGGTGCACATACAGATTGGAAGTCTTGTCTCCATTTGTGCAGTTCACTAAAATCAAGCAACATTACCATACAAGTAGCACAACATATGAAAGCACACTGCAGAATCATGTGAAAGAAGGCTAGTACTGACCTCTCATGACACGGATTTCAAACAACTCACAAGAAGAATATATGAACCAAATTTGCCAACACGGATAGGAAGTAAGATCTCCTCTTGTGCAGTTCCACTAAGATCAAGCAATCAAGCAACGTTGTCGGTGTGACATTTTGGTTGAACTGCACAAAACACTCTTAAAACAAAAGTGTTTTTGTGTAGCGCAACAAAAGGTCACAATAGCAACGAGATGAAGTAGATAACCCTGTTTACACAGAGGTGCAAAGGAAACAACTAGTGGTCAATAACAGTGGATGACACAGAAGCCAACAAAAAAAGCATCTAACTTATCTAAATGGGAAAGAAAGCAAGACAATAGCATTTATCAAACGGTGGCATTGATTAATATTAACAGAGAGATTATATTAACAATAAAATTTGTTAAACATGTAATTTGCTTTTAACTGTGGCATTGCATTAATTTTCCAGCGGCATTATTAGAGGGTGTTTGTTTACAGGGACATTTTGGTGTAGGGACTAAAAAAACTCTATGTCAGTCCCATCTAAACCAAACAGGAGGGGCTTTTAGGGACTAAAAGTGGGCATTTGGGACTAAAATAAACAAGACCCCGAGGGAGAGTCTTTTTGGGACTTTTTCCAACAGTTGCCCCTGCCCACATCGCACCTTGTCTCTATTAGTTCATTACTAGGGGTAACATGGTCTTTTAGCATGTTAGTTAATAACCTCTAGTCCATGTTTAGTCCCTGGAACCAAGCAGGTAGGGACTAGGGAGTTTTTAACCAAACAGGGCCTTAGATTAACAACAACTAAAGAGTTGCATGGGACAGTGGACGCACCAGCACCATGTGCATCTACCGATGTACTATGAAGGGGTGATGCACAGTCTGTTGCAAGAAAGAACAAACAACCAATGAGCATATTTGTGTTGGTCCCAGTTTTATCATCTTTAGACACCTTTCCCTATGTGAGTGCAACAAATCTAGTCCTGCTCAAACTCTACAGCCTTGTCCTCCAAAACAAAAGATCAGTTTGTTACAGATATGCGTACTGTGTTTGTCATTGTTTTCCTTTTTTGACCAACGTAGGTGCTGGATAGCCAGTCTGTACTAGTACTTTCCCCCCTTCCTTTCCTCTTTGAACCACGTCCAAGATTCATGCTATACAACTTTCCCCCATTCCTTTCCTCTTTGAACCACGTCTTAGATTCATGCTATACAACTTTCCCCACTACATTCCCCCCTTCCTTTCCTTTTTGAACCACATCCTAGATTCATGCTATACAACTTCCCCCACTACTTTCCCCCATTCTTTTCCTCTTTGAACCACATCCTAGATTCATACTATACAACTTTCCCCACCACTTTCATGTTTGATCCAACACCTAGATTCGAGTGCAGAAGCGGAAAAAGCCCACATGCATCTAGAGCAATGCATGTGGAATAAGTAAATTATACCTTAAGGTTCTTGGGGTGTGGTTCGGTGGGCGACCGGAGGCCGTTCGGCCCACACTATGTACGGCGGCAAAGAAGAAGGGGTCAGAGGCCCTCCCGCGCCGCCGCTGGGTGAAAGTGAACAGCTGCGCCGATAGTGGATTCTCTCCCTCGCCGACGGCGACAGCGTTAAGCCTCCTTCCCTTCCCGGTGGACGGATCATGCCGGCTCTTTGACCAGCAGTGAGGGGAGAAAGAGAGAGGCCAATGAAGTCTTGTTTAGATCTGGAGAGGGTGAGAGAGTGTGAAGAGAGCAACTACAAGCGCTGAGGCTCCAGCGTGTATATATACTAGAGAGAGAGTGTGTGAAGAGTGCAAACCCTAGAAAATAAGCGCCGAGGCTACAGCTTATACGTGATGAGGTGATTATACGGTCACTACGAGATCGTATAGCTCCGTATCCAACCATTTTGACCAGTTAAAGAATCCTCCTGGCACCGCCCCAGATCACTTTCTCTCTCTGTCATGTGTGGCCTACCTGTCATTGGGTGGAAGAAAGAAGTCGAACAAAAACAAAATTATGCTTAAGTGTAGTTATCGAACCCGAGACTTGAAGTTTGATGAGCGAACAGGCTAACCAGCTAAACAACCATCCCGTTATGTTCAATGAGAGAAAAATAACCTTTTATACATTCCTGCATTCGTGTGACAAGCATGCCTTTTTTTTGCGTGGGAGTCATTGGGATTTAAATCATAATCGTGTCATGTGGCTTTGGTGGTAAAACTATCCATAGTAGGAGTAACATAGGTGGTAACATCACACATCTTTAGGCAAAAAAGATGATGTGGCGAGTAATTAATGAGGAAAGAGAGGCATGTGGTAACATATCTAGTTACTGTAACATCACACATACCAAGACAAAATGAGTCTACAATCTAATAAATAAAGTGTTGCATGATACCACACAATGTTACTCCCCACTATAGAGGTGGTAATATGGACTAGTAACATATGCATGTTACTAGTCTAAGTTACTATCCATTGTGACTAGTCTAAGGTGTTTTGGGATTTAAAGCAGTGTTGGTAGTACAGAAATAATGGTGACCATTTCGTTTCGATCAAAGACTTCGCCATGGTGTGGTGAGCGGCTTTGTCGCAACTCGTCAGCTTGATCATGCGGGCATGGCCATCTCTCACCGTTAGGACCGTGCACGTATGCAACTGATATGATCTCGCAAGTGGATGAGACGTCATAGGATGACTTTCTCGCAAGTGGATGAGACGTCATCGGATGACTTCCATTAGGTGGTGCTCCTCAAATGTTCGATCTTCAGCTTCGGGTTGAGAATTATAGGTTTGACCCTAATTGGATGTACATGTATATGGTGATGTTCTTTGTGTCATTACCCTCATGAAGGCATTGCTTGAAGTTTGCTCGAACTTGTTTTTTAAGGGGAAACCCCAGGATCAACTCTTTGACGGTTGGATCCGGCAAGACGTCATAGGATGACTTTCATTAGGTGGTGCTTCTCGAATGTCCGATCTTCAGCTCCGGGTTGAGAATTATAGGTTTGATCCTAATTGGTTGTACATGTATATGGTGACGTTCTTTGTGTCATTACCCTCATGAAGGCATTGCTTGAAGTTTGCTCGAACTTGCTTTTTAGGGGGGAAACCCCAGGATCAACTCTTTGACGGTTGGATCCGGCAAGACGTCATAGGATGACTTTCATTAGGTGGTGCTTCTCGAATGTCCGATCTTCAGCTCCGGGTTGAGAATTATAGGTTTGATCCTAATTGGTTGTACATGTATATGGTGACGTTCTTTGTGTCATTACCCTCATGAAGGCATTGCTTGAAGTTTGCTCGAACTTGCTTTTTAGGGGGAAACCCCAGGATCAACTCTTTGACGGTTGGATCCAGCAACAACGATGCTTGTTGTCATTCCCTTTTTGGAGGTGTCACTTTCAGAAAAAAATTCTCGTCCTACTTGTGTTGGATGACACGGTCGGAGCTGATGGTCACTGTTGTACACCATCATACTATTGTTTTTATCGCTTTGGTTTTTTCCCCTCTCTCCACCTAGACATAGCTTCGTGATTCTTTGTATGCATGTATTGTTGATTGCGTGCATCCTAGTTCTATGTCATTATGATTATATCTATCAACGCTACATTACGCATCAATAAAAAGCGTCATCTGTCAGAAAAAACAAGCTATATATTTTCCTTATAACTTATATAACTACTTAAGCATATAGAGCAGTAGTTTTGTATGATCGGACACTTACAAATTTACACCTCCGGGACGTAAATACAAGGGGGGAATCATGTAGAATAACGGATTACATTCCAAGAAGCAAACTCTGGCAGGTATACCATCAAAAGCATTGTGTATTGCTTAACGCACTGCAAACGCTCGAGAGGTGCCTGTAAAATGCTCGATCGACCCTATTAGCGGCTTGGAGGCACCGAAATGCCGCAGCCTATAAACACCAGGGACAGCATCTTCAGGAATGGTCCACTCAAGCGTCGCAAAGCTCTCCGGACTGAGTTTCGAAGGCCTCGACCACTTGAATCGCAAAGACCAATCGTCATCGTCGTAGACAGGAATCCAGTTGTCACCATTCAGCCTCTCAACGAGCGCGAAGGTACCGTTAGTTAGAAGATCATTCCTTGGACAGGCCGAATGGAACGTAGCATTCACGGTACTGCCCTTCGGGAAGTTTGAGTTTGCTGCGACGTCGGAGCTGACATCCCCAAAGTGAACACCAGGAGGAGTCGAGTCATACATAACACCTGGCAATAGTCCAATTTGCTTCTCCAACATGTCAGGAGGTTGGAGGTTTGTGGGGACCTCTTTGTTTTCAACCATAGCTGTGGCAAGTTTCTGAAACTCTTGAATGTATGCACTCAAGGTGTGGGGACCGTACAATGTTGACGCACCCTGCAAAACATGTTTATGCCAATGAATTATTCATGCAGTGATACATATGCTGAGTGGGTCTATTTTATGTGTTTGATGGGTTCAGGTTAAAGATACATCAGATCTTTAGCAACGAAGCATCAATGAAAGCCAACTGGTATAATTGTGGAGTTTCTAGCAAAAAAAACAGATATAATTTTTCTTTAATTTGCACTACAAAAATGGATGGGGCTGAAACAAGTTCTGACATTGCAGGACATCTTCAAATCATGACACTTGATTCTAGTGCAGCCTTGCAAGCAAATCGAAGAGGAATAACCAGCATTCTAACACATCTCTACCGAGTAGAGATGTATGATTTAGCCATATCAATTAATCCCATAAAACCCAGTAACTCTGTAACAATATGCCAGAAAAGAATAACTATGAAAAGAACAAAAAATTGTGCAACATCTGTTTTGTTGGATATACCTCGTATCTTTGGATCTGGTATTCTTCAAATGTTGTGACATACTGAGAATATGTGTTTGTCAGCCCCGCAAGAACAACATGAATATTTGTACCAAATTCACCATTGCTGCCACTTATCAGTACATTTTTTACAGCATCGCGTAGCCGCCTGCCGGCCATTGTCGTGAATTCTGTACCAAAACATAACAAAAGAATTAAGAGTGCTGGCGCGCATTGCTGCTGAGTATTTGCCTTGCTAGCTCTACATCCCTAGTGTTAGAGTTGTGTCGAATATAGTGTACAAGGTAGGTTACAGTTGGACTTGTAGTTGTATTGTGTTTATATGGGATATGGAGTCGTGTCCTAGTAGGACACTTGTATCCTAGGCCTCTCTTATATAGCGGGGGTAGACACACGATGTAACTTATGCCAACATAATAGCACCGAACGCAGGGAAGCCGGCGGCATGTGCGGTGTCGTGGCAACCGGTGCGGTATTGTAGCGGTGTCATGGGGAGGAGCGCCCATAGTCAGGCCCCGGGATGTAGCCATATTGGTGAACCTCGTTAACAAATCTCGGTGTCGTGCTTGTGTGATTGCTTGATCCTCGGATGATCGACGGAGTGCCTCAGATTTATTCTAACAAGTGGTATCAGAGCTAGGTTGTTCGGAGGCTGCGGATTGTTGATTTAGAGGAAGGATTGAGTTGAGATGCAGCCGACTGCGGTGTTGTTCTCTGCGAGATCAGAAAAAGCAAATCAGAGAGAGATCCGTGTACAAGCAATGGTGAAATTTCTTCAAGTTTCAGGCAGGCGGTCAAGAAAGGAGCGGTGATGTTGAGTTCAGGTAATTCTTTGTGTGACACCCAATATGTGAGTTGTTCACTTTCACGCAGGTCAGTGATCAGTGTGTGATGGCGTTGGACTGATGCTCTAGAAGTTGGGAGCACAAGCTAGAATAACAAGGAACTTAATTTTGCTCGAGTGTTGACTGTGGTCAAGAAAAGAAGGGACTACAAGTTGCAGGTGGAGTCACATGAAGTCTTTGGAGTAGCAGCGATACTCATGGGATAAGCTCAAGTCCAATGTACATGGAAGTTTGACGCATGGACAAATCCAGGGTGGTGGAGTATATTCGCCAAGGTGGATTTTGTTAGAGTTGTGTCGAATATAGTGTACAAGGTAGGTTACAGTTGGACTTGTAGTTGTATTGTGTTTATATGGGATATGGAGTCGTGTCCTAGTAGGACACTTGTATCCTAGGCCTCTCTTATATAGCGGGGGTAGACACACGATGTAACTTATGCCAACATAATAGCACCGGAACGCAGGGGAAGCCGGCGGCATGTGCCGGTGTCCAGGGCAACCGGGTGCGGTATTGTAGCGGTGTCATGGGGAGGAGCGCCCATAGTCAGGCCCCGGGGATGTAGCCATATTGGTGAACCTCGTTAACAAATCTCGGTGTCGTGCTTGTGTGATTGCTTGATCCTCGGATGATCGACGGAGTGCCTCAGATTTATTCTAACACCTAGCAATTGCCCACCTAACTCTTGCCCCACAAGGCTATGCGTTTGGCACAGCTAAAAAACCTTGCTATGTAAAGCAAGCTCGCTATATGGGCAAGTTCTTCATTTTGTCATGTTGTGGACTTGTGGTCCACTAAGTAGTTCCTAATAATTACTATATACTATTTTCAGTAAAGTTATATTAAGACACAAAATACACATTAAGTGGGCCATCTTTTCATTGCCTAGCAAAGCAAAATGGGAAAATGATGCAGACATGCATGTTGCAGCTGCTGTTAAGAGAAAAAAAACGGTAACACAAACATTTTACAGCATGAGCATGGCATTATCATAGCATATCTCAATAGATCAAAGAACCACATGCACTTCTAACTTGACAAACATCCTAGGATTGACGAATTGTAATATACCTCCAGGAACACACAAGATAACCAGCTGACCAACTCTTATGATCTGGATGGGAAGTATCGCAGGCTGCAAAAGATTACAAAAATCAATACAAGACCAGCAAATAAAAATTGTCTTAATTCAGTAAGTTGTTTCTAGTAAGAGATCATCCTTTTTGGAAGTTAGCAGGCGAGCTGCGAAGTTAACTGATCAGGGGAAAATCTAGTTAGAAATCATGGTTCTGATTTGAATATTGTGAAGCTTAGGAACAACATGTGCTTTGCAGTTAACAAATGAAGACTGAACATGAAGATATATGATGGCTACACTTTAAGCTCTTGAACTAAGTAACTCCCATGAGAAAATAAATAAATCAAATTGGTTAAAGAAAAGTAAGGAATGTGACATTCGCATATCTTACACGGAACTATATCTTATATATCAGCCTATACAGTGCTGGTTCGATGTAGCAGCAATATCAAGGCGGCGCTAGTTTCAACTATCAAGTGAAATAACAATTAAGACGTTCCAGAGGAAGCAAAGCAACAAGCCTGCTTATGATTACTGAAAAAAGCAAGTCATACCGCCCAATCATATGGTTCCTTCATTTCACCAGTGTCCAGCAATATTGGTTTTGGAGCTTGGCACTCAACTTGCTCTTTCCCTGGTGTCTTTAGTAAGTTCCTCACTAATCTCCAGAAAGGGTTTCCCTGATAAGACGAGCTTCGCAGTCAGTGAATAGCACATCATCAAATTCTGAAGAATTTAATTGATATACTGAACCTTGTCATCTCCTTGTTTGAAATCAAAAGCCCCAGGGCCATCTGTGGTTCCAGCAGCAAATGCAAATCCCATGGCTGCTGGGCATGTTTTCACCACCTGCGGACCGCCCGTACTTGTAGAAACACTAACTTTGAGTTGCGAGAAATCTAAGTAGGTGTGTCGATAGTCAATTTTTCCTTGTATTTCTTCAGAAGCTGAATTAAAGAGATCTACAGCCTTCAGAAATTGCCTATTCCCAATTATGCGGGTACTTTCAAACTCATTAGGATATCTGCAAGACAGCAAAATTTCATTTATACCTAATAGTGGCTTATGTGTACGGGAAGTTAATAAATTGTTATGCATGATGAATACCCTGGGCCTCGTCCATAGCAAAGTTCGTTCTTCCCATTACATGTGCTGTGATTGAAGTCACAAGGAAGATGGGTGTCTATGCAAAACGTCCCCAGGACATTTGGACTAACATCTCCACAGTTTGACTGGCAAAACGCGGAAACAAATTTTGCATTGTTTCCTTGAGAACTTCTAATGCGTCTAGTGATATTTGAACCTGCCAACCGTCTTCCACCCGATGCCTCGTAGGATGATGCCAATTGCATTAAGTCGTCAGCTGAACAAAAGCAATGGAGAAAATAATCAGGTTTATGCACAACCTAATATGTTTCATTCCAATAAACTATCTAAACAATGCAAGAATCATGTAGCATGTAACATACTTATCTCATCCGGTTCCGGTATTATTGTAGAGACTCTTCTCGGAAGTACAGATGTCATGTGCAAAAATCCAAGATCATCAGAGCTTGCAACACCTGTCTGCTTTGGAAGGCCATTCTTTTCAGCCCAGTCTTCCATGAAACGTGCAGCTGCTCCTTTGTTATCACCACTTATCAAAGAATTTGTGCGACTCATTGATGTTCCGTGAGTCGCAAACCAATTAAAACTTCCAACTGGACCCGATTCATCATCTACAAACTTAACAAGGGTCATTTCTTTATCAACATTGTATTTGTATTTGCTTCTCTCTTCAGCAGGGTTATTCAGGTACGCGCTCGGGCTGCGATTCACACCAGCATCAAGAAGGTCACCTGAAAATCAAGCTTCAGAGATTGATAACGAAATCTTTGCAACAGCTAAATCTAAGATTAGCCAGCATCACAAGACCATACAGAGAGAAAAACGCAGGCAGCATACGGGGAATAGAACATGCAAAATTATACTCTGGGGCATTTATTACTCCCTCCGTCCCAAAATAAATGTCTCAACTTTGTACTTGGTTTAGTACAAAGTTGTACTAAGTTTGAGACACTTATTTTGGGACGGAGGGAGTATTATATAGCTGAGTAGCGAGAAATAAGATTGTAGCCAGACTTCAAGGAACATTTAAAGACCAAACTGAAACTAAATGACATTATAGAGTGAAGTGGATGACACTCCAAATACTACCCAACGAATGTATTTTAATTAGATGTGTGAGATCAAGATAAATGGTAGTTTGGTAACACATTAGTCCAAGACAGTGCAAATAGTTTCATACCTTTATTCACATAGATCTTCCCAGGATGGAGGTTGTTATGAGCTTCAACAATGCTTTTCTCAATCCCATCGACAATTACATCAAATGACTGACGAACAAACCCAAGAGAAGTGACAATATAGACTACATACTGCAGATAACCTCCAGGACCAGCATGGGTATGGATCCCACTGATAGCCACGTTATTCTCATTATAAAGATCACCATACCTGCCAAATTGAGGTTTGCCAAGTCAACCCAACTTTATGAGCATGCAAGGCAGAATCTACAGTTTTATTGAGAAGTAGACCAAGCAGATTACAGTATAAGACCTCAAATAAAGTCACCGAGTGCCTTTGTACAGTATGTATGTGAAATGTGAAATGGCTAAAGTGGCACTGCCTCAGTTCAATAATCTAAATAATGTGCAGAACAATATCAGCAGTTAATGGTGGCTTAACATAATCAAGAAAATAAATTGGGTACAAGTAAGAAGATAACTTCATAATGAACTAATATTTCAAGAGAGATAAATGAGCCAAGGATGATGTAACCAGGCAACCTTAAGCACGCTCTAGGAAGAGACATCACACAGAGAGTTGAAACCTACATTTCAGGATTTTCTGATAAGTAAAAAATCAATAGAAGTGAGCTCTTACCTTGCTTTTAGCCTTTCGAGCACCTTTATATTCACAAGCTGTGATGCCATGCAAGCATCCAGATTCACAAAGACAACACGCTTTCCATTAGGCTCAGCAACAATAAACGCGCGTGACTTTAGCCTGAAGTGAATCCCTGATGCAATCTGCTCAGTATTTGCATATCCCATCATGTTAACATCTGCTGCGGGCCCTGTTATGTCATAGCTCCCCATGCCGACCAAATATGGAGAGTCGGAGAGCACCAGGCTGCAATTCTGAAGGACAAGAAGTAAAAGAAGACATAGCCACATCCTGAACGAACCAAAACCACGGGCTTGATAGCGCAAGCAAGATGATGCCTCCATCAGGAACCAGGGAATGGAGTTGTTGATCAGCTCATGCAAGTCCAAAATCTCCAGAGAAGAAGAGATTAACTGTACACTGCAAAAGAGAAGAGAGCCTATTACAAAATAGTCTGAACATTCTATCGTAATGATGCAACGGGAAATGGTGTAAGCTGTCCAAGAAGGGCTCTAAAAAAACAGTGGCAACACAATTTCACTATGCTCCTTTACATGAAGACATTATGAGCAGACGAGACCTATTGAGCATGAAGAAATTTATGTTGCCTGGCAAGTGGATTCCTCGACATTGTCACGGCGGAAGCTACAAGAGCATGGCACACATATAGTAGGGCAGATCGTAGGATAATTACACCATTTAAACTTGCTTCTAAATCACCAGGTCGAGCACGCACCCTATTGAATCCTTAAAATGGGGATTGCCAACCAACGCGACCGCATGTAAGGCCGCGTCTCTCACAAGACAAGCAACCCCTGTAACGTCCAAACTAAGCCAAATCCCACAAGCAAAGCCGCAGCAAAGCGACACGGGCTGCGGCCACTCTCTCACCAAACAAGCAACACTTTCAGTGTGACAGTCTGGGGCACTGGCAGGATACAACGCCAAGACAAAAGCACAACCCAACCCAACCGGAGCACAGAATCAACCCCAAATCCGCACCGATTAGACTCAAACCCTGGCACAATTACGCAATTTAATGGCCTGATCCAGCGAAACGCGTGCAATTAGCCACACGTCGGCAGACAAAAAAGAAACGAACAAGCGACGCGACCTGGCTGGAAGGAAGGGGGAGGAGGGCCGAGCAAGCAAACTCACCATGCGAATGGCGAATCTCAACTGGGAAGTGGGAACCTCGGCGGCTTCAGTTGCTGCTGCTGCGCTGGCTGGTCGCCTCCGTCGCCGTTTATTTATTAAACCCACGCCAAGCGCAGACGAGAGGCGACGCGATCGATTGGGAACTCCAAGAGCAGGGTGCCACTGCCTTGTAGTCGTGGCTCACTGGATAAGAGGAGTTTACTAATACTACTAGTAGTAGTACTAGTGCGCTGTCGATCAAATCTGACGAGCGGTGAGGGAGACAGGCGGAATGAGAAGGAGGATGCAGTGGAGACAGGGGCGGAGTGGCGAAGACGGCGACGGACAGGGTGTGGCGTCCAAGCCACGGCTCGGAAAGGGCGGGCCGGTAGATGCGCGGTGGGGTATACTGGTAGTACTATGGTGATGGTGGGGGAGGCCCGAAGGAAAGTGCGGCTCCGGCCACCGGCTTTGCGCTTTTTCGCGTGACCACCTGACCGGATTTTACCGGCGGTTCACACCTGAATTTATTGTTGAAGAAATTTGTATAGAAGCTGGTAGATGGCCACATCTGAAGCTCTTGCAACATGCCGTATCCGTCGATCTGTAGTTGTCATCGTCTGGCAGATCTGGTTGGTAGATCTGCCTCATATGGCCCATCCCATCGTTTGGCAGACGATAGAATGCTTTACTAAATGAAGCCGGAGTTCGGGACTAGGAGGCATTAATGGGTGTCTTGTACGGCTTTATGGACTCATGAATTGGGTCCGTTTGGTAGGCAGGTCTGGACAAGACAAAGACGCCTGGGTTCGGCCACGTGTACAGCTGGGCCGATTTTTCTTACTACACCATTCAAGGCAATTTATTCAAAGTTTTGGGGACAACATCAGACTGCACAACGGCAGTCAAAAAAGCATGAATTACATCAACAGATTCATTACAGTCAATCCACTCACTAAAGCTTTCTTAGCACATGTATGAGCTACCTCGTTGGCGCCTCTTCAAACGTATGTAATATCGAATTCTTGCAAGTTTGAGAGAAGTAACTGAATCACTCTTTAAGTATATGGCCTTCATTGGACCTAAACGAACCATCCTTCCATTCACCCCGCATTATCAAACAATCCGTTTCAACGAGCACTTTCTGCCAGCAGTTCACTGAGATAGGGATCGTCACACTTTGAAATTTGCACATTCTTCTAGCTAAAAACTGCCCAGTGTGGTTCCGGGCAACAACTCCCGCTCCCGAACACAACTCTACTGCATCCACCGTTGTATCGGTGTTAATTTTCACCCAGCCTACATATTGTGGGTTCCAACCTTCTCTTGGTTTTTGGACCGCAACTGCACTTGTTGGAATATCAAGTGCCTGGATCATCTCTCGAATAAGCTCCATCAAACGAATCGGCTGAAACTTGATCTCATCATGAGTATACTTATTCCAGTTACTCCAAATGGCCCACATTACTGAGACGGCTATCATCGCTCGTTACTTGCTGCAGAACATCGGGTCTAGAATATTGCTAGCCCACGTCACCGGATGTAGATTAGGCATTGGGCCGAAATCATTGTTCTGACCCTTTTGACAACGTTTAGCACAATCTGTCCCTAGTTCCAAAAGAATCACAATCTGGCCTTTTTTATACCGTCATAGTAACTACCTACCGCCACGGTCCTTGGTGGCGGTAGGGACCCCGTCAACGTAGGCAACACCATCTGGCTGCAATGACGTGGATAAGTGGCGACCGACAGGCTCCTCGGCGATAGGGAGTTATACCCTACCGCCATCAACCCCAGCGGTAGGATTCTAAAGAGGTAAGTGACACGTGGGGATGCTTATGCCGATGACTCAGGCCATGGTGAAGGCACATGACATGAACTTGGAAGAGCAAAAGTTTGGATTGGGTTAAGGCAATGTGGGCAAATAGAGGTAACACAAGTATCTGAAGAGAAAGAAGCAGTATCAGAGGAAGAAGCGACAAGAGAAGAAAAATATGACGATGCATTTCCCCCTAGTTCGACATTGATGAACTTTTCCCTGTTGATCTATATGACTGTTAATTGGTACTACAATTGGTTAGTATTTAGGATGAACTGTCATTTCCTTACTAGCTAGGAGTGAAACGGTTTTATTTCGTATTGCATATGCAGTGTAATGTGTAGTAAGGTCACTGACGGGGCCACGGCCCGAGGGTGGCTAACCTGGACCAGTCAAGTATGGAGATAGGCCGACACCCAAGGCCTAACAAAGGGAGGACTCGACCTTGTTGTGACTTATTCCCCAAGACAAGGAGGGAGGCGGCCAGGATCACATCTACAACTGTGTAAACCCTAGACCTCCCTGTCTATATAAAGGGAGGTCGGGTAACCCCTCTGGTGTTGGGAAACATAGTAGAAAACAAACAAAAAATCGCACCTACGAACACCCAAGATCAAGATGAACATGCATAACGGGTTGGGATCACGATCGTTACTGTCACCGAGTTGCAGCGGAAGAAGAATGTGTCAGTGTGGATCATACTTGGACTCCCTCGAACTATCGATGAATGATCCCTCAAACCGCCCACGAACAGTCCCTCGAACCTAAGACCGAAAGCACAACCTCTCTACTTGGTTGCAAGCATGCATCCTTCATGATGCGACAACACTTCGTCGTATAGAGATAATCATCATCGGAGAATTAGAGGAAGGATATTAGAACCACACCGGGCTTCTAATTATGACGATTAGAGGAACTAGACCAAGCTCTAATTATTCAACCAGGACAACTAGAACTAGGGCTAGATGAATGAGAGGAGGCTCCAAAAACTTCTATGTTGAAAAGGGCCAACACCTTGTGTGTGTATATATAGGTTAGAGGGGAGAGGAGGGGCTGCCACCAGGGAGGGAAAGCCCGTCCTTGGTGCGCCAGCCAGGGGAGGAGTTGGACTGCTCACCCACTAGGATTTGCCCCCCCCCCACACACACAAGGAAAGGGGAGGTGCCTCCTCCACTTGGGCCCTCGTGGCCCAAATTTTTTTCATCGCCTTGTGGCCCAAGTTGCCTTCCTCCTCTTGGCCTTTTAAGGCTCGTTGATATTTAATTTAATACAAAAGCCTTCTAATAATTATTAGACCCTTATATATATAATTTAACATCACCGAAAACATTTTCCACCTATATATTATTTATTGTTAGTACCTGGTATTACCCGATACTCTCCGAAGCCCTTTCAGTGACCCCGAAACGCTTCCGGATCCACTCGAAACTATTCCGAATATTTATGAAACAATTTCACAAATATATATTCTCATTACTCCCGTCCTACTAACACTCATCAGATCATGATAGCCTTAAGCTTGTGAGCCCGTAGGTTCGAAAACTCATAGACATGAATGAAATCCTTCGCTCAATGACCTATAGTGAAACCGTGGACATCCATATCGATCCCTATGAGCACACGAATGATATTCGAGTGAACCTTCGGTTATCATGTGATGTTCCCTTTGCTTCATGATACTTTACAATACATGGGGTGCACCGGTATCTTCTTAAGTCATATACATGCTCACTATACCGTAGATCCTATTACCGGTATTGTTCTTCTTTCTCGTTGAAATGTCCCGGCATCCCTGTGACATAGTCACCTGTGTCTGGCCAGGCGATGATGGATGCCGTCACACTGATAGGGCCCTACGAATATATATCCATCATCGGAGGAGCAAATCCCACTCTCGAGCTAGCCAGTCCCTTGTCAAACTTTTCGATGAACCCGTAAGTTGTCGTTATGATCACCTAGTTACATATGACGTTTGAGCAACGCCAAAGTCCATCGTACGATAGGAAGTGACTAAGATACTCTCATGGTCTGAGGAACTAAAACACATGCTAACACTCCATGTTATAACAATTGATTACAGACGATATTATCTCAAAGTATAACAAACAAGATCGGGTCGATTCAATATGATCGTTCTTCTAACGTCATACTATCAATGTTGTATCGGGATTACCGTTACACTTAACGATATCCTGAGATCCGGAAAACATGATCACCAATAACACTTGAGCCATTCTTAGAGGCAAGACCGAGAACCTTTATTTTACCGTTTATCATCTCACACATGCATATGAGTTTTCCACTGAATTGCGTATTCCAGAATCATAGTAGTTATAGCATGAAACATAAACTCTTATTTATGAAAATGTAAATATTTTAATACAACATTATTCCCTCTAGGGCATATTTCCAACATCTGGGGCATCTAATCTAAGATAGGCAAACTCTTGGTAGCAGTCACAAGTATCATTGTAATCTCTCATACGAGGTATCTCTCCACTGTGAATAACAAGAAGAAGCAGGATGTAGGGTATTACTCTACGGAGGCCCGAACCTGGGTAAAATATACATGCGGGCTCCGTCCCGGTACTTACGACCTCATCATGAACCCTACCGAGGGATTTGACGGTATTTTGCACTGTCAGTTGGCGCGCCAGGCATGGGCGACGTTTGTCAGAGACCTAACCTGACACGAAGAACCAAAAGGAGCCGACGTTTGTCAGAGACCTAACCTTTGCATTCGGCTCTTTTGAGCTAGTCGTCGACAATTTGGGGTGACTTTTTGACATCTCTCCCCCGCCCTTCATCGACTACATACATTTCAGGATGATTGAGTTCATTTTTGACGAACAAGGGCCGTGGGAACCTTCCCTGACTCGAACGATATCACGTGGGAATACGAGCGGACCACCGCACGATGGAAGAAGGCTCGTTCGGTCCACCAGCCCTCCCACGAGACCTCCGTGAATATAATATTCACGGTGGCAGACACACGCCACAACCAGAAACTCACATGTCGCGCGATCTACATTACTGGAAAGGCGATCAGCGAGCCCCTTGTGTGGTCCAAGGAAATTGTGACCTTCGACGTCAGCGATCACACGAGAAACATCATTCACCATGGCAAGCATCCCCTAGTGGTAGATTCAATCGTTGGGGGCTGCCGCCTCTCACGCGTCCTGATGGACGGAGGTAGTGGCCTCAATATTATCTTCACCAACACTGTGGTCTCCTAGTACGACCTACAGCGATCGTCTTCTTCAGGCCCAGCAGCTGTCCAAGAAGTACTACGGCGCTCAGCACCGGGAGGCGGAGTTCGCAGTGGGCGACAGGGTCTGGCTGCGCCTATTCCACCGCTCTACGCAGTCACTGGACCCCCGCGCTAAGTGCAAGCTGGGTCCCCGCTATGCTGGGCCGTTTCCAGTGTTGGAACGCATCGGCAACGTCGCCTACCGTATTCAGCTGCCATCTGGCGCTCGCATCCATGACGTTTTCCATGTGGGCTTGTTGAAGCCTTTCCGCGGCGAGCCACCCGCGGCCACGCCGGATCTTCCTCTGACCTCCGAGGGCCGTATACTTCCCGGTCCAGCGAAGGTTTTGAAGGCCCAGCAGACACGGGGTGCGTGGCGCTTGTTGATCCAATGGCATGGACTTTCGGAGGAGGACGCCACTTGGGAGCACCTCGACGTGTTCCGCAAGCACTTTACCGACTTTCAGCTCGGGGATGAGCTGTTTGCACAGGCGGGGAGAGATGTTATGACCAGCATACACTATAGCCGAGGAGGCCCCATGGCGCAGGCAGTTACGGGCTTGGCCCAATTTATCTTATCGTATTAGGGGCTTATCCCAATTATCTTATTAGGAGGATTATATAAACTCATGTAAGGACCCGTTTCGAGTTAAGCAGAAGCAATCATATTTGATCGACTTCCTGAAGGGAGCCGGGAGACCTAACCCTAGCTGCCCCCTGCGCCCTCTCTCTCGTGCGTGGTAATGGCGCCCTAGCGCCGCCGGCCTCGCCTTCCTCCACGCCAACCCTCCTTCCACCCCTATAACCCGAGAGCTCGTCCTGGTAGGGACCCGGTTCCTATCAGTCGCTTTTCTCTTTTGGATTTGTATTGTTCTTTAAATTTCTGTAGCAAAGTTGTAGCTTCTTCCTCTCAAGTTTGATTGTCATTTGTGCTCTTTATAGAAAGAGCATAAAAGCATGTTGGCCTAAGTGGAAATAAATATGTTTGAGACCATTCCGTTTCATTGTTGCCATTTTATTCCTTGGCTAAAAAAAATCTTACTCCCTCCGATCCGTATTAATTGTCGCTGATTTAGTACAACAACAATTAATATGGATCAGAGCGAGTATCTTTATTTAGGATTGAATCTATCCCAGTTCAGACGTTTTTGTAGTTTAACTTTGACCGTGACCATTGATTGCTTGCATTTTGGAGGAGCAAGAGTAGAGAATGCAAACGCTTGGCTATAGGAATCAGATAGTATTATTTGATTCTCTGTTGCTGTTTTGCAGAACTTTATCTGTGTAGGTTAAGTTTTACTCTGGTCTCAGTAGTTGTTATGAGTATTTTGTAGTGGTCTTCACTTTTAGATTGCGTTGCTTGCATTTCTTGGTCCCCTACTATTGCTGCTCCATTCTGGTGTTTATTCGTGATGATATGCCTCTAAAATGCTCATGATTGGAGTTGGATTGACTACAACCATTGATTCTTAGTTATTCTTGCTCGTGGTTGGTCTTCTCCAGAAGCAAACATGAGTGACCTTCAAGATGTATCGGCACTTCGAATCAAAAGGTATGCTCCTTTTCATGATTTTGTTAAACTCATTTTTAGTTTGTACTACTTACTCCTCAAGATGTATGAGTACTAAAGAAGACGGCTTATGCTTTTCTCATCTCTCTTATATATGTGAAGGACTGTCACATATTATGACACCACACTATTGACCTGCACAGGACACTTGAGGGTTAAAAGAACAGAAGCAATGAACAGGGTACTAGCATAATCAGTAGCCATTATTTTTTGGAGTCTGGCTTATGTATATTAATATTGTAATCACGTTATCATGCATCGAGTTTTCGTATGAATACTGAAGATGACTTTATACATGGGCCTTATGGATTGTACCCTCAGGAAGATCATGAACCTACTTTCCCATTACTGTTTTTATCCCAACTCTAAATGTTATCATTCACTCGCAGTTTGTTATGTTAGTTTCCTGATACAAGTTCTAACCATGCTGATTATTGTGTGTGTTTTGCAGAAATGCTTGACGCTCAAAATGTGACACGGTAGATTAATATTGTCCATTTTCACTGTTTTGCATGTTCGTGATATATTTATATATTTTCTCATGGATCATCATATATATTTTTTCAAGATAAATATTGGATAAAGCTATTTGACAATATACATGTAGGAACTATTTCAGTGTTTTCTGTATGGAACTAAACATCCATTCCCGGTGAACTGAAGTCATGAGCACTTGAAGTCACGCACTTGTAGGCAAAATGCAGGCCATGTTTATTCTTGTTGGTGTTTGAAGTCATGAACACTTGCATTATTTTTTAAAATAAAACAAATTGTTCATATTCAAGGTGAATATGATGCCACTGGGTCTAGATCTGTGCATATTGGGGCCGGGCCTCATGACATTCTTTCAGATGTAACACTTGATATATAATTCTTGCAATGTTCTTCTTTCTTTTGGATTCCATAAATTGATAAATCTTGGAAGATGTTATTGTGCCTCTCTTCCTTTTTGTCATGCCTGCTTTTTCTGCGATCAAATCAGAGAGCTTTATTGCATGAAAGTGTTCCCTGGACAATCAACCAATAAGCCGGTTACCAAAAAAGGTGGAGTTTTATCCAGCCAACTTTTGGTCACAGCCAGGGTGCAAGCTCATTTTGCACAAAGGTGTGCCGGTAAGTTAGCTGACCGGTTTACATGCTGAATATCAAAGACAGAAAAATTATGAACTAGCTCTCCTATTTCTTCTAAGATAGGTGCCACCATTGAGCGGGAATTGTGGCGAGTGTTCCAGAGTGTCACCAACTCCACGCAGTCCACCTTCATGATCACACGTGAAAAACCTCAAAGTGTCGCAAACCGAGCTCCTTCTCGGAGTGACAAGGCTTCGATGATCAATGGGTCTGAGATACCCATGTATGGCTTGCTCCAGGCTCCCAAGAGTGCCGAGGAGGAGCGTGCTACACTGCTCGCACCGCCCTTTCCGTCAGCAACATTTAGAGCCCCGTCAGTGGTGATCTTGATGACTCCTGATTCTGGTGGCCTCCATCCATGGCTTGGTAGAACCGTAGGTAGGTTCCGAGGGCTCCTTGTTATTTCTGAGAGCCTCAGTCGGATCTCTTCCTTCTTCTGATTGCGAGAGTGCCAAATTGTCCACATGATGGTGATTATTTTAGCGCAATCTTCCTCTGCAGAAAATGTGTATCACGTAGAATATCCCGAGCCCAAGAGTCCGGGTGTAGCCGCGGTAGTCTGATGCCGAACCAACCCCAAGCTTCATTCTAGAATCATTGTGCATGGGAGCACAGAATGAGAGCATGCATGAGGTCTTCCTTCTTTTCTAGGCAAACGAACCTTTGGGATAACTTTGAGTGTCCACAAAGCATTCCACAACTGTTTTTCATCTCCTGAGGTGCCAGTAGCCGTCCCTTCTCCTAGAGCTTGACGCTTGTTCTGAGTCACTAGAGCACGGTACGCTGATTTAACAGTGTAGTTGCCTGATCTCTCAAAGGCCCAAGCATATGAATCATCTCCACCACTACGCCTAATGGGTATAGTGAGGATCGCCCCGGCGTTAGGTGTGATGAATGTTGATCGCACAAGATCGTGCCGCCATGACCAATTGTCCACATCAATCAAGTCCGAAACAAACTGGACATTGGTGTTCATCGGTTTCAACATAGGGGACATAGAAATAGTTCCAGGAATCCATTTATCCGTCCAGGCATCGATGGATGTCATATCACTAGCTCTTTTTATTAGACCAGTAGTCAAAGCTTCCCTGCCTGCTATAATAGCTCTCCAAGTTGCAGAAGCAGATTTGGGAATAGTTGCATGCATGAAATCCGTATCAGGGAAGTAACGTCCTTTTAATACTCTCGCACATAGAGAATCAGGGTTGGTTAAGAACCTCCATCCGTGTTTCCCTAATAGTGCAAGGTTAAACTGATGAGGTTCTCGGAAGCCCATACCTCCTTTGCACTTTGGTGTAGCAAGTTTTTTCCATGATACCCAATTCATAGCATTCTTGTCAAGAGAACTGCTCCAGAAAAAATTCGCCATGGGAGAAGTCAGACTCTTACAAACTTTCTTGGTGAGCAAAAAGGTACTCATCGAGTACGTGGGAATTGCCTGTACTACTGACTTAAGTAGTGTTTCACACCCTGCACATGCCAGGAGCTTCTCAGACCATCCCTGCATTTTACCACGAGCCCTCGTGATCAAAAGTTCCACTTGTAATACGTCCAACAGTGGTAGGTAGGCCCAAGTAGCGCTCGCTGAAAGCCTCCACTGCAATATTCAGAATAACTTTCAACTGATGTCTCAACTGAGCTGGTGTGTTTGAACTAAAATATATTGAACTCTTATCACGGTTTACACACTGCCCCGATGCTTCTCCATAAATTCGAAGAATCTCATTCAGCCTTACATCACTTTGGGAGGTTGCACTAATGAATATAAAGACTATCATCTGCAAATAAAAGATGTGTGACCCATGGTGATCTGTAGCCGACTCTAATACCTCTGTCTATATGTCCCCCATTATAGTACTTGAGTAGACATGAGAAACCCTCAGCACATATCAGAAACAAATACGGCGAAACCGGATCACCTTGTCTGAATCCACGAGAGGGAGTGAAGTAAGGTAGCAATTCTCCATTAACATGAACAGAGAAATGTACTGACGATACACACTTCATGATCAGTCGAACAAAGACCATGTTAAAACCTAGCCAAATTAGAATAGCCTCCAGAAAATGCCATTCAACTCTATCGTAGGCTTTCATCATGTCAAGCTTGATAGCACAAGCATAATTTTTCCCTTTTTTGCGCCTTTTCATTGTGTGCACACTTTCATACGCCACTAAAACATTGTCAGTAATCAGGCGACCGGGAACAAAGGCACTTTGCTCTTCACTGATAATCAAACCCATAATTAATCTCATCCGATTAGTAATGCATTTGGCAGCAATTTTATACAAAACCGGACAGAGAGATATAGGTCTATTGAGAAGTTGATTGGGGGTGCCGTACCTTCGGGATCAACTTGATGGACGTGTCATTCAGACCTGATGGTAACTGACCCCCATTCAAATATTCCAGCATTGCCCGGGTAATATCAGAACCAATAAGGCTCCAATGCCGCTGATAGAAACCGGCAGTAAAACCATCCACTCCTGGCGCCTTTGAAGGGGCCATTTGAAAGAGCGCAGAGCGCACTTCTGCCGCAGTATATGGCTTCGTCAGATCATCATTCATCTCCATAGATACCTTGGCTGGCCCATAATTGAGTAGTTCGGTTGCATCTGGAAAACCCTGAGATTCATATAGGTTTTTGTCATGCCTGCTAAAGACCTTCAAAAGGCAAGATCTATATGTGACAACCATTGTATAATAGTATGTCGTATAAGAGGGTGTATTATTAGTGTTGTAAGTCTTAATCTTCCATTTGAAGTACAATCTTTACTTGTGAGGTTCGTATACATGAACCATGCAAAAAAAAGGGTTCGTATACATGATATTGGTGTTTCAAGTTTTAAATATTTATGTCATTGGATTTGTGTTTCTATATGAATAAGAGTAGTTGTAACCATGTGATATATAAGACGGCGCAGCAAAGCGCGTGTACGCTTCTAGTTCATCTTATTATTCCTGAACAATGTAGATTGCAAGTTAATTTGATTCATCATGCAGCGCGTGCAGTGACAAAAGTACCGTTACCGAACGATTCAACACATGCTTGGATCTCACGTCCAGGATTCCCAGGTTGATCCCGCTAGATAGAAAAATAATAATCTACCAATTTCTCCGTTTAGAATTACTTGTGATAGAAAGAATGCATCTAAATATATCTTAATTTTAGATACATCCATTTTTCGACAATTTGTTCGAGACGGAGGAAGCACTTCCTCTGTTCTAAAATAAATGCCAATAAACTAAACCACAACACTTATTTTATACATGGAGAGAGCATCTATAGCCGCGCACTCCCAATTCCGTCTCAAACGTCTCGGCGGGTTGACCTGTCACAAAAAATTGATCCACCCAAGGGCCTCAAACATCTGGGCTGACCCGCACCCACATATCCAACCCAAATATAAGGCGGATATGAGACGGTTGACAAGCCAGGCCCACCATCGACCCAATGGTTGTCCCACAAAAAATTCCAAACGGCTCATCGCTCCCAACCCAAGCTCACTGACACTATCCACTCTCGCTCTGTCCTCTCATCTCCCTGCACAGATTCTGATCGAATCCGGCGCAATGTCGAGCTCCGGCAACCGTTCCGACTCCGGGCTGGATCCGACTTTGAGCTGACCCTCCGCATTGTCTTGGAGCGGCCTAAGGTGGAGACCGGGGGCAGCTCCGAATCTGCAGTGTCGTCACAGACGCAGCTCCCCCACCGGCACAGCACGGACGCCGGCGCTGGCCCCTCCTGGCCCGTGCAATCCAAGCCTGCCCTATGTCGTCCCTTGCCCGCGTCGGCTGCTGGTCCCCCATGTGGGCAGCGGGGGATGCTTGTGCTTGCCCCGCCGGCCCGGACGCGCACAACGGAATTAGAGGCGCGCGCTGGCCGCCACAAGAGGCGGCAGGAAGGACGAGGACGCGCGTTGCCACGATTGGGTCTACCGCCGGTCGCTTACGACCGCGGAGACAGACGTGCGGCGACTCCGCCTCAAGAACGCCAAGGCGCTCCAGATTGCCATTGAGCAGTCCGAGTGCAAGGCGGCGGAGGCGGCTCGGCTTGCGAAGCTCAAGAGGCAGTATGACAGGGCCGTCCGGCGGTTGACAGGGCTCATCATCCTCTCCGGCACCTCCGACGATGACGACGACCACGACTCCTCGTCTGACGACTCGGACGATCCTCCACCAGTCGCCGAGCCTACAGCTACGCCGGTGACCGAAAGGGCAAAGGGCCAGCAAAGAAGTGGTGAAACTCCGCCGTCTCCGTCTTTAATTCCAAGTTTTTAGTAATCTAGTTTAAACTTGTACGTCGTTTATGTGAATTATGTGAACTTTGGTGATCTTTTGATGATCCGAATGTGTATTTCTATATCTGATTTTTATGTATGTTTGATGATCTATGTTGTTTACTTCTATGTTGCATGATTAATATGGATATAGGGTACCGGATATGAGATACACGGATGTAGATGACATGATTTGAAAAGTGCCCCGTTAGTGTATGGAAGCCGGACGCGTCCATGTGCGTTTGAGGGTCCGGATTTGCAGCGGGTGTAGATGCTGTAACAATCAGATCATTCGAAAGACTCGATGGACCGATCCATCGATCCCCAATGGAGTTAGGGCCTGTTTGGTTTGTGACTAACTTTTCTAAAGATTGTCAGGTGAGTGTTTGGTTCAAGCCACATCTTAGGCAAGCCACACTTGGGCCCCACATGGCGTACACATGAAAAATGTGGCAAGATTCCCTTAGGCTTGCCAACTTGTAGCTCTCATTTGATGAACTAATCTTAGGCAAGCTTAGCAAAAATGTGTAGCAAAATGTGGCAATGCTAGGCCTAGAACCAAACAGCCTCTTAGACAAATCGAACGCATTGCACATGGTAGCCACTGTGAAGTCGGCGTTGCACGCTTCACTGCACGTGGGACCGTGGCGCCCCATGCACCCACACCTCGGTGAGTCACCTCGCCCGGCGCGGACGCCACCCGCGTTCTCGGCATCGCATGACAAAGCGCAGGCGCAAACGCGCGCGGCTTCCTCGGTTCCTCTCCGCGCCGCTCATTCCCCTCTCCGTCCGTCCACCTGCAAGGCTCCGGGACGCGCCACGCCGCGCGCGGGACGTACGAACCGGCCGTTGGTTCCATCCAGCCACCAAGCATGGGCACGGGAGAGGACGACGACGCGACGACGGCAGAACAAGGCGGAGAGGATGATGAGCAGACGCGGGACGCAGGAGGAGGGGTGATGGCGAGCTTGGTGGGCAAGGCCAAGGGGTTCGTGACGGAGAAGATCGCGCAGATGCCCAAACCCGAGGCTTCGCTAGAGCGGGTCTCGTTCAAGAGCATCAGCCGCGAGGGCGTGGCGCTCCACAGCCACGTCGACGTCAGCAACCCCTACTCGTACCGCATCCCCATCTGCGAGCTCACCTACACGTTCAAGAGCGACGGAAAGTTCGTACGCTCGATCATCTTGCATGGTCATCCATCAATCATCTTTGGGCATATGCACACAGCCTTATATGTCATGGTTTCTCGCGTGATTCTAGCGTCATAGCATCAGGCACGATGCCTGACCCCGGGTGGATCGGCGCGAGCGGCACCACCAAGCTGGAGCTGCCAGTGAATGTGCCCTACGACTTCGTCATGTCACTGATGAAAGATCTGAGCGGGGACTGGGACATCGACTACGTGTTGGAGGTCGGGATCACCATCGACCTCCCCGTCATCGGCACCTTCACCATCCCGGTCAGCACCGAGGGGGAGATGAAGCTCCCCACGTTTCGGGATTTGTTCTGAACAATTTAGCTGCACGCTTTTTGCCCGACCTTACCTCTGGCCTCTGGGTGAAAAAGGGTATTATTTGTTGTTTGATCCGTGGATTCCTGTTGAAATTAGATTTGTGATGCAACTGCAAGTCTCGCGTTCTTTTCTGCATTAACATATGCATACGAAAATTCATCTCTGCACTCGAGCTCATCTGCACCAGCGCTGACGAGAAAAATCAAAACAAATACTAATTTTTTAAAAAAAAAACAATTCTTTTGTGTGGTAGACAATTTGATGCGTGAGACCCGCGTCAAAGTTCAAGTCATTTGAACATCTGAGCAGCTCTCTCAGCAAAAAAGACAATCTTCGTTGTAGCCCTGAAGTTGGCCGGGTTGTTGACCAGTCTAGGACCCAGCCATCTAATAAATTTTTTTAGGAGTCGGGCCCAGCCATCTAGTTGCAAAATCTCCCCTATAAAAAAAACTAGTTGCAAAATCTCCGACGCACAAGCATAAATGGCCAGCCCATCAAGCGTGCGCTTGTTCCAAGCCTTTCACTTGGGATGGGCTAAGAGCGTGTCACTCGGGCCCAGTCACCGTCACGTATCGCACTGTGGGCGTTTCCTTTAAACTTTTTATTTATTTTTTGACGAGTTTTTGGCTTTCTAATTGTTTTTTTATTTTTCCGGCTTTTCGGTTTTTGACCGGTGTATCTTAGCTTTTGGACCAACTTAAAAAAACATTTTTACGATAAAAAACATGTTTTTCCGCGAGAGGGATGATTTTGCTTCCGCGAGAAGCACGGCCATGCCTCTAGGAAATGAAAAAAAATGCATTTTTCTTTTACCGCGAGAGGCACTGCTGTGCCTCTCGGAAAGGAAAAAAACGTGTTTTCTCTTTTTATTTTCTTCCGCGAGAGACACGTTTTTGCTTCTGCGAGAGGCATGGTTTTGCTTCCGCAAGAGGCACGGTCGTGCCTTTCGGAAACGGGAAAAAACGTGTGTTTTTTCGTGAGAAGCACGGTTTTGCTTCTGCGAGAGGCATGATTTTGCTTCCACGAGAGGCACGGCCATGCCTCTCGGAAAAGGCTTTCAGAAAGGGAAAAAAGTGCTTCCGGTCTGGCCTTTTCGTCTGGTTTTCTTTAAAACAAAAAGTTCGTCAAAACCTATCAACATGGGATCTAGATTTGAAGATCTCGGCGCGATGAATCCAGCGATGAAAACGGTTCAAGATTTGGACACACTATTTAAGAGATAAATCTTGAATAAACATGTGTATAAAAAAGAGAAAACTCTAAGGTTGCAAAAGTGGCGCACATGCAGCACGCCACTTATCGTAACTTGGGGAGGTGGAAACGATCTTTGGAAGAAGTATTCCTCAATTAGTGATTTCCATCGATGCGCACCAGTTCGTCTGGTTCAACGGTCCATGATTGACCAATTGACCGGTCGATGGTTGAAATTAAAAAATCTTTCGCAAATTCAACAAACGTAAAAAAATCCTGATTTTGAACATATGCATGACATATGCAGGCGCAAAATCTTTGTATTTTTTCTGCATTTTCTAAACATATGTTTTTTGAGAATCACGTGTAATTTTATTCATACTAATAACGTGCACGCTAATTTAGATCTAAAATCTAAGAAAATACAAAGTAACTTCTATGACTAAGAATTACAATTAAATCTCTTGAAAACACCTTTTCACGGTATTAATCTTTGCTAGAAAAAAAATACTCCAAATGCTTCTATAAAGCGGCTGCAATTCAATTGGAGCAACGATATTGTCACTCTTTCACCCACACGAACATTACAATAATGGTTTTTAAAACCGACTTGAGTCGCCCAACCAAAAAGATGGGAAGCTTTGATCGATGAACGTACTTAGCCCGGGATGATCCCCTAGAAGTACAGGCCGTCGGATCACAATATCTTTATCATGTTGTCGATGAAAGATTTCAGTTTCACAAAAAGTCAGACCAGCAAAAAAAGTTTGACACACTAACATAAACTCATTAGATCCGAATAGTCAGATCCCCGATGACAGGAAACTTTCTAATCTTATGGCACTGCCAAAAGAGTGAGAATAAATTTATTCTCATAAAAAACGATCACTAGATGATGACGAAAAGCGTAAAACTCTTGAAGGTGCAAGGCTCCCCCACCACTCAGCGCCAAGATAGTAGCCAGAGACGAGGGGACAAAAAATTCCCTGGCGACGGCTACCCTAGTTCTGAACATATGTAGGATCTCCTATTCCGTGAGAGCGCCAAACGTGCAGCCCACACACCATTTGGGCCAACCCGTGTGCATGGTGGGATGCCCGCGATTCTGTTTCGATGTTTCTTTTCTGTTTGCATCGTTTTCTTCTTTAAAATAATTTGTGATTCCAAAACAGTTCCAGATTTTCAAAAAATGTGAATTTTGAAAAACAAATGCTCAATAAATCGTAAAATGTTCATGAATTCGAAAATAGTTTGGGAAATTATAAAATGTTCATGAATATAGAAAACATACATGGTTTGAAAATATATTCAAATATTCAAAACATGTTAAAGATATTTAACAGAAAGTATAGGAAATCAAAAAATGTTCAGCATTTTTAAAAAGGTTGCATATTTAAATACTCTTCATTAATTTTAACAAATATCCGCAACTTCAGAAAATGTTCAAGAAATTCAAAAAATGTTTGTACATTTCAAAAATTGACACCAAATTTCAAACAAAATCATCGATAAGAAATGTCCATTGAGTAAAAAAATGTTCATGAACTCAAAAATGCTCGTCAAAAAACTGAATTTCAAAAATTGTTCCAAAATTTCAAAAAACAAATCTTCCATACAAAAAGTGTTCACTGATTCAAAAAAAAGTTCGTGAGTTGGATTTTTTTTCACAATTTCAGAAAATGTTCCCGAATTCAGAAAATGTTCAGAGTTTGATATTTTTTCACAATTTTCAGAAAATGTTCCCGAATTTGAAAACTCTTGACGAATTTGAAAATGTTCACGATTTTTAAAAACTGTTTGTGATATAAAAAAATGTTCATAATTTTTAAAAGATGACAATTTTGAAAAATGTTTATGAATTAAAATTTAGAAGGATGTTTGCAAAATAAATAAAATAAAAAAAGAAAATCAAGAAAGAATGAAAAAAACGAAAATAGAAAAAAGGAAAGAATGTAAATGGAAAAAACACAAGAAAAAAATAGTTTGGGTAGGTTCTGGAACCTTGCTATGACTAGAAATGAACTAGTTAGGCCGGCTTACGTGCAAGTAGCGGGGAGTGGGGGTGCGCGTTTGGTCGCTATTTGGCGACCTACACGCCAAATAGGATCTGCCATGCGTCGCCAAATAAGATCCGCGGAGGTTTACGATCACTGTTGGTTCTACTTCAAGGATCGCCACCAAATAGGTTCCGCCATGCGTCGCCAAATAGGATCGGCCATGCGTCACCAAATAGGATCGTTGAAGTGGCTGTGCAGAGGTTTACAAGGATCCCGATGCTAAGATGGAATACATTGAACGTGGCAGAAAACACAACTAGGTAGAGAACGGTCTTACATTTGCAGCTGGAGATCTTTCAGTAGCTCTTGTACTAGCAGTTGCTACGAGTTCCATTGGAGGGAATAAGCTGCTGCTGCTATCCCCACCTACAGTTCCTCCCAGCCCGAGCTCAAAGCAGGATCCAAAGAGGGCAAAGATAACCATGGGGAATGCTAAGCTTCCTGCACATAAGGGTGTTGCACTTAACAAGAATTCAGATGCAAAAAATGGTGTCCTATAGCTTGGAGGTCGCTGGGCATAATGAGTATCATCGTTTGGAACTGTCGCGGTGCGGGAAAAGCCGCGATAATTCGAGAGCTTCGCAATTTTGTGAGTAGATTTGCCCCTAGCGTGCTTTGTATTATTGAAACTAAACTGAGAGGGCAAGGGTTGAAGGTTTAGCGAGTATGCAAGGGTATGATCATGGTTATGCCATTAGTAGTAATGGTAGAAGTGGTGGCTTAGGAGTTTTTTTTTGAATAAATGAATAATCTTGAATTTTTGGGTTACTCAATGTATCATGCAGATTGTGCAATCAAGGAGACTGGGAAAGACCCGTGGAGGCTTACGTGTGTTTATGGTGAAGCTCAGACCCACTTACGACATCAAACTTGAGACATGATGAAAGACATATGCAGTTCGAGTGATCTCCCTTGGCTCTCTACAAGGGATTTTAATGAAGTTTTATGTTCGAACGAACATGAGGGAGTAGGAGAATGTAGCATTGCTCAAATCCATGGTTTCAGATACACAGTTGATATTTGCATGTTAATGGACATTGGCTTCAAGGGGAGATTCTTGACATTTGAGAAGAAAGTTTCTGAAGGCAGTTTACTAGGGTTCGTCTAGACCGTTTGTTGGGATCTACTCGGTGGAGCTCGATGTCCATTTTGCATCGCTCCGGCACCTGACAGCAGCCACCTTAGACCATAGTCCTTTTTTGCTGGAGATGAATGACAGTCAAGGAGAATCCAACAACTCGAAGTGTCTCCTTATCTATGAGCTAATGTCGGAAACACACGAAACATGGAAGGACACAATCCAAACTAGTTGGGGTGATGGTCATGTTGGAAGACTTAAAATAGAAACACACAAGTCTCTCCAAGAATCGCTCAGGGTGGAGTTCAGACACCTTTGGGTTAGTATGCAAGTAGTTAATTACCGAGAGTGGAGTTGGAAAGGTTGAGGAGCAATCCGGTTAGAATGGATCCATATCATGTGGAATTGAATATAAATGAGAAACTCATAGAGCTCTATCATCATGAAGAGATCATGTGGTGCCAACGGTCCAGAATTGAGTGTCTTACCACTGCAGATAGGGATACAATTTTCCCCCACTTAAGGGCTAGTATTCAAAGAAAAAAACATGATCAAGGCTTTGGCCAACTCTCTTGGCATTTTGACATATGACCCCTGTGAGCTAGGGGCGATGGTGTCGGAGTTCTATCAAAACCTGTACACCTTGGAAGGTGTCACAGGGATGGAAGCGGTCCTAAACCATGTACCTGCAAGGTGACACCAGAGATGAATGCTATTTTATGTGAGCAATATTCAAGGGAGGAGGTACAGAATGCTTTGTTCCATATGTTCCCAACCAAATTCTCCGGGCCAGATGGCTTTCCATCTCATTTTTATTAGCGACACATGGATATATGTGGAGACAAGGTTACAGAGGTAGTTCTACACATTGTTAGAGGGGAGGATAGTGCAGGTTGTATCAACAAAACACTTCTAGTCCTAATTCCAAAGGTAATTAACCATACACTCCTTGCACAATTCAGACCTATAAGTCTCTACAATGTTCTATACAAGATTGCCTCGAAGGTAGTTGCAAATTGTTCAAAGTATATTATGTGGATATCATCTCTGAAGAACAGTCTTCTTTTGTTCCTCGCAAGTAAATAACAAATAATATAATTTGTGCTTACGAGTGTATGCATTTTATGATGCGTGGCTAGTCCAAGACTAACAACTTTTGTGCTCTTAAATTGATATGATGAAGGCTTATGACAGACTTGAGTGGGATTATCTTCAGGCTATCGTGGACAAGCTGGGTTGCACCAAGTCTATCGCATTTTCAGTTTTGTGTAATGGAGAGAGACTATATGACTTCAAGCCCACAATAGGGATTTGGCAGGGAGACCCAATTTCCCCTTATCTTTTCTTGCAGTAGAGGGCCTTTCGTGACTTTTAAATCCAATTCTCTAACACCACATATTATTGAGTCAAGGTGTCCCCAACTGCCCTGACAATTAATCATCTTCTATTTACGGATGACAAACTATTGCTTTTTTAAGTAAAGTGTGGAGGGATTCGTTGAGGTGTCAAACTTGCCCGGACCTTGAGGCCCTTGCGGCTGGACAGATCACGTGTTGTGTTGCCCAGGATTGGACTGATGTAATTGGCCAGATGGCCTGTTCTGCCATCTCTCCCAGCCTTTTACCTCTGCTGCCTGGCCGATTGGTGTGTATGCTTGACGTGCTCACTGGTTGCACTCCTTACTGAACTGTCGATTGTCAGGTCGGTTAGCCTGCTTTCCTTCTACTCATGTGCTCCCGGAGGGCCGGGATGGGGTCAGCGATTTGAATGCTTCAGGTCATTTGTGGGTATGCGTTCATATTTTTTATTAACCCGGATGGAGCATGAAAGAACATACTTTCAATTCACCTTCTCAATCACTACTACAGGATGCTACTAACGTGACACTACAATCAGAGACCCTTCAACGAAACTGTGTGTAATGCATTAATCGAACAGGGTGATGTAATAAAACCGCAAAAATGATACAAAATGTTTGTGATGGCGGAGACATCAAACACGGTTCAGATTATAGTTGTGTGTGTGATGCGTGGCATACGGTTAATCCATAAGAACGGTTTGCAATGTGGCAACACAAAAGAAACAGTCAGCCAGATCAAGATGTGTGTGATACACGACATACAATTCACTCGGATAAACTGTTTGCGATCAGGGAACGCAACAGAAACGGTTAGCCAGATCAAGATGTGTGCGATATACGACATACGATTCACTTGGATGAACTATTTTCCATTAGGCAACACAACATAAATGGTTCAGCCAGATCAAGATGTGTGCGATATACGACATACGGTTCACTTGGATGAACTATTTTCCATTAGGCAACACAACAGAAATGGTTCAGCCAGATCAAGGTGTGTGCAATGGAGGGCATATAGTTCATTCTGATAAACTGTTTGTGTTGAGCCAGGAGAACGGAAACATTTTGTGTAAACAAGATGTGTGAAATACGCGACAAACATCGAATTACATAGGTGGCTAGTACACACATGACATTTCCACACATCAAAGTAAACTATTACATGCATAATTAACTAGGATAAATGATCATCTGATCAACATCTACTTCTTCTTGTGACGCTTGCCGCCACTGCTCTACTAGGATAAATGGAACAATATTCTTGACTGTGAATAGTGTGCTCTGTTGAGCACACAAGTATATGGATCATAGCCTTGGGCGAGCAATGTGCCCGCACGCGTCGTGCTAGCTCGATGTTCCTTCTATGCTAAGTTTCCATTAATTGATGGTGTTTTATGAACACGCTACTATTTCCTGCCATTTCCGCACCGGTTTCCCGCCGACACCCAACGATATTGCGCATAAACCTAGGCGACGCGCGATGCACCAAGGCAATAAGCGCAGCCTATAGTACATCCACCTTTTCCAAGCATGCCAGCCCACCAAAGCGCCGCCTCTGCCACAGCCGCCTCGACGAGGAAAACGAGAAGGCGCCACAGCCTAACGGGGCCGATGCGCTCCCCGGCAACGCGATGGACGACGTCGTGATGCGCGTCATCGCCAGGGTTGAGCAGACCCTTGGCGCATGGCACTTCAGTGCCATGGATCAAGATAGGCATGTCAGCGCTGAGAGGCTGCAGCTCACCGCACAACATGATTGATGGTGCGCTGCAGAGCAAGCTAGGTGCTTCCGTGCCCATAGGCTGCGGCTCGCTACACAGCGAGACCGTTGGAGCACCGCAGAGCGAGAGGCGTGTGATACGTCCATTTTGCATCATGCTTTTATATCAATATTTATTGCATTATGGGCTGTTACTACACATTATATCACAATACTTATGTCTTTTCTCTCTTCTTTTATAAGGTTTACATGAAGAGAGAGAATGCCGGCAGCTGGAATTCTGGACTGGAAAAGGAGAAAATATTGGAGACATATTCTGCACAACTCCAAAAGTCCTCAAACTCCACGAAAATCAGTTTTGGAATATATTAAAATATTGGGCAAAGAAAGCACCAAAGGGGGGCCACCAGCCAGCCATGAGGGTGGAGGGCGCTCCCTACCCCCTGGGTGCGCCCCTGCCTCGTGGGCCACCTGGCAGGCCCCCGGCGTCCATCTTCTGCTATATGGTGTCTTTTGACCTGGAAAAAATCATAAGGAAGCTTTTGGGACGAAGCGCCGACGACTCGAGGCGGAACCTGGGCAGGACCAATCTAGGGCTCCGGCGGAGTTGTTCTGCCGGGGAAACATCCCTCTGGGAGGGGGAAATCATCGCTATCATCATCACCATCGATCCTCACATCGAGAGGGGGTCAATCTGCATCAACATATTCACTAGCACCATCTCCTCTCAAACCCTAGTTCATCTCTTGTGTCCGATCTTTGTCTCAAAACCTCAGATTGGTACCTTTGGGTTGATACATCTCCAACGTATCTATAACTTTTGATTGTTCCATGCTATTATATTATCTGTTTTGGATGTTTAATGGGCTTTAATATGATCTTTTATATTATTTTTGGGACTAACCTATTAACTGGAGGCCCAATGCCAGTTTCTATTTTTTTTGCCTATTTTAGAGTTTGCAGAAAAGGAATACCAAACGGAGTCCAAATGGAATGAAACCTTCACGTTGATCTTTCTTGGAGTGAAAGCAAACTAGAAGACTTGGAGTTGAAGTCAGAAACGCCACGAGGCATCCACGAGGCAGGAGGGCGCGCCCAGGGGGTAGGCGCGCCCCCCACCCTCGTGGGCCCCTCGTAGCTCCACCGACGTACTTCTTTCACCTATATATACTCTTATACTCTAGAAACATCAGGGGGAGCCACGAAACCACTTTTCCACTGCCGCAACCTTCTGTACCCATGAGATCCCATCTTGGGGCCTTTTCCGGCGATCTGCCGGAGGGGGAATCGATCACGAAGGGCTTCTACATCAACACCATTGCCTCTCCGATGAATTGTGAGTAGTTTACCACAGACCTTCGGGTCCATAGTTATTAGCTAGATGGCTTCTTCTCTCTCTTTGATTCTCAATACAAAATTCTCCTCGATGTTCTTGGTGATCTATTCGATGTAATATCCTTTTGCGGTGTGTTTGCCGAGATCCGATGAATTGTGGATTTATGAACAAGATTATCTATGAATATTATTTGTTTCTTCTCTAAATTCTTATATGCATGATTTGATATCTTTGCAAGTCTCTTCGAATTATCGGTTTAGTTTGGCCTACTAGATTGATCTTTCTTGCCATGGGAGAAGTGCTTAGCTTTGGGTTCAATCTTGCGGTGTCTTTTCCCAGTGACAATAGGGGCAGCAAGACACATATTGTTGCCATCGAGGATAAAAAGATTGCTTGAGTTTATCCCTCTACATCATGTCATCTCGCTTAATGCGTTGCTCCGTTTTTATGAACTTAATACTCTAGATGCATGCTAGATAGCGGTCGATGTGTGGAGTAATAGTAGTAGATGCAGAATCGTTTCGGTCTACTTGACATGGACGTGATGCCTATGTTCATGATCATTGACTTGGATGTCTTCATAATTATGCGCTTTTCTATCAATTGCTCGGCAGTAATTTGTTCACCCACCGTAATACATGCTATCTCGAGAGAAGCCACTAGTGAAACCTATGGCCCCCGGGTCACTTTTCTATTATGTTGCATGTCTTTAAATCTCGTTTACTATTTTGCAATCTTTACTTTCCAATCTATACAACAAAAATACCAAAAATATTTACTTTATTATCTCTATTAGATCGAGTGACTGTGAAGGGATTGACAACCCCTTTATCGCGTTGGTTGCGAGGTTCTTGATTGTTTGTGCAGGTATTCGGTGACTTGCACGTCGTCTCCTACTGGATTGTTACCTTGGTTCTCAAAACTGAGGGAAATACTTATGCTACTTTGCTGCATCATCCTTTCCTCTTCAAGGGAAAAACCAACGCAAGCTCAAGAGGTAGCATGGGTTGCTAGTAGTGTTGATTACTCCTTGTAGTTAATGCTAGTTGGTTTATTCGGTGGAAGATCATATGTTCAGATCCTTAATGCTATTCAATACCCCTCTAATTATGAACATGAATATTATTTGTGAGTAGTTACGGTTGTTCCCGAGGACATGGGAGAAGTCTTGTATAAGTAATCATGTGAATTTGGTATTCGTTCGATATTTTGATGAGATGTATGTTGTCTCTCCTCTTGTGGTGTTATGTGCATGTCAGCTACATGACACTTCACCATTGTTTGGGCCTGGAGGAAGGCAATTGGAAGTAATAAGTAGATGATGGGTTGCTATAGTGATAGAAGCTTAAACCATAGTTTATGCGTTGCTTCGCAAGGGGCTGATTTGGATCCACATGTTTCATACTATGGTTAGGTTTACCTTAATACTTCTTTCATAGTTGTCGATGCTTGCGAGGGGGATTAATCATAAGTGGGATGCTTGTCCAAGGAAGGGCAGTACCCAAGCACCGGTCCACCCACATATCAAATTATCAAATATGAGCATGATGAAAATTAGCTCGACAATAATTCCCATGTGTCCTCGGGAGCGCTTTGCTTTATATAAGAGTTTGTCCAGGATTGTCCTTTGCTACAAAAAGGATTGGGCCACCTTTCTACACCTTATTTACCTTTGTTACTTGTTACTCTTTATGAATTACCTTATCACAAAACTATCTATTACCAATAATTTTAGTGCTTGCAGAGAATACCTTACTAAAAACTGCTTGTCATTTCCTTTTGCTCCTCTTTGGGTTCGACACTCTTACTTATCGAAAGGACTACGATAGATCCCCTATACTTGTGGGTCATCAAGACTCTTTTCTGGCACCGTTGCCGGGGAGTGAAGCGCCTTTGGTAAGTGGAATTTGGTAAGGAGACATTTATATAGTGTGCTGAAATTTACTGTCACTTGTTATATAGTGGGCTTGTTCGGGGTATCTTCACCCCGACCAGAAGTGCAAAGAGTTGCTCCTCAACCTACTGAACTTATTGAAAATATTTACTTTGAAATTCCTTCGGATATGATAGAGAAACTTCTAGCTAATCCCTATACAGGAGATGGAACATTACATCCCGATATGCACCTAATTTATGCGGATGAGGTTTGTGGATTATTTAAGCTTGCAGGCATGCCCGAGGATGTTGTCAAGAAGAAGGTATTCCCTTTATATTTGAAGGGAAATTCATTGACATGGTATAGCTTATGTGATGATATTGGATCATGGAACTACAACCGATTGAAATTGGAATTTCATCAGAAGTTTTATCCTATGCATCTGGTTCATCGTGATCGTAATTATATATAGTGTTTGGCCTCGTGAAGGAGAAAGTATAGCTCAAGCTTGGGGGAGGCTTAAGTCAATGTTATATTCATGCCTCAATCATGAGCTCTCAAGAGAAATTATCATTCAAAAAATTTATGCTCGGCGTTCTCATAATGATCGCTCCATGCTCAATACTTCTTGTACTGGTTCTTTTATGATGAAGACTATTGAATTCAAATGGGATTTATTGGAAAGAATTAAACACAACTTTGAAGATTGGGAACTCGACGAAGGTAAAGAGTCAGGTATAACCCCTAAGTTTGATTGTGTTAAATCTTTTATGGATACTGATGCTTTTCATGAATTTAGCACTAAATATGGACTTGACTCTGAGATAGTAGCTTCTTTTTGTGAATAATTTGCTACTCATGTTGATCTCCCTAAGGAGAAGTGGTTTAAATATCATCCTCACATTGAAGTGAAAGTAGTAGAACCTATTAAAGTTGAAGAAAAAACTATTACTTATAATGTTGATCCTATTGTTCCTACTGCTTATATTGATAAACCACCTTTCCCTATTAGAATAAAGGATCATGCTAAAGCTTCAACTGTGGTTCGTAAGAGTAATGTTAGAACACCTACAACCCCTGAGCAAATTAAAGTTGAACCTAGTATTGCTATGGTCAAAGATCTCTTGGTTGATAATATAGATGGGCATGTTATCTTTTTCTGTGATGAAGCTGCTAGAATTGCTAAACCCGATACTAAAAATAAACATACACCTGTTGTTGGCATGCTTGTTGTTTCTTTTAAAATACAAGATCATTGTTATCATGGCTTATGTGATATGGGTGCTAGTGTGAGTGCAATACCTCATTCCTTATACAAAGAAATTTTGCATGATATTGCACCAGCTGAGATAGAAGGTATTGATGTTACTATTAAGCTTGCCAATAGAGACACTATTTCACCAATTGGGATTGTTAGAGACATTGAAGTCTTGTGTAGGAAAATTAAATACCCTACTGATTTACTTGTTCTTGGTTCCCCACAAGATGACTTTTGTCCCATTATATTTGGTAGACCCTTCTTGAATACTGTTAATGCTAAGATAGACTGCGAAAAGGATATTGTTACTATTGGTTTAGGGGATATGTCTCATGATTTTAATTTTGCTAAATTTCGTAGGCAACCCCATGATAAAGAATTGCCTAGTAAAGATAAAATTATTGGTCTTGCTTCTATTGCCGTGCCTCCTAATGATCCTTTAGAACAATATTTGCTTGACCATGAAAATGATATGTTTATGAATGAAAGAAGGAAAATAGATGAAGTATTCTTTAATCAGGGACCTATTTTGAAACACAAATTGCCTGTTGAAATCCTAGGGGATCCTCCTGCACCTAAGGAAGATCCCGTGTTTGAGCTTAAACAATTACCTGATACTCTTAAATATGCTTATCTTGATGAAAAGAAGATATATCCTGTTATTATTAGTGCTAACCTTTCAGAGCATGAAGAAGAGAAATTATTGAAAACTCTGAAGAAGTACCGTGCCGCTATTGGATATACTCTTGATGATCTTAAGGGCATTAGTCCCACTCTATGCCAGCACAAAATAAAATTGGAGAAAGATGCTAAACCAGTTGTTGATCACCAATGACGGTTAAATCCTAAGAGGAAAGAAGTGGTAAGAATGAAATACTAAAGCTTCTGGAGGCAGGTATCATTTATCATGTCGCTGATAGTCAGTGGGTAAGTCCCATTCATTGTGTCCCTAAGAAGGGAGGTATTACTGTTGTTCCTAATGATAAGGATGAATTGACCCCACAAAGAATTATTACAAGTTATAGAATGGTAATTGATTTTCGCAAATTAAATAAAGCTACTAGAAAATATCATTACCCTCTACCTTTTATTGATCAAATGCTAAAAAGACTATCCAAACATACACATTTTTGCTTTCTAGATGGTTATTCTGGTTTCTCTCAAATACCTGTCAAAAGAGGATCAGGAAAAGACCACTTTTAATTGCCCTTTCGGCACCTTTGCTTATAGACGTATGCCCTTTGGTTTATGCAATGCACCTGGTACCTTTCAAAGATGTATGCCTGCTATATTCTCTAACTTTTGTGAAAAGATTGTTGAGGTTTTCATGGATGATTTCTCCGTTTATGGAACTTCTTTTGATGATTGCTTAAGCAACCTTGATCGAGTTTTGCAGAGATGTGAAGAAACTAATCTTGTCTTGAGTTGGGAGAAAAGCCACTTTATGGTTAATGAAGGTATTGTCTTGGGGCACAAAATTTCTAAAAGAGGTATAGAAGTTAATAAAGCTAAAGTTGATGCTATTGAAAATATGCCGTGTCCTAAAGATATCAAAGGTATAAGAAGTTTCCTTGGTCGTACTGGTTTCTATAGGAGGTTTATTAAAGACTTATCTAAAATTTCTAGGCCTCTCACTAATCTCTTGCAAAAAGATGTTCCTTTTATTTTTGATCATGATTGTGTAGAAGCATTTGAAATACTTAAGAAGGCCTTGATTTCTGCACCTATTGTTCAGCCACCTGATTGGAATTTACCCTTTGAAATTATATGTGATGCTAGTGATTATGTTGTCTGTGCTGTTTTAGGACAAAGAGTTGATAAGAAATTAAATGTTATCCAATATGCTAGTAAAACTCTAGACAGTGCCCAGAGAAATTATGCTACTACTGAAAAAGAATTTTTAGCAGTTGTATTTGCATGTGATAAGTTCAGACCTTATATTGTTGATTCCAAAGTAACTGTTCACACTGATCATGCTGCTATTAAATATCTTATGGAAAAGAAAGATGCTAAACCTAGACTTATTAGATGGGTTCTCCTGCTACAAGAATTTGATTTGCATATTATTGATAGAAAGGGAGTTGAGAACCCCGTTGCAGACAACTTTTCTAGGTTAGAGAATGTTCTTGATGACCCACTACCTATTGATGATAGCTTTCCTGATGAACAATTAGCTGTCATAAATGCTTCTCGTGCTGCTCCATGGTATGTTGATTATGCTAATTACATTGTTGCTAAATTTATACCACCTAGTTTCACATACTAGCAAAAGAAAAAGTTTTTCTATGATTTAAGACATTACTTTTGGGATGACCCACACCTTTATAAAGGAGTAGATGGTGTTATTGGACGTTGTGTACCTGAGCATGAACAGGAACAGATTCTACGCAGGTGTCACTCCGAGGCTTACGGAGGACACCACGCTGGAGATAGAACTACACATAAGGTATTGCAATATGGTTTTATTGGCCTACTCTTTTCAAAGATGCCCGTAAGTTTTTCTTGTCTTGTGATGAATGTCAAAGAATTGGTAATATTAGTAGACGTCAAGAAATGTCTATGAATTATTCACTTATTATTGGACCATTTGATGTTTGGGGCTTTGATTATATGGGACCTTTTCCTTCCTCTAATGGGTATACACATATTTTAGTTGCTATTGATATGTTACTAACTGGGTAGAAGCTATTCCAACTAGTAGTGCTGATCATAACACTTCTATTAAGATGCTTAAAGAAGTTTTTTTTCCGAAGTTTGAAGTCCCTATATATTTAATGACTGATGGTGGTTCACATTTTATTTATGGTGCCTTTCATAAAATGCTTGCTAAGTATGATGTTAATCATAGAATTGCATCTTCATATCATCCTCAGTCTAGTGGTCAAGTAGAATTGGGTAATAAAGAGATTAAATTGATCTTGCAAAAGACTGTTAATAGATCTAGAAAGAATTGGTCCAAGAAACTTGATGATGAATTATGGGCCTACAAAATTGCTTATAAAAATCCTATGGGTTCTCCATATAAAATGGTTTATGGAAAAGCATGTCACTTACCTCTCGAACTAGAACATAAGGCATATTGGGCTATTAAAGAGCTCAATTATGATTTCAAACTTGCCGGTGAGAAGATGTTATTTGACATCAACTCACTTGATGAATGGAGAACCCAAGCCTATGAGAATGCCAAATTGTTTAAAGAAAAAGTTAAAAGATGGCATGACAAAAGGATACAAAAGCGTGAGTTTAATGTAGGTGATTATGTTTTGTTATACAACTCTCATTTAAGATTTTTTGCAGGAAAACTTCTCTCTAAATGGGAAGGTCCTTACATTATCGAGGAGGTCCATCATTCCGGTGCCATCAAAATCAACAACGCCGAAGGCACAAATCCGAAGGTGGTAAATAGTTAAAGAATCAAACATTATATCTCAGGTAATCCCATAAATGTTGAAACCAATGTTATTGACACCGTAACCCCGGAGGAGTACATAAGGGACGCTTTCCAAAATGTTTCAGACTCCAAAAAGGAAGAGGTATGTGGTACGGTAAGTAAACCGACTGCAAAACTATTCAAATAGCAAATTTTCTCCGTTTTGGAATATTTAAAAAATTAGGAAAATTAAAAGTAGTCCGAAGGAGACACGAGGCATCCACGAGGGTGGAGGGCACGCCCTACCCCCTAGGCGCCCCCTGCCTCGTGGACACCTCGTGTGCCCTCCGGACTCTGTTTTCTTGCATGATACTTCTTTTCGTCGGTAAAAATTTAGTATATAATCTCCCGAAGGTTTTGACCACCGTACCACGACAAAATCCTCTGTTTTTGTTTCGAGTTGTTTCTTTGACAGATCTAGATCACCATGGCGTCTCCAAGCGCCCCCAAGGACAAGTTTTTCGAGAAGGTCATCAACCCTTACCTTGCGGAGGTGCTGCAACACCCTCAAACCATTGAGATGCGTGAGGGGGTGCTGCACATCCGCGATGTTCAGGGACCAAAGAGGACCGGAAGCGTGGAGACAAGACTCAAAGAAATGGAGCAACAAGTTTTCAAGTGCCAAGGGATGGTGGAACGTGGACTCAACACCAATCACATGATGATCGCGGAGTTCACCAACAACCACAAGCTGGATGCAAAGAACATCGGGGAGGCCATCTTCAAGCTTCATGAGAAAATCGAGCACCTCCAGGCCAGATCTATGACCTGCAGAACCAAAACTGTGAGGATGAATATAGATTCAAGAGGATGAGTTTGGCTGCAGATTTGAGGATCCCAGAGACTCGTTCATCCTTCTATGATGGTGAGGCTATGCCTTGGAAGATGGACAACAAGCCTACTTCATCAACAACTCCATCATCACCACCTCCGAAGAAAGAGACATAAATACATGGGTAAGGGCAATCCCCTTGGCAACCGCCAAGCTTGGGGGAGGTGCCCCGGTATCGTATCACCATCACACTTTATCTTTATCATTTTCTTAGTTCGATCCTTTTTGTTATATCTTGATCTATTAGAATAAAGTTTTAGTATGATCTAGCTTTGAGTTTTATTTTGATCTCTATCTATGTAATCGAGTCCGTGAGCTATATATAATAAAGAGTAGTTTTGAGTTGAGGGCTTTTGCTATCTTGCTATGATCTTGAGGGAATAAAAGAAAGATAAAAAGAAATAAAAAGATCATATTGATCTTATGGAGAGTAATTACTTCACATATAAAGAGTATGATGAGTAAAAGTTGTTGAGAGTTGACAAACATACTTTTGGTCATCGTTGCATTTAATAGGAAGTAATAAAGAAAGAGAGCTTTTCACATATAAATACACTATCTTGGACATTGATGACCCAGAAGTATAGGGGATCTATCGTAGTCCTTTCGATAAGTAAGAGTGTCGAACCCAACGAGGAGCAGAAGGAAATGACAAGCGGTTTTCAGTAAGGTATTCTCTGCAAGCATTGAAATTATCGGTAACAAATAGTTTTGTGATAAGGTAATTTGTAATGGGTAACAAGCAACAAAAGTAAACAAAGGTGCAGCAAGGTGGCCCAATCCTTTTTGTAGCAAAGGACAAGCCTGGACAAACTCTTATATAAAGGAAAACGCTCCCGAGGACACATGGGAATTATCATCAAGCTAGTTTTCATCACGCTCATATGATTCGCGTTCGTTACTTTGATAATTTGATATGTGGGTGGACTAGTGCTTGGGTGCTGATGTTGATGGAGATTGACCCCCTCCCGATGGGAGGATCGATGGTGACGATTTCCCCCTCCCAGAGGGATGTTTCCCCGGTAGAACAGCTCCACCGGAGCCCTAGATTGGTTCCGCCAAGGTTCCGCCTCGAGACGGCGGCGCTTCGTCCCGAAAAGCTTCCTTCTGATTTTTTTCAGGGCCAAAGACTTCATATAGCAAAAGATGGGCACCGGAGGCCTGCTAGGGGGCCCACGAGACAGAGGGGCGCGCCCAGGGGGGTAGGGCACGCCCCCACCCTCCTGGCTAGGGTGTGGGCCCCCCTCTGGTTGATTCTTTCGCCAGTATTTTTTATTAATTCCAAAATGTGCCTCTGTGTAGTTTCAGGACTTTTGGAGTTGTGCAGAATAGGTCTCTAATATTTTCACCTTTTCCAGCCCAGAATTCTAGCTGCCGGCATTCTCCCTCTTCATGTAAACCTTGTAAAATAAGAGAGAAAAGGCATAAGTATTGTGACATAATGTGTAATAACAACCCATAATGCAATAAATATCAATATCAAAGCATGATGCAAAATGGACGTATCAACTTCCCCAAGCTTAGGCCTCGCTTGTCCTCAAGCGGAAGCCGAAATCGAAAAATATGTCCACATGTTTTAGAGCTGGAGGTGTCGGTAAAATAAAATACGGACATGAGGGCATCATGATCATTCTTGAAACAACACTTATGTAAATATATATTGTCATATGATTTCTTATGCTAAAGTAACAATCTATTCATAGTGTCAAGTATGAATCAGAAACTTCATTAAAAACTAACAAACTATAATCTCAGTCATTGAATCAATTGCAATTTATCATAACACCGGAAAGAGTCAATATAAGAGCTTTTCAGCAAGTCCACATACTCAACTATCATTTAGTCTTTCACAATTGCTAACACTCACGCAATACTTATGGGTATGGAGTTTTAATCGGACACAGAGAAAGATAGGGGCTTATAGTGTTGCCTCCCAACTTTTTACCTCAAGGGTAATGTCAACAATAATAGTTCATGATGACTTACATCCAATTGGATATATGTATCAGGATCTTTCCAACACCATGTGCTTGCCAAAGGATAAAATGTAAAAAAAGAAAGGTGAAGATCACCATGACTCTTGCATAAGGCATAAGACAAAAATAAAAGATAGGCCCTTCACATAGGGAAGCAGAGGTTGTCGTGTGCTTTTATGGTTGGATGCACAAAATCTTAATGCGAAAGAATGTCACTTTATATTGCCACTTGTGATATGGACCTTTATTATGCAGTTCGTCACTTTTATTACTTCCATATGACAAGATCGTATAAAGCTTATTTTCTCCACACTAATAAATCATACATATTTAAAGAGCAATTTTTATTGCTTGTAACAATGACAACTTACTTGAAGGATCTTACTCAATCCATAGGTAGATTTGGTGGATTCTCATGGCAAACTGGGTTTAGGGGTATTTGGAAGCACAGGTAGTATCTCTACTTGGTGCAAAGAATTTGGCTAGCATGAGGGGGAAAGGCAAGCTCAACATGTTGGATGATCCATGACAATATACTTTATTTCGGATATAAGAAAACATAACCCATTATGTTGTCTTCCTTGTCCAACATCAACTTTTTAGCATGTCATATTTTAATGAGTGCTCGCAGTCATAAAAGATGTCCAAGATAGTATATTTATATGTGAAAACCTCTCTTTTTTATTACTTCCTATTAATTGCACCGATGACCAAAACTATGTTTGTCAACTCTCAACAATCTTTATTCATCATACTCCTTATATGTGAAGTAATTACTCTCCATAAGATCAATATGATCTTGTTATTTCTTTTTATTTTCTCTCTTCTGTTTAATTCCCTCAAGATCATAACAGGATAATCAAGCCCTTGATTCAACACTAATATTTATTATATATATGGCTCACAGACTCGATTACATAGAAGGATCATAAAGTAAAACTCAAAACTAAATCATACTAAAACTTTATTCTAATAGATCAAGATATTACCAAAAGGGTCGAACTAAGAAAACCGATAAAGATAGGAGTGTGATGGTGATACGATACCGGGGCACCTCCCCCAAGCTTGGCAGTTGCTAAGGGGAGTGCCCATACCCATGTATTTATGTCTCTTTCTTCGGAGGTGGTGATGGTAGAGTTGTTGATGATGTAGGCTTGTCGTCCATCTTCCAAGGCATAGGCTCACCATCATAAAAGGATGATCGAGTCTCCGGGATCCTCAAATCTGCAGCTAAACTCATCCTCTTGAATCTATATTCATACTCAGAGTTTTGGTTTTGCAGGTCATAGATCTAGGCCTGGAGGTGCTCGATTTTCTCGTAAAGCTTGAAGATGGTCTCCCCAATGTTCTTGACATCTAGCTTGTGGTTGTTGGTGAACTCCTGATCATTATGTGGTTGGCGTCGAGTCCGCGTTCCACAATCTCCTGGCACTTCAAAACTTGTTGCTCCATTGCTTCGATCCTTGTCTCCGTGCTTCCGGTCCTTCTTGGTCCCTCAACATCGCGGATGTGTAGAAACCCCTCATGCATCTCAATGGTTTGAGGATGTTGCAGCACTTCCGCGAGGTAGGGGTTGATGAACTTCTCGAAGAACTTGTCCTTGGGGGCGCTTGGAGACGTCATGGTGATCTAGATCTATAAAAAAATAGCTCGAAACAAAGACATAGGATATTTGCCTGATACGGTGGTCAAAACCTTCGGGAAATTATATAATGAATTTTTACCGACCAAAAGAAGTATCATGCAAGAAAACGGAGTCCATAGAGCACACGAGGTACCCACGAGGCTGGGGTTCACGCCGGGGGGTAGGGCGCGCCCTCCACCGTCGTGGATGCCTCATGTCCTTCCCGGACTACTTCTTATTTTCCTATTTTCTTAAATATTCCAAAACGGAGAAAAGTTGCTATTAGAGCTGTTTTGGAGTCTGTTTACTTACCGTACCACATACCTATTGCTTTTCGGAGTCTGAAACGTTCTGGAAAGTGTCCCTTATGTATTCCTCTGGGGTTACGGTTTCAATAACATTGGTTTCAACATTTATGGGATTACCTGAGATATAATGTTTGATTCTTTGATCGTTTAGAGAGAAGTTTTCCTGCAAAAAATCTTAAACGAGAGTTGTATAGCAAAACATAATCACCTACATTAAACTCACGCTTTTGTATCCTTTTGTCATGCCATCTTTTGACTTTTTATTTAGACAGTTTGGCATTCTCATAGGCTTGAGTTCTCCATTCATCAAGTGAGCTAATGTCAAATAGCCTCTTCTCACTGGCAAGTTTGAAATCATAATTGAGCTCTTTAATGGCCCAATGCGCCTTGTGTTCTAGTTCGAGAGGTAAGTGACAAGCTTTTCCATAAACCATTTTATAAGGAGACGTACCCATAGGATTTTTATATGCAGTTCTATAGGCCCATAATGCATCATCAAGTTTCTTGGACCAATTCTTTCTAGATCTATTAACTGTCTTTTGCAAAATTAATTTGAGCTCTCTATTACTCAGTTCTACTTGGCCACTAGACTGTGGGTGATATGGAGATGTAATTCTATGATTAACATCATATTTAGCAAGCATTTTACAGAAAGCACCATGAATAAAATGTTAACCACCATCAGTCATTAAGTATCTAGGGACTCCAAACCTCGGAAAACTAACTTCTTTGAGCATCTTAATAGAGGTGTTATTATCAGCACTACTAGTTGGAATAGGTTCTACCCACTTAGTAACATAATCAACAGCAGCTAAAATATGTGTATACCCATTAGAGGAAGGAAACGGTCCCATATAATCAAAGCCCCAAACATCAAATGGTTCAATAACAAGTGAATAATTCATAGGCATTTCTAGACGTCCACTAATATTACCGATTCTTTGACATTCATCACAAGACAAGACAAACTTACGGGCATCTTTGAAGAGAGTAGGCCAATAAAAACGGAATTGCAATACCTTATGTGCAGTTCTATCTCCAGCGTGGTGTCTGAGGGATTCCTGGATTAGGGCGTATCCGGACAGCCGGACTGTATACATCGTCCGGACTTCTAAAGCGTGGAGATACAAGACTCAAGACTTCGGCCCGTGTCCGGATGGGACACACCTTTGCGTGGAAGACAAGCTTGGCGATCCGGATATTGTGTTTCCTTCCTTGTAACCGACTCCATGTAAACCCTAGCCCTGTCCGGTGTCTATATAAACCGGAGAGGATGGTCCTTAGAAGGCCGATCACAATTACAATCATATCATCATAGGCTAGCTTCTAGGGTTTAGCCTCTACGATCTCGTGGTAGATCTACTCTTGTACTACCCATATCTTCAATATTAATCAAGCAGGAAGTAGGGTTTTACCTCCATCGAGAGGGCCCGAACCTGGGTAAATATTGTGTCCCTTGCTTCCTGTTACCATCAGCCTAGACGCACAGATCGGGACCCCCTACCCGAGATCCGCCGGTTTTGACACCGACATTGGTGCTTTCATTGAGAGTTCCTCTGTGTCGTCGCTGACAGGCTCGATGGCTCGTCTTGTCGTCAAGCACGACATTACCTCGGGGGGAGCCCTGGCTGTAGGCCAAACTCCCCAACTTGGTAGATTTACCATGGCTGCCCCATCGGCGGTTGCGCCGACGATGGCCTCTCGGGTCATCAAGCATAACCTTCGCGTCAGTTCGGAACTTGCCGAACAGATGGATCCAATGGAGCTCTCCTCCCTTAATGAGCTCTTGGGTCGCATCGCCGCTCTGGGAGTCGCTACAGACTATGACCGGATCGGGCTTAAACCCGACCAAAGGGACATCAGATCCCCGCCGGCCACCCATGAGATAGCGATAGTGGAGGAACCACACGCGGATTGTCCCTCAACTTTGAGGACAAATTATGTTCAGATCACTGAACTCCTTGATCCGAACACCTTCTCAAAGGAAGACATGACCCGGGTCCAGGGCTTAGAATCGGGCATTGGGCCGAAGAAATTGGGCAGCACTCCGGATTCTCAGCTGTTAAGCTCGGAACCTCCCGCGCCCCTGGGTGTTAGATCGGATCAAAATTCGGATTCAGCTAACAATGCCCACCTGGACTTAAACCGTCTCTCCCGCATTAGGCAAGAGCCCCAGGAGACTGTACATCGCTATTGGGCTAGATTCCTCCTTGCGCTTAACAAGGTCAGGGACTGCCGTGAGGAAAACGTGGTCTCACTCTTCTGCAAAAACTGCACGGACGAAGGACTCCTCAATGCTATAAGCCTCCGTGACATAGTACACTTCGCAGACTTGGCAATCATAGTACGGAAGTACTGTGCGATGGAAAGCGCCTGGAAAACCTAAACAGAATTTTGGGATAGTACTGCTCTCACCAAGACCTTTGTCCGAACTAAACGGGTGAACTCTCATAAGTCGGCCGATCCAATCCCCAAGAAACCAAAGCCCACCCTGTATGGGAACCAGATGGAAGAATGGCTCGACGGGCCATGTAAGCTCCACAGTACTCCAGATACAATACCAACTCATAGCCTTAGGGCATGTTGGATACTCCGGCAGGTGGCAAAAAGTGGCGAGGATCTTCTTGTAAGCCATAAAGCGGAACAACATCCTGCCAACGAACAAAATACGGTACTAACAATCTTTGAGACTTTTGCCTCGAACAATAGGCGCAAGCGAGCTCATCGAAGCTCCGCTGAAATTTGCCATGTGGCAAAAATAAACCCCTGGAACGACACTGCTATAACTTTTAATGCCAGTGATGAACCTTGATTCCATACTGTCCGGGCACCGGCCGCTCTGGTCCTTAGCCTGATCGTAGATGGCTTTCGGCTCACTAAAGTACTCATGGACGGTGGAAGCGGATTAAATCTGATCTATGAAGAAACATTCAACAAGATGGAAATTGATAAAAGCCGCATTGAACAAAGCGGCACAACCTTCAGGGGAATTATCCCTACTCGGGAAGCGCAGTGTGCGGGAAAAATCACACTCGATGTGGTATTCGGCACCCCGGATAATTATAGGTTCGAAGAAATCACATTCCAAGTGGCTCCCTTTAGCAGCGGATACCACGCCCTTCTAGGGCGGGACGCGTTTACAAGCTTTCAAGTTGTACCCCATTACGGGTACATGAAGATTAAAATGCCCAGACCCAATGGAATCATCACTCTAGCCAGTGATCCGGACGTTGCACTTCGCGCAGAAAACAAAACCGTAGCACTAGCCCTGGAAGCATTATCTGAAGCCCTAGCAGCCGAAGAGTTAACAAAACTGCGGGCCACCATGGACAGGGATGACGTGATACTCGACAAGCGACCCAAGTCCACCTCATTTAAACCTGCATACGAGATAGTCAAATTCCAAGTCCATCCAATGGACCCCACGAAGATAGCTTCCATCGGGAAGCTGTTGAGCCCCGCGATGGACGCCGCACTGCGAGATTTCTTACGCAAGAATTGGGACATTTTCGCCTGGCACCCATCGGACATGCCGGGCATCCCACGCAGATTGGCCGAACACAACCTCAATATTCTAAAAGGATACAAACCGGTCAAGCAGACTCTAAGACGGTTTTCAGAGGCCAAAAGGCAAGCCATGGGGGAAGAGCAAGCCAAACTACTCGAGGCCGGATTCATCAGAGATATCAAGCATCCCGATTGGCTGGCAAACCTAGTAATGGTACCAAAGAAGGACAAATCCTGGCGCCTGTGTGTCAACTTTAAAGACCTCAACAAGGCTTGCCCCAAGGATCCCTTTCCCCTCCCTCGCATTGATCAAATCATCAATGCCACACCTGGACACGACTCGCTGTGTTTTCTCGACACATACTCTGGATACCATCAAATAAAGATGGCAGAGTCTGACCAAGCTGCAACAGCTTTCATAACGCCATATGGCCCTTTTTGCTTCAACACTATGCCTTTCGGGCTTAAGAACGCCGGCGCAACCTATCAACGCATGATTCAAACATGCCTGGAAAAAAATTGGCAAAACAGTGGAGGCATACATGGACGACGTGGCCATAAAAACAAGACACGTCGAAACCCTAATAGATTACTTGAGGCTTACATTCGATAACCTCCGGACATACGACATCAAGTTGAATCCGGAAAAATGCGTTTTCGGCGTCCCCTCGGGGAAACTGCTGGGCTTCATTGTTTCCAATAGAGGAATTGAAGCGAATCCGTGCCACCTCTTGAGCACTGCGTTGGATTTACCCGAAGAGGAGAGGATGATGCAGCAAAGTAGCGTACGTATTTCCCTCAGTTTTTGAGAACCAAGGTATCAATCCAGTAGGAGACCACGCACAAGTCCCTCGTACCTACACAAAACGATAGCTACTCGCAACCAACGCGATTAGGGGTTGTCAATCCCTTCACGGTCACTTATGAGAGTGAGATCTGATAGAGATGAGAAATAATATTTTTGGTATTTTTGATAGATAGATGCAAAGTGAAAAGTAAAAGGCAAAGTAAAAACAAAGCAAGTAATAAAGCGATAGAGATTGATATGATGAGAATAGACCCGGGGGCCATAGGTTTCACTAGTGGCTTCTCTCAAGAGCATAAGTATTCTACGGTGGGGAACAAATTACTGTTGAGCAATTGACAGAATTGAGCATAGTTATGAGTATATCTAGGTATGATCATGTATATAGGCATCACGTCCGAGACAAGTAGATCGAAATGATTCTGCATCTACTACTATTACTCCACTCATCGACCGCTATCCAGCATGCATCTAGAGTATTAAGTTAAAAACAGAGTAATGCCTTAAGCAAGATGACATGATGTAGAGGGATAATTCATGCAAGATGATAAAAAAACCATCTTGTTATCCTCGATAGCAACAATACAATGCGTGCCTTGCTGCCCCTTCTGGCACTGGGAAAGGACACCGCAAGATTGAACCCAAAGCTAAGGACTTCACCCATTGCAAGAACTACCAATCTAGTTGGCCAAACCAAACGGATAATTCAAAGAGACTTGCAAAGATAACTCAATCATATATAAAAGAATTTAGAGAAGATTCAAATATTGTTCATAGATAAACTGGATCATAAACCCACAATTCATCGGTCTCAACAAACACACCGCAAAAAGAAGAAGATTACATCGAATAGATCTCCATGAGAGAGGGGGAGAACATTGTATTGAGACATAAAAAGAGAGAAGAAGCCATCTAGCTACTAGGTATGGACCCGAAGGTCTGAAGTAAACTACTCACACTTCATCGGAGGGGCTATGGTGTTGATGTAGAAGCCCTCCGTGGTGGATGCCCCCTCCGATGGAGCTCCGGAATAGGCCCCAAGATGGGATCTCGTGGATACAGAAGGTTGCGGTGGTGGAATTAGGTTTTTGGCTCCTCTTCTAATCATTTGGGGATACGTAGGTATATATAGGAGGAAGGAGTATGTCGGTGGAGCAACAGGGGTGCCACGAGGTAGGGGGCGCGCCCTTGGGGGGGGCCCACCCTCGTGACCGCCTCTGTTACATCTTGGAGTAGGGTCCAAGTCTCCTGGATCACGTTCGGTGAGAAAATCACGTTCCCGAAGGTTTCATTCCGTTTGGACTCCGTTTGATATTCCGTTTCTTCGAAACACTGAAATAGGCAAAAAACAACTATTCTGGGCTGGGCCTCCGGTTAATAGGTTAGTCCCAAAATAATATAAAAGTGGCATGGAGCAATCAAAAATTATAGATACGTTGGAGACGTATCAGGCATCCCCAAGCTTAATTCCTACTCGTCCTCAAGTAGGTAAATGATAAAAAAGAATTTTTGATGCGGAGTGATACTTTGGCATAATTTCAATGTAAATCTTCTTAATTGTGGCATGAATATTCAGATCCGAAAGATTCAAGACAAAAGTTCATATTGACACAAAAGTAATAATACTTCAAACATACTAATCAAAGCAATCATGTCTTCTCAAAATAGCATGGCAAAAGAAAGTTCATCCCTACAAAATCATATAGTTAGGCTATGCTTCATTTTCGTCACACAAAGATGTTCCCAACTTCTATACCCCCGATGACAAGCCAAGCAATTGTTTCATACTTAAATAATCTCAAACTTTTTCAACCTTCACGCAATACATGAGCGTGAGCCATGGATATAGCACTATGGGTGGAATAGAATATGATGATGGGGATTGTGTGGAGAAGACAAAAAGGAGAAAGTCTCACATTGACGAGGATAATCAATGGGCTATGGAGATGCCCATCAATTGATGTCAACATGAGGAGTAGGGATTGCCATGCAACAGATGCACTAGAGCTATGAATGCTCAACCAAAGAAAACTAGTGGGTGTGCATCCAACTTGCTTGCTCATGAAGACCTAGGGCATTTGAGGAAGCCCATCATAGGAATATACAAGCCAAGTTCTATAATAAAAAATTCCCACTAGTATAAAAAGACAACTTATGAGACTCACTACATGAAGAACAAGGTGCTACTTTGAAGCACAATATATGGGACTCACTACATGAAGAACAAGGTGCTACTTTGGAGCACAAGTGTTGAAAAGAGATATTAGCAATATGACAAAAGTAATGTATGTCATGATGATGATGATGGAAGTTGCATGGCAATATATCTCGGAATGGCTACGGAAATGCCATGATAGGTAGGTATGGTGGCTGTTTTGAGGAATATATAAGGAGGTTTATGTGTGATAAAGCATATCATCTCACGGGGTTTGGATGCACCAGCGAAGTTTGCACCAACTCTCAAGGTGAGAAAGGGCAATGCATGATATCGAAGAGGCTAGCAAAGGTGGAAAGGTGAGAGTGCGTATAATCCATGGACTCAACATTAGTCAAAAGAACTCATATACTTATTGCAAAAATTTAAAAGTCATCAAAAATCAAGTACTACGCGCATGCTCCTAGGGGGATAGATTGGTAGGAAAAGACCATCTCCGTCCCCGACTGCCACTCATAAGGATGCACAAGCCAGGTACACTTCATGTTTCAAATTTGTTACACAACTTTAACCATACGTGCATGCTACGGGACTTGCAAACTTCAACACAAGCATTTCTCAAATTCATAATTACTCAACTAGCACGACTTTGATATTATCACCTCCATATCTCAAAACAATTATCAAGCATCAAACTTATCTTAGTATCCAATTCACTCAAAAGAAAGTTTCACATAACTTGAATACCAAGTATATTAACATTAAGCAAATTACCATGCTATTAACGACTCTCGAAATAATCTAAGTGAAGCATGAGAGATCAATAGTTTCTTTAAAACAAATCCACCACCGTGCTCTAAAAGATCTAAGTGAAGTACTAGAGCAAAAATTATAACGCTCAAAAGATATAAGTGAAGCACAATGAGCAAAACTATCAAGCTCAAAAGATATAAGTGAAGCACATAGAGTATTCTAACAAATTTCAATTCATGTATGGCTCTCTCAAAAGGTGTGTACAGCAAGGATGACTGTGGTAAACTAACAAGCAAAGACGCAAATGATACAAGACACTCCAAGCAAAACACATATCATGTGGTGAATAAAAATATAGCTCCAAGTAAATTACCGATGGAAGTGGACGAAAGAGGGGATGCTTTCCGGGGCATCCCCAAGCTTTGACTTTTTGGTGTCCTTGGATTATATTGGGGGTCCCATGGGCATCCCCAATATTAGGCTCTTGCCACTCCTTGTTCCATAATCCATCAAAAGAATTCACCCAAAACTTGAAAACTTCACAACACAAAACTCAACAGAAATCTCGTGAGCTCCGTTAGAGAAAGAAAACAAAGAAATACTTAAGGTACTGTAATTAACTCATTATTTATTTATATTGGTGTTAAACCTACTGTATTCCAACTTCTCTATGGATTATAAACTATTTTACTAGCCATAGATTCATCAAAATAAGCAAACAACACCCGCAAAACAGAATCTGTCAAAAACAGAACAGTCTGTAGCAATCTGTAACTAACGCAAACTTCTGGAACTCTAAAACTTCTACCAAAATAGGAAGTCCTGTACAATTTGTTTATTGAACAGCAGAAAAAAGAATCAATGCAAAATCCCGTTCCTGTGATTTAACAAAATTATATTCGTGCACGCAAAGTTTCTGTTTTTCAGCAGAATCAAATCAACTATCATCGTAGGTTATCCTATAGGTTCTACTTGGCACAAACACTAATTAAAACATAAAACCACATCCAAGCAGAGGCTATATGGATTATTTATTCCTAAACAGAAGCAAAAACAAAAAAACAAAAATAAAATTGGGTTGCCTCCCAACAAGCGCTATCGTTTAACACCCCTAGCTAGGCATAAAAGCGAGGATAGATCTAGGTATTGCCATCTTTGGTAGGCAATCCATAAGTGGCTCTCATGATAGATTCATATGGTAATTTTATTTTATTTCTAGGGAAGTGTTCCATACCCTTCTTCAAGGGAAATTGGAATCTAATATTCCCATCCTTCATATCAATAATTGCACCAATCGTTCTAAGAGAAGGTCTACCAAGAATAATAGGACATGAAGGATTCCAATCTATATCAAGAACGATAAAATCTACGGGCACATAATTCCTATTTGCAACAATAAGAACATCATTACATATTCCCATAGGCTTTTTAATAGTGGAATCCGCAAGATGCAAGTTTAGAGAGCAATCATCAAAGTCACGGAAATCTAGCAAATCACACAAAGTTTTGGGAATAGTAGAGACACTAGCACCCAAATCACACAAAACATGAAACTCATAATCTTTAATTTTAATTTTAGTGGTAGGTTCCCACTCATCATAGAGTTTTCTATGGATAGAAACTTTCAACTCAAGTTTTTCTTCAAAATATTGCATCAAGGCATCAGCAATGTGTTCAGTAAAGGCCTTATTTTGACTATAAGCATGAGGAGAATCTAGCACGGATTGCAACAAGGAAATATAACCAATTAAAGAGCAACTTTCATAATTAAATTCCTTGAGATCCAAAATAGTGGGTTTAGCAACATCTAGGTTTTTATTTCTTTCAATCCCACTTTTTTCAAATTCATCATCAAGATCTAGAAACTCCGAATTCTTAAAACGCCTTCTAGGTAAAGGAAGATCATCTTCAGTTTCATAAAGATTCATATTGCAAAACAAAGATTTAATTGGGGACACATCAATAACTTTTAGATCTTCATCTTGATTTTCATAGTAATTGGAAGAACACGCTTTAATAAAGGCATCTTTGGAAGCACGCATCCTAGCGGTTCTTTCTTTGCACTCATCAATGGAAATTATCATGGATTTGAGAGACTCATTGATATCATGCTTAGGAGGAATAGATCTAAGCTTTAAAGAATCAATTTCAAGAGAAATTCTATCAACGTTCCTTGCCAAATCATCAACTTTAAGCAATTTCTCTTCAAGCAAAGCATTAAAATTCTTTTGTGAATTCATAAACTCTTTAACACTACTCTCAAATTCAGAGGGCATCTTATTAAAATTTCCATAAGAGTTGTTGTAGGAATTTCCATAATTATTAGAAGGATTACTAGGATAAGGCCTAGGATTAAAATTCCCTCTATACGCGTTGTTTCCAAAACTATTCCTACCAACAAAATTCACATCCATAGATTCATTATTATTCTCAAGCAAAGTAGACAAAGGCATATCATTGGGATCAAGAGGAGTATTTTTAGGAGCAAACATCTTCAAAAGTTCATCCATCTTTTCACTCAAAACATTGATTTCTTCTATAGCATGCACTTTTTTACTAGAAGATCTTTCGGTGTGCCATTGAGAATAATTAGCCATAATATTATCAAGCAATTTTGTAGCATCTCCTAACGTAATTTCCATAAACGTGCCTCCCGCGGCCGAATCTAAAAGATTTCTAGAAGCAAAGTTCAATCCGACATAAAAAAATTTGTATGATCATCCATAAATTCAAACCATGAGTAGGGAAATTGCGAAGCATCAATTTCATTCTTTCCCAAGATTGGGCAACATGCTCATGATCAAGTTGTTTAAAATTCATAATATCGTTCCTAAGAGTGATGATCTTAGCGGGAGGAAAATACTTAGAGATAAAAGCATCTTTGCACTTGTTCCAAGAATCAATACTATTTTTAGGCAAAGAGGAAAACCAAACTTTAGCACGATCTCTAAGTGAAAACGGAAATAACTTAAATTTGACAATATTGTTATCCGTATTTTTCTTCTTTTGCATATCACACAAATCAACAAAATTGTTTAGATGAGTAGCGGCATCCTCACTAGGAAGGCCGGCAAATTTATCTTTCATAACAAGATTCAGCAAAGCGGTATTGATTTCACAAGACTCATCATTATTAAAAGGAGCAATCGGAGCACTAAGGAAATCATTATTATTGGTATTCGAGAAGTCACACAATTTGGTATTATATTGCGCCATGGAAACAAGTAATCCAACACACAAGCAAACAGAAAGGCAACGGGAAAGAGAGGAGGAGATTGGGAAAGAGAGGGCGAATAAAACAGCAAGGGTGAAGTGGGGGAGAGGAAAACGAGAGGCAAATGGCAAATAATGTAATGCGAGAGATAGGGATTGTGATGGGTACTTGGTATTGTTGACTTGCTTGCGTGAGCCTCCCCGGCAACGGCGCCAGAAATTCTTCTTGCTACCTCTTGAGCACTGCGTTGGATTTCCCCGAAGAGGAGAGGATGATGCAGCAAAGTAGCGTAAGTATTTCCCTCAGTTTTTGAGAACCAAGGTATCAATCCAGTAGGAGACCATGCACAAGTCCCTCATACCTACACAAAACGATAGCTACTCGCAACCAACGCGATTAGGGGTTGTCAATCCCTTCACGGTCACTTATGAGAGTGAGATATGATAGAGATGATAAATAATATTTTTGGTATTTTTGATAGATAGATGCAAAGTGAAAAGTAAAAGGCAAAGTAAAAACAAAGCAAGTAATAAAGCGATAGAGATTGATATGATGAGAATAGACCCGCGGGCCATAGGTTTCACTAGTGGCTTCTCTCAAGAGCATAAGTATTCTACACTGGGCGAACAAATTACTGTTGAGCAATTGACAGAATTGAGCATAGTTATGAGTATATCTAGGTATGATCATGTATATAGGCATCACGTCCGAGACAAGTAGATCGAAACGATTCTGCATCTACTACTATTACTCCACTCATCGATCGCTATCCAGCATGCATCTAGAGTATTAAGTTAAAAATAGAGTAACGCCTTAAGCAAGATGACATGATGTAGAGGGATAAATTCATGCAATATGATAAAAACCCCATCTTGTTATCCTCGATGGCAACAATACAATACGTGCCTTGCTGCCCCTTCTGTCACTGGGAAAGGACACTGCAAGATTGAACCCAAAGCTAAGCACTTCTCCTATTGCAAGAACTACCAATCTAGTTGGCCAAACCAAACGGATAATTCGAAGAGACTTGCAAAGATACCTCAATCATACATAAAAGAATTCAGAGAAGATTCAAATATTGTTCATAGATAAACTGGATCATAAACCCACAATTCATCGGTCTCAACAAACACACCGCAAAAAGAAGAAGATTACATCGAATAGATCTCCACGAGAGAGGGGGAGAACATTGTATTGAGATCCAAAAAGAGAGAAGAAGCCATCTAGCTACTAGGTATGGACCCGAAGGTCTGAAGTAAACTACTCACACTTCATCGGAGGGGCTATGGTGTTGATGTAGAAGCCCTCCATGGTGGATGCCCCCTCCGGCGGAGCTCCAGAACAGGCCCCAAGATGGGATCTCGTGGATACAGAAGGTTGCGGCGGTGGAATTAGGTTTTTGGCTCCTCTTCTGATCGTTTGGGGATACGTAGGTATATATAGGAGGAAGGAGTACGTCGGTGGAGCAACAGAGGGGCCACGAGGCAGGGGGCGCACCCTGGGGGGGGGGGGGGCACCCTCGTGATCGCCTCTGTTACGTCTTGGACTAGGGTCCAAGTCTCTTGGATCATGTTCGGTGAGAAAATCACGTTCCCGAAGGTTTCATTCCGTTTGATATTCCGTTTCTTCGAAACACTGAAATAGGCAAAAAACAACAATTCTGGGCTGGGCCGCCGGTTAATAGGTTAGTCCCAAAAAAATATAAAAGTGGAAAATAAAGTGCAATATAGTCCAAAACAGTAGATAAAGTAGCATGGAGCAATCAAAAATTATAAATACGTTGGAGACGTATCAATCCGGCAAAAATCCGAGCTCTGTCGCAGTTGGCTATACCAACAGACCTCAAGCACATCCAGAAACTAGCTGGATGCGTGGCCGCTTTGAGCCGCTTTATCTCCAGGTTAGGAGAAAAGGCATTGCCTCTTTACCGCCTCCTTCGGCGCACGGAACACTTCGTATGGACGGATGCAGCCGCGACCGGACTCGATGAAATAAAGACCTTACTGGCCAGTAATCCAGTCCTAACAGCGCCAAATATTGGCAAGCCTATGCTACTGTACATAGCTGCAACACATCAAGTGGTAAGCACGGTGCTCGTCGTTGAACGAGAGGTGGACGGATACAAATTCCCGCTTCAAAAGCCGGTTTATTACATATCCACGGTCCTCACCCCATGCAAATCCCGATACCCACACTATCAAAAAATAGCATACGTGGTCTTCATGGCATCCTGGAAGTTGCGACACTACTTTCAAGAGTGTTCAATTACGGTGGCCTCCAAAGTACCACTCAATGACATAATAAATAACCACGATGCTACGGGTCGGATTGCTAAATGGGCTATAGAGCTCCTTCCGTTCGACATAATATACAAACCACGGCGAGCCATTAAGTCGCAAGTACTGGCCGACTTTGTCACCGAATGGACAGAAGCCGAACTCCCTAAAGAGTACGGCACATACTCAAATTGGATCATGCACTTCGACGGCTCTAAAATGCTGGCCAGATTGGGAGCAGGTGTAGTCCTGAAATCTCCCACCGAAGACACGGTCCAGTACATCCTTCAAATATTATACACAGACTCCAATAATGCAGCCGAATATGAGGCGCTCTTGCACGGTCTTCGGATGGCAGTCTCTATGGGCATCCAATGCCTGGACTCGAACCTCGCAATATCACAAATAAACGGAGACTTTGATGCCAAGGATCCGAAAATGGCGGCCTACCGTAATGCCGTCCTCAAAATGTCAGCTTGGTTCGAGGGGCTCGAATTCCACCATGTGGCTCGAGAAAACAATCAAGCGGCGGGCGTCCTCGCCCGCATCGGCGCCAAACGCGACCTCGTCCCACCTAACATAATCCTGGAAAGGTTGTTCAAGCCATCCGTGGTATGGGAAGGGGAGTCCGGCAATACTAGCACGTATCCGAACACACCCCCAGATCCCGAACCATCAGACACAATCGGAGGCTCTGCCACCGAAATAACATCTTCGGCCCACGAAATCATGGCCGTAATCGCCCCGTGGACTGAGCCTTTCTTGGCGTACCTAAATAGGCAGGAGCTCCCCGAAGACCAAAATGAAGCACGCTGCATAGTCCGGCGTTCTAAAGCTTACAAAGTCCACGAAGGGGAACTCTACAAGAAAAGTGCTACCGGAGTGCTCCAAAGATGCATCTCCGGAGAGGAAGGGCGGCAGCTCTTGGCTGAAATCCATGCCGGACTGGGCGGGCACCATGCCACGGCTCGAGCACTAGTCAGCAAGGCCTTCCGTACAGGCTTCTATTGGCCGACGACCCGAGCAGACGCACAGGACCTTGTCCAACATTGCGTCGGTTGCCAGCTCTTCGCCAATCAGAGTCATATGCCCCCTACCGCTCTCCAAACAATCCCCATAACTTGGCCCTTCGCGTTCTGGGCCTGGATATGGTCGGACCTCTTAAAGGGGGAAGCCATAAGAAAAAAATACTTATTGGTCATGGTGGACAAGCTCACCAAATGGATAGAAGCCAAACCAGTCAAAACGGCGGAATCCGGACCAGTAATAGACTTCATATCCGGGGTCGTACACCGCTAAGGTGTCCCCCACAACATCATCACTGATAATGGCTCAAATTTCACAGCCGATGAAGTGAAAACTTGGTGCGGAAAAATGGGCATTAAGCTTGATTACGCTTCCATCTACCATCCGCAAACAAATGGCTAGGTAGAGCGGGCAAATGGTCTCATCATGAGCGACATCAAACCCAGACTAGTGCGATCCTTGAAAGAGTCGGATATGCACTGGGTTGAAGAGCTCGACTCCGTACTCTGGGGGTTACGGACCACGCCGAATCGCACTACCGGATATACACCATTTTTTATGGTAAACGGCACGGAGGCAGTACTACCCTGCGGCATAATACATGATTCGCCATGCGTACGCATGTACGAAGAGAAGGAATCCAAGTTAGATCGGCAGGATAACTTGGATGCCCTGGAGGAGGAGCGCGACGTCGCAAAAGCCCACTCCGCATTCTATCAGCAGCAGGCTCGACGATATCAAAGCAGGGAAGTGCGGGCCAAAACTTACAATATTGGCGAGCTCGTTCTACGCCTACCGGAGAAGAAGAAGGACAAGCTCAAACCCAAGTGGGAGGGTCCCTTCGTCATTGACAAAGTTCTCACCGGAGGAACGTACCGCTTACGTAACACATCCGATAACAGACTCGAGCCAAACCCATGGAACGCGGCTAGACTTTGGAGATTCTACGCCTAACGCCGAACTCAGTGTTCGTCTCCTTACCCCTCCTTTTTAATTATGCTCCACCCCTTTTTCCTTTCTCGACCTTTTTTTCTCTTCACACAAAGTATTTAATACAGTGCGGACTCCCGGATCACTCCGGCCGTACTATGTGTGTAAGCTATACCTGGGGGCTTCCTATTCGGAAGCTAAACATAATTACTTTAAATGGCTTTTTGCCCATCACATATGCGTTCTTTTTCCATATGTGCCTTTTCATCACCATTATATGCATCGATATGACTTAAGATGTGGCCAAGCTGGGTTGCCTGGCTCTTGTGTTTATGCCCTATGTTACCGTTAATTTGGCTAGGGCATAAGGGGAGCACCTCTGCGATTGTTACTGTCGGTTCAGACGGATGTGTACCTCAGACTGGGTGAAGCCGAAAGCTAGTTTCCTTAAGAGAATATTCAATCGGTGAACAAAAGATGTATTCGTTTATTACAATGTAAATCCCCAGAAGTCTTGTATCCTGCGCCATCGTTCGCAGTCCGGACATGTGCATTGTCGCATGCGTACCCAGGGAAAGGAACCCCTAACGGAACTATTCTCCCTGGAAGATGTTTCTTACTATCCATGTAATATAACATAACTAGTTGGGTACTTGTCTGTTCAAGCACCTATGACCCCTACGCCTTGTCTCCACGCATACCCCGGTCTTGTATAACTGAGCGGGTATTCGGACACACCCCGGACTATAGGATCCGGGGGCTGAAGCGAAAAGGTCCACCATGACAAATGATTTTAATCTGGCTAGGGACTAATTATGTCCATTAAATTACATAGTCACTTAGACTGACTATATTCTTCCTCTATACCATCCAACAGGCTATCTAGCTTACAATCCTGTTGAGAATACTTGGCGGCTAACGCTACCTGGTCATATACCAGGCTCACGGGAATTTCTTTCCCATTGGGCCCGGCCGGTCCTACTTCGGCCATATGGTTTGGGTCCAGCTTGGTGTAGCGCGTCTTCACCATAGCCTAGGCTTCTCTTGCACCTTGCCGGCAGGTTGACATCTTCCACAATCGGAAGCGCCACCGTGCTCCTTGAAGCATATCCACAAGCTCCCCCATGCCGTTCGGAAATAAGCTTGATGGCCACAAGGCCTGAGCAACACCCCGCATCACTTGTCGAGCTCGCTCGTGTAGTCGCGAGAGGTCTTGCAGTAAATCACTTGCAGATGAGGGCATCTCCTCTTCAGGGCGACCCGTTAACATTCCTGCAAGCAAAATTCTTTCAATATACTTCCTCGCCGAACTATCATACAGTTCGTCTGGGCACTCACCATAAATGCCGCGTCGAAGCCTTTTATTCTCCTTCACGGAATCCGCCAGTTGAGCACGGACGTCTTTTAATTCCACGTCCAGCTGAATATTAGCATCTTGAAGATTGTTCTTCTCTTGCTTAACTTGCGTAAGGATGCGCTCGCCAGCCTTTAGCTGCCTTTTAAGATGCGAATCGTCATCCGTTACGCCCCCCGGATTCACCCCGGGATTGTCTGCAGAATTTTCTGTTAGACTAGTCATACCAGCCATTTACTAACTGGTGCATCTTCGTACAATTGAGACAAATGTTACCAGATGAGGCCTTCTGGCTAACTTGGCAGCCGTGTCCCTCAGCTGGGCCTTGCATTCCTCCAGCTCCCGAGCCAATTGTTCATTCTTCTCTACAAGGACCTATGCATAAATGGTCCTTCAAACAGTTGTTCCAACTATTTTAAGTCTCAGGGGCTACTATTATACATACTTATCAAAGCTTATTACCCGTATATCTTTGGTATACTGGTTCGTCGCTCGGGCAAGCCCGCCTTGAGCAGCTCGGATGTATGCGTCTGCCGAATTGAAGGCATTAAATGCCTCTTCGGAAAAGATGTTGTTCCGAAGCACGGCCCTCCGGCGCCGGTGATTCATGGCGCTCTCCACTTCGGAGTTTGTGGCCGAAAACATATCCGCATCCTCTGTCGGAGAACTATGCGGAACTGGCCCCGTGTCCGCCTCCGCCCTCAAAGCTGGTTCTTGAACCTGGCTGGTGGAGGCGTGATTGGCGGGATCCCCGGATATAGTCCGGCTGCTTCTCTTCCTGCCAGACACAAAGGGCACTGTTATATTTCAAACACTATAATCACAGGACAGGTTATTACTTTACCTCTGCAGCGGTGTGTCGACCCTCACCGCCTTCCTCTTGAGCCTGCCCGATCCGGACGCCCGTGGTTGACGAGTCCCTAGGGGCTCGGCCCCGCGCTCCAACCGTCGTCTCTGCAAACAGCACAATGCCTTAAGGGTAACGCATAATGCCTGAGGGGAGTCCTCTTTGGAGGATGGGTATTTTAGTTTGGCTTACACGCGACACAGGGAGCAGTCCGCGATAGTCGGCTGTAATGGCCACTGAGGCACCATCCCAGCTCGCTTGATAAAATACCCCGTTGACAAGCTCCACGGTAATATCCGGATCTTCTTTGAGTCCTGGATCTAGGGCCCTTCCGGGGTCCTCTGGCTACGGGGAGGGGCTGAAGATTCCTTCCATGGCCCTCCTCAGAACCTGCTCGGAAACACAGATGTGGGTAAACTTATCAGAAGAACGCTAAAGTAAGTAAAAATAGGGAAAGGAATGACGACTTACCCACTCTGGGGGGTTGTACATGGAGAATCCGTCCCACGGATTAATGCAAAGGAATTCCTCCTCTTCCCCTTTGTATAAATCGGACAATATCCTTGCCAGAGCAGTGGTAGAGTCCGGACCCTTACGGCCGCAGTGGGTGGCGTCGTCTTCCCCATTGAAATGCCACATGGGCTTCCCCCGATATTGAAGCGGTTGCACTCCCCGCATTATGCATATTGCCATGACCTCGACTATCGTCAGTCCGGATTTGGCCAGTAACTTTATCCTACTCACCAGGAAGTGTATTTCCCTCGTATCCTCTTCTTGAGGGCCCCGGGCGCCGGCTTAGCGTGCACTGACGGGCGCATGAACTTGGGGAGACCTGTCTGGACTGGCGGAAGGGGAACGTCATCAATGTAAAACCACTCTGAAGGCCAGTTTTCTGTTGCCTTCTTAGGAGTGCCGGACATGTATCCGGTCTCGGCAATGCGCCATACTTCGGCCCCGCCCACTTGACATAGGGATTCTCCCTGGGTACAGGGGACAAGGCAGAACAGCTTCCTCCATAATCCGAAGTGAGGTTCGCAGCCTAAAAATAGCTCGCAAAGGGAGACGTACCCCGCTATATGTAGAATGGAGGCCGGGGTAAGGTTGTGCAACTGGAGGCCGTAGAACTCCAGGAGCCCGCGAAGAAATGGGTGTATGGGAAACCCGACGCCCCTTAGCAGATGCAGGATGAGGCATATACGCTCCTCTGGAGATGGATTTGGAGATCCCTCCGCTTGTTCCCCTCCGTCATAAGTAGCTATTCCGGCTCGGACAGGGACCATGAACGCCGGTGGGAGAAACCCTTGGGTTTGTAACTCTATCAAACGGCTATGAGGGACTGAACACTCTCCCCAATCCCCCGACTTGGAACGAGGAGGGCGAGCAGAAGAGCTGTGACGGCCGGCCATGTTAGAATGGTTTTTCGCGGAGCGCTCTATTGGATGCTAGCTCAGGGAGGGAGAGTGAGATTTGGATCTGAGAATCCCCGTCCCTTCAAATAGGCAGTCAGCCCGGAGGATTGAGGGTGTCAAATACAAAAATGCCTCGGCTCCTCGCATTCGCTCGACACGTGGAGATGGTCATTATTGAGGCACTAAAGCCGAGGAGCACAACATTGATTGGAGGCCAGACACTATTTGTCGTAACAGGTACTTTGGAGTATTCGGAGATGGAACCCGCCTTGCAATGCTGAAGACAAGACTGCGCGCCGGACTCATCATCATTGAAGCCTGGTTCAGGGGCTACTGAGGTAGTCCTGGATTAGGGGGTATCCGGACAGCCGGACTGTGTACATCGTCCGGACTTCTGAAGCGTGGAGATACAAGACTCAAGACTTCGGCCCGTGTCCGGATGGGAATCACCTTTGTGTGCAAGACAAGCTTGGCGATCCGGATATTGTGTTTCCTTCCTTGTAACCGACTCCATGTAAACCCTAGCCCTCTCCGGTGTCTATATAAACCGGAGAGGCTGGTCCTTAGAAGGCCGATCACAATTACAATCATACCATCATAGGCTAGCTTCTAGGGTTTAGCCTCTACGATCTCGTGGTAGATATACTCTTGTACTACCCATATCTTCAATATTAATCAAGCAGGAAGTAGGGTTTTACCTCCATCGAGAGGGCCCGAACCTGGGTAAACATTGTGTCCCTTACTTCCTGTTACCATCATCCTAGACGCACAGATCGGGACCCCCTACCCGAGATCAGCCGGTTTTGACACCGACAGTGTCCTCCATAAGCCTCGGAGTGACACTTGCGCAGGATCTGTTCCTGTTCATGCTCAGGTACACAACATCTAATAACACCATCTACTCCTTCTTTATAAAGGTGTGGGTCATCCCAGAAGTAATGTCTTAAATCATAGATTTTTTTTCTTTTGCTGGTATGTGAAACTAGGTGGTATAAATTTGGCAACAATGTAATTAGCATAATCAGCATACCATGGAGCAGTACGAGAAGCATTTATGACAGCTAATTGTTCATCAGGAAAGCTATCATCAATAGTTAGTGGGTCATCAAGAACATTTTCTAACCTAGAAAAGTTGTCTGCAACGGGGTTCTCAGCTCCCTTTCTATCAATAATATGCAAATCAAATTCTTGTAGTAAGAGAACCCATCTAATAAGTCTAGGTGAGGGAGTCCTGGACTAGGGGGTGTCCGGACAGCAGGACTATCATCGTCCGCCAGACTCCAAGACTACGAAGATACAAGATTGAAGACTCCGTCCTGTGTCCGGATGGGACTTTCCTTGGCGTGAAAGGCAAGCTTGGCGATACGGATATGTAGATCACCTACCATTGTAACCGACTCTGTGTAACCCTAGCCCTCTCCGGTGTCTATATAAACCGGAGGGTTTTAGTCCGTAGGACAAAACATTCATTACAACAATCATACCATAGGCTAGCTTCTAGGGTTTAGCCTCCTTGATCTCGTGGTAGATCCACTCTTGTAATACAAATCATCAATATTAATCAAGCATGACGTAGGGTTTTACCTCCATCAAGAGGGCCCGAACCTGGGTAAAACATCGTGTCCCTTGTCTCCTGTTACCATCCGCCTAGACGCACAGTTCGGGACCCCCTACCCGAGATCCGCCGGTTTTGACACCGACATTGGTGCTTTCATTGAGAGTTCCTCTGTGTCGTCACCGATAGGCTCGATGGCTTCTTCAATCAACAACGACGCTGTCCAGGGTGAGACTTTTCTCCCCGGACAGATCTTCGTATTCGGCGGCTTCGCTCTGCGGGCTAATTCACTTGGCCATCTGGAGCAGATCGAAAGCTACGCCCCTGGCCATTAGGTCAGGTTTGGAAGCCTAAACTTCACGCCCGACATCCGCGGGGACTTGATCTTCGACGGACTCGAGCCACAGCCGAGCGTGCTGCACTGCCTCGATGGGCATGATTTAGCTCTGCCGCCGGACAGTGCCTTGGTGGCCGCACACGAATCCGCTCCGGCCCTTAGTCCGGAGCCGATCGCCCAGATCGGGGACCGGTGGATGGACACCGCCTCGGGGGCTGCAACTTCCGCGGCGATGGAGCCGAACACTGACCTTGTCCCCTATAAAGCTCGTGACTCCGAGGTGCCGGACTCCGAACCTCCTGCGCCCCTGCCAATCGAATCCGATTGGGCGCCGATCATGGAGTTCACCGCTGCGGACATCTTTCAGCACTCGCCCTTTGGCGACATTCTAAATTCGCTAAAGCATCTCTCGCTATTCGGAGAGTCCTGGCCGGATTATGGCCAGGATGGTTGGGATGCGGACGACGAAGAAATTCAAAGCCCACCCACCTCCCACTTTGTAGCCACTGTCGACGATCTAACCGACATGCTAGACTATGACTCCGAAGACATCGACGGTATGGACGACGATGCCGAGATTTAACAAGAACCAGCGCACATGTGGCACCGGAAGACCACCTCGCCATATGACCTATACATGGTGGACACCCCAAAAGATGGGGACGGCGAAGAAGCAGCGGAGGCAGATTCCTTAAAGAAACAACCCAAGCACCGACGTCAGCGGCGCCGCTCTAAATCCCGCCATAGCAAGAATGGAGATTCCGGCACAGGAGATAACAATACCCCAAAAAGTGCCGAAGACAATCCCTCCAAAGAAGATTCAGCGCAGGAGGATGCGTAGCAAGCCCTCACGAGAGCGGCAGATGAAGAGGTCGAGGATGATAATTACATACCTCCTCCAAGACGAGGCAAGCCTCAACGACGAATTAATTCGTGCCCGAGGATCCCGTCGAACAAGAGCGTTTCAAACGCAGGCTAATGGCCACAACAAATAGCCTAAAGAAAAAGCAGCAGCAGCCTTCAAGCTGATCAAGACCTGCCGCCGACGGATGGACCGAGGTCCTCGCGGCAAGAGTATGAACTCGAACGCCCCTCCAAGAGCTACCCAAAACGCAAGTTGCTCCCCCGATTAGAGGAGGAAGCATACATACCTTCATCACCAACGCACAATACGGCCGACCGACCACCCCGTGGTCGCGACAGAGAGGCATCCAGGCCTTCCATCAAGACCGTACCCCGGCATCGCTTGAAAAGTACGAAGCCACGAGGGAACGCGCCGGACTTGCGGGACATATTGGAGGATAAGGCAAGACATATTGGAGGATAAGGCAAAACAACTCCGGCCGGGCCGAACACAGCAGACAACGCTCCCTGGAGCTACGTCGTGATATTGCTCAATACAGAGGCGCCGCACACCCGCTATGCTTCACTGACGAAGTAATGGATCATCAAATCCCTGAAGGGTTTAAACCCGTAAACATTGAATCCTACGATGGCACGACAGACCCCACGATTTGGATCGAAGACTATCTCCTTCACATCCATATGGCCCGCGGCGACGATCTCCACGCCATCAAATACTTCCCGCTCAAGCTTAAAGGACCAGCTCCGCATTGGCTTAACAGCCTCCCCGCAGAGTCAATTGGGTGTTGGGAGGACCTGGAAGCCGCATTCCTCGACAACTTCCAGGGCACATATGTGCGGCCACCAGATGCCGATGACCTAAGCCACATAATCCAGCAGCCAGACGAATCGGCCAGGCAATTCTGGACACGGTTCTTAACCAAGAAAAATCAAATCGTCGATTGTCCGGATGCAGAGGCCCTCGCAGCCTTCAAACATAACATCCGTGACGAGTGGCTAGCCCGGCACCTATGACAGGAAAAGCCGAAATCCATGGCAGCCCTCACATCATTAATGACCCGCTTCTGTGCGGGAGAGGATAGCTGGCTAGCTCGCAGCAACAACCTCAGTAAAAATGCTGGTAGTCCGGACACTAAGGACCACAATGGCAGGTCGTGTCGAAGCAAAAATAAACGCCGCGTTAGCGGCGACGACAAGGAGGATACGTCAGTTAACGCCGGATTCCGGGGCTCTAAACCCGGTCAACGGAAGAAGCCATTCAAAAGAACCACTCCGGGTCCGTCCAATTTGGACCGAATACTCGACCGCCATGCCGATACATGGCACTTCGAGAAGCCAGCTAATCACACCAACAAAGATTGTTGGGTATTCAAGCAGCGAGCAAGTTAATTGCGAAAACAATGACAAGGGCTGCTGGCGACAACGAGGAAGAGACCCGACCGCCCGAACAGAGAGGATGAAGGGTTTCCCCACAAGTGCGGACGGTGAACATGATATACGCAACCCATATACCCAAGAGGGAGCGGAAGTGCACTAAGGGACGATATGCGATGGAGCGATCGCCCTAAGTTCAATCCATGGTCATCGTGCCCGATCACTTTCGATCAAAGAGACCATCCGACCAAGATCCGCCATGGCGGATTCGCCGCATTGGTTTTAGACCCAATCGCCGATGGATTTCACCTCACGAGTCCCGATGGACGGCGGCAGAGCTCTGAACCTACTTTATCGAGATACGGTGCGCAAGATGGGCATAGACCCTCAAGGATTAAACCTACAAAGACGACCTTCAAAGGCGCCATACCGGTGTTGAGGCCAATTGTACCGCTCACCACACCGAAGTGGTCTTGGATCCCGGACAATTTCCGGAGCGAGGAGTTAATCTTCGACATAGTCCCGCTCATGGCGGCTATCATGCTCTGCTTGGACGAACCGCGTTCGCAAAGTTCAATGCGGTGCCACATTACGCATACCTCAAGCTCAAGATGCCAGGCCTTCGTGGAGTCATCACGGTCAACGGAAATACGGAACGCTCCCTCCGAACGGAGGAACACACAGCGGCTCTCGCGGCAGAAGTACAGAGCAGCCTTCTTAGGCAATTTTCGAGTCCGGCCGTTAAACAGCCGGATACGGCCAAACGCGCCCAAAGCAACATCAACCAAGACCACCTGGCACGATCCGAGCACACGTAGCAATGCGGCCCCAACCCCAGCCCTTGCATAATTGCAAGACCAACCCTCCGCGTACATCATTACACTCTGGAGATACCATGGGCCGAGGGGGAGGGGCACGACCACAACAGACCCAGAGTGCGGCTCGACCACACCAGGGGCTCACAAGTGTGTTGCTCTTTTTTTATATATTATTTTCCTTCTTTGTATACACAGGACTCTGTTCACCAGAGGCCCTGTCCGGCGGTGAACCCGCCGAACTCACGATGCAACAGCCAGGGAGGGAAGAAGGCTGCGACGAACACTCAGGTGGTCTCCATTACGAGCATTAAATTTGATTATATACACCAGTCCGCAGCCCACCCCTAGAGGGGGACATGTTTAATTAGTCCAATCCCTTGCTTACTGCACTATTTGTATCATTCCGCACTCATAAGCAGAATCCCTTGAATAAATAATGCAGCAGTTTTTGCCTGTTATTGCATTACTTTACATATATGTTCACTAATCACATCTTGCACCCATATATTTTGGTACGGCCGAATACACCAGGGGCTTATGTTCCCCGCATTATGGTGTGATAAGTTCGAACACTTTCACAAGTGCGGCACCCCGAACTTATAGCATTATATGAATCGGCTCGAATCATGTCTTGGGTCAATAGTTGGGTTTGCCGGCTCCCATGTTTTGGTACCTTACGTTCGCTCGTCGGCTAAGGTGGCACTGGGAGAACCATCGCGATTGCGCCCGGTTGAGCTGGGCGGCGCCTTAGTGGAGAAAGCTAAACCGATTTGTCATGATAAGGCGGGAGACTGGTCGCTGTTCGAGAGGTCTTTTCGAGTCCTTAAAGACTTATGCCGCGTCAAGCGAAGAACCGGATAATGTCCAGCCAAGGCATGGATAGCGCCCCGAACTCGGTCTTTCGAATACTAGGGGCTTCGCCGAAATTTAAAATTATAGAATTCTATGGCTAAGTGAGAGTGCTCAAGCATTATAAGTCCGGTTGCCTTGTTCGTTGTGTTGAGCGCCTCCCTAGATGGACCCAAAAATGGGAACAAGAGTGCTCAAATTTATCCCGAACACCCCAGCACTCGTGGCTTGGGGGCTGAAGCCGACGACATGCCATCTCTCAGATTTTATAAACGGCCGCACAGAAGGTAATATTTTAAATCAAACAAGCGTTGCTTAGCCCATATGAACAAAGTTTTCAGCGCACAGGATAATGCATAGCAAGTCTACTCAATAATTACATCTCTGGGACACTCATCCGCAATCTTGCGGGCACCCTTCAGGACAGTCTTATAGTACATCTCGGGCGTACGGTACTCCTTGCCTGCTGGCGGCGCGTCAGTGATAAGCCTCTCCGCATCTAGCTTGCCCCAGTGTACCTTTGCGCGGGCAAGGGCCCGACGAGCACCTTCAATACAGGCGGAGCGCTTGACGACCTCCAACAAGGGGCACGCATCCACTAGCCTCCGCACGAGGCCGAAGTAGCTCCCAGGCATGGCCTCTCCAGGCCACAGCCGGACTATGAGGCCCTTCATGGCCTGCTCGGCTACCTTATGGAGCTTGACCAGCTGCTTCAGCTGGTCACTAGGGGGCACCGGATGGCCGGCCTCAGCGTACTGAGACCAGAAGACCTTCTCCGTTGAGCTCCCCTCCTCGCCACGGTAGAATGCAGCGGCATCGGATACACTGCGAGGCAGATCTGCAAACGCCCCTGGAGAGCTCCGAATTCGGGTAAGTGTCAGGTAGTTTACATTAACATGCTTGCTTTGCATGAATAATGCCTTACCCGCCACTATTTTCTTCACATCCTCAACCTCCTGAAGGGCCTTATGGGCCTCGGCCTTGGCGGCTTTTGCACTTTCGAGAGCCGAGGCAAGCTCGGACTCTCGAGTCTTTGAGTCGCGCTCCAAACTCTCATGCTTTTCCATGAGAGCCTGGAGCTCTTGCCGCACTTCCGCCACCCACGCCTCCTACTTCTCTCGCTCTGCCCGTTCCGTGGCCGCATTGCGTTCGGCCGTGGACACAGCCTCCTTCAGGGTTGCCACCTCGCTAGTGGCCCCTGCAGTACCCACGTTATCCTTGTTATTTTTATTGCAACCTAAATCCTTTTCGGTAAGGTGAATTTTCAAAGTGGTGTTACTCACCTTCTTTGTCCTCGAGCTGCTTCTTGGCACGGCCGAGCTCTTGCTTGGACCGCTCGAGATCCTGCTTCGATGCACCGACCTCCGCAGTCAGTGCGGCAGAGGTCAGCAGCGCAGCCTGCAAACCCATATTGACATAATTTTTAGCAACCCTGCATATATCTTTTTAGATCCTCAGTCCGGCTTTTCTTTCCGAATACCGAACCGAGCATCAGGGGCTACTGTCTATGCGGTATTACATTACATAATTTTAACTTCTTACCTCAAAGCCTGTTAGAAGGCTGCTGCAGGCTTTGGTCAGCCCGCTCTTGGCAAGCTGAACCTTCTGAATCACCGCACTCATGATAGTGCGATGTTCTTCCTCGATGGAAGCGCCTTTGAGCGCCTCCAACAAGTTGTCCGGCGCCTCCGGTTGGGCGGGGGCTGCCGGCGTCACGGTCTTGCCCTTCTTGCGAAGGGGCCGCCTGCCGGACTCCGGAACCACTGCGGGTGCCGGCGTGGAGTCCAGTGCAAAGTCCGGGAGGCTGCCTTGCGGTGCCTCCGGAGCCTCCTCTCGATGGGTCCCTTCCCGGGATCCCACCTCGGCGTCCTCAGCGGCGCGAGGGGTGGAGGCAGTCGGAATGGAATCCACATCCGACGCAGCCAATGACCCGCTCGACGAAGCAGGGAAATCATCGTCGGCCGAACTGCAGGCAGTATGCGGCATTAGAAGGACACTATGTGACACAAGAGAAATTGCAGATCATTCAGGAATCCGGATACTTACGATCTCGCGGAGGCCTGGCCCTTGACGGCCACTCTTCATCGCCAATGTTGGTGTTGGCGGAGCTGTCCGGGGGAATAGTTCTTCCCTCTTGACCCTTCGCCTCCCCTGCTGGGGAGGCCTTCCTCTTTCTCTCTCCCTCCTCTGGGAGAGAGTCTTCTTCCTCCTCCTCATCTTCGGGGGAGGAATCCGCCTCGGAGTCGTCGGACACCTGAAAACGGGAACTCTTTTGAGTACCTGTGGCCACCTTCTTGGCCTTCTTCTCCGGCACCACGTGCGGTGCCGGAACCAGCAGCCCCGCTAGACGGGCGTCCACTGGTCTTCGGCATGGGAGCCGGCAGATGAGCTGCTCGGCCTTCTTCATCCATTCTGTCAAAGGAAAAGGGAGATTGAAACCCGCTTAGGGTCGAACTATTAACAACAAGTGTCCCGTAAAGGGGTAGAACCACCTACCTCGTCAGCTGGACGCTGCGAGTGAAATCCGCGATCTTCCGTCGTGGATGCGGGGCTTCAGGCGCCTTAAACAGCACCCTCCAGCGCCCAGACGTCAGGTCGAAGAGCCTGCTCAGCGCACCAGTGCTTGTGCGGATCAAACTCCCACAAAGTTGAATGCCCGTTCTTGGCAGGGAGAATCCGCGACGACGAGCATGACTTGGACCACATTAACTAGCCCGAGCTTCTTGTTCACCGGCTTCTAGATCTGTGCTTGGAGTCCCGTCAGCTCCTTCGAGCTACCCCATAGCAAGCCCTTCTCTTTCTAGGAGGTGAGCTGCACAGGGATACCAGATCTGAACTCGGGGCCGCCGCCACTTAGGGTCGCGGCTCGGTGATGTAGAACCACCCGATTGCCACCCTTGACGGACTCCACGAAGGCCCTTCGAATCAGAGGACGTTGGGCATCTTGCCCAACATGGCGCCTCAAGACTCTGCTGCGTGCCCTTCACTACCTTCGCTTGACGTTGAAGGTCTTGAGCCAAGCGAAGTGGGGCTGGATGCAGAGGAAGGCCTCGCACACCACGATGAACGCCGCGATGTTGAGGATGAAGTTGGCGCAGATCATGGAAATCCAGGCCGTAGTAGAACATGAGCCCCGGACAAAGGGGTGAAGTGGAAAGCCCATCATGGAGGAAGTGGGGAGAAATACGACCCTCTCATGGGGCCAGGGGTGGGGATGAGCTGCCCTTGTCGGGCAGCCGGTGCGCAATGTCACCGAAAGGTATCCCGGCCTTGCTAGTTTGGCGATGTGCTCCTCCTTAACGGTGGAGGCCAACCATTTACCTCCCGCTCCGGACATGGTCGGGGAAGGTTGAGGCGAGACGCACGGACTTGGGCGCTGGAGCTCGAAAGTGCGTGAAGATGGATAAGCAAAGGAGGAAGAAGGCGTAGGTGAAAAGGTGGATCCTTATCCCCTTATATATAGGCGGACGAAGACTATACGTCCCCACCGGCCTGGTAAAACTCGCTTATCTCCCAAGCGCCACCATCAATGGCGCGGTTGGGTTACCCACGTCTGTATTGATGAGAATCCCGGAATAAGGGGAACACGATCTCTGCTTCGACAAGACATGCCAAGGAAACCGCTTCGCTAAACGGGCTGAGATGGTATAATAAAAACGATTCAAGTAAAGGCTTGGTAGTGGTGTGACGTCATGCCGCAAAATACGTCAGCAGATTGAACTTGTGTATTATTCACTCTACGGTGGAACGTGGAATTTATTTTGCAGAGCCGGACACTATCCTGGTGTTCACAATCTTCTCTGGATTATTCAAAGGAGGAACCCGCCTTGCAATGCCGAACATTATGCGCGCCGGTGTCTATATAAACCGGAGGGTTTTAGTCCGTAGGACAGAACATTCATTACAACAATCATACCATAGGCTAGCTTCTAGGGTTTAGCCTCCTTGATCTCGTGGTAGATCCACTCTTGTAATACACATCATCAATATTAATCAAGCAGGACGTAGGGTTTTACCTCCATCAAGAGGGCCCAAACCTCGGTAAAACATCGTGTCCCATGTCTCCTGTTACCATCCGCCTAGACGCACAGTTCGGGACCCCCTACCTGAGATCCGCCGGTTTTGACACCGACACTAGGTTTAGCATCTTTCTTTTCCATAAGATATTTAATAGTAGCATGATCAGTGTGAACGGTTACTTTAGAGTCAACAATGTAAGGTCTAAACTTATCACAAGCAAAGACAACTGCTAAAAATTCCTTTTCAGTAGTAGCATAATTTCTCTGGGCACTGTCTAGAGTTTTACTAGCATATTGAATAACATTTAGTTTCTTATCAACTCTTTGTCCTAGAACAGCACCTACATCATAATCACTAGCATCACACATTATTTCAAAGGGTAAATTCCAATCAGGTGGCTGAACAATAGGTGCAGAAATCAAAGCTTTCTTAAGTATTTCAAATGCTTCTACACAATCATCATAAAAAACAAAAGGAATATCTTTTTGCAAGAGGTTAGTCAGAGGCCTAGAAATTTTAGAGAAGTCTTTCATGAACCTCCTATAAAAACCGGCATGACCAAGGAAACTTCTTATACCTTTGATGTCCTTAGGACACGGCATCTTTTCAATAGCATCGACTTTAGCTTTATCAACTTCAATACCTCTTTCAGAAATTTTATGCCCCAAGACAATACCTTCATTAACCGTAAAGTGGCACTTCTCCCAATCCAAGACAAGATAGTTTCTTCGCATCTCTGCAAAACTCAATCAAGGTTGCTCAAGCAATCATCAAAAGAAGTTCCATATATGGAAAAATCATCCATGAAAACCTCAACAATCTTTTCACAAAAATCAGAGAATATAGCCATCATGCATCTTTGAAAGGTAGCAGGTGCATTACATAAACCAAAAGGCATACGTCTATAAGCAAAGGTACCAAAAGGGCAAGTAAAAGTGGTCTTATCCTGATCCTCTTTTGACACAGGTATTTGAGAGAAACCAGAATAACCATCTAGAAAGCAAAAATGGGTATGTTGAGATAATCTTTCTAGCATTTGATCAATAAAAGGTAAAGGGTAATGATCTTTTCTAGTAGCTCTATTTAATTTGCGGAAATCAATTACCATCCTATAACCTGTAACAATTCTTTGTGGGATCAATTCATCTTTATCATTAGGAACAACAGTAATACCTCCCTTCTTAGGGACACAATGGACATGACTTACCCACTGACTATCAGCAACGGGATAAATTATACCTACCTCCAGAAGCTTTAGTATTTCTTTTCTTACCACTTCTTTCATCTTAGGATTTGACCGTTGTTGGTGATCAACAACCGGTTTAGCGTCTTTCTCCAATTTTATCTTGTGTTGGCATAGAGTGGGACTAATGCCCTTAAGGTCATCAAGAGTATATCCAATAGTAGCTCGGTGCTTCTTCAGAGTTTTCAATAACTTCTCCTCTTCCTGCTCTGAAAGGTTAGCACTAACAATAACATGATATATCTTCTTTTCATCAAGATAAGCATATTTAAGAGTATCGGGTAATGATTTAAGCTCAAACACGGGATCACCCTTGGGTGGTGGAGGATCCCCTATGATTTCAACACGCAAGTTGTGTTTCGAAATAGGTCCCTGTTTAAAGAATACTTCATATATTTCCCTTCTTTCATTCATAAACACATCATTTTCATGGTCTAGAAAATATTGTTCTAAAGGATCATTAGGAGGCACGACAATAGAAGCAAGACCAATAATTTCATCCTTACTAGGCGATTCCTTGTCATGGGGTTGTCTACAAAATTTAGCAAAGTTAAAGTCATGAGACATATCCCCTAACTCAATCGTAACAATATCCTTTTCGCAACCTAGCCTAGCATTAATAGTATTCAAGAAGGGTCTACCAAATATAATGGGACAAAAGTCATCTTGTGGGGAACCAAGAACAAGAAAATCAGCAGGATATTTAACTTTCCCACACAAGACTTCAACATCTCTAACAATCCCAACTGGTGAAATAGTATCTCTATTGGCAAGCTTAATTGTAATATCAATACCTTCTAACTCAGTAGATGCAATATCATGCAAAATTTCTTCGTATAAAGAATGAGGTATTGCACTCGCACTAGCACCCATATCACATAAGCCATGATAGCAATGATCTCCTGGTTTAATGGAAATAACAGGCAAGCCTACAACAGGTCTATGTTTATTTTTAGTATCGGGTCTAGCAATTCTAGAAGCTTCATCACAGAAGTAAATAACATGCCCATCGATATTATCGGCCAAGAGATCTTTAACCATAGCAATACTAGGTTCAACTTTAATTTTCTCAGAGAGTGTAGGTGTTTTAGTATTACTCTTACGAACCACAGTTGAAGCTTTAGCATGATCCTTTATTCTAACAGGGAAAGGTGGTTTCTCAATATAAGCGGTAGGAACAATAGGATCAACAAAATAAGTGATAGTCTTTTCTTCAACTTTAATAGGTTCAACTACTTTTACTTCAATGGGAGGATGATATTTAAACCACTTCTCCTTAGGGAGATCGACATGAGTAGCAAATTATTCACAGAAAGAAGCTACTATGTCAGAGTCAAGTCCATATTTAGTGCTAAATTCACGGAAAACATCGGTATCCATAAAAGATTTAACACAATCAAACTTAGGTGTCATACCTGACTCCTTACCTTTGTCGAGATCCCAGTCTTCAGAGTTGCGTTTAATTCTTTCCAATAAATCCCATCTGAATTCAATAGTCTTCATCATAAAAGAATCAATACAAGAAGTATCGAGCATGGAGCGATTGTTGAGAGGAAGCCGAGCATAAATTTTTTGAATAATAATTTCTCTTGAGAGCTCATGATTGGGGCATGAATATAACATTGACTTAAGCCTCCCCCAATCTTGAGAGATGCTTTCTCCTTCGCGAGGCCAAAAATTATATATATAATTACGATCACGATGAACTGGATGCATAGGATAAAACTTCTAATGAAATTCCAATTTCAATCGGTTGTAGTTCCATGATCCCATATCATCACATAGACTAAACCATGTCAATGCCTCTCCCTTCAAATATAAAGGGAAGACCTTCTTTTTGATAACATCCTCGGGCATACCTGCAAGCTTAAATAATCCACAAACTTCATCCACATAGATTAGGTGCATATCGGGATGCAATGTTCCATCTCCTGTAAAGGGATTAGCTAGCAGTTTCTCTATCATACCCGAAGGAATTTCAAAGTAAAAAATTTCAGTAGATTCAGTAGGTTGAGGAGCAACTCTTTGCTCTACTGGTCGGGGTGAAGATACCCAGAACAAGCCCCTCAAAGGATTACTTTCCATAGTAACAAGTGACAGTAAATTTCAGCACACTATATAAATTTTTCCTTACCAATTTCCACTTACCAAAGGCACTTCACTCCCCGTCAACGGCACCAGAAAAGAGTCTTGATGAACCACAAGTATAGGGGATCTATCGTAGTCCTTTCGATAAGTAAGAGTGTCGAACCCAACGAGGAGCAGAAGGAAATGACAAGCGGTTTTCAGAAAGGTATTCTCTGCAAGCACTGAAATTATCGGTAACAGGTAACAAGCAACAAAAGTAAACAAGGTGCAGCAAGGTGGCCCAATCCTTTTTGTAGCAAAGGACAATCCTGGACAAACTCTTATATAAAGGAAAACGCTCCCGAGGACACATGGGAATTATCGTCAAGCTAGTTCTCATCACGCTCATATGATTCGCGTTCGTTACTTTGATAATTTGATATGTGGGTGGACCGGTGCTTGGGTGCTGATGTCGATGGAGATTGATCCCCTCCCGATGAGAGGATCGATGGTGATGATTTCCCCCTCCCGGAGGGATGTTTCCCCGGCAGAACAGCTCCGCCGGAGCCCTAGATTGGTTCCGCCAAGGTTCCACCCCGAGACGGTGGCGCTTCGTCCCGAAAAGCTTCCTTTTGATTTTTTTTTCAGGGCGAAAGACTTCATATAGCATAAGATGGGCACCGGAGGCCTCCTAGGGGGCCCACAAGACAGGGGGGGCGCGCCCAGGGGGTAGGGCGTGCCCCCACCCTCATGGCCAGGGTGTGGCCCCCCTCTGGTTGATTCTTTCGCCGGTATTTTTTATTAATTCCAAAATGTGCCTCCGTGTTGTTTCAGGACTTTTGGAGTTGTGCAGAATATGTCTCTAATATTTTCTCCTTTTCCAGCCCAGAATTCCAGCTGCCAGCATTCTCCCTCTTCATGTAAACCTTGTAAAATAAGAGATAAAAGGCATACGTATTGTGACATAATGTGTAATAACATAACATAATGCAATAAATATCAATATCAAAGCATGATGCAAAACGGACGTATCAGACATCTTTTATGATTGTGAGCACTCATTAAAATATGACATGCTAAAAATTTGACGTTGGACAAGGAAGACAACGTAATGGGTTATGTTTTCTTATATCCGAATAAGTTATATTGTCATGGATCATCCAACATGTTGAGTTTGCCTTTCCCCCTCATGCTAGACAAATTCTTTGCACCAAGTAGAGATACTACTTGTGCTTCCAAACATCCCTAAACCCAGTTTTGCCATGGGAGTCCACCATACCTACCTATGGATTGAGTAAAATCCTTCAAGTAAGTTGTCATCGGTGCAAGCAATAAAAAATGCTCTCTAAATATGTATGATCTATTAGTGTGAAGAAAATAAGCTTTATACGAGCTTGTGATATGAAATAAATAAAAGCAACGGACTGCATAATAAAGGTCCCTATCACAAGTGGCAATATAAAGTGACGTTCTTTTGCATTAAGATTTTGTGCATCCAACCATAAAAGCGCATGACAACCTCTGCTTCCCTCTGCGAAGGGCCTATCTTTTATTTTTACCTTCTACCCTTATATAAGAGCCATGGTGATCTTCACCTTTCATTTTTACACTTTATCCTTTGGCAAGCACTATGTGTTGGAAAGACCGTGGTATATATATCCACTTGGATGTAGGTTTTCATAAAATATTATTGCTGACATTACCCTTGAGGTAAAAGGTTGGGAGGCAAAACTATAAGCCCCTATCTTTCTCTGTGTCCGATTGAAACTTTGTACCCATAAGTATCGCGTGAGTGTTTGCAATTGTGAAAGGCTAAATGATAGTTGAGTATGTGGACTTGCTGAAAAGCTCTTATATTGACTCTTTCCGATGTTAAGATAAATTGCAACTGCTTCAATTACTGAGATCATAGTTTGATAGTTTTCAATGAAGTTTCTGATTCATACTTTACATTGTGGATAGATTGTTACTTAAGCATAAGAAATCATATGACAATATATGTTGCTGTTCTAAAGATGATCACGATGCCCTCATGTCCGTATTTCATTTTATCGACACCTCTATCTCTAAACATGTGGACATGTTTTTCAATATCGGCTTTCGCTTGAGGACAATCGAGGTCTAAGCTTGAGGGAGTTGATATGTCCACTTTGCATCATGCTTTTATATCAAAATTTATTGCATTATGGGTTGTTACTACACATTATATCACAATACTTATGCATTTTCTCTCTTATTTTATAAGGTTTACCTGAAGAGGTAGACTGCTGACAACTGGAATTCTGGACTGGAAAGGAGAAAATATTAGAGACCTATTCTGCACAACTCCAAAAGTACTGAAACTCCATGAAAATCAGTTTTGGAATATATTAAAAATATTGCGCGAAGAAAGCACCAGAGGGGGGCCACCAGCTAGCCACGAGGGTGGAGGGCGCGCCCCCTGCCTCGTGGGCCACCTGGCAGGCCCCCGATGTCCTTCTTCTGCTATATGTTGTCTTTTGCCCTGGAAAAAATCATAAGGAAGCTTTTGGGACGAAGCGCCGCCGTCTCGAGGCGGAATCTGGGCAAGACCAATCTAGGGCTCCGGCGGAGCTGTTCTACCGGGGAAACATCCCTTTGGGAGGGGGAAATCACTGCCATCGTCATCACCATCAATCCTCTCATCGAGAGGGGGTCAATCTCCATCAACATCTTCACCAGCACCATCTCCTCTCAAACCCTAGTTCATCTCTTGTATCCGTTCTTTGTCTCAAAACCTCAGATTGGCACCTGTGGGTTGCTAGTAGTGTTGATTACTCCTTGTAGTTGATGCTAGTTGGTTTATTGAGGGAAGATCATATGTTCAGATCATTAATGCTATTCAATACTCCTCTGGTTATGAACATGAATATTAGGACCTAGAATCGATCCATAGAAATGGCAAGGTAGCAGGACTTGGTGGTGTAGTTGCCGGATATCTCGTCCAACGCCATGGAAACATGTCCGGCGGGTCTGTGGGCTCTAGGTGGTGCAGGAAACACCAAATCTCAACATATTGCACGAGCACAACAGGCCCGATTCCTTTGTCAATGTCACAGATCCAAGCCTGATCAGTCAATCCTTGGCGCATGGTGCGGTTTCGGTGGCGTCGCTTTGGGCACCTCTATAAGAATAAGCGGCGCTAGGTCGGCAATGTTGAAAATATGCCCTAGTGGTGATAATATTTGTATTATTATATTTCCATATTCATACTTAAAGAGTTTATATTCTATGCTATAACTGTTATGATCCTGTAATACGTGATTCAGTGGAAAACTCATATGCATGTGTGGGATGATAAATAGTAAAATAAAAGATTCCTAGTCTTGCCTCTAGGACTAGATCAAGTGTTGTTGGTGATCATGTTTACGAATCTGAGGATATTATTGGAAGTGTTAAACGATAGTCCTAAAACAACATTGAGATTATGACGTTAGAAGAAGGATCATATTGAAGCGACCCAAATTTGGCTGTTATGAATTTAGTAATATCATCTATAATCAATTGTAATAGCATGGAGTGTTAACGTGTGATTTTTCTCCTTAGACCATGAGAGTATCATAGTCACTTCTTACCATACGGCGAGCTTTGGGGTTGCTCAAATGTCACCCGTACAACGGTGATCATAATGACAACTTAAGGGTTCATCAGAAAGTTTGACAAGGAACTAGATAGCTCGATAGTGGGATTTGCTCCGCCGACGATGGATAGATATTCTTTGGGCCCTCTTGGTGTGACAGCATCCATCATCCTCTGGCCAGACATAGGTGACCACGTCAAGGGGATGCCGGAACACAACAACGAGAAAAGGAACAAAACCGGTAACGAGGATTTTGGCATAATGAGCATGTGTTGACTCAGGAGGATATAGATGCATCCCAGGTTTTGTAAAGTATTGTGAAGTCACATGAAAACCAAAGGTTACTCAAATACCATTTGTGTGCTCATAGGGATCGATATGGACGCCCACGGTTCCGCTATCGGTCATTGAACGAAGGGGTTTCGTTCATGTCTATGAGTTACCGAACCTACGGGGTCATAGGTTTAAGGCAATCATGATCTGCTGAGTGTTAGTAGGACGGGAGTGATGAGAATATATTTGTGTAATTATTTCATTAATATCGGAACAGTTCTGAGAGGATCCGGAAGCGTTTCGTGGTCACCGTAAGGGTTTCGGAGAGTATCGGGTAATGTCGGGTATTACCGATAAATATATATAGGTGGAAAAGGTTTCCGGGAATGGTAAATTCTATATAAAATTTTCTTAAAATATTTATAACAATTTAATATTTAATTTAGTATCGATGGGACTTAAAAGGCCAAGAGGTGGAAGGCAACTGGGCACAAAGGCCCAAGTGGGAAGGCGCCCCTTCCCTAAGGAAGGAGGCTGAATTGGGGTGGAGGAGGAGTCAGACTCCTCCTCCCTAGGCCGGCGCACCAAGAGGGACTCCTTCCCCCTTGGTGGCAACCCTCCCTCTCCCCTCCAACCTATATATACTTGAGGTTTGGTGCTCTTTATACACACAAGTTTTGGAGACTCCTCTATTTCTTCTTGTTCTACTTCTGGTTGATCCTAGTTGACTAATTAGAGCTAGACTAATCCTCTAATCCTCATAACTAGAAGCATCATGTGGTTCTAGTCTCCTCCCTCTAATTTTCCAGCGACGATTAGCTCTGCATGGCAAAGCGTTGCTGGATCATGAATACTACACACTTGCAACCAAGTAGAGAGGCCGTGCTTTCGGTCTTTAGTTCAAGGGGTTGTTCATGGGCGATTTGCGAGATCATTCATTGACGGTTCAAGGGACTCCATGTATGATCTACACCGAAAATTCTTCTTCCGCTGCAACTCGGTGATGGTAACACTCGTGATCCCAACCCATTATGCATCTTCGTATTGATCTTGGGTGTGCATAGGCGTGATTGTTTTGCTTTCTACCACATTTCCCAATAGTGGCATCATGAGCAGTTATATGAGTGGGTTCAGGTTGCGATGTATATCACATGTGGATGTGAGGGTTGATGTTCTTGCTATGCTTCCCTCGAGTGTTTCTTTGGTTCAGTTCATCGACAGTATGATGTTGCTTTGTTACAAGGTTCTAACAATCAATCGTATGTGGCTGTCGATGATGTGCTAACAATTCATTGGGCTTCATCATAGTTGAAAATAATAAACCGTCGCATACACAAGAGGGTGCTGAAGATGGATGATATTCTAGGGGATCACGCGTATTTGACGAAGTTTAGTGTGTGGCTAGAGATATTTTTTAAGTCTCTTGTTTCACACACCCCGAAACTTAATCTAGCATCATGAATTATCACCTATGTTGTGGATGTAGGTAGCTAGTATTATTTGTTAAAACTAATTAACCGCATAACTAAAATTTGGCTAAAACTAATTAGAGGACGTCTAACTTGGTTTTTGCAGGGTTTGCATATGATGTGGTATAGCCTTCGTCATGATAATGAATTTATGTATTAGATGGTTATATGTTGTAATGTTAAGTGACCAGCATGTCACGATATGATGGCTGGAGCCACGAGTTTGCCACATTAATGTAAATATCATAGAGATAGCCTACATGATAGAGGTTATGATGGCAAACGTACATGGACGACCTGACAAGGACAAGGTGTATGTTGGGAACGTAGTAATTTCAAAAAAAATCCTACGCACATGCAAGATCATGGTGATGCATAGCAACGAGAGGGGAGAGTATTGTCTACGTACCCTCGTAGACCATAAGCGGAAGCGTTAGCACAACGCGGTTGATGTAGTCGTACGTCTTCACGGCCCGACCGATCGAGCACCGAAAGCACGACACCTCCGAGTTCTTGCACACGTTCAGCTCGATGACGTCCCTCGAACTCTGATCCAGCCGAGTGTCGAGGGAGAGTTCCGTCAGCACGATGGTTTGGTGACGATGATGATGTTCTACCGTCGCAGGGCTTCGCCTAAGCACCGCTACGATATTATCGAGGAGGACTATGGTGGAGGGGGGCACCGCACACGGCTAAGAGATCAATGATCAATTGTTGTCTCTCCAAGGGGTGCCCCCTCCCCGTATATAAAGGAGTGGAGGAGGGGGGCCGACCCTCTCTATGGCGCGCCCTAGGAGGAGTCCTACTCCCACCGGGAGTAGGATTCCCCCCTTCCAAGTAGTAGGAGTAGGAGTCAAGGAAAGGGGAGAGAGAAGATAAGGAAGGAGGGGGCGCAGCCCCTCCCCCTAGTCCAATTCGGACTAGGCCTTGGGGGGGCGCCCAACCTCTCCTCTCTCTTTCCCTTAAAGACCAATGAGGCTTCATATACTCCCCGGCGAATTCCCGTAACTCTCCGGTACTCCGAGAAATACCCGAATCACTCGGAATCTTTCCGATGTCCGAATATAGTCGTCCAATATATCGATCTTTACGTCTCGACCATTTCGAGACTCCTCGTCATGTCCCCGATCTCATCCGGGACTCGGAACTACCTTCGGTACATCAAAACACATAAACTCATAATATAACTGTCATCAAACTTTAAGCGTGCGGACCCTACGGGTTCGAGAACAATGTAGACATGACCGAGACACGTCTCCGGTCAATAACCAATAGTGGAACCTGGATGCTCATATTGGCTCCCACATATTCTACGAAGATCTTTATCGATCAAACTACATAACAACATACTTTGTTCCCTTTGTCATCGGTATGTTACTTGCCCGAGATTCGATCGTCGGTATCTCAATACCTAGTTCAATCTCGTTACCGGCAAGTCTCTTTACTCGTTATGTAATGCCTCATACCGTAACTAACTCAATAGCCACATTGCTTACAAGGCTTATAGTGATGTGCATTTGTAGGACCTTGAGAAGAGGTGTCTAGAGGGGGGGGGGGTGATTAGACACTAAGTGCCAAAGTTGCAGTTTTTAAGTTTCCTTAAGTTTAAGTGGAGTTTAGGCACAAGTTTAATGTTCACAATACATATCAAGCAAGCATGCAAAGAGTATATGAGCAGCGGAAAGTAAAGCATGCAACTTGCAAGAAAGTAAAGGGAAGGGTTTGGAGGATTCAAATGCAATTGGAGACCCGGATGTTTTTGGCGTGGTTCCGATAGGTGGTGCTATCGTACATCCACGTTGATGGAGACTTCAACCCACGAAGGGTCAACGAAGAAGCAACGTTGTCTATCCCACCATGGCCGTCGCCCACGAAGGACTTGCCTCACTAGCGGTAGATTTTCACGAAGTAGGCGATCTCCTTGCCCTTACAAACTCCTTGGTTCAACTCCACAATCTTGTCGGAGGCTCCCAAGTGACACCTAGCCAATCTAGAAGAAACCACTCTCCAAGAAGTAACAAATAGTGCGTTGATGATGAACTCCTTGCTCTTGTGCTTCAATTGATAGTCTCCCCAACACTCAACTCTCTCTCATAGGTTTTGGATCTCGTGGAAGGAAGATTTGAGTGGAAAGCAACTTGGGGAAGGCTAGAGATCAAGATTCATATGGTAGGAATGGAATATTTTGGCCTCAACACATGAGTAGGTAGTTCTCTCTCAGAAAATGTATGCTGGAAGTGTAGGTTCGTTCTGATGGCTCTCTCCACGAATGAAGAGGAGGTGGAGGGGTATATATAGCCTCCACACAAAATCTAACCATTACACACAATCTACCAAACTCGGTGGGACCGAATCGTTAAACTCGGCCAGACCGATTCAACAAATAATGTGACCGTTAGGGTTTTCGGTGGGACCGAAATGCAACTCGGTGAGACCGATTCGGTTAGGGTTAGGGCATAACGTAATCTCGGTAGGACCGATTACACAAACTCGGTGAAACCGATTTGGTAATAAGCTTTCCAGAGAGTTGGTCAGGCAAACTCGGTGGGACCGATTACTCAACCTCGGTGAGACCGATTTTGGTAATAAGTTTTCCAGAGATTGCATTTTAATCTCGGTAGTACTGATTGCTCAAACTCGGTGAGACCGATTTGATAATGGACATACATAGAGAGATTACAATCCCGTCTCGGTGAGACCGAGATCCCTATCGGTTAGACCGATTTGCTTAGGGTTTGTGGCAGTGGCTATGACTTATGGAATCGGTGGCACCGGATAGGAAGAATCGGTGTGACCGATTTTGGCTTTAGGTTTAGGTCATTTGTGGAAGTGGGAAAGTAGTTGAGGGTTTTGGAGCATATCACTAAGCACATGAAGCAAGAGGCTCATTAAGCAACACCTCATCCCTCCTTGATAGTATTGGCTTTTCCTATAGACTCAATGTGATCTTGGATCACTAAAATGTAAAATGAAGAGTCTTGAGCTTGAAGCTTGAGCCAATCCTTTGTCCTTAGCATCTTGAAGGAGTTCCCACATCCTTTAGTCCATGCCACTCCATTGTTGAACTTATCTGAAACATGCTAGATAAAAGTGTTAGTCCAACAAGAGATATGTTGACATTAATTACCAAAACCACCTAGGGAGCACTTGTGCTTTCAACAACATACATCAAAGCTTTAGATAAAGATATAAAGAGTAGCAAGTAAAGCTTTGGAAAGACATGTAACAAACATAGGCTCCCCTACATGTATGCAATCATGTGAATATGGAATGTAGAAGCATGTGAGAGCATAAACATGATAGAGCAGGCAATGTGTTACATGTATCTTGGCCGTATGCATCAGAGCAAAGAATGTTGAAGAGAATACCTTCATGCTCATGAGTCCTTCTTGCAAACAATATGTACACCAGCAAGAATTCCTCATACACATGATTGTGATGCATATACTTAGCTTGTAGTCTTGAGTTGGCTTAGGATGGAATGAACCTGCGTAAACAAGGTTAGATAACACAGATGCATCTACTAGCCAGAGCAAACAAAAGAAACCACAAGAATATCAAGACTAGGATGACATGTAGAGAGTGAGTACTAAGTACCACATTGAATTAGACATGTCCCCAAGAGTAAAGATATACAATGAATTTAAATGATCTCTTTCCCTTAGATGTCTTGCTCCCCCTGAATCTAACATGGGATACTGGGAGAAGATAGGGAACAGAAAATCAGAACTAAAAGAAAACATAGCTAAAAAATATGAATGATGATCAGTGCTGATGCATGCTAATGCAAAATAGGCACAACAGAACATATGAACATGTCTCTCCCTTCAAGAAGACATGTGGACATCTCTCCTCTTGAACACCAAGCATCTGGGATCCTTGAGAAGTACTTTTTACTTAAGTATTCTCTCCCCCTGGAGATCTCTCTCTTTCCCTTTGAGGGTCTCTCCCTCTAGAAGGTCTCTCTCCCCCTTTAGGAGATGATATCTCTCTCCCTCAAGAAGGTGATAAGCTTTGATGCTCTCTCTCTCTTTAAATGATAAGCTTTGATGTTCTCTCTCTCCCCCTTTGACATCAATTTCCAAGAAGTGTCTTCTGGAATCTGTCGAATGGGTTTGGTCCTTGAGACACAGAACAAAGCAATGATGTAAATGTGATGCTTGTAGAGGACAAGATTCATTGAGTGGAGCTGGATCAGAAGAAACACAGAATATGTGGCAAAATAGTTTTTCCTGTTGTGAAATCGGTGGCACCGAGTGGTATGTTCTGGTCGTACCGAAGGGATTCGGTTGGGCCGAAAATAACTAATCGGTGAAACCGAGTTCATCACAGAGAAAACACTTGTCACCTCAGCTCACTTAGACTAGTAAGATCTCACAAAGATTTGCAAGGAATTTACTGAAAGGTGTGCAATGAATTGAAATGCTGAAAATGCAGAACAAACAGAAAGAAATCTAGATGAAGTTTTTTTTTGATTGAAAGAGGGGAAACAAATATGCATGAGACAAATGCAAAAACACAGAAAAGAACACAAGAGAACTTCATCTAGAGATGGTCGGCGACAAAGTCACCTATGTTAGAGTATATTGACTTAGGAGTCAAGTGAGATCACTTGATCATAGGTCATACTCATCGCTTAAGCTCAAAATGGGGTTGCCATTTTTGTTTAAACATCTTGATGTATTCACATCTTGTCGAGTTGCTTTAGCTCATGACTTGGAGTAAAGCTTCTCTAAGATGGAATAACATACCTTGGTTGGTGGTGTTGTCCATGTAGTTGAACTTGTGTGGGTTGCTCAAGGTTGATGTAGCTCATCAAGAATTTGGAGCACCACTTGGATTTTTAGTCCATCTACCTACATGGGTTAGTTCTTGCAAGGAAGAGCACTTGTGTATCCAAGAATGACAATCATGAAGCTTAACATAGAATTTGTCAAAGGATATGTTTAAAAGGTTTCGTGCTTCCTTGTCTTCAACCACCATTGTGTAGAGACTTGGTGATGTTGAGATTGCTCAAGATATGAGTAGATTACAATCTCATGGAGTTGGATTCCACCAAGTACCTACATGGGTTAGATGACATGCAAGATACAAATATATCCAAGACATAAGATTTTCATCAGAAGAGAAAAACATCAAGGATTAGTCATAAGCTCATGTCTTGCATGTATCCAATGGAGTTTCTACTCCAAGTTCGAAGCATCAATGATGTTCAATTCTCCTCTTAACTGCAAAACACCTTCTCATCAAGAGGTTTAGTGAATATATCTGCTAATTGCTTTTCGGTGCGAACATGCTTAAGATCAATGTCACCCTTAGCAACATGATCTCGAATGAAATGATGACGAACTTCAATATGCGTAGTTCGAGAATGTTGCACAGGATTATAACCAATTTTAGTAGCACTTTCATTGTCACAAAGCAATGGAACATGTCTCACATATATCCCATAATCTTTAAGAGTTTGGGTCATCCAAAGTAATTGAGCACAACATGAACCAGCGGCAATATATTCAGCTTCGGCAGTGGATAAGGATACCGAGTTTTGTTTCTTGGAGTACCAAGACACAAGAGATCTACTAAGAAATTGACAAGTACCCGAAGTGGACTTTCTATCAACCTTGTCTCCGCATAGTCCGAGTTGAATAGCCAACAAGATCGAAGAGGCCCTCTTAGGATACCAAATGCCAAAGTTTGGTGTATGGATTAAGTATCTCACTATCCTTTTCACGGCCTTAAGATGACATTCCTTAGGAGCGGCTTGATATCATGCACACATGCACACACTTAGCATGATATCGGGACGTGAAGCACATAGATATAATGATGAACTGATCATAGAGCGATAAACCTTTTGATCAACCGGTTCACCATCTTTGGTCAATTCATTATGTCCACTAGTAGGCGTGGGTGTAGACGTACCTTTGCATTCTTGCATATTGAACTTCTTGATAAGTCCTTGGTGTACTTCGTTTGAGAAACAAAGGTACCTTCCTTAGTTTGCTTGATTTGCAACCCAAGAAAGAATTTGAGTTCACTCATCATAGACATCTCAAACTTCTGCGACATTAGCTTCCCAAACTTTTCACTAAAATGAGGGTTAGTTGAACCAAATATGATATCATCAACATAGATTTGGCACACAAATAGTTCTCCATTAACCCTTTTAGTAAAAAGAGTAGAATCAATTTTCCCAATTTCAAAGCCTTTTTCAATAAGGAACTTGGTCAAGCATTTATACCAAGCTCTAGGAGCTTGTTTAAGACCATAAAGAGCTTTGTGAAGTTTGTAAATATGATTGGGTTTCTTAGGATTGACAAAGCCGGGAGTGAGGGAGTCCTGGACTAGGGGGTGTCCGGACAGCCGGACTATCAATATCCGCCGGACTCCCAGACTACGAAGATAGAAGATTGAAGACTCTGGCTCGTGTTCGGAAGGTACTTTCCTTGGCGTGGAAGGCAAGCTTGGCAATACGGATATGTAGATCTCCTACCATTGTAACCGACTCTGTGTAACCCTAGCCTCTCCGGTGTCTATATAAACCGGAGGGCCTTAGTCCGTAGGGACTAACATTACATCTCAACAATCATACCATAGGCTAGCTTCTAGGTTTAGCCTCCTTGATCTCGTGGTAGATCTACTCTTGTACTACCCATATCATCAATATTAATCAAGCAGACGAGGGTATTACCTCCATCGAGAGGGCCCGAACTCGGTAAAAACATTGTGTCCCTCGCTCCTGTTACCATCCGCCTAGACGCACGATTCGGGACCCCCTACCGAGATACGCCGGTTTTGACACCGACATTGGTGCTTTCATTGAGAGTTCCTCCGTAGTCACCGATAGGCTTGATGGCATCTTCAACCATCAACGCTGTCCGTGGTGAGACTTTTCTCCCGGACAGATCTTCAGATTCGGCGGCTTTGCATGCGGGCCAATTCTCTTGGCCATCCGAGTAGATCGAAGCTACGCCCCTGGCCGTCAGGTCAAATTTGGAAGCTTGAACTTCACGGCCGATGACCGCGGAGACTTGATCTTCGACGGGCTTGAGCCACATCCAAGCGCGCCGCACTGTGATGATGGGCATGATCTAACTCTGCCGCCAGACAGTGCTTTGGAGGTCAAGATTAACCCGCTCCGGCTACTAGCCCGGAGCCGATTGCCCATAACGGGCAGGTGGATAGACGCCACAGGGGCTTCAACATCTACGGCGATGGAGCCGAATACCAATCTCCTCCCCTGCGAAACTCGTGATCCCGAGACGCGGACTCTCGCCGGACTCCGAGCCTCCCGCGCCCGCCAATTAAACCGGATTGGGCGCCGTTATGGAATTCACCGCCGCGGACATCTTTCAAAGACTCGCTTTTGGCGATATCCTAAATTCTCTCAAGCATCTCTCGCTATCAGAGAATCTGGCCGGACTATGGCGGGACGGTTGAGTACGGACGATGAAGAAATTCAGAGCCCACCCACCACCCACTTTGTAGCCACTGCCGAGGATCTAACCGACATGCTAGACTACGACTCGATGACATCGACGCTTATGGACGATGATGCCGAGAGGCGAACAGACCCAGCACCCACGGGCAATCGGAAGGCCACCTCGTCATATAACGCCTACATGGTGGATACCCCAAAAGAAGGGATGGCGAAAAAGCAGCGGAGGAAGATTCTCTAAAGAAGCAGCCAAACGCTTGGCGTCGGCAAGGCCATTCTAAATCGCGCCACAACAAGAATGGAGATTCCGCGGAGATAATAACACCGGAGAGTGCCGAAGACAAACCCTCCAAAGAAGACTCAGCCGAGGAGGATGCGTAAGCAAGCCCTCACGAAAGGGTGGCGTAAGAAAAGGTCGAGGATCACAACTATATACCTCCTCCAAGACGAAACAAGCCCCAATGGCGATTTAACTCGAGGAGCCCGTCAACAAGAGCTTTTCAAACGCAGGCTCGTTGCTACAAAGAAGAAGCTCAAGAAAGAAAAACGGAAGCTCAACACAGCGGAAGACGCACTCCGAATGAGATGGAGCAAAGTACTCAAAACCGCAAACAAACACGGCAACGGCCACCAATCGAAGAGCTACCCGAAGCACAAGTTGCTCCCAGAATTCGACGAGGAGGCCATAAAGCCCCCACCGTCCAATGGCCCAGCCAGGTCCATCTACGGACCCAAAAAGACAGACCCAATAAGCAAAAGAACACACCAAGTGTCCGACGATAGCGGCACGTACAAGTACAGGGCGCCAGACACCCACTATGCTTCATCGACGAGGTCTTTGGATCATGAATTCCCAGCAGGGTTTAAACCCATAAACATAGAAGCCTATGATGGAACAATGCACTCAGAGTCGGATAGAAGACTATATATCTGATATACATATGGCGGAGGAGATGATCTCCACGCCATAAAATATCTACCCTCAAGCTCAAAGGGCCAGCCCGTCATTGGCTCAAAAGCCTCCCAGAAAATACTGTTGGAAGTTGGGAAGAGCTCGAGGAAGCGTTTAGAGCAAATTTTCAAGGAACTTATGTCCGCCTCCGGATGCGATGACCTAAGTCACATAACTCAACAGCCCGGAGAGTCGTGCATGAAATTCGGAACAGGTTCCTTACCAAAAGAACCAAATAGTCGATCGTCCGGACGCCAAGCCTTAGCAGCTTTTAAGCACAATGTCCGAGACGAATGGCTCGCCAGACACCTCGGTCAAGAGAAACCAAGGACAATGACCGCATTAACATGCCTCATGACCCGCTTCTGTGCAGGAGAGGATAGCTGGCTGGCAAGATGCAGCACCAGCGACCCGAGTACATCCGAGATAAGAGATGGAAATGGAAAATCACGGCGCAGAAAAGAGCAGCGCCAGAATAAAGAGAAAAGCCCAAAGAGCACGGCAGTCAACGCCGGATTTAAAAGCTCACGGCCAAATAATAAAGCTCAGCCCCTCAAGGATGACAATGACGAACCGCCTAACCTACACAAAATTCGGGTCGGATATGTCAAATCCACAAGACCGGAAGGCCCGCAAATCACACCCACAGGGATTGTTGGGTTTTCAAACAGTCCGGCCGATTAAACGCCGAACACAAGGGGCTCGACGCGTCCAGTGAATAAGATAAACCCCGCCAGCAGGGCACCGGAAAACAAAAACTTTCCCACAAAGGGTCAAGGCAGTAAACTCACTTCGCGTGAGGACAAGGAAAAACAGAGCGGCACTTTCTAAAAAGAGCTTCGCACGGTCCAGCCCAAACAAACTATAGAGATTGGATATCAAAACCAATCACTTTCGACCACCTGGATTATGCTAGAAGCGTCAAACGCAGGAAGGACTCCCCGATTTTGAATCGATCATAGACGGATTGCAATTCACAAACGCCCTAATGGACGGAGGCAAAGTGACTTAAACTCGCTATATTCAAACACAATCCGTCGGATGGGGATAGACCCTACCAAAATTCGACACAGCCGCACTTCCTTCAAAGGAGTGACGCCAGCCCTTACGCCAAGTGCAGGCTCGATATTACTCGAAGTCGGTTCGGATCGCGAACAATTTTCGACGAGAAAAGTTAATTTTCCATATCGTCCCATTTAAAAGTGAATATCAAGCACTGTTGGGACGAAAGGCTTTTGTCCGCTTCAACGCCATACCACATTACGCGTCTCTTACAATTAAGATGCCCGGTCCCCATGGCGCCATCTCAGTGCGAGGGTCATTTATAGACCCTGACTTGGATAGACGAATCCGACTCAAGAAAGTTAGGGCTCCCTAGCCGCATACCCTTTCACAAGGGGCTGAGCGCACAACTAAACGCGGTTTCCTATAAACCTAGCTTTAATTATTTACACTTATTCTTTTGCATATTTTTCGCACGAACTGTTTCTAAAACTAAAACGTTCCTCTCTTTCTACAGATGAACAACGTATGCACTGGCCCGTGATAACGCAATAACGGAGACACAGCGCAGACGCAGAGGGACCCGTCGCAAGGATTCTCTTGATTAAGACCCTACGTAGACCTTTTTATTATGTCTCTTGTTGTTAATCTCCTCGGCTTCTTCCTATAGCCAAAGCGAGCTCGACGCTTTGGCATCGGCGCGTCGAAGACAATGCCCGCACGGACAGAAGGGCTTAGGGCATAATTCTGCCCGTTATCATAAAGTCCGAACACCTTCGGAGTGTTCGGCGTCTCAAGTTAGGCATTATATGCATCAGCTCGAATCATGTCTTTGGTCAAATGTTGGGTTTGCCCGGCTCCGTGTTTTGCTGCCTTACATTCCAGATCACCCGCTAACGCGGCACCGGAGAACTCTGCGATTGTGCCCTAGTTCGGCCGGGCGAGCACCTCAAGAGAGAAAGCCGAAAGCGATCGTCATGATATAGCGAGAGTCCGTCACCACTTGATCGACTATCAAAATGTTTAGAATTCCCGCTTGACGAAGGACCGCTTCGGTCAGCACATACGCACCCGAATCCGGAGATGTGCGGTGTCATTAGGGGTTATATCGTAGCCCCACCCTCGAGCTCCATTGGCTAAGTGAAAGAGATAAAGAATTATAGTCCGGATTGCCTCGTTCGCTACGCTACCACCTCCTTATAAAAGGACCGTGACGTCGGATTAAAGTGTGAAAACGCGCCATTTTGTAAACACCCCAAAGACCTTGTGCGAGGGGTCAAGTCAAGATCGCATCTTTCAAAGTTATACACAAGTATACTTAAACGGCCGCAAGGAGAAGTTTTACTACTTGGAAGCACAAGTATAAAAAGCATTCATACTATAATCATTGATTTACAAGTCTGCGTTCATTTGAACGTTACATTCTTTGAGCATCGCGCCTTTACTTTACGAGCACCGCGCATGACTTCTCCGGTAGTGCTCGGCAGGAGCCGGCTTTCATCCGGACCGGGCAAAGAACGGCGGTGGCATCCATCTCGGATAATGCGCTTTACACGGGCGAGCCATCCGCGCCCTCGATGCAGGCCGACCGTTTCATCTCCTTGATATGCGGCACCGCCCCAAGGAACCGCCGCAGATGGGCAAGTAGCTCGTCGCTTTGACCTTTCTCGCCGGACATGGGCCACGATAGCGGTCATGGCCAGTCCGGACAGTCTATTCAGTTCGCCCATTCGCCAACCTATCCGTCGAGGAAGAGCGCGATCCGGGCTGTGGAATTGAGACCAATACAACTCTTCCGCCTCGTGATCCCCTTGGCTCCGGAAGTGCTTAACGGCATCAGCCGCACTCGCAGCCAAGTCCATGAAAGGATCCTCCGAACTCCACAGCCGCTCAAATTGAGCGTACTTGGCATCCATAAACCACCGACGCATAAGAAAAGGCTTGCCAGCCACGATTTCTCCGGCTTGGCACAGCTCCTCCTTCATAGCCCGCATTGCAGAGCGGGCATCCTTGGCTTCGGCGGTGGCCTTCTTCAGGTCTTCCCGCTCCGATAGGCGCTCCTTTTCAAGAGCATCGCTACGGTCGGTAGCATCCTTTAATTTCTTGGCCAATTCGGCCACCTCCGCCCTGCTTAGGCAGTGCGCAGCCTTTTCGGCCTTCAACTCTTCGGCCGCCCTCGCGGCAGCCGCATCACTCCTTCGGGCTTGCTCCTTAGCTTGTGCAAGCTCGGCCCGAAGGATCTCCACAGCAGCAGCATTGTCTGTATAAATAGCATATAACTTATCAGAGGAGGGCTTTAACCCACTCAATAAAGCGGCTGCGGAGAATTTATTTACCTTGCGACTCGTCAAGTCACTGATTGACAAGTGCGATGTCAAGATCTCGCCATGTCCAGCTTGTCGACTCGCCAAGAATCGATCAGTCCGGCTGGCCTCGACTATCCGCCACCAGATCGTAATGGCGGTATTCATTACCGAGATATTTAGATTTTCGATCCTCGACGCACGCTGTCGCCTTCGACAACCTATCGAGTCTCGGGGCTACTATCTACAGGCGCATTTTTATATGCACAACTGTTAAAAACAAAGGGTGCACCATTTTCAGATACCTCAAATCCCGCCAAAGAAGCTCATGGCAGCGTCACGCAATCCGCGCCAGCGGATGAAATCCTTCCAACCACCATACGCATTAACGCACGGTGATCTTTCAAATGGACGCCTCTCAGCAGACTCTTGATTCTCCCGCCGCTTCGCTGGTGCCGAACTCTCTCCGCCCCTCGGACTCGGGACGCCCCGTGGCGACACTTCGGGCTCGCTTTGCCTCATCTGGCAGCGCTGCAGACGGAGGCGACGCTCTCCATCATCTCCGGAAGAAGATCCCCGAGGATGAACTCATCTCGAGACGGCTGCAGATCCGAACTGCGATATAAATATTTCGTTACCTCTGAAGCATACGAAGGTATTTCCTTATTAAACTTCTTCTTTCATACTCACGGCTCGTTGGAGGGCTAGTCCTTGGCGATGATTGCGCGTCCGGATTCTCTCCGACGCCGGACTTCGGTGGGGATTTCTTCCCACGCTTAGGGGCTGGGACCTCCGGATCTTCGAGGCGGTCCTCTTCTCCTCTCAAGGAGGGATCCTTGGTTCCTCCTCTTGCCGCCTTTGGACGGAAGTATTAGCTCCTTTATCTCCCGTCGCCGCCTCTATGGGCGCAACCTCCAACATTCTCGACCAAAGACGGGCTCCAGTCACGGTCTCTCGGGGGGGGACGGACACCTTATCAGCCTTGATTGCGCCACCCATTCCTGTAAAGAATAAAGGGTCGAGACGATCTTTTGAAAGGCATACATACAGAATGTCCGGCTTTGAGCTATTTACCCGAGTATCCGGCGATCGCGCTTAATCCCGCATCCTCGCCAAATCCGACAGCCACTGCGGTCCAAGAACAGCCCGACATCTCCGAGGGTGTCGCACCCATGAAATGCTGGAGGATACGAGGTCCCTCCGGATTGAACTCCCATAAATGGAGAGGACAACATTTGCAGGGTAGGAGGTGCCTAGTTAGCATGACCTGCATCGCCTTGACCAGGTCAATCTCCCTTGTTTGAAGGTCTCGAATCCGCCCAGAGTGCGGGCACGCCCTGGACGGCCCCAGCTGAGCCCTTGATCGACCCACGACATCACCGCCGTGGAGGTCCCGGCGGAAAGAGGGCGGCGGCTTTTGCTTGTCGCCCTAGGAACAATGATGTAAAACCACTCCGCTGCCACGATCCTGTTCCTCTTGAAGGAACCTTCGAGCCACGGGCATCGACCTTCCCGCTTATGGTCGCCCACAAGACTCGCTTGGCGCCCCGATCATCTTGGCTCCACCTTAAATGTTTTCAGCCACAGCGAAGTGGGGATGACGCGGAGGAAGGCTTCGCAGACAATGATAAATGCGAAGATATGGAGGATGGACTCGGAGCCAAGTCGTGGAAGTCCAGCCCGAGTAGAACAGAGCCCCTCACGAAAGGATCCGTCGGAAGCCTAATCCCGACGGAGGTGAGATCTGAAACCACGTATTCGCCGGGCTCGGGGTTGGCACGGCCTGCCCTGGGCAGCAACTCGGCGAAACGTGAGGCTGTACTTGGCCTCACGCAACTTCAATATGTCCTCCTCCGTGACGGAGGAGGGCATCCACCGGCCCTGGAGGTCGGAGCCGGACATTGTTGTGGATCCGAAGCGCTCGAATCTGAAGCTCTAGGTGTTGGAACTGGGAGCGGAGGAAAGATTCGATGCGAGGTTGAAAGACAAGGACAGGCCTTGGTCCTCTTATAAAGGGGGAAGAAATACCAAGGGCCGTCTCCGTGACCGTTTGGGATTCCCCTTCGATAGAGGAGGCGTGGCGACGGGAACGGTTGGGTTACCCACGCACGTATTGATGAGGATCCCGGAATAAGGGGAGCACGATCTCTGCTTCGACAGGACGTGCCAAGGAAACCGCTTCGCTAAACGTGCTGAAGTGGTATAGTAATTCAAACAGAGGCTTGGTGCCGGTGTGATGTCACGCCGCATAATACGTCAGCAGATTGGATTGGTGTATATGTTTTATTCTCTCTACGTTTGGAATGTGGAAATTATTTTGCAGAGCCGGACACTATCCTGGTGTTCATTATCTTCTCCGGATTATTCAAGGGAGGAACCCGCCTTGCAATGCCGAACATTATGCACGCCGGACTTATCGTCATTGAAGACTGGTTCAGGGGCTACTGAGGGAGTCCTGGACTAGGGGATGTCCGAACAGCCGGACTATCAATATCCGCCGGACTCCCAGACTACGAAGATAGAAGATTGAAGACTCCGGCTCGTGTCCGGAAGGTACTTTCCTTGGCGTGGAAGGCAAGCTTGGCAATACGGATATTTAGATCTCCTACCATTGTAACCGACTCTGTGTAACCCTAGCCTCTCCGGTGTCTATATAAACCGGAGGGCCTTAGTCCGTAGGACGAACATTACATCTCAACAATCATACCATAGGCTAGCTTCTAGGGTTTAGACTCCTTGATCTCGTGGTAGATCTACTCTTGTACTACCCATATCATCAATATTAATCAAGCGGGACGTAGGGTATTACCTCCATCGAGAGGGCCTGAACCTGGGTAAAAAACATTGTGTCCCTCGTCTCCTGTTACCATCCGCCTAGACGCACAGTTCGGGACCCCCTACCCGAGATCCGCCGGTTTTGACACCGACAGGGAGGTTGCTTAACATAAACTTCCTCCTCTATTTCATCATTTAGAAAGGCACTTTTGATATCATTTGGTACAAGGTGATATCATGATGATTAGCATATGCAAGTAAGATGTGAATGGACTCAAGTCTAGCAACGGGGGCGTAAGTCTCACCATAGTCCATACCTTCGACTTGTGTGTAGCCTTGGGCTTATTTAGACGTGCTTTGTTGCGTAACTACTTGTCGATCTTCATCTTGCTTGTTGCGAAACACCCATTTGGTACCGATGACGTTGTGGTTGTTGTCGGGCTTCTCAACCAATGTCCAAACTTGATTCCTCTCAAAGTTATGTAGCTCTTCATGCATAGCATTTATCCAATCTGGATCTTCCAGTGATTCTTCAACCTTCATAGGTTCAATGCTAGAGATGAAAGAATAGTTTTCACAAAAGTTAGCTAAATGAGTTTTAGAGCGAGTGATTCTCCCGGTTTGAATTTCATTGTAGATTTGCTCGACGGGATGATCTTTAGCAACTCTTGCTCGAACTCGTGAAAGCTTTTGCTTGGCTCTTCTTTGAGCTTCTTCATCTTGTTCTTCTTCTTCTTGGCCTTCTTCATTGTTGGCATTGTCGTTCTCTTGTCGTGGTGAAGAAGCAGGTTGTTGACGTTCATCTTGATGCACTTCCTCATTTTCTTCATCTTGGTGTGTCCCGCTTGTGGATGCTTCCGTATCAACTCTTGGTTCACCTTGTTTTGAAGTTGAAGCTTCCACTTGGACGGACGAGGTACTCTCCTTCACCTCCGTTGGACGAACCTTGCCAATAGCCATGTCTTGAATTGCTTCCGAAGGATCTTTGTCACCTGCACCAATTGGCAATTGCTCTATTTGCGAGCCGTTAGATTCATCAAACTTCACATCTACCGTTTCTTCAACCTTTCGGGTGAAATTGTTGTAGACACGGTAAGTGTGAGAGTTTGAGCCATAACCTAGTAGGAAAACTTCATGAGATTTAGGAGCAAATTTAGAGCGACGATGCTTATCAAGAATGTAGAACTTTGAGCCGAATACTCGAAAGTATCCAGCTTGGGGTTTGTTACCGGTGAGGAGCTCGTATGCCGTCTTGCTGAGTAGCTTGTGAAGATACAAGCGATTTGTTGCATGACAAGCTGTCTCAACCGCTTCCGCCCAAAAGTGCTTCGGCATCTTGTACTCATCAAGTATTGTTCTCGCCATTTCGATGAGCGTCCGGTTCTTCCTCTCAACAACTCCGTTTTGTTGAGGTGTGTACGTAGCCGAGAACTCGTGTGAAATCCCTTCTTCGTCAAGAAAGGTGTCCACATTTGCGTTTTTGAACTCCGTTCCGTTGTCACTGCAAACCTTCTTGATCTTCACTTCAAATTGATTTTGAGCCTTCCTTGCGAAGTTTTTGAAGATCTTTTGGACCTACGATTTATCATCGAGAAAGAACACCCACGTAAATCTTGAAAAATCATCAACTAGAACAAGACCAAAAGAATTTCCACCGAGACTCTTGTAAGAGTTGGGACCAAAGAGATCCATGTGAAGTAGCTCGAGTGGCCTCCTTGTGGTCATGATGTTCTTCATGGGATGCCTTCCTCCAACCTGTTTACCTTCCTGACAAGCGCTGAAAAGTCTATCCTTATCAAATATGACATCATTAACTCCAAGGATATGATCTCCTTTAATAAGCTTGTCAAGGTTTCGCATACCAACATGACCTAATCGTCTATGCCACAACCAACCTTTCGAGGATTTAGCAATGAAGCAAGCTTTAGGTTGTCCCTTTTTAGTGAAATCAACAATGTATAGATCACCTGTACACACACCAGTAAAGACCATTTTATGATTATCTCGACGAAACACTTGGCAATCTACTTCAGTAAATAGAACATTGAAACCGAAATCAGCAAGTTTAGATACTGAAAGTAAGTTGTAACCAAGAGATTCAACGAGCATGACATTTTGTATGGAGCTATCATGTGATATGGCCACCTTACCAAGGCCAACCACCTTACCCTTTGAGTTGTCACCGAAAGTAACATACTTTCGAGGACTATCGTTGTCTGCAAGCTCACGAAACATGTCTTTATCTCCGGTCATGTGATCGGTACATCCACTATCAAGAACCCATTCCTTTCCTCCTGACATATATCCCCGAAGATTTCCCATAAGACCAAAATGTCTCATTGCATCATCAAGATCGAAGTCACTATCATCATCCTCATCATAGTATCCATGTTCAACATCGTCATGTGGTGGATCAAGTCCTAGAGAGGGTGATTCATTAGAATGAGTTTGACAATGATCTTGCTTATGAATTTTTATGGCTTCGGAAATAATATCACTAATAATACCAACATTTCCTTTGGCATACATAAGATTAGTAAGCTCAAATAGACGATCACCAAACATAGGATCACTAGTATTCATCTTACTCAATGCAATAGACTTATGGAGAATTTCATCAAGATTTTTCAAGGAATAATCGGGAAATCGTTCATCAAGAAATTTCCATATGGTGTAGGCACACTTGAAAGTAGGCAAACATCCAAGCAAGTTTCTAGGCAATCCTCTAATGATAAGTTTGGCAGTTCTAAGATTCCTAATCATGTCAATTGACTCATCATGGGTAGGATGCATAGGATCAACATAAGGTGCATAAGGGCTAGCAATGTACTTGTTAAAATGATATTGATTGAAAATAACAAGCATCTCATTTTTCCACTCATGAAAATAATCTCCATCAAGAATAGGCACTCTATGTCTAAGACTCCCAATAGTAGACTCGTCCATCTTCCTCCAATGGTGATTAAACCAAAGCAATGGAAACCTGGCTTTGATACCACTTGTAGGACCTTGAGAAGAGGTGTCTAGGGGGGTGATTAGACACTAAGTGCCAAAGTTGCAGTTTTTAAGTTTCCTTAAGTTTAAGTGGAGTTTAGGCACAAGTTTAATGTTCACACTACATATCAAGCAAGCATGCAAAGAATATATGAGCAGCGGAAAGTAAAGCATGCACTTGCAAGAAAGTAAAGGGAAGGGTTTGGAGGATTCAAACGCAATTGGAGACACGGATGTTTTTGGCGTGGTTCCGATAGGTGGTGCTATCGTACATCCACGTTGATGGAGACTTCAACCCACAAAGGGTAACGGCTGTGCGAGTCCACGGAGGGCTCCACCCACGAAGGGTCCACGAAGAAGCAACCTTGTCTATCCCACCATGGCCGTCGCCCACGAAGGATTTGCGTCACTAGCGGTAGATTTTCACGAAGTAGGCGATCTCCTTGCCCTTACAAACTCCTTGGTTCAACTCCACAATCTTGTCGGAGGCTCCCAAGTGACACCTAGACAATCTAGAAGACACCACTCTCCAACAAGTAACAAATGGTGCCTTGATGATGAACTCCTTGCTCTTGTGCTTCACATGATAGTCTCCCCAACACTCAACTCTCTCTCATAGGTTTTGGATCTGGTGGAAAGAAGATTTGAGTGGAAAGCAACTTGGGGAAGGCTAGAGATCAAGATTCATCTGGTAGGAATGGAATATCTTGGCCTCAACACATGAGTAGGTAGTTCTTTCTCAGAAAATGTATGCTGGAAGTGTAGGTTCGTTCTGATGGCTCTCTCCACGAATGAAGAGGAGGTGGAGGGGTATATATAGCCTCCACACAAAATCTAACCGTTACACACAATCTACCAAACTCGGTGGGACCGAATCGTTAAACTCGGTCAGACCGATTCAGCAAATAATGTGACCGTTAGGGTTTTCGGTGGGACCGAAATGCAACTCGGTGAGACCGATTTGGTTAGGGTTAGGGCATAACGTAATCTCGGTAGGATCGATTACACAAACTCGGTGAAACCGATTTGGTAATAAACTTTCCAGAGAGTTGGTCAGGTAAACTCGGTGGGACCAATTACTCAACCTCGTTGAGACCGATTTTGGTAATAAGTTTTCCAGAGAGTTTGCATTTTAATCTCGGTAGTACCGATTGCTCAAACTCGGTGAGACCGATTTGATAATGGACATACATAGAGAGATTACAATCCCATCTCGGTGAGACCGAGATCCCTATCGGTGAGACCGATTTGCTTAGGGTTTGTGGCAGTGGCTATGACTTATGGAATCGGTGGCGCCGGATAGGAAGAATCGGTGTGACCGATTTTGGCTTTAGGTTTAGGTCATTTGTGGAAGTGGGAAAGTAGTTGAGGGTTTTGGAGCATATCACTAAGCACATGAAGCAAGAATCTCATTAAGCAACACCTCATCCCTCCTTGATAGTATTGGCTTTTCCTATAGACTCAATGTGATCTTGGATCACTAAAATGTAAAATGAAGAGTCTTGAGCTTGAAGCTTGAGCCAATCCTTTGTCCTTAGCATCTTGAAGGAGTTCCCACATCCTTTAGTCCATGCCACTCCATTGTTGAACTTATCTGAAACATGCTAGATAAAAGTGTTAGTCCAACAAGAGATATGTTGACATTAATTACCAAAACCACCTAGGGAGCACTTGTGCTTTCAGCATTACCAAGAGGGCCCAGAGATACCTCTCCGACAATCGGAGTGACAAATCCTAATCTCGAAATACGCCAACTCAACATGTACCTTCGGAGACACCTGTAGAGCTCCTTTATGATCACCCAGTTACGTTGTGATGTTTGGTAGCACACAAAGTGTTCCTCAGGTAAACGGCAGTTGCATAATCTCATAGTCATAAGAACATGTATAAGTCATGAAGAAAGCAATAGCAACATACTAAACGATCAAGTGCTAAGCTAACGGAATGAGTCAAGTTAATCACGTCATTCTCCTAGTGATGTGATCCCGTTAATCAAATGACAACTGATGTCTATGGTTTGGAAACTTAACCATCTTTGATTAACAAGCTAGTCAAGTAGAGGAATACTAGTGACACTATGTTTGTCTATGTATTCACACATGTATTATGTTTCCGGTTAAAACAATTCTAGCATGAATAATAAACATTTATCATGAAATAAGGAAATAAATAATAATTTTATTATTGCCTCTAGGGCATATTTCCTTCAGTCTCCCACTTGCACTAGAGTCAATAATCTAGTTCACATCGCCATGTGATTTAACACCAATATTCACATCTGTATGTGATTAATACCCATAGTTCACATCATCATGTGATCAACACCTAAAGGGTTTACTAGAGTCAATAATCTAGTTCACATCGCTTATGTGATTAACACCCAAAGAGTACTAAGGTATGATCATGTTTTGCTTGTGAGAGAAGTTTAGTCACGGGTTTGACACATTCAGAGCCGTATGTATTTCGCAAATATTCTATGTCTATAATGCTCTGCACGGAGCTACTCTAGCTAATTGCTCCCACTTTCAATATGTACCCAGATTGAGACTTAGAGTCATCTGGATCGGTGTAAAAGCTTGCACCGATGTAAACTTTTACAACGAACTATTTTATCACCTCCATAATCGGGAAACATTTCCTTAGTCCTCACGAAGGATATTCTTCACCAATGTCCAGTGATCTACTCCTAGATCACTATTGTACTCCTTTGCCAAACACAGGGTAGAGTATACAATAGGTCTGGTCCATAGCATGGCATACTTTATAGAACCTATGACTTTCATTCTCTTTCTATTTACTGTCGTGGTCGGGATTTGAGTCTTACTCAATTTCACACCTTTGCAAAACAGGCAAGAACTATTTCTTTGGCTGTTACATTTTGAACTATTTCAAAATCTTGTTAAGGTATGTACTCATTGAAAATCTTATCAAGCGTCTTGATCTATCTCAATAGATATTGATGCTTAATATGTAAGTAGCTTTACTGAGGTCTTTCTTTGAAGAAATCCTTTTAAACACTCCTTTATGCTTTCCAAAAAATTCTACATCATTTCTGATCAACAATATGTCACTCACATATATTTATCAGAAAGGTTGTAGTGCTCCCACTCACTTTCTTGTAAATACAGGCTTCACCGCAAGTCCGTATAAAACCATATTCTTTGATCAACTAATCAAAGCGTATATTCCAACTCCGAGATGCTTGCACCAGTCCATAGATGGATCGCTGGAGCTTGCACATTTTGTTAGCACCTTTCGAATTGACAAAACCTTCTGGTTGCATCATATACAATTCTTCTTTAAGAAATCCATTAAGGAATGTAGTTTTGACATCGATTTGCCAAATTTCATAAAATGTGGCAATTGCTAACATGATTTGGACAGACTTTTAAGCATCGATACGAGTGAGAAAATCTCATTGTATTCAACACCTTGAACTTGTCAAAAAACTTTTTGCGACAAGTCAAGCTTTGTAGATAGTAACACTACTATCAGCGTTTGTGAAAGTGCAACTAATCCCCAGGTGGTTTTGGTAATTAATAACAACATATATATCATTGAACTAATCATTTCTTGAGAATATTTCAGAAAGTTCAGTGATATGGGAATGGCAATGACTGATGATGTGGACCCCTCAAAATGCTAAGGAAAACATTGGCAAAAGCTCAAGACTCCATTTTTGGTTTAGTGATCCAAGATCACATTGAGTCCATAGGAAAGCCAATACTATTAAAAGGGGGTGAGGTTATGATGATGATCTGGTTGCTCTAAAGTGCTTAGTGATTTATCTCTCAAACATTCAGCAATCTTTCATTCCAACATAAACTCATAAGTAATCTCGGTCCCACCGATTCCAAACTCACCACACCGAGATGAACCACCTCACCATATAGCCAAACCCTAAGAATCTCGGATTTTCCGATTCCAAACTCGGTCATTCGAAATTGGTGTTGCCAAGCTTCAGAACCTTCAGACTCAAATCGGTGTCACCGAGATGAGAAAGTCGGTCCCACCGAGATTGGCAAACCCTAGACTTTGGAAGAATCGGTCTAACCGAGATTGTATTTTCGGTCCCAAGAAAATCCCAACGCTCACAAGATTTGAACTTTCGGTCCGACCGAGTTGTCAACTTCGGTCCGACCGAGATTGCTCGAATGTGTGTAACGGTTGGATTTTGTGTGGAGGCTATAAATACCCTCCACCTCCTCTTCATTCGTGGAGAGAGCCATCGAAAGATCTACCACTCCTACCTTACATTTACGAGAAGAAAACTACCTACCCTTGTGTTGAGATCAAGTTTCTCCACTCCCACCATATGTCACTTGATTTCTAGTCTTTCCAAGTTGCTTTCCACTCAATCCTTCCTCCACCACAGCCAAATCAGTGAGGAGAGTTGAGTGTTGGGGAGATTATCATTTGAAGCACAAGAGCAAGGAGTTCATCATCACCAACCCCATCTATTACCTTTTGGAGGGTGGTGCCTCCTAGATTGGTTAGGTGTCGCTTGGGAGCCTCCGTCATGATGTGGAGTTGAACCAAGGAGTTTGTAAGGGCAAGGAGATCGCCTACTTCGTGAAGATCTACCCGAGTAAGGCTAGTCCTCCGTGGGCGTAAGCCATGATGGCATAGACAAGGTTGCTTCTTCGTGGACCCTTCGTGGGTGGAGCCTCCGTGGACTCATGGCAGCCGTTACCCTCCGTGGGTTGAAGTCTCCATCAACGTGGATTGACGATAGCACCACCTATCGGAACCACGAGAAAAAATCTCCGTGTCTCCATTGCGTTTGCTCTTCTCCTCCTCTCATTTACTATACATGCAATTTACTTTCCGCTGCCATATCTCTAGAATTGCATGTGTAGGGTGATACTTGACTTGGTTATCATTGTGAACTTGCTAAGAAACTACTCCAATCAAAAGGCAAAAATTTTAAGTTGTCAAGTAGTCTAATCACCCCCCCTCTAGACATACTTCCGATCCTACAAGTGGTATCAGAGCTTTGGTCTCCATTGGATTGGTTTCCATTGCATTGGACTCCATAAGCTTGGTTTCACAGCCTAGGAGAGTATGGCGTCTAGTGAGGGTAATTTTCGTAGAGGTCCTTACTTTGATGGTTCAAACTTTGCTAGTTGGAAGCATAAAATGAAAATGCATATTCTTGGACATAACCCTGCCGCATGGGGCATTATTTGTGTTGGCTTGCAAGGTGAGTTCTTCGAAGAAGGAAAAGTTCCGGATCGCGAAGCTACTGCGGATGAGTTGCGGATGTTACAGAACAATGCTCAAGCTTGTGACATTCTCTTCAATGCTTTGTGTCCCGAGGAGTTCAACCGAAAGTGGTGTATGTGGTCTGTTTAGGCATTTCGGTTTCACCGAATTGATAGACTCGGTCAGACCGACATGTATTCTGTGAAAACCTAAAACTAAAGTTTGAACTCATTCTTTTTGCAAAATCCTCTGCAGTTTGTGATAACTCTTCTATTCTGCCTATACCTATTCTTTTCACAGGTTGTCGACATGTCGAAGGAAGTGACAATGTAACAGTCCGAGATGCCGATTGAGATTCCGTATAGCTACAAGTCGAAGCAAGCAGCTTTTCAGATGATGGAGAGAGAAGCACTCCAAGTGGATCGCTGCACTGCCACCGGGCCAGGAGGAAGAGAAATTCAGATGAGGAAGATTCAGACTTCATTGTCGATGAGGAAATAACCTCAAAGCCTAAAAGGCAAGTGGTTGCCAAGAGCTATCAAGGAAAGATTCAAAGAAAGGCACAAGCAAGGTGAAGAAATCCTCTGTTGCACGAAGCTCAAGATGGAAGAAACCTCCAAAGAAGATCAAGAAGACTTCCAAGAGGAAGAGGAAAGTTCATGAAGAGACTGCTCACGATGATGATGATTACGACGAGGAAGCACCTCGGCCTCCTCGAAGCGAAGTTGATGGGAGATGCCATCGAGGCAGGAGCACCTCCAAAAGCTAAGCCTTGATTCCGGCAAAAGGCAGCCCAAGCCAAACCAATTGCCAAGCCCAAGAAGACTGTGAGGAACATACCGCTTCAGAGAAGAAGAAGGACAATGTGCCACCTGCAGAATCGATGATGAGGCTCATGTTTTGCTCAAGCTCGCATGAAACCGCCAGTTCATAATGAAGCTCATCCTCGAGCTGAAAATATGAAGGAGAGAAAGGACAAAGGACTCAAAGCTATGGAGGCAAACAGATCCATATGCCGGCAGGAGAAGAACAAAGCGATTGACTCAAGATTCCACACTAGAGAGCAACAAGACTTTTATGAGGCAGTGCTCATGGACAAGAAGCCAATTGTTCTTGACACGAGATCGCTGACCGGGAATACATCGATAGTGAAGAGCACAGAGACTTTTTCCCACATGTGCATGAAAGCTTCACTTGCTTGTGGGATTGCAGATTTCGTTGGTCGAAATTGACCGCTGGAACGATGAGATGATCATGCGTTCTATGCCACCGCACACTTCTATCCAGATGGCAGGATTGTATGGATGATGAGGGCGTAGATTCCATTCTACTTGTTGAGGAATGGAGAGCATTGCTGAACGCACTCAGTTTCAAGGGAAGATGATATTGATGTGTATGGCATTCGAAGAAAATCACGAGTCAATGAAGAACATGTATAATGAGGTTGATGAGAAGGATGTAGAGATCTGGAAGCTTGGTTCATCTACTACCTTGAGTGCAGGTCTCCCAACCACCAACACCATTACGAGGCATACATTGATGCCTAAGTCGGGGACCACCGCATGATAAGAGGGTACTCTATCAACATGCTGCACATTCTAGATCGAAGACACCTTTTAAGGTGATGGACCGATAGTTGAGACTATCAAGAGGATGAAGGTGACCGTAAGAGGTCGTGTGGGTTTGCTCCGCATATTCAGATGCTCATCAATGCCAAGTTTGGCACGGACACCTACTGTTGGATAGACCCCACTTGCCACCGCAGCCTTTGAACATGAGGACAATGAGGTTGTGATGACCGAGAATGCTCCCACATCGTAGAAGGACATGCTAAGTCTGAAGTCGCTAAACAAGCTAAAGCCGAGAAGGAAGCAAAGAAGAAAGCCCAAGAGCGTTGCAGAACAACTTCTTGAAGCCACTCGGAGAATTGAGCTACGCTTTGCCAGCATAGTGCAATCTCGGGAGAGCCTTGAGAGGATCGTTGAGGATAAGTTCCATGCTCGACGCTGTCGATCAAGTGCGTGTCACCGTCAACAAGCTTGATGCGATATCGAGGAAGCTAAGAGGAGAAAGGCGAGAACTCATGAAGGAGATGGAAGGTGACATGGTCCAGGATGACTATGAGCAGCCTGCTGCAGTGCCCACAAAGCCCAGATCAGCTGCTATTCCAGTATCAGATCCCAGGGCTACTACATCAGCACCTCCTACAGCTCCGTCGGCCCAAAGACCAGCTCCAAAGATCCACTCCTCCAGCTCCACAGACTTCAGCAGAAGCTTTCGCAGATGCAGCCATCTCCACTCCATCGACGCAGACAGGAGCCGCCAGCAGAGTCCCGAGTGACGATTAGCTCTATACCTTTCGAACTTTTTGGTAACTTGTTGCCAAAGGGGGAGAAATTGTATAGATCATAGGGCTTCGAGAGAGAGAGTGCTCGTTTTTGCTCTTTCGTTTGCGGTTTTCCTTGAGATACTTTTGAGTTCTTTGAGATACTTCGTGTGCTTGATACTACGTTTGCTCTATCTTGATGAGTGCTTGATCATACTGTGCTTAATGTGTGCTTGATGCTTATCATATTCCATTCATATCTTGTATGATCATTTACTCATGTCTTGGTGATTGGGTGCATGCTATTCATTCTTATCATTTTGTGCGCTCCACCAAGATGTATGTGACATGGAAGAGTAACCCATGATCCTAATCGATTGTGCATTTGCATTCAAACGCAAATCTTAAATAATGCACAAATTTAGGGGGAGCTCTTGCTTATCACATACTTCTCAAAGCGACGATGTTATTCATTGATTATATCATTTGTCGAAGCTTTGATCTATATGTTGTCATCAATTACCAAAAAGGGGGAGATTGAAAGTGCAACTAATCCCCAGGTGGTTTTGGTAATTAATAACAACATATATATCATTGAACTAATCATTTCTTGAGAATATTTGAGAAAGTTCATTGATATGGGAATGGCAATGACTGATGATGTGGACCCTCAAAATGCTAAGGAAAACATTGGCAAAAGCTCAAGACTCCATTTTGGTTTAGTGATCCAAGATCACATTGAGTCCATAGGAAAGCCAATACTATTAAAAGGGGTGAGGTTATGATGATGATCTGGTTGCTCTAAAGTGCTTAGTGATTTATCTCTCAAACATTCAGCAATCTTTCATTCCAACATAAACTCATAAGTAATCTCGGTCCCACCGATTCCAAACTCACCACACCGAGATGAACCACCTCACCATATAGCCAAACCCTAAGAATCTCGGATTTTCCGATTCCAAACTCGGTCATTCGAAATTGGTGTTGCCAAGCTTCAGAACCTTCAGACTCAAATCGGTGTCACCGAGATGAGAAAGTCGGTCCCACCGAGATTGGCAAACCCTAGACTTTGGAAGAATCGGTCTAACCGAGATTGTATTTTCGGTCCCACCGAAAATCCCAACGTTCACAAGATTTGAACTTTCGGTCTGACCGAGTTGTCAACTTCGGTCTGACCGAGATTGCTCGAATGTGTGTAACGGTTGGATTTTGTGTGGAGGCTATAAATACCCCTCCACCTCCTCTTCATTCGTGGAGAGAGCCATCAGAAAGATCTACCACTCCTACCTTACATTTCTGAGAAGAAAACTACCTACCCTTGTGTTGAGATCAAGTTTCTCCACTCCCACCATATGTCACTTGATTTCTAGTCTTTCCAAGTTGCTTTCCACTCAATCCCTTCCTCCACCACAGCCAAATCAGTGAGGAGAGTTGAGTGTTGGGGAGATTATCATTTGAAGCACAAGAGCAAGGAGTTCATCATCACCAACCCCATCTATTACCTTTTGGAGGGTGGTGCCTCCTAGATTGGTTAGGTGTCGCTTGGGAGCCTCCGTCATGATGTGGAGTTGAACCAAGGAGTTTGTAAGGGCAAGGAGATCGCCTACTGTGAAGATCTACCCGAGTAAGGCTAGTCCTCCGTGGGCGTAAGCCATGATGGCATAGACAAGGTTGCTTCTTCGTGGACCCTTCGTGGGTGGAGCCTCCGTGGACTCATGCAATTGTTACCCTCCGTGGGTTGAAGTCTCCATCAACGTGGATTGACGATAGCACCACCTATCGGAACCACGAGAAAAATCTCCGTGTTCCATTGCGTTTGCTCTTCTCCTCCTCTCATTTACTATACATGCAATTTACTTTCCGCTGCCATATCTCTAGAATTGCATGTGTAGGGTGATACTTGACTTGGTTATCATTGTGAACTTGCTAAGAAACTACTCCAATCAAAAGGCAAAATTTTAAGTTGTCAAGTAGTCTAATCACCCCCTCTAGACATACTTCCGATCCTACAAGTGGTATCGAGCTTTGGTCTCCATTGGATTGGTTTCATTGCATTGACTCCATAAGCTTGGTTTCACAACCTAGGAGAGTATGGCGCCTAGTGAGGGTAATTTTCAGAGAGGTCCTTACTTTGATGGTTCAAACTTTGCTAGTTGGAAGCATAAAATGAAAATGCATATTCTTGGACATAACCCCGCCGCATGGGGCATTATTTGTGTTGGCTTGCAAGGTGAGTTCTTCAAGAAGGAAAAGTTCCGGATCGCGAAGCTCTGCGGATGAGTTGCGGATGTTACGAACAATGCTCAAGCTTGTGACATTCTCTTCAATGCTTTGTGTCCCGAGGAGTTCAACAAGATCAGCCGCCTTGAGAATGCAAAAGAGATTTGGGATACTTTGGTCGAAATGCACGAAGGTACCGAGTCCGTGAAGGAATCAAAGCTAGATGTTCTTCAAGGTCACTTGACAAGTTCAAGATGAAGGAAGGTGAAGGAGTCGCTGAAATGTACTCTAGGCTTGCTCTCATCACCAATGAGATGGCAGGCTTAGGAAGCGAAGAAATGACCGACCGATTCATCATCAAGAAGATTCTCAGAGCTTTGGATGGAAAGTATGACACCGTGTGCACTTTGATCCAAATGATGCCAAACTACAAAGATCTCAAGCCTACCGAAGTCATTGGAAGGATTGTTGCTCATGAGATGACACTTAAAGATAAGGAAGAGCTTCACAACAAGTCTAGTGGTGCTTACAAAGCTGCAGTTGAAGCTCCCACATCCTCAAGTGACAAGCTAGTTTCCAATGAAGAGATAAGCCTAATGGTGAAGAACTTCAACAAATTCTACAAGAGTAGAAGCAAGGAAAGAAGCTCAAAGTCTAGATCATATGATGAAAGGAGATCTTCTAGTCGTGATCGAAACTGCTACAATTGTGGAAGACCGGACACTACTCAAATGAGTGTTCGACTCCCCACAAGAGAAGAGAAGAGTCTCCAAGAAGAAGAAGCTCAAGAGAAGAGTCGCCTCGAAAGGAGAGAAGGAGTAGAGATGATCGTTATGAACGAAGATCCTCTCGGAGAAGCAAGGATTAGGAAAGGAAAGACAAGTCATCAAAGAGCTACACAAGAAGAAAACATCAAGCTCATGTTGGTGAATGGGTTTCCGGCCCGACTCGACAATCACTCCGAAAGAAGCTATCACTCCAACTCCGAATACTGATCAAGATGAAGGTGTTGCGGTCTTGCTCTCGTATCCTCCAACTCCAAATCCTATGACATATTTGATTCACCAAATGAGGGAATTGGAAGATGCTTCATGGCAAAAGGCCCCAAGGTATCACATCCTGAGTTTATTGACTTTGATAGTGATGAGGATGACTTGCTTGGTGAAGATGAGCTCTTACATGACAAATCTAGTGAGCTTAGTAATGATGAACATGCTAGTAGTCTTTATAGTCGAGATGAGTCGAATGACAATGCTATGAAGGAGATTGAGCGTCTGACTAAAGAACTAAACACTCTTAAGTTAGCTCATGAAACAACTCAAGAAGATCATAGAGAGCTCCTAAGATCTCATGAGAAGCTACGCTTCGAGAAGCTCAATCTAGAGCAAGAACATGAGTTTCTAAAAGCTATCAATGACGATCTTCGAAAGAAGAGTTCTTCATATCTTGCCAAACGACTTCTCTTGTCTAATTTCTTGCCACCTATCAAAACTAAGCATGACAAGCATAAGAAAAATTCTTCATCTAGTAGTAACAATAATTATGTTAAATCAAATGTTGTTACTTCTAGTAATTCTCTTGATTCCACTAACAATGTTTCAAGCCAAGTTTCACTTGAGCAAGAAAATAGTCTATTGAAAGGGATTATAGAGAAAGGTGTCTACAAGAGTCTTGCCGAAGCAAGAGCTTTGAGGAAATTGTTCGCAAACAAGGAAGACACCGAAGAATCAAGGAATTGGTTTTGAGCGAAAGTTCAACGCCGAGGGTGTTGAATGGGAAGAAGGTCAATATCCCACTCCAAAGTTTGTTTCTCAAGAAGAGAAGTATGATCCTACTTCTTCAAACGAGGAACAAGCTCAAGATGACCTTCCACCACAAGACCACAAGCTAAAAGGCAAGGACAAGCTTCAAGAGGAGATTGATGCATTCATTGAAGCACCCAAGGCCATGGTCAAGTGGGTTCCCAAGGCAACTTCAAGTTCTACTTCAACAAGCTCAACTACTACCCCAAGGATTCCCATCAAGATGATGTGGATCCCGAAGAAGAAGAACTAGAGAGTTCTTGAGGGTGACTCCGCCAATATACTTCACTCATATTCATTTTGGCAAGGACTTGTGCAATCAACTTCCACATCTTGCACTAGTTCATGGAGTCACAAACCCTCATGTTGGTAAGTCAAGGGACAAGGTAATCATTGCTTTCATGGACATCATCTATTGTGAACTTCAATCTATGTCCATGGATATTCTTGTTTGTTCCTTGTGGGACTAACCCATGTAGGTATTGAAAGTGCCCGAATCCAAAGGATTGCTCCCAACTCTTGATGATCTTCATCAACATTGAGCATCCACATCTTCAACATCTACATGAAGTCTTCAACGACAACCCAAGGTTAGTTTGACCCTTTAAAAGGGGTTCTCACATCAAGGGGGAGCTTTGCTCTAAAGAAATGAGCTAAAGCATCTTCTAATGATGTGAACACATTAATGCTTTATTGAAAAGTGTTAACCCCACTTGTGCTTAAACGATGAGTATGACCTATGATCAAATGTTCTCATTTGACTCCTAAGTCAATATACTCATATATAGATGACCTAGTCATCGCCAAATTGTGTGCTAGCTGTTAGTGTTTTGTTTGTGCATGTTTGACACATATTTCATTTGCTATCTTATTGTGTGAGCATGTTGGATGCATGGTTTTATCCATTCGAGGACATCCATTTGTTGCTTTGGTCTTTTGGATATTTTCTTTTTGACCAAATGGATGGACAAGAATGCCTAAGTTCCTCCCCTAGCTATCTATGCTTTCTTGTCTCAAACTCTATTCATGCTTATATCACAAACTTTGAACAAGACTTTTTGGATGCATCGAGTGAGGAGCACTTGAGCCACCGATCCGTCAAAAGCCTAACTTCCAAAACCTTCTAAGTACTTTCGGTCAAACCGATATACTCAAATCGGACAGATCAAATCACTTGGATTGATCTAGGTTTTCACCTCGGTGAAACCGAAGTTTCAAATTTCGGCGTGACGAAGTGTGTAATCGCACTTGATTAACCATCTCGGTCCCACCGAAGTTTTCAAACTTCGGTCCCACCGACACCGAAGGGTATATATACTCGAGGACGAGCGCGTTGATTACTTCTTCAAACGCTTCGCCTCAAACCCTTAGCTGCCGTCGCCTTGGTCTCCGGATCGTCTCCGCCGTCGCTCAGGCGCCCAGGCGCCTGGGTCTCCATCGCCGTCAACGGTCCTTCGCACCGCACCGCTGCCGCCGAGTGAAGCTCCACCGCATTGGGTGAGTTTCATCCTCTCGTGTTCCAATCGCTGATTCTATGCACGATAGGCGTTGCCATGTTTCTTGCCAAGATTGAGATCTCCCTATCCGGCCGTTTAGGTCATAGAACAAATTTCGAGTGAAAATTTTAGGGTTAGGTTTCGCGAACACATCTCGGTGTGACCGATTCGCATTTTCGGATCGACCGATTTGGCCTCTGGCCATTGACCGCACTTTTCGGTGAAACCGAAGTTGTGCAAATCGGTAAGACCGAAAAGAAGATTTAGTGAAACCCTAACTATCTCGGCTAGACGAAACCCATTTCGTCCAACCGAAAGTGGTGTATGTGGTCTGTTTAGGCATTTCGGTTTCACGAATTGATAGACTTCGGTCGACCGACATGTATTCTGTGAAAACCTAAAACTAAAGTTTGAACTCATTCTTTTGCAAAATCCTCTGCAGTTTGTGATAACTCTTCTATTACGCCTATACCTATTCTTTTCACAAGGTTGTCGACATGTGCGAAGGAAGTGACAATCGAACAGGTCCGAGATGCCGTTGAGATTCCGAAGCAGCTACAAGTCGAAGCAAGCAGCTTTTCAGATGATGGAGAGAGAAGCACTCCAAGTGGATCTGCTGCAACTGCCACGAGGGCAGGAGGAAGAGAAATTCAGATGAGGAAGATTCAGACTTCATTGCTGATGAGGAAATAACCTCAAAGCCTAAAAGGCAAGTGGTTGCCAAGAGCTATCAAGGGAAAGATTCAAAGAAAGGCACAAGCAAGGTGAAGAAATCCTCTGTGCGTGAAGCTCAGCATGGAAGAAACCTCCAAAGAAGATCAAGAAGACTTCCAAGAGGAAGAGGAAAGTTCATGAAGAGGCTGCTGCGATGATGATGATTACGACGAGGAAGCACCTCGGCCTCCTCGAAGCGAAGTTGATGGGAGATGCCATCGAAGGGAGCACCTCCAAAAGCTAAGCCTTGATTCCAAAGAAAGGCAGCCCAAGCCAAACCAGCTGCCAAGCCCAAGAAGACTGTGAGGAACATACCTTCAGAAAAGAAGAAGGACAATGTGCCACCTGCAGAATCAGATGATGAGGCTCATGTTTTGCTCAAGCTCGCATGTAAACCGCGATTCATAATGAAGCTCATCCTCGAGCTGAAAATATGAAGGAGAGAAAGGACAAAGGACTCAAAGCTATGGAGGCAAACAGATCCATATGCCGGCAGGAGAAGAACAAAGCAGATTGACTCAAGATTCCACACTAGAGAGCAACAAGACTTTTATGAGACAAAGTGCTCATGGACAAGAAGCCAATTGTTCTCGACCGTGACACGTTGATTGGGAATACATCGATAGTGAAGAGCACAGAGACTTTTTCCCACATGTGCATGAAAGCTTCACTGCTTGTGGGATTGCAGATTTCGTTGGTCAGAAATTGACTGCCTGGAACGATGAGATGATCATGCGTTCTATGCCACCGCACACTTCTATCCGGATGGCAGGATTGTATGGATGATGAAGGCGAGAGATTCCATTCTACCGTTGAGGAATGGAGAGCATTGCTGAACGCACAGTTTCAAGGAAGATGATATTGATGTGTATGGCATTCAAGAAAAATCACGAGTCAATGAAGAACATGTATAATGAGGTTGATGAGAAGGATGTAGAGATCTGGAAGCTTGGTTCAGTCTACTACCTTGAGCAGGTCTCCCAACCACCAACACCATTCTCGAGGCATACATTGATGCCTAAGTCGGGACCACCGCATGATAAGAGGGTACTCTATCAACATGCTGCACATTCTAGATCGAAGACACCTTTTAAGGTGATGGACACGATAGTTGAGACTATCAAGAGGACAGAAATGACCGTAAGAGGTCGTGTGGGTTTGCTCCGCATATTCAGATGCTCATCAATGCCAAGTTTGGCACGGACACCTACCGTTGGATAGACCCCACTTGCCACCGCAGCCCTGAACATGAGGACAATGAGGTTGTGATGACCGAGAATGCTCCCACATCCGTAGAAGGACATGCTAAGTCTGAAGTCGCTAAACAAGCTAAAGCCGAGAAGGAAGCAAGAAAAGCCCAAGAGCGTTGCAGAACAACTTCTTGAAGCCACTCAGAGAATTGAGCTACGCTTTGCCAAAGATAGTGCAATCTCGTGGAGAGCCTTGAGAGGATCGTTGAGGATAAGTTCCATGCTCGACGCTGTCGATCAAGTGCAGTCACCGTCAACAAGCTTGATGCGAGATATCGAGGAAGCTAAGAGGAGAAGGCAGAACTCATGAAGGAGATGGAAGGTGACATGGTCCAGATGACTATGAGCAGCCTGCTGCAGTGCCCACAAAGCCCAGATCACCGCTATTCCAAAGATCGATCCTGTGGCTACTACATCAAGCACCTCCTACAGCTCCGTCGGCCCAAAGACCAGCTCCAAGATCCACTCCTCCAGCTCCACAGACTTCAGCAGAAGCTTTGCAGATGCAGCCATCTCCACTCCATCGACGCAGACAGAGCCGCCCACAGAGTCCCGAGTGACGATTAGCTCTATACCTTTCAAACTTTTGGTAACTTGTTGCCAAAGGGGAGAAATTGTATAGATCATAGGGCTTCGAGAGAGAGAGTGCTCGTTTTTGCTCTTTCGTTTGCGGTTTTCCTTGAGATACTTTTGAGTTCTTTGAGATACTTCGTGTGCTTGATACTACGCTTGCTCTATCTTGATGAGTGCTTGATCATACTGTGCTTAATGTGTGCTTGATGCTTATCATATTCCATTCATATCTTGTATGATCATTTACTCATGTCTTGGTGATTGGGTGCATGCTATTCATTCTTATCATTTTGTGCGCTCCACCAAGATGTATGTGACATGGAAGAGTAACCCATGATCCTAATCGATTGTGCATTTGCATTCAAACGCAAATCTTAAATAATGCACAAATTTAGGGGGAGCTCTTGCTTATCACATACTTCTCAAAGCGACGATGTTATTCATTGATTATATCATTTGTCGAAGCTTTGATCTATATGTTGTCATCAATTACCAAAAGGGGAGATTGAAAGTGCAACTAATCCCGTGTGGTTTTGGTAATTAATAACAACATATATATCATTGAACTAATCATTTCTTGAGAATATTTCGAAAGTTCAAGTGATATGGGAATGGCAATGACCGATGATGTGGACCCTCAAAATGCTAAGGAAAACATTGGCAAAAGCTCAAGACTCCATTTTTGGTTTAGTGATCCAAGATCACATTGAGTCCATAGGAAAGCCAATACTATTAAAAGGGGTGAGGTTATGATGATGATCTGGTTGCTCTAAAGTGCTTAGTGATTTATCTCTCAAACATTCAGCAATCTTTCATTCCAACATAAACTCATAAGTAATCTCGGTCCCACCGATTCCAAACTCACCACACCGAGATGAACCACCTCACCATATAGCCAAACCCTAAGAATCTCGGATTTTCCGATTCCAAACTCGGTCATTCGAAATTGGTGTTGCCAAGCTTCAGAACCTTCAGACTCAAATCGGTGTCACCGAGATGAGAAAGTCGGTCCCACCGAGATTGGCAAACCCTAGACTTTGGAAGAATCGGTCTAACCGAGATTGTATTTTCGGTCCCATCGAAAATCCCAACGCTCACAAGATTTGAACTTTCGGTCGACCGAGTTGTCAACTTCGGTCCGACCGAGATTGCTCAATGTGTGTAACGGTTGGATTTTGTGTGGAGGCTATAAATACCCTCCACCTCCTCTTCATTCGTGGAGAGAGCCATCGAAAGAACTACCACTCCTACCTTACATTTCTCGAGAAGAAAACTACCTACCCTTGTGTTGAGATCAAGTTTCTCCACTCCCACCATATGAAACTTGATTTCTAGTCTTTCCAAGTTGCTTTCCACTCAATCCCTTCCTCCACCACAGCCAAATCAGTGAGGAGAGTTGAGTGTTGGGGAGATTATCATTTGAAGCACAAGAGCAAGGAGTTCATCATCACCAACCCCATCTATTACCTTTTGGAGGGTGGTGCCTCCTAGATTGGTTAGGTGTCGCTTGGGAGCCTCCGTCATGATGTGGAGTTGAACCAAGGAGTTTGTAAGGGCAAGGAGATCGCCTACTTCGTGAAGATCTACCCCGAGTAAGGCTAGTCCTCCGTGGGCGAAGCCATGATGGCATAGACAAGGTTGCTTCTTCGTGGACCCTTCGTGGGTGGAGCCTCCGTGGACTCAAGCAAGCCGCTACCCTCCGTGGGTTGAAGTCTCCATCAACGTGGATTGACGATAGCACCACCTATCGGAACCACGAGAAAAAATCTCCGTGTTCCATTGCGTTTGCTCTTCTCCTCCTCTCATTTACTATACATGCAATTTACTTTCGCTGCCATATCTCTAGAATTGCATGTGTAGGGTGATACTTGACTTGGTTATCATTGTGAACTTGCTAAGAAACTACTCCAATCAAAAGGCAAAATTTTAAGTTGTCAAGTAGTCTAATCACCCCCTCTAGACATACTTCCGATCCTACAAGTGGTATCGAGCTTTGGTCTCCATTGGATTGGTTTCCATTGCATTGACTCCATAAGCTTGGTTTCACAACCTAGGAGAGTATGGCGCCTAGTGAGGGTAATTTTCAGAGAGGTCCTTACTTTGATGGTTCAAACTTTGCTAGTTGGAAGCATAAAATGAAAATGCATATTCTTGGACATAACCCCGCCGCATGGGGCATTATTTGTGTTGGCTTGCAAGGTGAGTTCTTCAAGAAGGAAAAGTTCCGGATCGCGAAGCTCTGCGGATGAGTTGCGGATGTTACGTAACAATGCTCAAGCTTGTGACATTCTCTTCAATGCTTTGTGTCCCGAGGAGTTCAACAAGATCAGCCGCCTTGAGAATGCAAAAGAGATTTGGGATACTTTGGTCGAAATGCACGAAGGTACCGAGTCCGTGAAGGAATCAAAGCTAGATGTTCTTCAAGGTCAGCTTGACAAGTTCAAGATGAAGGAAGGTGAAGGAGTCGCTGAAATGTACTCTAGGCTTGCTCTCATCACCAATGAGATGGCAGGCTTAGGAAGCGAAGAAATGACCGACCGATTCATCATCAAGAAGATTCTCAGAGCTTTGGATGGAAAGTATGACACCGTGTGCACTTTGATCCAAATGATGCCAAACTACAAAGATCTCAAGCCTACCGAAGTCATTGGAAGGATTGTTGCTCATGAGATGACACTTAAAGATAAGGAAGAGCTTCACAACAAGTCTAGTGGTGCTTACAAAGCTGCAGTTGAAGCTCCCACATCCTCAAGTGACAAGCTAGTTTCCAATGAAGAGATAAGCCTAATGGTGAAGAACTTCAACAAATTCTACAAGAGTAGAAGCAAGGAAAGAAGCTCAAAGTCTAGATCATATGATGAAAGGAGATCTTCTAGTCGTGATCGAAACTGCTACAATTGTGGAAGACCCGGACACTACTCAAATGAGTGTTCGACTCCCCACAAGAGAAGAGAAGAGTCTCCAAGAAGAAGAAGCTCAAGAGAAGAGTCGCCTCGAAAGGAGAGAAGGAGTAGAGATGATCGTTATGAACGAAGATCCTCTCGGAGAAGCAAGGATTCGGAAAGGAAAGACAAGTCATCAAAGAGCTACACAAGAAGAAAACATCAAGCTCATGTTGGTGAATGGGTTTCCGGCTCCGACTCCGACAATCACTCCGAAAGAAGCTATCACTCCAACTCCGAATACAGTCAAGATGAAGGTGTTGCCGGTCTTGCTCTCGTATCCTCCAACTCCAAATCCTATGACATATTTGATTCACCAAATGAGGGAATTGGAAGATGCTTCATGGCAAAAGGCCCCAAGGTATCACATCCTGAGTTTATTGACTTTGATAGTGATGAGGATGACTTGCTTGGTGAAGATGAGCTCTTACATGACAAATCTAGTGAGCTTAGTAATGATGAACATGCTAGTAGTCTTTATAGTCGAGATGAGTCGAATGACAATGCTATGAAGGAGATTGAGCGTCTGACTAAAGAACTAAACACTCTTAAGTTAGCTCATGAAACAACTCAAGAAGATCATAGAGAGCTCCTAAGATCTCATGAGAAGCTACGCTTCGAGAAGCTCAATCTAGAGCAAGAACATGAGTTTCTAAAAGCTATCAATGACGATCTTCGAAAGAAGAGTTCTTCATATCTTGCCAAACGACTTCTCTTGTCTAATTTCTTGCCACCTATCAAAACTAAGCATGACAAGCATAAGAAAAATTCTTCATCTAGTAGTAACAATAATTATGTTAAATCAAATGTTGTTACTTCTAGTAATTCTCTTGATTCCACTAACAATGTTTCAAGCCAAGTTTCACTTGAGCAAGAAAATAGTCTATTGAAAGGGATTATAGAGAAAGGTGTCTACAAGAGTCTTGCGGAAGCAAGAGCTTTGAGGAAATTGTTCGCAAACAAGGAAGACACGGAAGAATCAAGGAATTGGTTTTGAGCGAAAGTTCAACGCCGAGGGTGTTGAATGGGAAGAAGGTCAATATCCCACTCCAAAGTTTGTTTCTCAAGAAGAGAAGTATGATCCTACTTCTTCAAACGAGGAACAAGCTCAAGATGACCTTCCACCACAAGACCACAAGCTAAAAGGCAAGGACAAGCTTCAAGAGGAGATTGATGCATTCATTGAAGCACCCAAGGCCATGGTCAAGTGGGTTCCCAAGGCAACTTCAAGTTCTACTTCAACAAGCTCAACTACTACCCCAAGGATTCCCATCAAGATGATGTGGATCCCGAAGAAGAAGAACTAGAGAGTTCTTGAGGGTGACTCGCCAATATACTTCACTCATATTCATTTTGGCAAGGACTTGTGCAATCAACTTCCACATCTTGCACTAGTTCATGGAGTCACAAACCCTCATGTTGGTAAGTCAAGGGACAAGGTAATCATTGCTTTCATGGACATCATCTATTGTGAACTTCAATCTATGTCCATGGATATTCTTGTTTGTTCCTTGTGGGACTAACCCATGTAGGTATTGAAAGTGCCCGAATCCAAAGGATTGCTCCCAACTCTTGATGATCTTCATCAACATTGAGCATCCACATCTTCAACATCTACATGAAGTCTTCAACGACAACCCAAGGTTAGTTTGACCCTTTAAAAGGGGTTCTCACATCAAGGGGGAGCTTTGCTCTAAAGAAATGAGCTAAAGCATCTTCTAATGATGTGAACACATTAATGCTTTATTGAAAAGTGTTAACCCCACTTGTGCTTAAACGATGAGTATGACCTATGATCAAATGTTCTCATTTGACTCCTAAGTCAATATACTCATATATAGATGACCTAGTCATCGCCAAATTGTGTGCTAGCTGTTAGTGTTTTGTTTGTGCATGTTTGACACATATTTCATTTGCTATCTTATTGTGTGAGCATGTTGGATGCATGGTTTTATCCATTCGAGGACATCCATTTGTTGCTTTGGTCTTTTGGATATTTTCTTTTTGACCAAATGGATGGACAAGAATGCCTAAGTTCCTCCCCTAGCTATCTATGCTTTCTTGTCTCAAACTCTATTCATGCTTATATCACAAACTTTGAACAAGACTTTTTTGGACAGACCGAGTGAGGAGCACTCGGAGCCACCGATCCGTCAAAAGCCTAACTTCCAAAACCTTCTAAGTACTTTCGGTCAAACCGATATACTCAAATCGACGATGATCAAATCACTTGGATTGATCTAGGTTTTCACCTCGGTGAAACCGAAGTTTCAAATTTCGGCGTGATCAAGTGTGTAATCGCACGCAGCTAACCATCTCGGTCCCACCGAAGTTTTCAAACTCGGTCCCACCGACAACCGAAGGGTATATATACTCGAGGACGAGCGTTGATTACTTCTTCAAACGCCGCCCTCAAACCCTTAGCTGCCGTCGCCTTGGTCTCCGGATCGTCTCCGCCGTCGCTCAGGCGCCTCGCCGCTGGTCTCCATCGCCGTCAACGGTCCTTCGCACCGCACTGTTGCCGCCGAGTGAAGCTCCACCGCATTGGGTGAGTTTCATCCTCTCGTGTTCCAATCGCTGATTCTATGCACGATAGGCGTTGCCATGTTTCTTGCCAAGATTGAGATCTCCCTATCCGGCCGCTTAGGTCATAGAACAAATTTCGAGTGAAAATTTTAGGTTAGGTTTCACGAACACATCTCGGTGTGACCGATTCTGCATTTTCGGACTGACCGATTTGGCCTCTGGCCATTGCACTGCACTTTTCGGTGAAACCGAGTTGTGCAAATCGGTAAGACCGAAAAGAAGATTTAGTGAAACCCTAACTATCTCGGCTAGACCGAAACCCATTTCGGTCCAACCGAAAGTGGTGTATGTGGTCTGTTTAGGCATTTCGGTTTCACCGAATTGATAGACTCGGTCAGACCGACATGTATTCTGTGAAAACCTAAAACTAAAGTTTGAACTCATTCTTTTTGCAAAATCCTCTGCAGTTTGTGATAACTCTTCTATTCTGCCTATACCTATTCTTTTCACACAGGTTGTCGACATGTATGCGAAGGAAGTGACAATGTAACAGGTCTGAGATGCCAGTTGAGATTCCAGAAGCAGCTACAAGTCCAGAAGCAAGCAGCTTTTCAGATGATGGAGAGAGAAGCACTCCAAGTGGACTGCCTGCAGCTGCCACCAGGGCCAGGAGGAAGAGAAATTCAGATGAGGAAGATTCAGACTTCATTGCTGATGAGGAAATAACCTCAAAGCCTAAAAGGCAAGTGGTTGCCAAGAGCTATCAAGGGAAAGATTCAAAGAAAGGCACAAGCAAGGTGAAGAAATCCTCTGTTGCACAGAAGCTCAGCATGGAAGAAACCTCCAGCAAGATCAAGAAGACTTCCAAGAGGAAGAGGAAAGTTCATGAAGAGACTGCCGATGATGATGATTCGACGAGGAAGCACCTCGGCCTCCTCGAAGCGAAGTTGATGGGAGATGCCATCGAGGGGGAGCACCTCCAAAAGCTAAGCCTTGATTCCAAAGAAAGGCAGCCCAAGCCAAACCAGCTGCCAAGCCCAAGAAGACTGTGAGGAACATACCGCTTCAGAGAAGAAGAAGGACAATGTGCCACCGCAGAATCGATGATGAGGCTCATGTTTTGCTCAAGCTCGCATGAAACCGCCATTCATAATGAAGCTCATCCTCGAGCTGAAAATATGAAGGAGAGAAAGGACAAAGGACTCAGGCTATGGAGGCAAACAGATCCATATGCCAGCAGGAGAAGAACAGCAGTTGACTCAAGATTCCACACTAGAGAGCAACAAGACTTTTATGAGACAGTGCTCATGGACAAGAAGCCAATTGTTGCTGACACCAGATACGTTGACTGGGAATACATCGATAGTGAAGAGCACAGAGACTTTTTCCCACATGTGCATGAAAGCTTCACTGCTTGTGGGATTGCAGATTTCGTTGGTCAGAAATTGACTGCCTGGAACGATGAGATGATCATGCAGTTCTATGCCACCGCACACTTCTATCCAGATGGCAGGATTGTATGGATGACAGAAGGGCAGAGATTCCATTCTACTGTTGAGGAATGGAGAGCATTGCTGAACGCACCGTTTCAAGGAAGATGATATTGATGTGTATGGCATTCAAGAAAAATCACGAGTCAATGAAGAACATGTATAATGAGGTTGATGAGAAGGATGTAGAGATCTGGAAGCTTGGTTCATCTACTACCTTGAGCAGGTCTCCCAACCACCAACACCATTCCGAGGCATACATTGATGCCTAAGTCAGGGACCACCGCATGATAAGAGGGTACTCTATCAACATGCTGCACATTCTAGATCGAAGACACCTTTTAAGGTGATGGACACGATAGTTGAGACTATCAAGAGGACAAAGCGGTGACCGTAAGAGGTCGTGTGGGTTTGCTCCGCATATTCAGATGCTCATCAATGCCAAGTTTGGCACGGACACCTACCTGTTGGATAGACCCCACTTGCCACCGCCTTTGAACATGAGGACAACGAGGTTGTGATGACCGAGAATGCTCCCACATCCGTAGAAGGACATGCTAAGTCTGAAGCTGCTAAACAAGCTAAAGCCGAGAAGGAAGCAAAGAAGCAAAGCCCAAGAGCGTTGCAGAACAACTTCTTGAAGCCACTCAGAGAATTGAGCTACGCTGGCAAAGATAGTGCAATCTCGGAGAGCCTTGAGAGGATCGTTGAGGATAAGTTCCATGCTCGACGCTGTCGATCAAGTGCAGTCACCGTCAACAAGCTTGATGCGATATCGAGGAAGCTAAGAGGAGAAGGCAGAACTCATGAAGGAGATGGAAGGTGACATGGTCCAGATGACTATGAGCAGCCCTGCTGAAGTGCCCACAAAGCCCAGATCACCGCTATTCCGAAGATCGATCCTGTGGCTACTACATCAAGACCTCCTACAACTCCGTCGGCCCAAAGACCAGCTCCAAGATCCACTCCTCCAGCTCCACAGACTTCAGAAGCTTTGCAGATGCAGCCATCTCCACTCCATCGACGCAGCAGAGCCGCCACAGAGTCCCGAGTGACGATTAGCTCTATACCTTTCAAACTTTTTGGTAACTTGTTGCCAAAGGGGAGAAATTGTATAGATCATAGGGCTTCGAGAGAGAGTGCTCGTTTTGCTCTTTCGCTTGCGGTTTTCCTTGAGATACTTTTGAGTTCTTTGAGATACTTCGTGCTTGATACTACGCTTGTTTCTATCTTGATGAGTGCTTGATCATACTGTGCTTAATGTGTGCTTGATGCTTATCATATTCCATTCATATCTTGTATGATCATTTACTCATGTCTTGGTGATTGGGTGCATGCTATTCATTCTTATCATTTTGTGCGCTCCACCAAGATGTATGTGACATGGAAGAGTAACCCATGATCCTAATCGATTGTGCATTTGCATTCAAACGCAAATCTTAAATAATGCACAAATTTAGGGGGAGCTCTTGCTTATCACATACTTCTCAAAGCGACGATGTTATTCATTGATTATATCATTTGTCGAAGCTTTGATCTATATGTTGTCATCAATTACCAAAAGGGGAGATTGAAAGTGCAACTAATCCCGGTGGTTTTGGTAATTAATAACAACATATATATCATTGAACTAATCATTTCTTGAGAATATTTCGAAAGTTCATTGATATGGGAATGGCAATGACCGATGATGTGGACCCTCAAAATGCTAAGGAAAACATTGGCAAAAGCTCAAGACTCCATTTTTGGTTTAGTGATCCAAGATCACATTGAGTCCATAGGAAAGCCAATACTATTAAAAGGGGTGAGGTTATGATGATGATCTGGTTGCTCTAAAGTGCTTAGTGATTTATCTCTCAAACATTCAGCAATCTTTCATTCCAACATAAACTCATAAGTAATCTCGGTCCCACCGATTCCAAACTCACCACACCGAGATGAACCACCTCACCATATAGCCAAACCCTAAGAATCTCGGATTTTCCGATTCCAAACTCGGTCATTCGAAATTGGTGTTGCCAAGCTTCAGAATCTTCAGACTCAAATCGGTGTCACCGAGATGAGAAAGTCGGTCCCACCGAGATTGGCAAACCCTAGACTTTGGAAGAATCGGTCTAACCGAGATTGTAATTTCGGTCCCACCGAAAATCCCAACGATCACAAGAATTGAACTTTCGGTCTGACCGAGTTGTCAACTTCGGTCTGACCGAGATTGCTCGAATGTGTGTAACGGTTGGATTTTGTGTGGAGGCTATAAATACCCCTCCACCTCCTCTTCATTCGTGGAGAGAGCCATCAGAAAGATCTACCACTCCTACCTTACATTTCTGAGAAGAAAACTACCTACCCTTGTGTTGAGATCAAGTTGCTCCACTCCCACCATATGTCACTTGATTTCTAGTCTTTCCAAGTTGCTTTCCACTCAATCCTTCCTCCACCACAGCCAAATCGGTGAGGAGAGTTGAGTGTTGGGGAGATTATCATTTGAAGCACAAGAGCAAGGAGTTCATCATCACCAACCCCATCTATTACCTTTTGGAGGGTGGTGCCTCCTAGATTGGTTAGGTGTCGCTTGGGAGCCTCCGTCATGATGTGGAGTTGAACCAAGGAGTTTGTAAGGGCAAGGAGATCGCCTACTGTGAAGATCTACCCCGAGTAAGGCTAGTCCTCCGTGGGCGTAAGCCATGATGGCATAGACAAGGTTGCTTCTTCGTGGACCCTTCGTGGGTGGAGCCTCCGTGGACTCGCAGGCAGCCGTTACCCTCCGTGGGTTGAAGTCTCCATCAACGTGGATTGACGATAGCACCACCTATCGGAACCACGAGAAAAAATCTCCGTGTCTCCATTGCGTTTGCTCTTCTCCTCCTCTCATTTACTATACATGCAATTTACTTTCCGCTGCCATATCTCTAGAATTGCATGTGTAGGGTGATACTTGACTTGGTTATCATTGTGAACTTGCTAAGAAACTACTCCAATCAAAAGGCAAAATTTTTAAGTTGTCAAGTAGTCTAATCACCCCCCCTCTAGACATACTTCCGATCCTACAGTTTGTCTTCCTCTTGAAGATCCATTTATTTTCTATGGCTTGCCGATCATCGGGCAAGTCAATCAAAGTCCACACTTTGTTCTCATACATGGATCCCATCTCAGATTTCATGGCCTCAAGCCATTTTGCGGAATCTGGGCTCATCATCGCTTCCTCATAGTTCGTAGGTTCATCATGGTCTAGTAACATGACTTCCATAATAGAATTACCGTACCACTCTGGTGCGGATCTCACTCTGGTTGACCTACGAGGTTTGGTAGTAACTTGATCTGAAGTTTTATGATCAATATGATTAGCTTCCTTACTAATTGGTGAGGTATCACAGAAACAGATTTATGTGATGAACTACTTTCTAATAAGGGAGCAGGTACAGTTACCTCATCAAGTTCTACTTTCCTCCCACTCACTTCTTTCGAGAGAAAATCCTTCTCTAGAAAGGATCCATTCTTAGCAACAAATGTTTTGCCTTCGGATCTGTGATAGAAGGTGTACCCAACAGTTTCCTTTGGGTATTCTATGAAGACGCACTTCTTCGATTTGGGTTTGAGCTTATCAGGTTGAAACTTTTTTCACATAAGCATCGCAACTCCAAACTTTAAGAAATGACAGCTTAGGTTTATTGCTAAACCATAGTTCATACGTTGTTGTCTCAACGGATTAAGATGGTGCCCTATTTTAACATGAATGCAGCTATCTATAATGCATAACCCTAAAACAATATTAGTAAATTGGTAAGATACATCATTGATTGCACCATATCAAATAAAGTGAGGTTATGACGGTCGGGCACACCGTTACACTGTGGTGTTCCAGGTGGCATGAGTTTGTGAAACTATTCACATTATTTTAACTGAAGGCCAAACTCGTAACTCAAATATTCATCTCCACGATCAGATCGCAGAAACTTTAAACTTTATTTTCTTGTGACGATTATTTTCCACTTCACTTTGAAATTCTTTGAACATTTCAAATGTTTCAGACTTGTGTTTCATTAAGTAGATATAGCCATATCTGCTCAAATCATCTGTGAAGGTCAGAAAATAACGATACTCGCCACGAGCATCAACACTCATTGGATCGCATACATCGGTATGTATTATTTCCATCAAGTCAGTAGCTCGTTCCATTGTTCCGGAGAACGGAGTTTTAGTCATCTTACCCAAAAGGCACGGTTCGCAAGCATCAAATGATTCATAACCAAGTGATTCCAAAAGTCCATCTTAATAGAGTTTCTTCATGCGCTTTACACCGATATGACCCAAACGGCAGTGCCACAAATAAGTTGCACTATCATTATTAACTTTGCATCTTTTGGCATCAATATTATGAATATGTGTATCACTACAATCGAGATCCAACAAACTATTTTCATTGGGTGTATGACCATTGAAGGTTTTATTCATTTAAACAGAACAACAACTATTCTCCGACTTTAAATGAATAACTGTATTGCAATAAACATGATCAAATCATATTCATGCTCAACGCAAACGCCAAATAACATTTATTTAGGTTTAACACTAATCCCGAAAGTATAGGGAGTGTGCGATGATGATCATATCAATCTTGGAACTACTTCCAACACTCATCGTCACTTCCCCTCAACTAGTCTCTGTTTATTCTGTAACTCCTGTTTCGAGTTACTAATCTTAGCAATCGAACAAGTATCAAATACTCAGGGGGCTACTATAAATACTAGTAAGGTACACATCAATAACCTGTATATCAAATATACCCTTGTTCACTTTGCCATCCTTCTTATCCACCAAATATTCAGGGTATTTCTGCTTCCATTGACCATTTCCTTTGCAGTAGAAGCACTTAGTTTCAGGCTTTGGTCCAGCTTTGGGCTTCTTTACGGGAGTGACAACTTGCTTGCCATTCTACTTAAAGTTCCCTTTCTTTTCCTTTGCCCTTTTCTTGAAACTATTGGTCTTGTCAATCATCAACACTTCATGCTCTTTCTTGATTTCTACCTTCATCAATTTCAACATCACGAAGAGCTCGGGAATCATTTACGTCATACCTTGCATACTATAGTTCGTCACGAAGTTCTAGGAACTTGGTGATGGTGACTAGAGAACTCTGCCAATCACTATCTCATCTGGAAGATTAACTCCCACTGGATTCAAGTGATTGTTGTACCCAGACAATCTGAGCACATGCTCACTGCTTGAGCTATTCTCCTCCATCTTTTAGCTATAGAACTTGTTGGAGACTTCATATCTCTCAACTCGGGTATTTGCTTGAAATATTAACTTCAACTCCTGGAACATCTCATATGGTCCATGACGTTCAAAACGTCTTTGACGTCCCGATTCTAAGCCGTTAAGCATGGTGCACTAAACTATCAAGTAGTCATCATATTGAGCTAGCCAAACGCTCATAATGTCTCAGATCCGCTCCTCGCAGAGGGTGCATCACCTAGCTGTGCATCAAGGACATAATTCTTACGTGCAAACAATGAGGATAAACCTCGGATCACGGATCGATCGCATCATTGCTACTAATATCTTTCAACATAGTTTTTCTCTAGGAACATATCAAAAATAAACATATGAAAGCAACAACGTGAGCTATTTACAACATAATTTGCAAAATACTATCAGGACTAAGTTCATGATAAATTAAAGTTCAATTAATCATATTACTTAAGAACTCCCACTTAGATAGACATCCCTCTAATCATCTAAGTGATCACGTGATCCAAATCAACTAAACCATGTCCGATCATCACGTGAGATGGATTAGTTTTCAATGGTGAACATCACTATGTTGATCATATCTACTATATGATTCACGCCGACCTTCGGTCTCCGGTGTTCCAAGGCCATATCTCAGTATATGCTAGGCTCGTCAAGTTTAACCTGAGTATTCCGCGTGTGCAACTGTTTTGCACCTGTTGTATTTGAATGTAGAGCCTATCACACCCGATCATCACGTGGTGTCTCAGCACGAAGAACTTTCGCAACGGTGCATACTCAGGGAGACCACTTATACCTTGAAACTTAGTGAGAGATCATCTTATAATGCTACCATCAATCAAAGCAAAATAAGATGCATAAAGGATAAACATCACATGCAATCAATATAAGTGATATGATATGGCCATCACCATCTTGTGCTTGTGATCTCCATCTCCGAAGCACCATCATGATCACCATCGTCACCGGCGTGACACCTTGATCTCCATCGTAGCATCGTTGTCATTTCGCCACCTATTGCTTCTACGACTATTGCTACCACTTAGTGATAAAGTAAAGCAATTACAGGGCGATTGCATTGCATACAATAAAGCGACAACCATATGGCTCTTGCCAGTTGCCGATAACTCAGTTACAAAACATGATCATCTCATACAATAAAATATAGCATCACGTCTTGACCATATAACTGTCATCGAACTTTAAGCGTGCGGACCCTATGGGTTCGAGAACAATGTAGACATGACCGAGACACGTCTCCGGTCAATAACCAATAGCGGAACCTGGATGCTCATATTGGCTCCCACATATTCTATGAAGACCTTTATCGGTCAAACCGCATAACAACATACGTTGTTCCATTTGTCATCGGTATGTTACTTGCCCGAGATTCGATCGTCGGTATCTCAATACCTAGTTCAATCTCGTTACCGGCAAGTCTCTTTACTCGTTATGTAATGCATCATACCGTAACTAACTCATTAGCTACATTGCTTGCAAGGCTTGTAGTGATGTGCATTACCGAGAGGGCCCAGAGATACCTCTCCGACAATCGGAGTGACAAATCCTAATCTCGAAATACGCCAACTCAACATGTACCTTCGGAGACACCTGTAGAGCTCCTTTATAATCACCAAATTACGTTGTGACGTTTGGTAGTACACGAAGTGTTCCTCCGGTAAACGGGAGTTGCATAATCTCATAGTCATAGGAACATGTATAAGTCATGAAGAAAGCAATAGCAACATACTAAATGATCAAGTGCTAAGCTAATGGAATGGGTCAAGTCAATCACATCATTCTCCTAATGATGTGATCCCGTTAGTCAAATGACAACTCATGTCTATGGTTAGGAAACTTAACCCTCTTTGATTAACGAGCTAGTCAAGTAGAGGCATACTAGTGACACTATGTTTGTCTATGTATTCACATATGTATTATGTTTCCGGTTAATACAATTCTAGCATGAATAATAAACATTTATCATGAAATAAGGAAATAAATAATAACTTTATTATTGCCTCTAGGGCATATTTCCTTCAGTGTACCAGACACGGGATGAGACCTATAATATTGTGCCACGGCGGAATTTCTGAATTTGGTGTCACGGCAACATTTTCTGAAATTGCCGCCCTGACAACGTTTTTGAAACTGTTACCGCGACAATGAAATATTGGTTGTCATGATGCTTCAACAGAAGATTGAAGATGATCACGGTGGATTCCTGGCGCCCAGGGCTATACCATATCATGCTTTCAAGAATTGCCTGAGATGTTTACCCCTTTGTTGTTTGCACCCTTTGATTGCGTAATAGTCATTCATTAGAGTGATCTCTCATAGTAAATATCAAGTTAAAAGGTGCTCTTCCCAGTGTTGCAACATTCTACGACATTCTAGCATCACAGAGTATGTCATGTCCACATGAGTACAAACGGGTGAGAGGTGTAAGAAGGATATGGTCAGACCATGTACGCAGATAGCACTCAGTTGTCTTGAAGTTCTGGCTGAATCATTCTGAGCTCGGAGCACAAAGCATTGAAAGATGAACATGAGTCATATGGAGATATGATTGACAAAAGATTGCCCACCAGTCAAAATTCTCGTCATCAGTGATGTCCACATCAATGATAGAGAACTAGATTTGGATCTTGAATCACTCACTATCAATTATGAGAGATACTGATTTTAGTGGGAGGGCACTTTATATTAAATTTTTTTAAACACTATTGCAACATTAATTATGAATAAATGTGTAAATGAATTTTGTGTCTATCATTGTAGATCAATGGATCGCAGTATGTTCAACTTAGCCCCTATGTTAGAGAAAGAAAAGTTGCTTGCTAATGGTGGAAACTATGTGGATTGGATCCGGAACCTGAGATTTGTTCTCAGGAGTGCTAAAAAGGAGTACATGCTGGATCAGCCCCTAGGTGATGCTCTTGTAAAGGATGCGACACCAGAAGAAGTTGTTGCTTATGTTGCTCGTAGTGATGACTATAATTCAGTCTAGTGCCTCATGTTAACTACAAAAGCGTTTTGAACGATCTGATACTCAATTTATAACTTGGTCACTAGAAGGTCTATACAAGAAGCAGGCAAGGACCAAACGTTTTGAATTAACCAAGGCCTTTATTGAATGCAAGATGAAAGAGGGTTCCTCAGTGAGTGAGCATATAGTAAAGCTTGCCGGCTATGTTGATAGACTGACCTATCTGGAATTTGGAATTCCTCCAACACTCGGTACACATATTGTGCTTGATTTACTCCACCCACCTTACGATGGTTTTATCATGAATTACAACATGCATGGGTTGGGGAAAAGTGCAAATGAATTGTTTGCTATGCTCAAAACTGCGGAAGCTGGAATGCAGAAGAACAAAACAGTGTTGACGGTCAATAATACCACTAGTTTCAAAAAGAAGGGCAAGTCCAAGAAGAAGAAATCTACTGAAGCCGGTAAGATCAGGTCTCAGAAAAAGAACAAGGGTGGAGTCTCTAAAGAGACTAAATGTTTCTACTGCAAGCAAAAGAGACACTGGAAGCATAACTGCAAGAAGTATTTGGTAGATAAGAAGAATGGTTCTTCAGGTATACACAAAGTTAATGCTATTCTACTTGTAAATTTCTGTATTTCATAAGTATTTGATACTGATCGGTTGCTCACATTTTGCAAACCGATGTAGGGACTACAGAAAGCTCACAAGGAGATAAGAAATAAAGTCGTGATACAAGTCGCGAATGGTGATAAGATCGTTGCTCGAAGACCGTCAAAGTCATTTATTTAGTTTATCCTTGAGATTTAGAACTGAAATAATAGTTATTTTTCTTCGAAGTTATGTAATGCATTATCCTATGGGCTATGCGATGAATATTCTTATAAGTTTTAAACAATAATTGTTTGGATTATTATGAGAATATGTTTTGATTAAACCTTTATTTTGTGATGGTTTATTCATGATGAATCTTAAAGTTAGTGATGTATAAAATTAAAGGTAAATGTCTTGAGAAGGCTGATAAAACCACATATGTGTGGCACTGCTAGGTTATATCGGATAATTAATGCTCATCGAGATCAAGTATGAAAGTCTTTTATATGAATTGACTAGATGCATGATGTATAAAGTCCGATGAATATAAGAGGGTGCGGAGAATATTTATACTTCATCAAAGTTATGAGTAAATATGATTTACTTACATATGGACTGAATTTTTAAGGATGGAGATATAATATCACTATGACAAAAGATAAACAAGGATTCTTCTTTCGTGAAGAAATATGTCTAAGTCATAAGTTTAGCAATTAATTTAATAATTATGGAACTATTATTAGCAATCTGCCCTTATTAAGGTTATGGGATGAAACAACATAATATTCACTAAATAGATGCGCCATCTGAAAGAGGTTTGATAAAACTATAAAGAGTTATAGAATATTTTTGACCAAAGCTTCATTGAAGGGTTTTGTGTTCCTCTCACTAAAATTCAAAGGAAAAATGTTTGTCAAAGAATGACTATTTTTTGGAAAAAAGTTTTCTTGTTAAAGGAGCAAGTAGGCGGATAATATAGCTTACTGAGATTATTAACCTCTGGCTTAAGTTATAACATGACTAAACTAGAAATGTTCTAGAATATTTTGTCTATAAAACTAAGCAATGAAGTAACTACATTAGATTTAGGAGCTTTAGTTAGGACTGTAAAAAAATGCATAGGTCAGGTAAGATTATCGAATCTATTGAATATTTCATCTTAGAAGAAGATGAAACCTGCCGCATTATGAGGAAGCAGTGATGACGCCTAGCTAGAAAGGTATTAATCAAACCATTGAAATCCAAAATGAAGTCCATACACAAGGAACAAATTTTGTACTTGATGAAACCTCGGAAGGTGTATAGATGTGTTGGGGAACGTAGTAATTTCAAAAATTTTCCTACGCACACACAAGATCATGGTGATGTATAGCAACGAGAGGGGAGAGTGTTGTCTACATACCCTTGTAGACCCGGCGGAAGCGATCACAACGTAGAGGAAGTAGTCGACGTTCTCCTCGCGATCCGACCGATCCGGCGCCGTTACTCCGACGCCCGAGTTCTTGACACACGACAGCTCGATGACGTCCCTCGACTCGATCCAGCCGAGTGTCGAGGGAGAGTTTCGTCAGCACGACGGCGTGGTGACGATCTTGATGTTTCACCGGCGCAGGGCTTCGCCTAAGCTTCGCGACGGTATGACCGAGGTGGAATATGGTGGAGGGGGGCACCGCACACGGCTAAGGAACGATCTAAAGATCAAACTTGTGTGTTCCAAGGTGCCCCCCTGCCCCCGTATATAAAGGAGGGAGGGGGGAGGCCGGCCGGCCTAGAGAGGGCACGCCGAGGAGTCCTACTCCCACTGGGAGTAGGACTCCCCTCTTCCTAGTTGGAATAGGATTGGGGAGGGAAAGAGGAAAGGGCGCCGCCTCCTTGTCCTATTCGGACTGGGGGAGAGGGCGCCACCACCTCTGGCCGGCCCTCCTCTTCTCCCTCGAGGCCCACCGAGGCCCATTTACCTCCCGGGGTTCCAGTAACCTCCGGTACTCAGAATTCCGTTTTCGTCGGAACCATTCGAACTCCAAACATAGGCTTCCAATATATCAATCTTTATGTCTCGACCATTCCGAGACTCCTCGTCATGTCCGTGATCACATCCGGACTCAACTTCTTGGTACATCAAAATACATAAACTCATAATAACCGCCATCGAAACCTTAAGCGTGCGGACCCTACGGTTCGAGAACAATGTAGACATGACCTAGAACTATTCACGGTCAATAACCAACAGCGGGACCTGGATGCCCATATTGGTTCCTACATATTCTACGAAGATCTTTGTCGGTCGGACCGCATAACAACATACGTTGTTCCTTTGTCATCGGTATGTTACTTGCCCGAGATTCGATCGTCGGTATCCAATACCTAGTTCAATCTCGTTATCGCAAGTCTCTTTACTCGTTCCGTAATACATCATCTCACAACTAACTCATTAGTTGTAGTGCTTGCAAGGCTTAAGTGATGTGCATTACCGAGAGGGCCAGAGATACCTCTCCGACAATCGGAGTGACAAAACCTAATCTCAAATACGCCAACCCAACATTTGCCTTTGGAGACACTGTAGTACTCCTTTATAATCACCCGATTACGTTGTGACGTTTGGTAGCACCAAAGTGTTCCTCCGTAAACGGAGTTGCATAATCTCATAGTTACAGGAACATGTATATGTCATGGATAAAAGCAGTAGCAACATACTAAACGATCGTGTGCTAAGCTAAGGAATGGGTCATGTCAATCAGATCATTCTACTAATGATGTGACCTCATTAATCAAATAACAACTCCTTGTTCATGGTTAGGAAACATAACCATCTTTGATTAACAAGCTAGTCTAGTAGAGGCATACTAGTGACATGTTGTTTTGTCTATGCATTCACACATGTATCATGTTTCCGGTTAATACAATTCTAGCATGAATGATAAACATTTATCATGAAATAAGGAAATAAATAATAACTTTATTATTGCCTCTAGGGCATATTTCCTTCAGTCTCCCACTTGCACTAGAGTCAATAATCTAGATTACATAGTAATGATTCTAACACCCATGGAGTCTTGGTGCTGATCATGTTTTGCTCGTGGAAGAGGCTTAGTCAACGGGTCTGCAACATTCAGATCCGTATGTATCTTGCAAATCTCTATGTCTCCAGTCTGGACTAAGTCCCGGATGGAATTGAAGCGTCTCTTGATGTGCTTGGTCCTCTTGTGAAATCTGGATTCCTTCGCTAAGGCAATTGCTCAAAGATTGTCACGAAGATTTTCATTGGACCCGATGCACTAGGTATGACACCTAGATCGGATATGAACTCCTTCATCCGCACTCCTTCATTAGCTGCTTCGAAGCTGCTATGTATTCCGCTTCACATGTAGATCCCACTACGACGCTTTGTTTAGAAAGCGCACCAACCGACAGCTCCTCCGCTTAGTGTAAATATGTATCCGGTCTGCGATTTAGAATCGTCCGGATCGGTGTCAAAGCTTGCATCAACGTAACTGCCATTACGATGAGCTCTTTGTCACCTCCATATACGAGAAACATATCCTTAGTCCTTTTCGTATTTCAGATGTTCTTGACCGCTGTCCGATGATCCACTCTGGATTACTTTGGTACCTCCCTGCTAGGCTTATAGCAAGGCACACATCGGTCAGGTGGTAAGATTGCATACATGATAGAGCCTATGGTGAAGCATAGGAACATCTTTCATTTCTCTCTATCTTCTGCAGTGGTCGGGCATTGAGTCTGACTCAACTTCACACCTTGTAACACAGGCAAGAACCCTTTCTTTGCTTGATCCATTTTGAACTTCTTCAAAATTTTGTCAAGGTATGTGCTTTGTGAAAGTCCAATTAAGCGCCTTGATCTATCTCTATAGATCTTGATGCCCAATATGTAAGCAGCTTCACCGAGGTCTTTCATTGAAAAACTCTTATTCAAGTATCCCTTTATGCTATCCAGAATTCTATATCATTTCCGATCAGCAATATGTCATCCACATATAATATCGTAAATGCTACTGAGCTCCCACTCACTTTCTTGTAAATACAAAGCTTCTCCAAAAGTCTCAGACAAACCCAAATGCTTTGATCACACTATCAAAGCGCTTATTCCAACTCCGAGATGCTTGCACCAGTCCATAGATGGATCGCTGGAGTTTGCATACTTTGTTATCTCCTTTGGATCGATAAAACCTTCGGTTGCATCATATACAACTCTTCTTCCGTAAATCCATTCAGAATGCGTCTTTACATCCATTTGCCAAATTTCATAATCATAAAATGCAGCAATTGCTAACATGATTCGGACGGACTTAAGCATCGCCACGGGTGAGAAGGTCTCATCGTAGTCAATCCCTTGAACTTGTCGAAAACCTTTTGCGATAAGTCGAGCTTTATAGACAAGAACATTACCGTCGGCGTCGGTCTTCTTCTTGAAGATCCACTTGTTTTCTATTGCTTGCCTACCCTCGGGCAAGTCAACCAAAGTCCATACTTTGTTTTCATACATGGATCCCATCTCGATTTCATGGCCTCAAGCCATTTTATGGAATCTGGGCTCACCATCGCTTCTTCATAGTTCGTAGGTTCATCATGATCTAGTAGCATGACTTCCGTAACAGGATTACCGTATCACTCGTGCGGATCTTACTCGTTGATCTACGAGGTTCTGAAGAACTTGATCTCAAGTTTCATGATCAACATCATCAACTTCCTCGCTACTTGGTGTAGATGTCTCGTAAACTGGTTTTCTGCGACGAACTACTTTCAAGTAAGGGAGAAGGTACTATTACCTCATCAAGTTCCACTTTCCTCCCACTCACTTCTTTCGAGAGAAACTCCTTCTCTAGAAAGGATCCATTCTTAGCAACGAATGTCTTGCCTTCGGATCTGTGATAGAAGGTATACCCAACTGTCTCCTTTGGGTATCCTATGAAGACACATTTCTCGATTTGGGTTCGAGCTTATCGGGTTGAAGCTTTTTCACATAAGCATCGCATCCCCAAACTTTAAGAAACGACAACTTTGGTTTCTTGCTAAACCACAGTTCATAAGGTGTCGTCTCAACGGATTTCGACGGTGTTCTATTCAAGGTGAATGCGCCGCCTCTAGAGCATAACCCCAAAACGATAGCGGTAAATCAGAAGAGACATCATAGATCGTACCATATCTAGTAAAGTACGACACGACGTTCGACACACCATTACTTTGTGGTGTTCCGGTGGCGTGAGTTGCTAAACTATTCCGCATTGTTTCAAATGTAGACCAAACTCGAACTCAAATATTCACCTCCACGATCGATCGTAGAAACTTAATTTTCTTGTTACGATGATTTTCAACTTCACTCTGAAATTCTTTGAACTTTTCAAACGTTTCAGACTTATGTTTCATTAAGTAGATATACCCATATCTGCTTAAGTCATCTGTGAAGGTGAGAAAATAACGATATCCGCCACGAGCCTCAACATTCATCGGACCACATACATCTGTATGTATGATTTCCAACAAATCTGTTGCTCTCTCCATAGTACTGGAGAACGGTGTTCTAGTCATCTTGCCCATGAGGCACGGTTCGCAAGTGCCAAGTGATTCATAATCAAGTGACTCCAAAAGCCCATCTGTATGGAGTTTCTTCATGCGCTTTACACCGATATGACCTAAACGGCAGTGCCACAAATAAGTTGCACTATCATTATCAACTCTGCATCTTTTGGTTTCAACATTATGAATATGTGTATCACTACTATCGAGATTCATAAGAAATAGACCACTCCTCAAGGGTGCATGACCATAAAAGATATTACTCATATAAATAGAACAACCATTATTCTCGATTTAAATGAATAACCGCCTTGCATCAAACAAGATCCAGATATAATGTTCATGCTCAACGCAGCACCAAATAACAATTATTTAGGTCTAAAACTAATCCCGAAGGTAGATGTAGAGGTAGCGGTCGATCGCGATCACATCGACTTTGGAACCATTTCCCACGCGATCGTCACCTCGCCCTTTGCCGTTGTTCGCTAATCCGTAGTCCCTGCTTTGAGTTGCAAATATTAGCAATGTAACCAAGATCAAATACCCAGTGCTCTGCGAGCTCTAGTAAGGTACACATCAATAACATGTATATCACATATACCTTTGTTCACCTTGCCATCCTTCTTATCCGCCAAATACTTGGGGCAGTTCCGCTTCAAAGGACTACCGCTTATAAAGAGAAGCACTCGTTTTGTGTTTAGGGCCGACTTGGGTTTCTTCTCCGAGCAACAACTTGCTTGTCGTTCTTCTTGAGATTCCCTTCTTCTTCCCTTTGCCTTTCTTCTTGAAACTAGTGGTCTTATTGACCATCAACACTTGATGCTCCTTCTGATTTCTACCTCCGCAGCCTTTAGCATTGCGAAGAGCTCTGTATAGTCTTTACTAACCCTTGCATATTATAGTTCATCACGAAGCCTTTGTAGCTTGGTGGCGTGATTGAGAATTCATCAATGACACAATCATCCGGAAGATTAACTCCCAATTGTGTCAAGTGATTGTAGTACCCGCACATTCCGAGTATATGCTCACTAATGTAACTATTCTCCTCCATCTTGCAGCTATAGAACTTATTGGAGACTTCATATCTCTCAATCCGGGCATTCTGTTGAATATTAACTTCAACTCTGGAACATCTCATATGCTCCATGATGTTCAAAACGTCGTTGAAGTCCCGGTTCTAAGCCGTAAAGCATGGCACACTCGAACTATAGAGTAGTCATCACTTTGCTCGCCAGACGCTCATAACATCTGCAGTTGCATTAGCAAGAGAGTCTGCACCTAGCGGTGCATCCAGACGTAACTCTTACGTGCAGCAATGAGGATGATCCTCGTTACGGACCCAATCCGTGTAATTGCTACCATCATCTTTCAACTTTGCTTTCTCAAGGAACGCATTAAAATTCAACGGAACAACAAAGACGAGCCATCTATCTACAATCAAACATAAACAAGCAAGATACTATCAGTACTAAGTTCATGATAAATTTAAGTTCAATTAATCATATTACTTAAGAACTCCCACTTAGAAAAACATCTCTAGTCATCCGAGTGATCACGTGATCCAAATCAACTAAACCATAACCGATCATCACGTGAAATGGAGTAGTTTTCAATGGTGAACATCTTATGTTGATCATATCTACTATATGATTCACGCCGACCTTTCGGTCTCCGTGTTCCGAGGCCATATCTCGCATATGCTAGGCTCGCCAAGTATAACCCGAGTATTCTGCGTGTGCAAAACTGGCTTGCACCCGCTGTAGATGGACGAGAGCTTATCACACCCGATCATCACGTGGTGTCCGGGCACGACGAACTTTTGGCAACGGTGCATACCCGGGAGAACACTTCTTGATAATTTAGTGAGAGATCATCTTATAATGCTACCGTCAATCAAAGCAAGATAAGATGCATAAAAGGATAAACATCACATGCAAATCAATATAAGTGATATGATATGGTCATCATCATCTTGTGCTTCATGATCTCCATCTTGCAGCACCACCATGATCACCATCGCCACCGCGCGACACCTTGATCTTCATCGTAGCATCGTTGTCGCCTCGCCAAACTTATGCTTCTACGACTATCGCTACCGCTTAGTGATAAAGTAAAGCATTACGTATGCGATTGCATTGCATACAATAAAGCGACAACCATATGGCTCCTGCCATTGCCGATAACCGGTTACAAAACATGATCATCTCATACAATAAAATATAGCATCACGCCTTGACCATATCACATCACAACATGCCCCGCAAAAACAAGTTAGACGTCCTCTACTTTGTTGTTGCAAATTTTACGTGGCTGCTACGGGCTTAAGCAAGATCCAGTCTCACCCACGCATCAAAACCACAACGATATTTCGTCAAATAGACTCCGCTTTAACCTTCTCAAGGACCGGGCGTAGCCACACTCAGTTCAACTAAAGTGAGAGAGACAGCACCCACCGGTCACCTTTAAGCAACGAGTGCTCGAGCGGTGAAACCAGTCTCGCGTAAGCGCACGCGTAATGTCGGTCCGGGCCGCTTCATCTCACAATACCGCTGAACCAAAGTATGACATCTTTGGTAGGTAGTATGACTTGTATCGCCCACAACTCACTTGTGTTCTACTCGTGCAAAACATCAAACCATAAAACCTAGGCTCGGATGCCATTGTTGGGGAACGAGTAATTTCAAAAATTTCCTACGCACACACAAGATCATGGTGATGTATAGCAACGAGAGGGGAGAGTGTTGTCTACATACCCTTGTAGACCCGGCGAAGCGATCACAACGTAGAGGAAGTAGTCGACGTTCTCCTCGCGATCCGACCGATCCCGCGCCGTTACTCCGACGCCCGAGTTCTTGACACACGACAGCTCGATGACGCCCTCGTACACCGATCCAGCCGAGTGTCGAGGAGAGTATCGTCAAGACGACGGCGTGGTGACGATCTTGATGTTTCACTGCGCAGGCTTCGCCTAAGCTTCATGACAGTATGACCGAGGTGGAATATGGTGGAGGGGGCACCGACACGGCTAAGGAACGATCTAAAGATCAAACTTGTGTGTTCCAAGGTGCCCCCTGCCCCGTGATATAAAGGAGGGAGGGGGAGGCCGGCCGGCCTAGAGAGGGCGCTGCCGAGGAGTCCTACTCCCACAGGGAGTAGGACTCCCCCTCTTCCTAGTTGGAATAGGATTGGGGGAGGGAAGAGAGGAAGGCGCCGCCTCCTTGTCCTATTCGGACTGGGGAGAGGGCGCCGCCACCTCCTGGCGGCCCCTCCTCTTCTCCCTCGAGGCCCACCGAGGCCCATTTACCTCCCGGGGTTCCAGTAACCTCCAGTACTCCAGAATTCCGTTTTCGTCGGAACCATTCAACTCCAAACATAGGCTTCCAATATATCAATCTTTATGTCTCGACCATTCCGAGACTCCTCGTCATGTCCGTGATCACATCCGGACTCCAACTTCTTCGGTACATCAAAATACATAAACTCATAATAACTCGCCATCGAAACCTTAAGCGTGCGGACCCTACGGTTCGAGAACAATGTAGACATGACCTAGAACTATTCACGGTCAATAACCAACAGCGGGACCTGGATGCCCATATTGGTTCCTACATATTCTACGAAGATCTTTGTCGGTCAGACCGATAACAACATACGTTGTTCCCTTTGTCATCGGTATGTTACTTGCCCGAGATTCGATCGTCGGTATCCAATACCTAGTTCAATCTCGTTACGCAAGTCTCTTTACTCGTTCCGTAATACATCATCTCACAACTAACTCATTAGTTGTAGTGCTTGCAAGGCTTAAGTGATGTGCATTACCGAGAGGGCCAGAGATACCTCTCCGACAATCGGAGTGACAAAACCTAATCTCAAATACGCCAACCCAACATTTGCCTTTGGAGACACTGTAGTACTCCTTTATAATCACCCGATTACGTTGTGACGTTTGGTAGCACCAAAGTGTTCCTCCGTAAACGGAGTTGCATAATCTCATAGTTACAGAACATGTATATGTCATGGATAAAAGCAAGAGCAACATACTAAACGATCGTGTGCTAAGCTAAGGGAATGGGTCATGTCAATCGATCATTCTACTAATGATGTGACCTCATTAATCAAATAACAACTCCTTGTTCATGGTTAGGAAACATAACCATCTTTGATTAACAAGCTAGTCTAGTAGAGGCATACTAGTGACATGTTGTTTTGTCTATGCATTCACACATGTATCATGTTTCCGGTTAATACAATTCTAGCATGAATGATAAAAATTTATCATGAAATAAGGAAATAAATAATAACTTTATTATTGCCTCTAGGGCATATTTCCTTCAAGATGGATCTTCGAATGTTCATGCATAGTGATCCTGAAAGAAAAACTCTACAAAAGAGTTTTGTAGAAAAGGAAAGGATTGATCTTGTTCAACCTTCTTGTTAGTAGCAATACTAAAAGTATAAATGGATTGAAATGGTAAGTGTTGTGTATTATTAATATATAGCAAATGAGTAATAAAACTATTTTGAAATGATTTCAAAAAGGGATGGTTTTGGTGAGAATACCAGAATGATATGATTATTTCAGGTCATGAGTCTGATTTGAAATATCAGGTAGCTGGAATTTGATAAAGTAATTAGAGAACTTAAAATTTATCAAGAAACTTGTGGATACAAGAAGTTTAGTGGGAGCTCTATGACATTTATGACCTTACATATGTATGACATATCATTTCATCACAAATAACATATGAGCAAGAGATTAAAATCATGTTTCTAAAAGGGACTTAGATTTTTGGATGAAAATCTATATAGATAGATCGAAACATCTAATTTTGCCAAGACAAGTATTGTGACCAAGTTTTAAAGAAGTTTAAAAGGAGAAAATATTTTCTCAAAATGTCACATAGCATAACACTATGCAGAAATCAATAGTTGATGACCATATGTGGATGAATTTGATTCAGAGATTAAATTTATCATATATTCTATCAAATGTACAAAGCCATTTGTTTCATATAAGCTAATTGTTAGTTATTGAGTACCATAGTGATCCTAGAGAGGATTGCTAGGGTGATTGCTTAAAGATTAAGTACCTCAGTTGAACCAAGATTTTGCTTCTTCATAGAGGAGATGAATAAATTGTTGTAAATAGTTACGTCAATTGTTTGTGGTAAAACGTTACACAAGACAACTTCATATAAACTATTGGGCTATAATATTAGACGAACATACTTGTGGATCTTATAGATGATAAAAGTTGAGGCTTAAGAAGTCCTCAATAGAATATAATCTAGATCAATAAAAGTTTGTTGATAAAGTACGGAGTAGTTCTAAATGATATTAACTATATGAAGATATAGTAAATATGCTATATGGAGATATAGTGTTACAATAAAATGGACTATACAGAGATATAGTGTAAACATTAATGTAACATTAGAATTACACAGAGTAAAACCAGATATTGCCGACGCAAATAACATGAAGATTTGAAGAGTATCAAATCCAGTGATGAAGGCTCTACCACTAGCAAAGCATGAGCAACACCGGATATCCATGGGTGTTAGAATAGCATGCAACTAGATTATTGACTCTAGGGCAAGTGAGAGGCTGTTGGAAATATTCCCTAGGGGCAATAATATTTATATTATTATATTTTCATATTCATAATTAAAGAGTTGATAATCTATGTTGTAACTGCTATGATCCTGGAATACGTGATTAAGTGGAAAACTCATATGCATGCGTGTAATGATAAACGGTTAAATAAAAGATTCTTAATCTTGCCTTTAGGACTAGCTCAAGTGTTGTTGGTGATCACGTTTTCCGATCTTAGAATGTCATTTAAAGTGTTAAACGATAGTCCTAAAACAACATTGAGATTATGACGATATGAATTGAGTAATGTCGTCTATAATCAATTGTAATAACACAGAGTGTTAACGTGTGTTTTTTCTCCTTAGACCATGAGAGCGTCGCAGTCACTTCTTACTGTACGATGATCTTTGGAGTTGCTCAAACGTCACCAGTAACACGGTGATCACAACGACAACTTATGGGTTCATCGTAAAGTCTGATAAGGGACTAGATAGCTCAACAGTGGGATTTGCTCCTCCGATGATGGAGAGATAACATGGAAGCCTGCCAAGTGGATAACTTCTTCTCGGGCTTGTCAAAAAGCAGGAGAAGGTCAACGTCGGATGTCTTCCAGATAGAAAGAGGAAGACCCAGGTACTTGACGGGTAAGTGGGCGATGGGCACCCCATGGAGGCGGCGAAGGTGGTCACCTGATCACCACAACACTTGATAGGTGTCGCAGAGCACTTGTTGTAGTTGGTGTGCATCACACTGATATTGCCAAAGAGGGTAAGCAACTCTTTGATCACTGAAGATTCGTGCTCGTCTGGTGGTAGAAAATGATAATGTCGTCGGAAACACTATAGGCCACGTGTCGCGTCATTAGTCGTTGCAAGAGGCCCACTCGACTCACAATTTGAATGAAAGAGTTCAGGACGTCGATGACCAAAACGAACCTGCGTGGAAGATGGGTGGGCCAGGGATGCCGTTAACAAGGACATGTGTGGAGGCAGATGCAAGGGTGATAAAAATCCACTCCTGCCAACGCACGCCAAAACCCAAGTGAGTGAGGGTTTCGAAGACGAAAGGCCACAACACCAAGTCTAAAGCATGGGCGGTGTCGAGCTTGAGAAGCATCCGGGGTGTCTTGATATTACAAATTTTACTTTAGAACACGACAAATCTTTCACAACACTGCGGCAATTTTACCAGTTTTTAAACATGACAATTCAAAAACTTTCGCTGGGAGTGGTTATTTTGAGCGAACGAAAACGTCCATTCATTCCTCCGTACCTGGGGACGAATTGTTTGCTTGGAGGGGTGCGTATGCTGCGGTCCTAGAGAAAATAATTAGTCCCCAAAAGTCGGTTGTACAAAATCAAAAATAGGAAGCAACAAATAATAGATGAGAGAAAAGGCTTCATCAAATATGCGACCATCAACTCCGCAACAAAGAATAGATGGGAGGGAGGCTTCACCAACTCTCTATAATAGTAGAGATTAATAGTAGAGACGAGATGCAACCGTCAAGTCTCGAGCTGTCCGGCATTTGGACCCTCTGTGTCTGTCCGAGTAGAGCAAAACTAGCGGAAACGTGAACCAGGGGATTTCAAAATCGAGCTTCACCAAACATTTCGCCGCGGACACCAAACAAGTAAAGAGGGAGAAAAGGAGTGGTTTACGTCCTCTTCCTCCTCTACAATTACATTGTCACTTGAGAGAGAAACCACAGCGATGGGATGCGTGTCCCCTACAAAATTGCAGTCTAATTATTCCAGCAGAGATCTCGACTCGGACTCCGTTGCCTTGTCACTGAGCGATCTCTCCCTAGCTTTGTCAGCCTGCATGATAATGCAAAAAATGAGACGAACCGTAAGATTGTGTAGCACTCCTGAATAATTCTTTGGACTGCTCGTTTTCGCGTATGATTTTTATAGGTGTAACAGTAGGTTCAGAAGAGCAAACCATCTTCTGCCAGTCGGTGAAAAACGTGATGGCGGAGAGAAGCGTGGTCTGCGAGATGGATCCACAGACGACGCCCATCCAAAGCCCCTTTTCCCCCATCTTGAGCACAAAACCGAGGAGCACCGCTATGGGGATTCCGAGCAAGTAGAAGGAGCCGAGGTTGACGTACGCGCCCACGTGCTGCCATCCGCATCCTCGAGCGACGCCTGAGGAAGAACGTACGCACAGGCACAGAGACGTTAGTAACAAGAAGAGTAGCTACGTTTTGTTGGAAACGATGGGAACTTGCAAGGTGAATGTGACCTGAGAGAACCCCTTGCAGGCCATCGGTGACCACGGTGATGCAGACGAGAGGAACCATCACGGCGACGGCAGATGCCACCTCCTCCTCGCTGCTGTAAGCACGGCCCAGGAGGCGCCGTGACAGCAAAAGAGTTCCACTGACGACCACCGCCTCTGTCACCGCGACCGACATCACGACCCGGACCGCCGAGCGAGCTCCTTCCGGGTTCCCAGCACCCAATTCGTTAGCTACTCGCGTGCTGTTCGTTAAGAAATACAGAATCAACTATCAAACCGAAACTATTTCCACATCGGCCGTGTATTAACTGCCCTGAGAGATCGTACCTTCCAGCAGCTCCAAGTCCAGAAGGTATAGTAAAGAGCAACGTGACGCTCGTGAGGCTGTGAAAATAGTAACAGTAAAAATGTAAGTTCAGCCTTCTTATACTACAAGCAGATTTAAGCCACATCAAACAGTGAACATTTGGTACCATATTGAGAGCACCGAGGTTTGAAGCTCGGGGTTGGGCAGAAGCCCCGACATGAGAATAAGCAGCTCAAATGACCACCACTCAAGACTGAAAACGAATGTAAACATTACATGATTAGCCACATAAATGCGAAGTTAATTCCATTCCAATTATGTTGTGGTGGTTGGTTACCATATCATGAGCGCAGAGGGCAGAGCTAGGCGCAGGAACACACCCACCCCCCTGAAGGCCTTGATGGTCGGCGGCGTGCGCGTCTCCTTGCAGTTGCTCGACATCACAATGTACGCCACGAGCATGGCCACGTTGAGCCAGTATGAGACACTGATGGCCAGGGCGGCGCCGGTGTACCCCATTCCGGTCCTGAACACCATGACCCAGCACAGGGGGACGTGGAGCGCCAGCGTGGCCACGGACGACAGGAGCAGCGGCATGATGAGGCTCTGCGACTGCAGGAACTTGGTGATGGGCTGGATCACCGCGTTGGCGAAGAGCCCCGGGATGAGCCACACGATGTACCTCCCGGCGCCGTGCGCGATCAGGGGGTCCTGCCCGATCAGCACCAGGAGATTGCCCATGAACGCCCACAGGAGCGACAGCGGGACGCACGCCACCAGGAGAGTGACGATGGCTGTGTACATGTGGAGCCCCAGAGTGTGGTACTGCCTTGCGCCGTAGGCCTGGCCGCAGAGCGTTTCCAGTGCGCTTGCCATGCCGGTCTGTATGAATTCAGCATAGTTTATGTTGATTACTTGCTGAAAAGCGACCCGTGGATCATTCTCAAAAAAAAAAAGGCGACCCGTGGAGGTGGAGGTAACCATCATATGAACCTAATTTCTTGTTCCAAGTAAACTGGCTTTTGCTAGTGGTGGAAATTTAGGCTGATATATAGAATGGTGTGAAATCCATTGCAGAGATATAGTTTGAACGGTTCTTCAGAATTGACTGCTACGTACTTTGATGGCTGCGGAATACTTCTCCTGAGGTGTCACACTGTCTAGTACTCCTAGTTGACACAAGAAAATACTAGTAGTAGTACCACTTTACACCAATCAGAAATCTGATGGCATGTCACCCACTTAGTATTCATTCCAACCAGTCTCGATAATTCCTACTTAGAAAAACACAAAGTCACTACGGGACGGAGGGAGTACTCTAAAGCCTAAGCCAATGGAATAAACAACATGAGTTAGTCTCTCGTTTTTCCTTGTCTGTATCTCAAGGTGGAAAAGGTCCTTGGAACGATCTCGATGAGCTAAGAACACGCACCATGGATGAGCAGAGCCGAGGAATGCACGGCATGCAGCAAGGGGAAATCAAGGCTAGTAGATGTCTAGTACGTACGTAGCTACTAAGAGGCGAATGGGAACTGAAGGGGGGTAAACGAGCGGAGAGGCCGTAAACGGAATGGAATATGCGGAAGGGGGGGGGGGGGGGAGGTGGGGATAAGCGGTGTGCGTACGAGCAGGCTGAAGCCGGAGACGGAGGCGAGGGAGGTGGCGATGGCAGCGGAGGAGAGCGGGAGGACGCCGGGGAGGTGGCCGACCATCATGTTGGAGGACACCTGCACCGCGTACTGCGACAGGCTCACGGCCACCATCGGCAGCGCCAGGTACGCCAGCTTCCTGGCCTCGCTCCGCCAGTACCCCGTCGCCTCCTGGTCCTTCCGCGGCAGCAGAGGCGCCTCCGCCATCGCGCGCGGGGTGCGCCCGAGAGGGATGATCTCCAGTCGCGGACTCGCGGCCTGCCCCGGGTTATTATTGGACCGCACGCGCTGCGTGGGTATTAGTAATTTGTTTGCAATGGAACGCTGCCTGGGCACGGCGCCGCCGCCGAGTCGTGGCCGCCGTCGTGGTCGTGACTGTTTGTTAGAAGGGAGGTGTATTATTCACCCTTGAGGGTGAGTATATATTGAGTACAAGACTTGGAGGATAAGACGTCTTTTCTGAAGATAAGTATGTGACAAATTACAATACTAGACTATCAAAATACATATATCCCAAATATATCTCTAATATCCCCCCGCGGTCGTAGCGGTAGCGTTGCGAACAACAGGAGTGTCGCGGACGGTCAAACTACATAGAATAGAAACCGACGGGCTGACATCCCCCGGCAGTCGTAGCGGGAGCGTCCTGGAAGGTGTCGCGTCGCGGACGCGTTGACTGTAGAGGAAGCCAACAAGTTGCTCAAACGGATGATAACCCTTTGTGTCGATGTCGAGGTAGCCGAGAGTGTAGGGTGGTGTAGCCGTGGTAGCCGTGCGAAAACACCGTCGTCAAGGTCGAGTCGGGGTAACCGGTGTCGAGGGAGTCGCCGTGGAGCCGCGGGCGCAAGGAGGCGCCGAGTTAGTTATGGGCGCAGTGGTGTCGAAGTAGTGGTGCGCCGGGTAGATGACGGTGTTGACGAGGCGTCGCGCCGGGTTTGCCAAGCTCGGGGACACGTCGTGGACGAAGGCAAACATCAGTGTTGTCAGCACCGGGCATGCGTACACGGACAAAGACGATGTTGACGAAGCGCCGCACCAAGCTTCCCAGGCCCGGGGACACATCGTGGACGAAGGCACGCATCGGTGTTGCCAGCACCAGGCATGCGTATACTGGGACATGCACGAGCTGTACGCCATGTCTGAGAAGTCGGAAAGGCCAGCAGAGAAGGACTCGACGACGGTTGCGGCGCCAATCGGTGTGGGGCCGATGTCGCCCATAGTTGTCGGAGTAGATGAAGTGGCCGAGGTAGATGACGGCGACGCTGGCGACATGCTGGTGCTGGACGAAGATGAAGGGGGTGGACGGGCGGCATCGACGGCTACGGGGATAGCAGCAGCGGCACCCAAAGAAGGGCGGTGGCCCGATGGCGGCGGCAGCGGCTAAGTTAGGAGCACGACGGCGGTGTTCAAAGTACGCGAGGAACCCGACAGCGTGACGAAGACCGGCGCGGACGGTGGCATTCCCGCGTCAAAGGAGGCGGCACGGCGCATACCACGAGAGGTCGACGCGCGGGGACGATGGTGGACCGCGGGCCGCAGCGCTACGGCCCGAAGGGGCGACACAACGGCGGCGGGCAGGTCGGGGCAACGGCGGAAGACCTCAGAGTGGTTGCGGGGACCGCGGGCGTGGCGCTACAGCCCGAAGGGCGGTGCAGCGGCTCGACGCGGGACGGTGCAACCGCGGGGACGGCCTCGGGGTGGCGGCGGGGACCGCGTATCGCGACACTACGGCCCGAAGGGACGACACAGTGGCGGCACGCAAGTCGATGCAGCTGCGAGGAGAGCCATGGGGCGGCGACGCTGCGTCTAAACGGGGCGACGCAGCGGCAACCCGTTGCTCGATCGGTGGAGGGGCGCGCTGAACTCGGGCATGATCTTCACGGAACCTGTGGAGGCGCGAGTAACCAACGGGCCAGGTCGGTCGCGGGGCATAGATGAGGTGGATCGCGACGGCGAGCAGGTGATCAAGTCGATCGCGCGCGAGGTCGAGGACGCCGCTCGGTGGAGACGGCGCTTCGGCGAAGTCCAAGATGAAGTCGGCGATTGCGGACGGCGTGGGACGTCATGCGACTGAAACCTGGCTGCCAAAGCAGCGCCAGCACCCGGGCAGCGAGGCACGAGCGACCAACGTAGCAGCGGCGCCCGAGTTGAGACGGTCGACGAGCCTAACGCCGCCAGGGACGAGGCCAGCGAGGTAGACCGCAGGGCCGCCGTGGAGGCGGGTGGCGTGGATCGATGGGCGGGCCGGCTCGTGTACGGCGGCTATGATAGGCCGTCGCATGGCCCGAGGCCGCCGGGTCGGGGCGATGCAGGTGTCCGGTCGAAGAGGGCGGTGACGGCCGGCGTAGATCGACGAGCGGGCCGGCGGCGGACGACGGCCATGAGGGGCCGCATGTCGCGTGAGGCCACCGTGTCGGTGAAGAAGCTTGCCGGTGCCGGTCGTGCCGATGTCGGAATAGAGGCGCACGGGGTCAACGGCAGCGGCGTGCGACGCAAACCGTATAGACCGGAAGATCAAAAAGAAAAGGCCTATCAAAGCGACCGACGAGAGAGAAACCTGAATAAAAGGATCAGAAAAAAAGACTCTATAGAGCAGCCGGTCGACATGACCAGCGAATGAACCCTAGGTACAGGCGGCACGGCCCTGGCGGCGAGCATGGAGGCCGACCTGCCCAGGGGCGGCGCACAAGACGAAAGCGTTGGGCGGCGGCTAGAGTTGGATCGGTTAGTCTGATAACATGTTAGAAGGGAGAGAGAGGGGTTGTGGAATATGCTGGATGTATTATTGAGCCGTAAGGGCGAGTATATATATTGAATACAAAACTTAGAGCAAAACGCCTCTTCTGAAGATAAGATAGGAACAAATTACAAATCCTAAACTACCAAATACATATATCTCAAATATATCTCTAATAGTGACCGCACATCCGGTTAAAAAATCATGGCGTTCTGAGCATATAACGTGAATCTTGTGCGTGTTGGTCCAGGTCCAAGGTCCGTGCTGGAAACAAAATTGGAAAAATTGGAATTCTACGCTATGGGCTCCACCTCGCATTCAGCACTGCCATGTAACGATGCTGAGGATAGAACGAGTCTTCTACCAATCGCTATGCTAACTTTTGTGATGCCCACTTCAATCCCCAAACAAGGCCTTAAGGCTGGTCATAACATGCATACGTTACTACTCTATGTTATTACCTTTATAATGGGAAGTGTCATATGTGTAGTAACATACACATGTTCATTTATTGTCTTGTAGACTCATTTTACATTGGAAAGCGCTATGTGATGATAACATATTAGGCCCCTCCCAATGCTCCACCTTGTACAGGTGCTAAGGTTGCCATGTAGGCAAAAAATCTGATGTGGCAAGGTAATTAAGAGGAGAGAGATGAGTGTGGTGACCCCAGGAAGAAACAATGCCAAGCGCGAGAACCTAGGCAAAAGACTTAAATTGGAAGGATCCCACCAATGGATGAAGAACTTTAGTTCCAAAAGCATTAAATGAAGGATGCTTAGCACCAACAAGTTAAGCACCTATGCATTGGGGGCTTTGGTTGCTAAAGTTTTTAATGTGCTTAGCACCTCATGTAAGCACCAATGCATTGGAACTAGCCTTAGGTTACTCTATTTGCATCTCTTCTCATTAATTACTTGTCACATCAATATTTTTGCTTATGTGGCATCTATGTTACTACCTATGTTACTCCTACTATGACCAGCCTAAATCCCTTTCCTCTTTTCTCTGAAGCCAAGGCTCATGCTACTAATTTGGTCCACCTATGAGCCTAGCTGAGTGAGTCAATTTATTAATACACCATATGCTATACCTGATTTTTAAGGCATCACAGTCAATCATGGTCTCCAAACTAAAACAGGGTCATCCGGTTTTGAAAGAGCTTTTTTATTTAATTCTTTTAATAATTTATTATGCTTCTTAATTTTGAAGCTTTCCAGGTAAATTAAATTTTAAATTTGGTTCATGGTTTTAACCGGGTCAACGATCTTTTAAATTAATCAGCAGCAACCGACCTATAAAGACATACCAATCGCGCACACCCTTTCACCACCTAGAAAAAAAGTCACATGTCATATTGTAGCATCAAAATAGTACATGTAGCCATCAACACGGAAAATTTCCTCTCATAATTATAAGTTGATTAGTGGATAACAGAGAATCACACCGCGGAAGGCCGACCAAAACACCATACTATAAATAAGAAGAAAACACACTCCATCACCCCCCACTTGCCAAATCAAATACTACATCATTTTCAAAATATAAGGTGTATTAGTTTTTTGAAAATTCATTTTTTTAACATTGACCAAGTTCAGAGCCAAAAAAATCGACATCCGCAATACTAAATAAACAAAACATGAAAAATCATTTCATGATGAATCCAACGACATCAATTTGATATTTTGAATATTGATATAGTTATCTATAAATTTAGTCAGACTTAAAGAGATTTGAGTTTTCAAAGAACTAATACACCTTATATTCTGGAGCGGATGGAGTAAAAAAATGTGCGTATTGCTTTTTTGAAAAGTCATTTTAAAAAATTGATCAAGTTTAGAACCAAAAATATCAGCATCCACAATACTAAATAAATAAATATGAAATTCGTTTCATGATGAATCTAATGATACAGATTTGATATTATAAATAGTGTATATTTCTCTACAAATTTGGTCAATCTTAATGAGATTTGACTTTTAAAAGCACTAATACACCTCACATTCTGAAAGAGAGGGAGTAAAAAAAATTACGAAAATCCAACAACACCAACAGCGCAGCAAAGCGCCCATCCCTTGTAGTATTTGTACGATTAGAGAACTTGGAAAGCCATTGGTATTGCAAAGTCCTCTTTTGAGAGTTAGAGTGAGGGCACAATAAGAACCTTATAAAATGCTACGATGGATGAGTCTAATGCATACATACTAGTGGCTCAGGCGCCACTATGTGGGGCCTGCTTGTGTTGCGATCTTTTCTCAGCACATTAGGCTACTTTCTTTTGCCCTTGGTCTCGGTCCAAAGCGATTTGAGTTAGCAATGGTAGGATTTTTTAGGGATTAACAATGGTAGTTGAGATATATAACATTAGGATCTAATCACCTTGTATTAGTAGATCAAATACATTAACCAAGAACAAAATAAGGTCATATGTGTAGACATACAGATATTATGTTATAAGAGTTTCGAATCATGCTTGATCAACCATATCCACGAACTGAATTCAGTTATATGCTAATGTAGTGTTGATTACATCTTGTAGTTGATTACTATATGGTTTATTTGGTGGAACGTTATATGTTCAGATCCATTATACTATTTAATACCCCTCTGATCTTGAGAATGATTATCATTTGTGAGTAGTTACTTTTGTTTTCGAGGTCACAGGAGAAATCTTCTTGCAAGTAATCATGTGAACTTGATATGTGTTCGATACTTTGATGGTATGTATGTTGTGATTCCCTTAGTGGTGTCATGTGAACGTCGACTACATGAAACTTCACCATATTTGGGCCTAAGGGAATGCATTGTGGAGTAGTTATTAGATGATGGGTTGCGAGAGTGACAGAAGCTTAAACCCTAGTTTATGCGCTATGCCGTAACGGACTGATTTGGATCCAAAAGTTTAATGATATGGTTTGATTTTATCTTAATACTTTCTCGTAGTTGTGGATGCTTGCGAGGTTGTTAATCATAAGTAGGAGGCTTGTTCAATTAAGAACAGCACCTAAGCACCGGTCCATCCACATATCAAATTATCAAAGTAGCAAACACAAATCAAACCAACATGATGAAAGTGACTAAGATGAAATTCCCGTGTACCCTCAAGAACACTTCCCTTATCATAAGAGACTGTTTTGGCATGTCCTTTGCCTCAAAAGGATTGAGCTAACTTGCTGCACTTTTTGTTACCGTTACTAGCTCATTACAAATTATCTTGCTATCAAACTACTCGTTACTTATAATTTCAGTACTTGCAGAGAATACCTTGCGAAAACTACTTGTCATTTCCTTCTGCTCCTCATTGGGTTTGACACTCTTACTTATCGAAAGGACTACGATTGTTCCCCTATATTTGTGGGTCATCAGCAGGCCACACGGAGGGGAGGGGGAAGGTGTCTAAAGGACTCCCTCAACACGGAGAGGCCACGGGGGCGCTTGAGAGAGCTCGAAGATGACACGTTTACGCGGTCATGGCAGAGGAAACACGGACATCATGCGGACACGACTGCCATGGGGTGGGGAGGAAGAAAGAGGAGGGGAACATGGTGCGCATGGACGAAGGGCGATGTGAGTGATGTTGTAGACATGGTGTGGTGTCGAGAGCACAACGAACGGTCGGTGGCTGAGGGCCCCAAATCCAGAGCGCGTCAAACGACATGCCAGACGTGTGGTCACTACGTGAATGTGGCCTTGCCACGCGTTCTGGGTGGCCTAAGTGTGTCTGGCGTGTTAGGCACTGCCCCAGTAGATGCTAGGAAGAAGGGGACAACCGAAGAATCTTAAGACGAGACTGAACTGAGCTCAAACATGAATTAGCAGCCAAGTGTTTGATTAGCGGTGAGGGAAATTCACATGTCCAAGGGGCATGATGTTTGGATGACGATAATCATCCACTAAGGTGACTAGCTTGGCAAAGTTTCGGCTCAAAAGGACAAGCTAGATGACACTTGCTTTGCAATTTGCCCCACTGGACAGAAATGAAAAGGTTGAAGTTGTGCTCAAATGAATGAATGGATTGATCTGAAATTTGGGGTAAGATGATCATAAGGGCATATGAAGTCATTGTAAAATTTCATACCATTTGGATAAACAAAAATGGTACTTCCTTCATAGTGGTCCTCTATGGACAAAAAACTTAGGAATATTCTTGAGAATTATTGGCTCAGTGAAATGAGCTCAAATTTTGTGGACGGAGGTTATAATGGTAGGAGAATGTCCTAGTAACATTTGAGAATTTATGGAGCAATATAAAATATATTTGCTTCACAAACTGAAATAATGATCAGAAACAAAGATTGGATGGTGTGCTCACCATGAGCATGAAATCTTGAATATTTTTGCATATCCAAGGTTTAAATGGTCCAAAAGAATTTTGGTAATGACGGAAATATAGGTTGCTTCACAACCTAGGGCAAACAGGGTTATTCCTTTAATACAAAAAGGAATATTCCCAAGAAATGAATATTAGAGTTGGAATAAGATGGAAATGACATGGCCATGGAAAAGATTTGAGGGTGACAAACCACTTGGGAGAGGAAGATGAGATGATCTTCCCAGCTTTCAAGACCATAGAGCCACAAAAAAGAAAATCCAAATAAAAAATCAAAGAAATCCAAAAGAAAAGGAAAGGGCCAAAAATCGGGGTGTGACATTTTGGGTGTAAACCTGTAGGGTGTAAGTGGATGTTTAAGAAAAAGCTTAGGCATAATGGTACAATTGAAAAGTACAAGGCGCGACTTGTAGCCAAGCGATATACCCGGAAAGAAGGTGAAGATTTCTTTGATACTTATGTGCTTGTGGCTAGATTGACCACCATTCTTGTACTACTCTCATTGGCTGCCTCACACAATCTTCTCGTTCATCAAATGGATGTTAAGACAACTTTACTAAATGGAGAGTTGGAGGAGGAAGATTTACATGGAACAACCTGATGAATTTGTAGTAGATGGTCATGAAGTAAAAGTGTGCAAATTGCTAAAATCTTTGTATGGTTTGAGACAAGCACCTAAGCAATGGCACGAGAAGTTCGAAAGAACTTTGACATCTGCGGGCTTTGTTGCAAACGAAGCCGATAAGTGTGTCTACTATTGCCATGGTGGGGGCGAGGGAGTTATGCTGTGTTTGTATGTTGATGACCACTACTGCAGGATGCTGCTAACGCGACACTACGATCAGAGACCCTTCGAGAAACTGTATGCAATGCAATAATCGCAAACGATGATGTATGAAAACCGTCAGAAATGTATAAAACGTTTGCGATGACAGATGCATCAAACATGGTTCAGGTTTTAGTTGCGTGTGCGATGAAGGGCATACGGTTGATTCGATTAACTGCTTATGCGAGGAGGAACAAAAGAAACGAGCAGCCAGATGAAGGCGTGTGCGATATACAGCATACGGTTCACTCAGATGAACTGTTTGTGATTATGCAACACAAAATAAACGGTCAGCCAGATGAAGGTGTGTGTGATATACAGCATACAGTTCACTCGGATGAACTATTTATGATTAGGCAACACAAAAGAAACGGTTAACCAGATCAAGGTATGTGCGATATACTCATGTGGTTCATTCGGCCCTTGTCGTCAGTGTGTGACCTCTGTGGCAACCGTTCGCTCCCCAGACGCCTCTTCGTGTATCGTGGCAAGCGTCCACCGCCTCTTCGCCTTTCCCTCTCGATTTGGAGCTGATGTCGCATGCTCTTCCTCCCTCCTCCATTCGCCTTCACCCTTCCTTCTGCCATTGTTCGATCATCTTCTCCATGGAGGGAACAGGCCGGAAATGACCCCATTATTCTTGCCTTGATCTGAATGATGACGCGATGGAGGAACTCATTGATCGGTGCGACGTCATCACCTCGGCTAGCATGACAGGTTCGTTCAAGACCATTCTCGACTCAACTAATAACATCATTATATCTAGGCAATGATAATGTATATAGGCATCACGTCCAAAACAAGTAGATCGAAACGATTCTACATCTACTACTATTACTCCACTCATCGACCGCTATCCAGCATGCATCTAGAGTATTAAGTTAAAAACAGAGTAGCGCCTTAAGCAAGATGACATGATGTAGAGGGATAAATTCATGCAATATGATAAAAACCCCATCTTGTTATCCTCGATGGCAACAATACAATACGTGTCTTGCAACCCTTTCTGTCACTGGGTAAGAACACCGCAAGATTGAACCCAAAGCTAAGCACTTCTCCCATTGCAAGAACTACCAATCTAGTTGGCCAAACCAAAAAGGATAATTCAAAGAGACTTGCAAACATAACTTAATCATACATAAAAGAATTCAGAGAAGAATCAAATATTTTCCATAGATAATACTGGATCATAAACCCACAATTCATCGATCTCAACAAACACACCGCAAAAAGAAGATTACATCGAATAGATCTCCACGAGAGAGGGGGAGAACATTGTATTGAGATCCAAAAGAGAGAAGAAGCCATCTAGCTACTAGCTATGGACCCAAGGTCTCAAGTAAACTACTCACACTTCATCGGAGGGGCTATGGTGTTGATGTAGAAGCCCTCCGTGGTGGATGCCCCCCCGTGAGCTCGAACAGGCCCCAAGATGGGATCTCGTGGATCTGAGAAGGTTGCGGCGGTGGAATTAGGTTTTGGCTCCTGCTCGATCGCTTGGGGATACGAGGTATATATAGGAGGAAGGAGTACGTCGGTGGAGCAACAGGGGCCCACGAGGTAGGGGCGCGCCAGGGGGGGGCGCCCCCCCTCGTGACCGCCTCTTTGTTCCTTAGAGCAGGTCCAAGTCTCCGGATCACGCTCAGTGAGAAAATCACGTTCGAAGGTTTCATTCCGCTTGGACTCCGTTTGATATTCCGTTTCTTCAAACACCAAATAGGCAAAAAACAGCAATTTTGGCTGGGCCTCCGGTTAATAGGTTAGTCCCAAAAATAATATAAAAGTGGAAAATAAAGCCCAATATAGTCCAAAACAGAGATAAAGTAGCATGGAGCAATCAAAATTATAGATACGTTGGAGACGATCGGGCATCCCTAAGCTTAATTCTCGCTCGTCCTCGAGTAGGTAAATGATAAAAGGAATTTTGATGCGGAGTGATACTTTGGCATAATTTCAATATAAATCTTCTTAATTGTGATATGAATATTCAGATCCGAAAGATTCAAGACAAAAGTTCATATTGACACAAAAATAATAATACTTCAAGCATACTTATCAAAGCGATCATGTCTTCTCAAAATAGCATGGCAAAAGAAAGTTCATCCCTACAAAATCATATAGTTAGGCTATGCTTCATTTTCGTCACACAAAGATGTTCCCAACTTCTATACCCCCGATGACAAGCCAAGCAATTGTTTCATACTCAAAATAATCTCAAACTTTTTCAACCTTCATGCAATACATGAGCGCGAGCCATGGATATAGCACTATGGGTGGAATAGAATATGATGATGGGGATTGTGTGGAGAAGACAAAAAAAAGGAGAAAGTCTCACATTGACGAGGATAATCAACGGGCTATGGAGATGCCCATCAATTGATGTCAACATGAGGAGTAGGGATTGCCATGCAACGGATGCACTAGAGCTATGAATGCTCAACAAAAGAAAACTAGTGGGTGTGCATCCAACTTGCTTGCTCATGAAGACCTAGGGCATTTGAGGAAGCCCATCGTAGGAATATACAAGCCAAGTTCTATAATGAAAAATTCCCACTAGTATAAAAAGACAACTTATGATACTCACTACATGAGGAACAAGGTGCTACTTTGAAGCACAATATGTGAGACTCACTACATGAGGATCAAGGTGCTACTTTGAAGCACAAGTGTGGAAAAAGATATAGTAGCATTGTCCCTTCTCTCTTTTTCTCTCATTTTTTCTCTTTTTTTATCTTTGGCCTTCTTTTTTTACTTTTTGGCCTTTCTCTTTTTTTTCTTTTTTTTTCTTTTTGTAAAGTCCGAAGTCTCATCTTGACTTGTGGGGGAATCATAGTCTTCATCATCCTTTCCTCACTAGGACAATGCTCTAATAATGAAGATCATCACACTTTTATGGATTTACAACTCAAGAATTACAACTCAAAGCTAGAACAAGATATGACTCTATATGAATGCCTCCGGGGGTGTACCGGGATATGCAATGAATCAAGAGCGACATGTATGAAAATTATGAAGGTGGCCTTGCCACAAATACGATGCCAACTACATGATCATGCAAAGAGCAATATGACAAAAGTAATGTATGTCATGAATATGATGATGGAAGTTGCATGGCAATATATCTCGGAATGGTTATGGAAATGCCATAATAGGTAGGTATGGTGGCTGTTTTGAGGAAGATATAAGGAGGTTTATGTGTGATAGAGCGTATCGTATCATGGGGTTTGGATGCACCGGTGAAGTTTGCACCAACTCTCAAGGTGATAAAGGGCAATGCACGGTACCTAAGAGGCTAGCAAAGGCGGAAAGGTGAGAGTGTGTATAATCCATGGACTCAACATTAGTCAAAAGAACTCATATACTTATTGCAAAAAATTATAAGCCATCAAAAATTCAAGTACTATGCGCATGACCCTGGGGGGATAGATTGGTAGGAAAATACCATCGCTCGTCCCCGACCGCCACTCATAAGGATGCACAAGCCAAGTACACTTCATGTTTCAAATTTGTTACACAACTTTAACCATACGTGCATGCTACGGGACTTGCAAACTTCAACACAAGCATTTCTCAAATTCACAATCACCCAACTAGCATGAATTTGATATTATCACCTCCATATCTCAAAACAATTATCAAGCATCAAACTTATCTTAGTTTTCAATTTACTCAAAAGAAAGTTTCACATATCTTGAACACTAAGTATATTAACATTAAGCAAACTACCATGGTATTAATGACTCTCAAAATAATCTAAGTGAAGCATGAGAGATCAAAAGTTTCTTTAAAACAAATCCACCACCCTGCTCTAAAAAATCTAAGTGAAGCACTAGAGCAAAAATTATCACGCTCAAAAGATATAAGTGAAGCACTATGAGCAAAACTATCAAGCTCAAAAGATATAAGTGAAGCACATAGAGTATTCTATCAAATTCCAATTCATGTATGGCTCTCTCAAAAGGTGTGTACAACAAGGATGATTGTGGTAAACTAACAAGCAAAGACGCAAATAATACAAGACGCTCCAAGCAAAACACATATCATGTGGTGAATAAAAATATAGCTCCAAGTAAATTACCGATGGAAGTGGACGAAAGAGGGGATGCCTTCCGGGGCATCCCCAAGCTTTGACTTTTTGGTGTCCTTGGATTATCTTGGGGGTGCCATGGGCATCCCCGGGCTTAGGCTCTTGCCACTCCTTTGTTCCATAATCCATCAAAAGAATTCACCCAAAACTTGAAAACTTCACAACACAAAACTCAACAGAAATCTCGTGAGCTCCGTTAGAGAAAGAAAACAAAAGACTACTTCAAGGTACTGTAATAAACTCATTCTTTATTTGTATTGGTGTTAAACCTACTGTATTCCAACTTCTCTATGGATTATAAACTATTTTATTAGCCATAGATTTATTAAAATAAGCAAACAACACACGTAAAATAGAATCTGTCAAAAATAGAACAGTCTGTAGCAATCTGTAACTAATGCAAACTTCTGGAACTCTAAAACTTATACCAAAATAGGAAGTCCTGGACAATTTGTTTATTGAACATCAGCAAAAAGAATCAACGCAAAATCACGTTCTTGTGATTTAAAAAAATTATATTCGTGCGCGCAAAGTTTCTGTTTTTCAGCAGAATCAAATCAACTATCATCGTAGGTTATCCTATAGGTTCTACTTGGCACAAAAACTAATTAAAAGATAAAACCACATCCAAACAGAGGCTAGATGGATTATTTATTCCTAAACAGAAGCAAAAACAAAAAAACACAAAATAAAATTGGGTTGCCTCCCAACAAGTGCTATTGTTTAACGCCCCTAGCTAGGCATAAAAGCAAGGATAGATCTATGTATTGCCATCTTTGGTAGCCAATCCATACGTGGCTCTCATGATAGATTCATATGGTAATTTTATTTTCTTTCTAGGGAAGTGTTCCATGCCCTTCTTTAAGGGAAATTGGAATCAAATATTCCCTTCCTTCATATCAATAATTGCACCAATCGTTCTAAGGAAAGGTCTACCAAGAATAATAGGACATGAAGGATTGCAATCTATATCAAGAACGATAAAATCTACGGGCACATAATTCCTATTGGCAACAATAAGAACATCATTAATTCTTCCCATAGGCTTTTTAATAGTGGAATCCGCAAGATGCAAGTTTAGAGAGCAATCATCAAAATCACGGAAGTCTAGCAAATCACATAAAGTTTTGGGAATAGTAGAGACACTAGCACCCAAATCACACAAAGCATGAAACTCATAATCTTTAATTTAAATTTTGATAGTAGGTTCCCACTCATCATAGAGTTTTCTAGGGATAGAAACTTTCAACTCAAGTTTTTCTTCATAAGATTGCATCAAGGCATCAACAATGTGTTCGGTAAAGGCCTTATTTTGACTATAAGCATGAGGAGAATCTAACACGGATTGCAACAAGGAAATACAACCAATCAAAGAGCAATTTTCATAATTAAATTCCTTGAGATCCAAAATAGTGGGTTTAGCAACATCTAGGTTTTTATTTCTTTCAATCCCACTTTCATCAATTTCATCATCAAGATCTAGAAACTCCGAATTCTTAGAACGCCTTCTAGGTAAAGGAAGATAATTTTCAGTTTCATCAAGATTCATATTGCAAAACAAAGATTTAATGGGGCACACATCAATAACTTTTAGATCTTCATCTTGATTTTCATAGGAATTGGAAGAACACGCTTTAATAAAGGCATCTTTGGAAGCACGCATCCTAGCAGTTCTTTCCTTGCACTCATCAATGGAAATTCTCATGGCTTTGAGAGACTCATTGATATCATGCTTAGGAGAAATAGATCTAAGCTTTAAAGAATCAATTTCAAGAGAAATTTTGTCAACTTTCCTAGCCAAATCATCAACTTTAAGCAATTTCTCTTCAAGCAAAGCATTAAAATTCTTTTGTGAATTCATAAACTCTTTAACACTACTCTCAAATTCAGAGGGCATCTTATTAAAATTTCCATAAGAGTTGTTGTAGGAATTTCCATGATTATTAGAAGGATTACTAGGATAAGGCCTAGGATTAAAATTCCCTCTATACGCGTTGTTTCCAAAACTATTCCTACCAACAAAATTCACATCCATAGATTCATTATTATTCTCAAGCAAGGTAGACAAAGGCATATCACTGGGATCAAGAGGAGTATTTTTAGGAGCAAACATCTTCATAAGTTCATCCATCTTTTCATTCAAAACATTGATTTCTTCTATAGCATGCACTTTTTTACTAGAAGATCTTTCAGTGTGCCATTGAGAATAATTAGCCATAATATTATCAAGCAATTTTGTAGCATCTCCTCACGTAATTTCCATAAACGTTCCTCCCGTGGCCGAATCTAAAAGATTTCTAGAAGCAAAATTCAATCCGGCATAAAAATTTTGTATGATCATCCATAAGTTCAAACCATGAGTAGGGCAATTGCGAAGCATCAATTTCATTCTTTCCCAAGATTGGGCAACATGCTCATGATCAAGTTGTTTAAAATTCATGATATCGTTCCTAAGAGTGATAATCTTAGCGGGAGGAAAATACTTAGAGATAAAAGCATCTTTGCACTTGTTCCAAGAGTCAATACTATTTTTAGGCAAAGATGAAACCAAACTTTAGCACGATCTCTAAGTGAAAACGGAAATAACTTCAATTTGACAATATTGTTATCCGTATCTTTCTTCTTTTGCATATCACAGAAATCAACAAAATTGTTTAGATGAGTAGTGGCATCTTCACTAGGAAGGCCGGCGAATTGATCTTTCATAACAAGATTCAGCAAAGCGGTATTGATCACAAGACTCATCATTATTAAGAGGAGCAATCGGAGTACTAAGGAAATCATTATTGTTGGTATTCGAGAAATCACACAACTTGGTATTATCTTGTGCCATGGCAACAAGTAATCCAACACACAAGCAAACAGAAAGGCAACGAGAAAAGGCAAACGAGAAAGAGAGGAGGAGATTGGGAAAGAGAGGGCAAATAAAACGGCAAGGGTGAAGTGGGGGAGAGGAAAACGAGAGGCAAATGGCAAATAATGTAATGCGAGAGATAGGGATTGTGATGGGTACTTGGTTTTGCTGACTTGCTTGTGTGAGCCTCCCCGGCAACGGCGCCAGAAATTCTTCTTGCTACCTCTTGAGCATTGCATTGGATTTCCCCGAAGAGGAGAGGATGATGCAGCAAAGTAGCGTAAGTATTTCCCTCAGTTTTTGAGAACCAAGGTATCAATCCAGTAGGAGACCACACACAAGTCCCTCGTACCTACACAAAACGATAGCTACTCGCAACCAACGCGATTAGGGGTTGTCAATCCCTTCACGGTCACTTACGAGGGTGAGATCTGATGGAGATGATAAATAATATTTTTGGTATTTTTGATAGACAGATGCAAAGTAAAAAGTAAAAGGCAAAGTAAAAGCAAAGCAAGTAAATAAAGCGATAGAGATTGATATGATAAGAATAGACCCGGGGGCCATAGGTTTCACTAGTGTCTTCTCTCAAGAGCATAGATATTCTATGGTGGGTGAACAAATTACTTTGAGCAATTGACAGAACTGAGCATAGTTATGAGTATATCTAGGCAATGATCATGTATATAGGCATCACGTCCAAAACAAGTAGATCGAAACGATTCTGCATCTACTACTATTACTCCACTCATCGACCGCTATCCAGCATGCATCTAGAGTATTAAGTTAAAAACAGAGTAACGCCTTAAGCAAGATGACATGATGTAGAGGGATAAATTCATGCAATATGATAAAAACCCCATCTTGTTATCCTCGATGGCAACAATACAATACGTGTCTTGCAACCCTTTCTGTCACTGGGTAAGAACACCACAAGATTGAACCCAAAGCTAAGCACTTCTCCCATTGCAAGAACTACCAATCTAATTGGCCAAACCAAAAAGGATAATTCGAAGAGACTTGCAAAGATAACTTAATCATACATAAAAGAATTCCGAGAAGAATCAAATATTTTCCATAGATAATACTGGATCATAAACCCACAATTCATCGGTCTCAACAAACACACCGCAAAAAGAAGATTACATCGAGTAGATCTCCATGAGAGAGGGGGAGAACATTGTATTGAGATCCAAAAAGAGAGAAGAAGCCATCTAGCTACTAGCTATGGACCTGAAGGTCTGAAGTAAACTACTCACACTTCATCGGAGGGGCTATGGTGTTGATGTAGAAGCCCTCCATGGTGGATGCACCCTCCGGCGGAGCTCCAGAACAGGCCCCAAGATGGGATCTCGTGGATGCAGAAGGTTGCGGCGGTGGAATTAGGTTTTTGGCTCCTGTTTTGATCATTTGGGGATATGTAGGTATATATAGGAGGAAGGAGTACGTCGGTGGAGCAACAGGGGGCCCACGAGGTAGGGGGCGCGCCCAGGGGGAGGGCGCGCCCCCCACCCTCATGACCGCCTCTTTTGTTACTTGGAGCAGGGTCCAAGTCTCCTGGATCACGTTCGGTGAGAAAATCACGTTCCCGAAGGTTTCATTCCGTTTGGACTCCGTTTGATATTCCGTTTCTTCGAAACACTGAAATAGGCAAAAAACAACAATTCTGGGCTGGGCCTCCGGTTAATAGGTTAGTCCCAAAAATAATATAAAAGTGGAAAATAAAGCCCAATATAGTTCAAAACAGTAGATAAAGTAGCATGGAGCAATCAAAAATTATAGATACGTTGGAGACATATCATGCATCCAAACCCCGTGATACGATACGCTCTATCACACATAAGCCTCCTTATATCTTCCTCAAGACAGCCACCATACCTACCTATCATGGCATTTCCATAGCCATTCCGAGATATATTGCCATGCAACTTCCATCATCATCATATACATGACTTGAGCATTTATTGTCATATTGCTTTGCATGATTGTAAGATAGCTAGCATGATGTTTTCATGGCTTGTCCGTCTTTTGATGTCATTGCTACACTAGATCATTGCACATCCCAGTACAACGCCGGAGGCATTCATATAGAGTCATATCTTTGTTCTAGTATCGAGTTGTAATATTGAGTTGTAAGTAAATAAAAGTGTGATGATCATTATTAGAACATTGTCCCATGTGAGGTTATCAAAATAAAAGTGGCCAAAGAAGCCCCCAAAAAAGAGAGAGAGAGAGGCCAAAGAAGCCTACAAAAAAGGAGATAAAAAATGAGAGAAAAGAGAGAAGGGACAATGTTACTATCCTTTTACCACACTTGTGCTTCAGAGTAGCACCATGTTCTTCATATAAAGAATCTCTTGAGTTATCACTTTCATATACTAGTTCGTTATAGAACTTGGCTTGTATATTCCAATGATGGGCTTCCTCAAATGCCCTAGGTCTTCATGAGCAAGCAAGTTGGATGCACACCCATTTAGTTTTCAGTTTGAGCTTTCATACACTTATAGCTCTTAGTGCATCCGTTGCACAGCAATCCCTACTCCTTGCATTGACATCAATTGATGGGCATCTCCATATCCCATTGATTAGCCGCGTTGATGTGAGACTTTCTCCCTTTTTGTCTTCTCCACACCACCTCCACCATCATATTCTATTCCACCTATAGTGGTATGTCCATGGCTCGCACTCATATATTGCGTGAAGGTTGAAAAGTTTGAAAATACTTAAGTACGAAACAATTGCTTGGCTTGTCATCGGGGTTGTGCATGATGGGAGCATTTTGTGTGACGAAGATGAAGCATAGCCAAACTATATGATTTTGTAGGGACGAGCTTTCTTTGGCTATGTTATTTTGAGAAGACATAATTGCTTGGTTGGTATGCTTGAAGTATTATTGTCTTAATGTCAAATGATAGACTATTGCTTTTAATCACTCGTTTCTTAATATTCATGCCATGATTAGATTACATGATCAAGATTATGCTAGGTAGCATTCCACATCAAAAATTATCTTTTTTATCATTTACCTACTCGAGGACGAGCAGGAATTAAGCTTGGGGATGCTGATAGGTCTCCGTCATTTCTATAATTTTTTATTGTTCCATGCCAATATTATACAACTTTCATATACTTTTGGCAACTTTTTATACTACTTTTGGGACTAACATATTGATCCAGTGCCCAGTGCCAGTTCATGTTTGTTGCATGTTTTTTGTTTCACAGAAAATCCATATCAAACGGGGTTCAAACAGGATAAAAACTTATGGAGATTTTTTTTGGAATATATGTGAATTTTGGGAAGTGGAATCAATGCGAGATGATACCCGAGGGGCCCACGAGGGTGAGGGGCGCGCCCCAGGGGGTAGGGCACGCCATGGGCCCTCGTGGCCACTCCGTAAGGCAGTTGGTGCCCTTTTGTTGCCGCAAGAAAGCCAATATCCGGATAAAATCGTGTCCAAATTTCAGCCCAATCAGAGTTACGGATCTCCAGGAATTTAAGAAACGGTGAAAGGGCAGAATCAGGGAACGCAGAAACAGAGGGAGACAGAGAGACAGATCCAATCTCGGAGGGGCTCGCCCCTCCCATGACATGGAAGCCAAGGACCAGAGGGGAAACCCTTCTCCCATCTAGGGAGAAGGTCAAAGAAGAAGAATAAGAAGGGGGGCTCTCTCCCCCTCTCTCCCGGTGGCGCCGGAACGCCGCCGGGGCCATCATCGATCATCACCGCAATCTACACCAACACCTCCGTCATCTTCACCAACATCTCCATCACCTTCCCCCATCTATCTACAGTGGTCCACTCTCCCGCAACCCGCTGTACCCTCTACTTGAACATGGTGCTTTATGCTTCATATTATTATCCAATGATGTGTTGCCATCCTATGATGTATGAGTAGATTTTCATTGTCCTATCGGTAATTGGTGAATTGCTATGATTGGTTTAATTTGCTTGTGGTTATGTTGTTGTCCTTTGATGCCCATCATATGAGCACGCGCGTGGATCATACCATAGGTTAGTTGTATGTTGATAGGACTATGTATTGGAGGGAAAGAGTGACAGAAGCTTCAACCTAGCATAGAAATTGATGCATACGGGGTTGAAGGGGGACCAATATATCTTATGCTATGGTTGGGTTTTACCTTAATGAATGTTAGTAGTTGCGGATGCTTGCTAATAGTTCCAATCATAAGTGCATAGAATTCGAAGTCAATGATGACATACTAGAAGTGGCCTCTCCCACATAAAACTTGCTATCGGTCTAGTAAAGTAGTCAATTGCTTAGCGACAATTTCGCAACTCCTACCACCACTTCTCCAGACTCGCTATACTAAATTTATTGCTTCTTTACTTAAAACAGCCCCTAGTTTTTATTTATGTGCTCTTTATATTCTTGCAAACCTACCCGTTACACCTACAAAGTACTTCTAGTATTATACTTGTTCTAGGTAAAGCGAACGTCAAGCGTGCGTAGAGTTGTATCAGTGGTCGATAAAACTTGAGGGAATATTTGTTCTACCTTTAGCTCCTCATTGGGTTCGACACTCTTACTTATCGAAAGAGGCTACAATTGATCCCCTATACTTGTGGGTTATCACTCCGCCGTTTTTATACCTAAACACTCAGATCGATGAGTTGTAATAAGAATCCTTCAGTTTGATTATCAAAGACAAGATTTTTTGCAGTATCTTAATGATTGTTATTCCATAAGCATGTGTGTTCAAATCCCCTAGGGGATGGCTTAGCCGCGAATCCGATTCGCCTAAGTTTCAAAAACACTCCGAGTGAAGAGCAACCCTCTCAGTCGGGGGCTTAGCCGCAAACCCGACTCGCCTAAGTTTCAAAACCACTCCGAGTGGAGAGCAATCCTCCCGCTCGGGGGCTTAGCTACGATCCCATACTCGCCTAAGTTACAAAACTACTCCGAGTGGAGAGCAATCCTCCCACTCGGGGGCTTAGCTACGATCCCGTACTCGCCTAAGTTACAAAACTACTCCAAGTGGAGAGCAATCCTCCCACTCGGGGGCTTAGCTCCCATACTCGCCTAAGTTACAAAACTACTCTGAGTGGAGAGCAATCCTCCCACTCGGGGGCTTAGCTCCCGTACTCGCCTAAGTTACAAAACTACTTTGAGTGGAGAGCAATCCTCCCAATCAGGGGCTTAGCTGCGATCCCGTGCTCACCTAAGTTACAAAACTACTCTGAGTGGAGAGCAATCCTCCCACTCGGGGGCTTAGCTACGATCCCGTACTCGCCTAAGTTACAAAACTACTCCGAGTGGAGAGCAATCCTCCCACTCGGGGGCTTAGCTGCGATCCCGTGCTCGCCTAAGTTACAAAACTACTCCGAGTGGAGAGCAATCCTCCCACGGGGCTTAGCTGCGATCTCATCCTCGCCTAAGTTACAAAACTACTCCGAGTGGAGAGCAATCCTCCCACTCGGGGGCTTAGCTAAGATCCCATACTCGCCTAAGTTACAAAACTACTCTGAGTGGAGAGCAATCCTCCCACTCGGGGGCTTAGCTATGATCCCGTACTCGACTAAGTCACAAAACTACTCTGAGTGGAGAGATACCCTCTCACTCGGAGGTTTGGCTGCATACTCAGAGCTGCGCCACAAGTACAACGTATGATTGCACTCGGAGCTGCGCACAAGTACAATGTATGGTTGCACTCAGTGTTGCGCCACAAGTACAACGTATGGTTGCACTTGGAGCTGCACCACAAGTACAACGTATGGTTGCACTCAGAGCGGCGCCACAAGTACAACGTATGGTTGCACTCGGAGCCACGCCACAAGTACAACGTCTGGTTGCCCTCGGAGCTGCGCCACAAGTACAACGTCTACTCCGAGTGAAGAGCGGACCTTTCACTTGGAGATTTAGCTGTGATTCCCAATTCACTCGAGTCAGGAAATCTGAAAGTGATGAAGACAAAGCAACCACATTCAAAAGAAAAATCAAGTTCGGATAAATCCAGCAAGGTTCAGAACCGCAAACAGAAGTACTCGGCGTCAAGCCCGAAAGATTTTAACGAGGCAAATAAAGTCAAGTTATCAAGTTTTTCACTCGGCAAGAGGAGGGCTAGCTGGCTCGACGAAAGCATGCAAGTCAATTCCATCCGCGATGCGAGTGGCAACATCGATGAAGGTCTCCATGAAGGACTGGAATTGAAGCTTCTTGGTGTTGGCAACCTTGAGAGCCGCCAGCTTCTCTTCTCTAACTTCCTTGCAATGAACATAGACCAGAGATAGAGCCACGTCAGCACCGCAACGAGCTGATGACTTCTTCCATGCATGCACTCTGCTAGGGATTTCATTGAGTCAAGTCATCAGAGACTCGAGATCATTCTGGAACATCACACCTGGCCAGAGTTCTGTGTCGATCCGCGACACTGCCACTTTCAGTCAGGCAAGGTAGTCCAAGATGCTGGCAAGACAAGATTCCAGTCGCAACACGTTCATGGCAGCTTCGTCCTTAACGGGAGAATTGATGGGGTCCAAGCTTGTCTCAATCCGCCCGATTTCCTCCTCAAAGTTCTGACAGATTCTGCGCAAACAGAAGGTGTTGAAATAACAGAGATATAACGGAAAGTTTCTGTGCGGTCAGTCGGAAAAAGAAAGGTACCTTCAAGCGTGAGGAACATATTCTTGGCAAGACTTCCCGGATAAGTTTCCAGTTCGTCCCTCTATCAAGTGAGAACACCAACCCTATCTGTCAAGGCCACCTTCTCCTCCTTCAGCTGCACGACTTCTTTCTTCGCCTCATCGACAGTGGTTTTCAGATTGGCGTTCTCCTCTTCTAACTTACCGACTGAAGCCATCTTCTTGTCGGCAAGTTCGGTCTTCTCTCGTGTCGTTTTCTGCACCGCTGCAAGGTCAAGATCCTTCTGCTCTAGGACCTGCTTCATTTTGTCTAAAGGAATAACATTCTTCAGACGAGTTGGAGTTGACGGTTCTCACTACGCACATCTGTTCGAGTGGGATCACTCGGTTTAAAGGTCAAAAGGAAAAGGCAGCAAGGCGAGCAGCCAACGTGTGGTTACCTCCCATGGCAGTTGCTTCATCCTTGGCCTTCTGCAAATTCGCCTTAGCCAGCTCCAGGTCGAGGTTAAGCTGGGCCTGCTTCCTCTCCAAGTCAGCAAACCTAGACCCAAGCTCATAAGATTTCTGCAATCAATCAACAAGACATGTCAGTCGACAGAAATAGGAATCAGTCACTTCCGAGTGACAAGATGCAAAGATCAGATTATTATGGCAAAAGAGTTCTAAGACTATTGCCGAATCAAACATTCGACAGTAGTCTCGTGGACTACACCCAGCGAGTGCACTTGGCATGCCCCCACTGGCTTGATTTCCCACTCGACATGGTCTGCCCAGTACGAGTGGAGAAAAAAAAAGACAACATTTGTTCTCAGACCACCGCCGACTGCCCGTAGTCGACCGCGGTCTCGGGGACTACACCCAGTGGGTGCACTTAGCATGCCCCCATTGATTCGGTTCCCACTCGGCTCGACCTGTCTAGACCGAGTGGAATTACTACAAACAAACATTTCACAAAGACCCCCGCCGAATCAAACATTCGATGGCGGTCTCGGGGACTACACCCAATGGGTGCACTCTGCATGCCCCCACTGATTCAAGAGTTCACTCGACGCAACATGGTCGACTCAAGTGAAAAGAACTACAATACAAAAGAGAAACACCAACTGGGTGTACAGACTCAAGGAGCAAACCTATGATAGACGTGCATAAGGTTCCAAAACGCTCATCCACGGACATCTTACAAATAATAAAGCAGCGGTTTTCAAGTAGCATATCCTAACAGAACGAAGGTCAATCTGAAAGCCATTCGGAAGTCAACTTACTTGGACATTTGTTTGAAGGGCAGAGCTAGCATCATAAGTAGCCTTGCTGGCCTCGTACACCACCTTCATTCGGTCCATCATTAGGCCTGCTTGGAGTATGGCTTACTTAGCAGCGCCTAACTGGTCCTTCGGGACATGATGAGTAACAAAAGAGGAGTTGGTGGAACAGACGAAGCAGCCAGAGGAGCTGAAGCCTGGAGTTGCACGGTCGGGGAAAGAGCTTGAGCAGTCAACGGTGAAGGGCGATCAGTCGACACAGGATAACAAAGGAAACAAAAGTCTGAATTGGATCTCCAGGTGGCTGAACGACTCTGGTGCTGAAGTCGAGTGGGACACTTTGCTGGTAGGTGCCTTCTTGCTCAGGTTCTACCCCTTCTTCGTATGTTCTTCTGTGGCACTTCTTCATCGTCGTCTGGAAGTTCAATAACATTTGGCGGCGCTGCAAAACATTCGACCGTAAGACTTCAGTCGACCGTCAGAACAGTCGGCAAAGTAAGAACATAACTGTGGAGTTGTACCTTCCCAAGAAGTGGTCGCGTCTGCAGTTTCCTCGTCATCTTGCTCCTTGTCAATATTCATGGACGTCTGAAAGTGCAACTAATCCCCGGGTGGTTTTGGTAATTAATAACAACATATATATCATTGAACTAATAGTTTCTTGAGAATCATTTCGAAAGTTCATTGATATGGGTATGGCAAGGACTCAAGAAGTGGACCCTCAAAATGCTAAGGCAAGCATTGGCAAAAGCTCAAGACTCCATTTTGGTTCAGTGATCCAAGATCACATTGAGTCTATAGGAAAGCCAATACTATTAAAGGGGATGAGGTTATGATAATGATCTGGTTGCTCAAAGTGCTTAGTGATACATCTCCTAAACTATCGGCAACTTTCACCGCCATATACACTCATAAGTAATCTCGGTCCCACCGATATTCCAAACTCACCACACCGAGATGAACCACCTCAGCCATATAGCCAAACCCTAGAAATCTCGGATTTTCCGATTCGAACTCGGTCTCACGAAACTTGAGTTGCCAAGCTTCAGAACCTTCGTCATCAAATCGGTGTCACCGAGATGATGAAGTCGGTCCCACCGAGATTGGCAAGCTCTTGTCTTTGCATGAATCGGACTAACCGAGATTGTATTTTCGGTCCCACCGAAAATCCCAACGCTCACATGATTTGAACTTTCGGTCTCACCGAGTTGTCAACTTCGGTCCCACCGAGATTGGTCAAATGTGTGTAACGGTTGGATTTTGTGTGGAGGCTATAAATACCCTCCACCCCTCTTCATTCGTGGAGAGAGCCATCGAAAGAACTACCACTCCTACCTTACGCTTCGAGAAGAGAACTACCTACCCTTGTGTTGAGATCAAGTTGCTCCACTCCCACCATATGAAGCTTGATCTCTAGCCTTCCCAAGTTGCTTTCCACTCAATCCTTTCTTCCACCACAGCCAAATCGGTGAGGAGAGTTGAGTGTTGGGGAGATTATCATTTGAAGCACAAGAGCAAGGAGTTCATCATCATCAACACCATCTATTACCTTTTGGAGGGTGGTGCCTCCTAGATTGGTTAGGTGTCGCTTGGGAGCCTCCACAAGATGTGGAGTTGAACCAAGAAGTTTGTAAGGGCAAGGAGATCGCCTACTTCGTGAAGATCTACCCCAGTAAGGCTAGCCTCCGTGGGCGTGAGGCCATGATGGCATAGACAAGGTTGCTTCTTCGTGGACCCTTCGTGGGTGGAGCCTCCGTGGACTCTCGCAGCTGCTACCCTCCGTGGGTTGAAGTCTCCATCAACGTGGAGTGACGATAGCACCACCTATCGGAACCACGTGAAAAAATCACCGCGTCTCCAAAATTGCGTTTGCTCTTCTCCACCTCTCTTTACTACATGTGCAATTTACTTTCCGCTGCCTATACTCTAGAATTGCATGTGTAGGGTGATGCTTGACTTGATCATAATCGTGAATCTGCCAAAAACTTGTCTTTATCGAAAGGCAGAATTTTTATATTGTCAAGTAGTCTAATCACCCCCCCTCTAGACATACTTTCGATCCTACAACGTCCCAGAAGTAGCAACACTGAAAGTTCCAAAAACTCACTCGGTCAAGCAAGCGGATGAGTCGACAATAACAGAGAAGACAAAGAGAATAAGCAAACACTTACGTAGAGGCAACAGGGACATCCACCTTGATCTTGGGTAGGGCCTTTCGAGTCTTTGGTGGGGAAACCTTGGGATGCTTAGCGGCCTTCTCCGACGGTTCTGGAGACGAAGTCCGAGTGCGCTTTTGCACTTGCGTGCTTGGTGGGGCTGCCTTGCCGCGCCCACCTGCAGGGTCTTGAGATTGTGTAGAATGACGCACTGAGCGGGGTAGTGAGTCGACCTCCTCGCTGCTGCCTGAGCCGTCGTTGTCATCTTCACTATCATCTCTGGATCTCCAGTTGGAGCTTTTGTCTGTGCTCTCCTTTCCTTCCTGGAGCTGTTCCCCGTTTGGCATCGAGTACATCTTGGTGTAAATCTACAAAACACAAGTCATCAATTTAAGAGTAACTACAAATCAAAAGAAGAAAGCACTCGGAATTTTGAGCCTGACCTCTTCTGGCTCGCGGTTGGTGTCGAATGGCTGAACTCTGCTGAACCCCTTGGGGTTGTCCTTGTTTTCGGTGATGCTTCGCAGCCACCGAGCCACCATCTCCTCGGCGACCTCCTCTGGGTGGACCCGAGCGGTGTCTCTATGGCCTGACTACATCCACATCATGTGGTCTCGAGCTTGGAGAGGCTAGATGCGTCGACTGAGGAACACCTCTAACAGATCCATGCCAGTCACACCCTCCCGAACTAAGTTGACAACCTGGTCAACTAAAAGAGACACCTCGCCTTTCTCCTCTGGGGTCACCGTCAATGAAGAGGGTTGGAGAAGTCGCTCCATAGTGAAAGAGGGGAGACCGGTCAATTGACCAGGAGTCGGGACGTCCTTGCAGTAGAACCAGGTCGACTGCCATCACCGAACTGACTCGGGAAGTGTCATGGAAGGAAAAGTGCTCCTACCCCTAGTTTGAATTCCTAAACCGCCACACATCTGGATCACATGGGTCTTTTCATCATTTGGATTTGCCTTCCTCACGGACTGGGAGCGGCAAGTAAATATGTGTTTGAATAGGCCCCAGTGTGGTTGACAACCCAGGAAATTTTCGCACATCGAGATAAACGCAACAAGGTACGTGATGGTGTTTGGAGGGAAATGGTGGATTAGGGAACCACAAAAGTTCAAGAAACCCCTAAAGAATGGATGCGGAGGAAGAGAAAGACCTCAGTCGACATGGGTGGTGAGGAGGACACGCTCGCCCTCGCGCGGCTGAGGCTCAGTTTCCTCCTCCGGCAGCCTCCAAGATCCATCGGCAATCAGGCCGTCCTCAGCAAGCATATCCAGGTCATCCTGCTCGACGGTGGAGCCGATCCAGTCCCATAGATCTAGCCCGGCGGCAGACCGGACCGCGACGACGTCCCTTGAGTCGTCTTCTTACCCTTCCCTGTCGCCGTCGCCTTCTTCACACCCTCCGGGGCTGTGGTCTTGTCCTTCCCCATGGCGGCGGAATGCGAGCGAGCCGAGCGGAGGCGTCGGGAGCAGAGGAAGACGCGGTGGAGAAGCAAAGGAGGAAGACATTGAATGTGGTGCACTGTACCTTGCATCGACCTCAACGCCTTTTATGGGCCTGCTTCCAAGTGGCTGACCCGTGGGCCTGAGCAATCCTGTCAAATCTCGCGACAGTCGCATGCCCAATACATGGAAAAAAAGGCGGCGCGAAAATTTGAGGCACCCCTGTCTATCCACTCCGATTACTGCGGCACGCTCCATCCCACGCGCTTCTCCAAAATTTCGAATCCCGTGATATCCGGGAACCGCAAAGCAACCAATCGCACCGAAGATTTTGCACCAGAACAACACTCGATGATTATCAACATAATTCACTCGACGACCTCTGAGTCGATCAAGGCGACTGAAACAAGGTTGAAGCTTCAGCATGATTTCCAGACTCTAATGAAATACTTCCAAAGCGTGCAATTGAGTCAGAACCAACTTCAACCCTTTTTTCACTCGAACCTCAATCCATTCGGGGGATAATGATGATGACATGTACCTAGGGTAGGGTCATAGGCCTGACCTAGACGCCCTACCCAAGGACACTACCCTAGAGTCAAAGACATTCAAAGTACAACCAAATATATCGACTGAAATCACCTTGGAGTGCAATCCACTCGACCAGATATACCACTCGGATATCCCAATTCCACTCGGCTAAGATAGAGTCACTCGACCTTACGGAGAATCACTCGGAGTACAGGAGATCTAAAGCCACCTCTGGATGGCAATGGTCAGGCGTTCACTCCGTAGCCTTAAAGGTCATTAATAATCATTATAGCAGGCGTTACCAGTAACGTCTCTGTCTTAATCTACATTAAACGCTATGTAACTGAGGCCTGGGAAGGGGTGGCACACTCTATATAAGCCACCCCTCCCCTCTGGCACAAGGGTTCGCACCCCCTGTAACTCTCATGCATAATCCAGTCGACCAAGCCTCCGGGCACCAAGACGTTGGGCTATTACTTCCTCCGAGAAGGGCCTGAACTCGTAAATCTTGCATGCACAACCTCAACGTAGCTAGGGCCTTGCCTCCTCCTACGTACCCCCTATTCTTATTGTCAGACTTGCTCCCACGATAGGCGAGCCACCCTGCGGGCTCCCCTCTCTTTCTCCCCTATGGCCCATGAAGGCGCATTACTTCCTCGGGGGGTTCCGGTAACCCGTCGGTACTCCGATAAATATCCGAAGCGTCCCAAAACCTTTCTGGTGTCCGAATACTATCGTCCAATATATTAATATTTACCTCTTGACCATTTCGAGACGCCTCGTCCTGTCCGTGATCTCATCCGGGACTCCGAACAATCTTCGGTCACCAAAACACATAACTCATAATACAAATCATCATCGAACGTTAAGCGTGCGACCCTACAGGTTCGAGAACTATGTAGACATGACCGAGACACATCTCCAATCAATAACCAACAACGGAACCTGGATGATCATATTGGTTCCTACATATTCTACGAACATCTTTATCGGTCAAACCGCAATAACAACATACGCCATTCCCTTTATCATCGGTATGTTACTTGCCCAAGATTCGATCATCGATATCCTCATACCTAGTTCAATCTTGTTACCGGCAAGTCTCTTTACTTGTTCCGTAATGCGTCATCCCGCAACTAACCCATTAGTCACATTGCTTGCAAGGCTTATCGTGATGTGCATTACCGCGAGGGCCAGAGATACCTCTCCTATACTCAGAGTGACAAATCCTAGTATTGATCTATGCCAACCCAACAAACACCTTCGGAGACACTTGTAGAGCATCTTTATAATCACTCAGTTACGTTGTGATGTTTGATAGCACACAAGGTGTTCCTCCGGTATTCGGGAGTTGCATAATCTCATAGTCAGAGGAATATGTATAAGTCATGAAGAAAGCAATAACAATAAAAATTAACGGTCATTATGCTAAGCTAACGGATGAGTCTTGTCCATCACATCATTCTCCTAATGATGTGAACCCGTTCATCAAATGACAACACATGTCTATGGTTAGGAAACTTAACCATCTTTGATTAACGAGCTAGTCAAGTAGAGGCATACTAGGGATACTTTGTTTTGTCTATGTATTCACACATGTATCAAGTTTTCGGTTTAATACAATTCTAGCATGAATAATAAACATTTATCATGATATAAGAAAATATAAATAACAACTTTATTATTGCCTCTAGGGCATATTTCCTTCATGCAGTGCTTATCTCTTTCCCATATCCCGTCTCGGCGTGCATCGTGGAGTGAGACAAAGGCCTACGAAATCCGTCTCTTGTGATCTGGTACGGGAGAGGGGCGATCAGGTTTTTGGGGAGCGCTTCGGTGCGACTGTTGGATCCTTGTTCATCGTGGCTGCGATCGATGACGAGTTCCCCAATGGCGACTTCTTCCCCGACGTCGACAACCTCTTCAACGACATGGCGAACGGCGCATCCGCTTCCGCTTCTGCTACTCCATATGCCGTGTTATCCTCTTTGTTAGGGTTAGTATTTGGAGTACTACTAGTAGCAATCAATATAAATATGATGTCTTTTCTTTATGATTTCAGTTGCATGACTAGTTTCAACAATTTGTTGTTCGTCTCGATTATCTTCACTATCATGTTTTTCTGGATTAAACTTAACAGTAAAATGTCTAATTGTTTTAGAATTTTTTTTAAACTTCAAGATTTCCAAAATAAAGAGCTCCATGGAGCTCATCCTCCATTAAGCATTATCGTTTGCAAGGGGAGTAAAAAGCTACATTTGAAAATCTCTTTCCAAGAATGCTACATTTCAAGCTTAAATCATTAAGAGCATATACAATCGTGATTACCTAATATGTCGACCTATACGCCGGCGGGCGCGCCTGGTCGTGTCCGCTGTCAATGATCGGACAATGACTAAATCGGTTGCTCCACAACCGCGATTGCCTAAATTTGGTACCCAAATTCATACCACCCATGCAACATACATAGATCCATATGACAATGCATAAAACATAATAAATCTGACATCTGCCATATATTTAGTTCACCAAAAGGCCCGAGCTCGTCAAACTTAAGTAGTTAAGCTAAAATAAACATTAAACAACTAATTAAAACATAGGGGGCGGGGGTCGGTCGGAGTTCACCACTGCATCACCGTCTCCTTCCCCTTGCGGTGTCGGCTTTGGTCCTCCATGTTGGGGAACGTTGCAGAAAATTAAAAAATTTCCTATGGTTTCACCAAGATCCATCTATGAGTTCATCTAAGCAACGAGTCATGGGAGAGAGTTTGCATCTACATACCACTTGTAGATCGCGTGCGGAAGCTTGCAAGGTGATGATGAAGTCGTACTCGACGTGATTGAATCACCGATGTCCAAGTCTTGAACGGACAGCACCTCGCGCTCAACACACGTGCAGTGCGGGTGACGTCTCCTCCGTCTTGATCCAGTAAGGAGGAAGGAGAGGTTGAGGAAGACAGCTCCACCGGCAGCACGACGGCGTGGTGATGGTGGAGAAGCGGTACTCCGATAGGGCTTCGCCGAGCACACAACGGAGGAGGAGAGGTGTTGGGGAGGGGAGGGCTGCGCCTTGGCTTGTGGTACGGCTGCCCTCCCCTCACCCCTCTATTTATAGGAGGAAGGGAGAAGGGGGCCGGCCCCTCTAGATGCATCTAGAGGGGGGCGGCGGCCAAGGGGAGGGGGGACTTACCCCCCAAGCAAGGGGGGCGCCCCCTCTAGGGTTCCCCCCTCAACCCTAGGCGCAAGGGCCCAAGGGAGGGGGTGCGCCCAGCCCACCAGGGGCTGGATAATTCCCCACGCAGCCCAAGTGGCCCCTCGGGAGGGGTGGCCCCTCCCGGTGGACCTCCGGAACCCTTCGGTGGCCCCAGATAATACCCAGACGCCTCAAACTTTCGGTGTCCTTTAACAACCTCCCATATATAAATCTTTACCTCCGGACCCTTAGGAACTCCTCGTGATGTCCGGATCTCATCCGGACTCAACAACATTCGGTAGTCACATACTAGTCTTCCTAATAACCCTAGCGCCATCGAACCTTAAGTGTGTAGACCCTACGGGTTCGGGAGACACGCAGACATGACCGAGACGACTCTCGGGCAATAACCAACAGCGGGTCGGATACCCATGTTGGCTCCCACATGCTCCTCGATGATTTCATCGGTTGAACCACGATGTTGAGGATTCGATCAAACCTCAGTATACAATTCCCTTTGTCAATCGATGCGTTACTTGCCCGAGACTCGATCATCGGTATCCCAATACCTTGTTCGGTCTCGTTACGGTAAGTCACTTTACTCGCACCGTAATGCATGACCCCGTACAACACCTTGGTCACCTTGAGCTCATTATGATGATGCATTACCGAGTGGGCCCAGAGATACCTCTCCATCATACGGAGTGACAAATCCGATCTCGATCCGTGTCAACCCAATGATACTTTCGGAGATACCGTAATGCACTTTTATAGTCACCCGGTTACATTGTGACGTTTGATACACCCAAGGCACTCCTACGGTATCCGGAGTTACACGATCTCATGGTCGAAGGAAGAGATACTTGACATTGGCAAAGCTCTAGCAAACGAACTACACGATCTTTGTGCTATGCTTAGGATTGGGTCTTGTCCATCACATCATTCTCCTAATGATGTGATCCCGTTATCAATGACATCCAATGTCCATAGTCAGGAAACCATGACTATCTGTTGATCACAACGAGCTAGTCAACTAGAGGCTCACTAGGGACATATTGTGGTCTATGTGTTCACACGTGTATTACGATTTCCGGATAATACGCTTATAGCATGAACAAAAGACAATTATCATGAACAATGAAATATAATAATACTTTTATTATTGCCTCTAGGGCATATTTCCAACAGTCTCCCACTTGCACTAGAGTCACCAATCTAGTTACATTGTGATGAATCGAACACCCATAGAGTTCGGTGTTGATCATGTTTTGCTCGCGAGAGAGGTTTAGTCAACGGATCTGCGACATTCAGATCCGTGTGCACTTTGCAAATCTCTATGTCTCCATCTTGAACATTTTCACGGATGGAGTTGAAACGACGCTTGATGTGCTCGGTCTTCTTGTGAAACCTGGTCTCCTTGGCAAGGGCAATAGCTCCAGTGTTGTCACAGAAGAGTTTGATCGCCCCGACGCATTGGGTATGACTCCTAGGTCGGTGATGAACTCCTTCACCCAAATCGCTTCATGCGCTGCCTCCGAGGCTGCCATGTACTCCGCTCACACGTAGATCCCGCCATGACGCTTCGCTTGCACCGCACCACCATCGCTCCACCATTCAACATATACACGTATCCGGTTTGTGACTTAGAGTCATCCAGATCTGAGTCGAAGCTAGCGCCGACGTAACCCTTACGACGAGCTCTTCGTCTCCTCCATAAACGAAACATGTCCTTCATCCTTTTCGGTACTTCAGATATTCTTAACGCTGTCCGGTGTTCCTTGCGGGATTACTTTGGTATCTTGCTACCAAACTTACGGCAAGGTTTACATCGGTCCGGTACATAGCATGGCATACATAATAGATCCTATGGTGAAGCATAGGGATGACACTCATCTCTTCTTTATCTTTTGCCGTGGTCGTTGACCGAGTGAGCTCAATCTCACACCTTGTAACATAGGCAAGAACCCTTCTTGGACTGATCCATTTTGAACCTCTTCAAAATCTTATCAAGGTATGTGCTTTGTGAAAGACCTATGAGGCGCCTCGATCTATCTCTATAGATCTTGATGCCTAATATATAAGCAGCTTCTCCAAGGTCCTTCATTGAAAAACACTTATTCAAGTAGGCCTTAATGCTGTCGAAGTTTTGTATCATTTCCCATCAAGAGTATGTCATCTACATATAATAGGAGAAATGCTACTGAGCTCCCACTCACTTTCTTGTAAACGAGGCTTCTCCATAAGTCGCATAAACCCAAACGCTTTGATCATCTCATCAAAGCGAATGTTCCAACTCCGAGATGCTTGCACCAGTCCATAAATGGATCATTGGAGCTTGCATACTTTGTTAGCGTTCGAGGATCGACAAAACCTTTCGGCTGCATCATATACAGCTCTTCCTTAAGATGTCCGTTAAGGAATGCCGTTTTGACGTCCATCTTCCATATCTCATAATCATAGTATGCGGCAATTGCTAACATGATTGGACAGACTTCAGCTTCGCACGGAGAGAATGTCTCATCGTAGTCAATCCCTTGAACTTGTCGATAACCCTTAGCGACAAGTCGAGCTTTATAGATGGTAACATTACCATCCGCGTCCGTCTTCTTCTTAAAAATCCATTTGTTTTCTATCGCTCGCCGATCATCGGGCAAGTCTGTCAAAGTCCATACTTTGTTTTCATACGTGGATTCTATCTCGGATTTCATGACTTCAAGCCATTTGTTGGAATCCGGGCCCGCCATCGCTTCTTCATAGTTCGAAGGTTCACCGTTGTCTAACAACATGATTTCTAGGACAGGGTTGCCGTACCACTCTGGTGCGGAACGTGTCCTCGTGGACCTACGAAGTTCAGTAGTAACTTGATGCGAAGTACCTTGATCATCATCATTGTTTTCCTCTTCTGTTGGTGTGGGCATCACAGAACGGTTTCTCGCTACTGCACCACTTTCCCGCTCGAGAGGTAGTACTTCATCGAGTTCTACTTTCCTCCCACTTACTTCTTTCGAGAGAAACTCTTTTCCGAAAGCATCCGTTCTTGGCAACAAAGATCTTGCCTTCGGATCTTAAGTAGAAGGTATACCCGACGGTTTCCTTAGGGTATCCTATGAATACGCATTTTTCCGACTTGGGTTCGAGCTTTTCGGGTTGAAGTTTCTTGACATAAGCATCGCATCCCCAAACTTTTAGAAACGACATCTTAGGTTTCTTCCCAAACCATAATTCATACGGTGTCATCTCAACGGATTTAGGCGGTGCCCTATTTAAAGTGAATGTAGCTGTCTCTAGAGCGTATCCCCAAAATGACAATGTAAATCGGTAAGATACATCATAGACCGCACCATATCCAATAGAGTGCGATTCGACGTTCGGACACACCATTTATTTGAGGTGTTCCAGCGGCGTGAGTTGTGAAACGATTCCACATTTCCTTAAGTGTGTACCAAATTCGTGACTTAAGTATTCTCCTCCACGATCGATCAGAGGAACTTTATCTTCGGTCACGTTGATTCTCCACCTCATTTTGAAATTCCTTGAACTTTTCAAAGGTTTTAGACTTGTGTTTCATTAAGTAAACATACCCATATCTACTCAAGTCATCAGTGAGAGTGAGAACATAACGATATCCTCCGCGAGCCTCAACGCTCATTGGACCGCGTACATCGGTATGTATGATTTCCAACAAGTTGGTCGCTCGCTCCATTGTTCCGGAGAACGGAGTCTTGGTCATTTTGCCCATGAGGCACGGTTCGCATGTGTCAAGCGATTCATAATCAAGAGACTCTAAAAGTCCATCAGCATGGAGCTTCTTCATGCGCTTGACACCAATGTGACCAAGGCGGCAGTGCCACAAGTATGTGGGACTATCGTTATCAACTTTACATCTTTTGGCATCCACACTATGAACATGTGTAATATTACGCTCGAGATTCATTAAGAATAAACCATTGACCATCGGAGCATGACCATAAAACATATCTCTCATATAAATCGAACAACCATTATTCTTCAGACTTAAATGAGTAGCCATCTCGTATTAAACGAGATCCGGATACAATGTTCATGCTCAAACTTGGCACTAAATAACAATTATTAAGGTTCAAAACTAATCCCGTGGGTAAATGTAGAGGCAACGTGTCGACGGCGATCACATCGACTCTGGAACCATTCCCGACGCGATCGTCACCTCGTCCTTTGCCGGTCTCCGTTTATTCGCAGCTCTGCTGTGAGTTACAAATATGAGCAACGGCACCGTATCAAATACCGGGAGTTACTACTTAGTAATCTTGGTAAGGTACACATCAATTACATGTATATCAAATATACCTTTGGTGTTGCGGCCCTCTTATCCGCTAAGTATTTGGGGCGGTTCCACTTCCAAAGGACCCTTCCCTTGCAATAAAGGCACTCGGTCTCGTGCTTGGGTCCATTCTTTGACTTCTTCCCAAGAATAAAGCTTACCGGCGCGACAACATCTTTGCCGTCCTTCTTGAAGTTCTTCTTACCCTTGCCCTTCTTGAACTTAGTGGTCTTATTGACCATCAACACTTGATGTTCTTTCTTGATTTCAGCCTCTGCGACTTCAAAGATCGAGAACACTTCAGAATGGTCTTTACCATCCCCGCATGTTGTAGTTCATCACAAAGCTCTTGTAGCTTGGTGGGAGCGATCGGAGGATTATGTCAACGACCACCTCATCTAGGAGGTTAATGTTCATTTGGGTCATACGGTTGTGCAACCCGGACATCTTCGGATGTGCTCACCTTGTAACTGTTTTCCTCCATTTTACAACTGTAGAACTTGTCGGAGACATCATATCTCTCGACGGGCATGAGCTTGGAAAACTAGTTTCAGCTCTTGAACATCTCATATGCTCCGTGATGCTCAAAACGCTTTTGGAGCCCGGTTCTAAGTCAGAAGCATGCCGCACCGAACGAGGGAGTAATCATCAAGACGAGCTTGCAAGCGCTCATAACGCCTTGGTTCTGCGGGACGGAGCGTCACCTAGCGGTCCTTCTAGGACATATGCTTCTGGCAGCTATGAGGATGATCTCGTGTTAGGACCTAGTCCGTATAGTTGCTTGCCATCATCTTTCAACTTGGTTTCTCTAGGAAGCGTTGAAGTTCATGTTGACATTAGCGTTGGCCATTGATCTACAAGACATATTTGCAAAGGTTTTAGACTAAGTTCATGATAATAAAGTTCTAATCAAATTATGAACTCCCACTTAGATTAGACATCCTCTAGTCATCTAAGTGTTACACGATCCGAGTCGACTAGCCCGTGTCCGATCATCACGTGAGACGGACTAGTCATCGTCGGTGAACATCTTCATGTTGATCGTATCTTCCATACGACTCGTGTTCGACCTTTCGGTCTCCGTGTTCGAGGCCATGTCTGCGTACATGCTAGGCTCGTCAAGTTAACCCTAAGTGTTTTATTTGTGTAAAACTGTCTTACACCGTTGTATGCGAACGTAAGAATCCATCACACCCGATCATCACGTGGTGCTTAGAAGCGACGAACTGTAGCAACGGTGCGCAGTTAGGGAGAACACTTCTTGAAATTTTGTAAGGATCATCTTATTTACTACCGTCGTCCTAAGTAAACAAGATGCATAAACATAATAAACATCACATGCAATTATATAGTTGTGACATGATATGGCCAATATCATAAAGCTCCATTGATCTCCATCTTCGGGCTCCATGATCATCTTGTCACCGGCTTGACACCATGATCTCCATCATCATGATCTCCATCATCGTGTCTTCATGAAGTTGTCACGCCAACGACTACTTCTACTTCTATGACTAACGTGTTTAGCAATAAAGTAAAGTAGTTTACATGGCGTTCTTCAATGACACGCAGTCATACAAAAATAAAGACAACTCCTATGGCTCCGCCGGTTGTCATACTCATCGACATGCAAGTCGTGAATCCTATTACAAGAACATGATCTCATACATCACAATTCATCATTCATCACAACTTCTGGCCATATCACATCACATGATCAATCGCTGCAAAAACAAGTTAGACGTCCTCTAATTGTTGTTGCATCTTTTACGTGGCTGCGATTGGGTTCTAGCAAGAACGTTTTCTTACCTACGAATAACCACAACGTGATTTTGTCAACTTCTATTTACCCTTCATAAGGGCCCTGTTCATCGAATCCGCTCCAACTAAAGTGGGAGAGACAACACCGCCAGACCACCTTATGCAACTAGTGCATGTCAATCGGTGGAACCGGTCTCACGTAAGCGCACGTAAGGTTGGTCCGGGCGCTTCATCCCACAATACCGTTGAAGCAAAAAAAGATTAGTAGAGGCAAGTAAGTTGACAAGATCCACGCCCACAACAAATTGTGTTCTACTCGTGCATTAGAGAACTACGATAGACCTAGCTCATGATGCCCTTTGTTGGGGAACGTTGCGAGAAAATTAAAAATTTCCTACGGTTTCACCAAGATCCATCTATGAGTTCATCTAAGCAACGAGTCATGGGAGAGAGTTTGCATCTACATACCACTTGTAGATCGCATGCGAAGCTTGCAAGGTGATGATGGAGTCGTACTCGACGTGATTGAATCACCGATGTCCAAGTCTTGAACGGACAGCACCTCCGCGTTCAACACACGTGCGCAGACGGGTGACGTCTCCTCCGTATTGATCCAGCAAGGAGGAAGGAGAGGTTGAGGAAGACAGCTCCACCGGCGGCCGACGGCGTGGTGATGGTGGAGAAGCGGATCTCGGCGAGGCTTCGCCGAGCACACAACGGAGGAGGAGAGGTGTTAGGGAGGGAGGGCTGCGCCTTGGCTTGTGGTACAGCTGCCTCCCTCACCCCTCTATTTATAGGGGAAGGAGAGGGCGCCCTCTAGATGCATCTAGAGGGGGGCGGCCAGGGAGGGACTTGCCCCAAAGCAGGCGCCTCTAGGGTTCCCCTCAACCCTAGGCGCAAGGGCCCAAGGGAGGTGCGCCTAGCCCACCAGGCTGGCTAATTCCCCACGCATCCCAGTGGCCCCGAGGAGGTGGCCCCTCCGGTGGACCTCCGGAACCCTTCCGGTGGCCCCAGATACAATCTGAGACGCCCGAAACTTTCCGGTGTCCTTTTAACAACTTCCCATATATAAATCTTTACCTCCGGACCCTTCCGGAACTCCTCGTGACGTCCGGGATCTCATCCGGGACTCCTAATAACATTCGTTAGTCACATACTAGTCTTCCTAATAACCCTAGCGTCACCGAACCTTAAGTGTGTAGACCCTACGGGTTCCGGAGACACGCAGACATGACCGAGATGACTCTCGGGCAATAACCAACAGCGGGGTCTGGATACCCATATTGGCTCCCACATGCTCCTCGATGATTTCATCGGTTGAACCACGATGTCGAGGATTCGATCAAACCTCAGATACAATTCCTTTGTCAATCGATGCGTTACTTGCGAGACTCGATCGTCGGTATCCCAATACCTTGTTCGGTCTCGTTACCGGTAAGTCACTTTACTGCACCGTAATGCATGATCCGTGGCCAACACCTTGGTCACCTTGAGCTCATTATGATGATGCATTACCGAGTGGGCCCAGAGATACCTCTCCGTCATACGGAGTGACAAATCCCAGTCTCGATCCGTGTCAACCCAACAGATACTTTTGGAGATACCTGTAATGCACCTTTATAGTCACCCAGTTACGTTGTGACGTTTGATACACCCAAGGCACTCCTACGATATCCGGGAGTTACAAGATCTCATGGTCGAAGGAAGAGATACTTGACATTGGCAAAACTCTAGCAAACGAACTACACGATCTTTGTGCTATGCTTAGGATTGGGTCTTGTCCATCACATCATTCTCCTAATGATGTGATCCCGTTATCAACGACATCCAATGTCCATAGTCAGGAAACCATGACTATCTGTTGATCACAACGAGGTAGTCAACTAGAGGCTCACTAGGGACATATTGTGGTCTATGTGTTCACACGTGTATTACGATTTCCGGATAATACAGTTATAGCATGAACAAAAGACAATTATCATGAACAATGAAATATAATAATACTTTTATTATTGCCTCTAGGGCATATTTCCAACACTCCATGTATGAGTCGGCGGCAGGCGAGGCATTGTAGTCATCGTCGTCGTGTCGTTGTTGTCGTCGGAGAGCTCATGTAGAGCGCCATGCATGGGGGGGGGGGGGGGATTCTGCTCGCCGCAAGACCGGCGACTCTGTCCGCCGCCTCAGACTCTTTTGAGCTAGAGCATCACATCGTTCTTGGGACGCCGGTAGGGGGTGTCCGGCTCCATCGACGTGTAAGAATGGCGGATAGCAAGGCAGAGCGCCTCATTGTTGTCGGGGGCGGGCGGCAGCGCCTCCGGCGCAGATTTAGTGGAGCTAGAGGCTTGCGCCGCCGCCCTCATCACCATCCGATAAGCGCAACCCTTCGTCTCCGGCTGGCATAGCCGCGGCTGTCGACTGGGTGGTGCTGGCACCAGACCACCAGTACCCATCGGCTACCAGGAGGGCAGCTGATGGCGGTGACGGGGCGGCGATGCCGGCCGTGACGCCTGGCCTAACACGACAAGGAGCGCGTCAGGCGCGTTTGGGGCGCGACGGACGAGGAGCCGCCCACTGACGACGAGCTCATTGTTGACGAGGAGGAGCTCCTGCCCTAGTCCAGCTGCGAATGTTGGAGAGCAATGCGGAGCACGAGCTCCTACTCGTCCAATGAGCTCGCGGAATCCATGGCGAGGGGAAAGAAGCGGGGCGAGCGAGAAAGGGAATAGACTGGAAGAGGAGAAAAGCGGACCAGAGGAGTGAGGCTACAGTTCGTCGGCTGGGTTTTTTATGGGGACAGATGGGGGCGGCTCAGGTCCGTTCGAGTGCTTGAGAGTGGGTATTGAGAGGTTCGGTTGTAGATGATGTAATCTTCTAACAAGCTCACCCATGTGTATTCTCATCTCCATGTTGCTTGAGTTATGACGGTACCTAGCATGCGAAGATGCCATGCAGCGTTTAGTACCATTAATCCAACATCATATTCTAATCTCCATTAACGACGCACAACTGCACAAGCCAACGACTGCACATGGCGCCGATGACAGCCTTCTTGCTCCCTAATCACGATCTCAGACACCAAGATCGAAAAAAGTCACCCCCTTAACCCCATAGCAAGAGGGTAATCAAGCAATGATTCTTGAAACTTCGTGGGTCCCAAAAGCAAAACAATTAGGCTTGATCCGCACAAAAGACAGAAAGGAAAGGAAAGGAAAAGAGAGGAGGAAAAGCAAAAAACAAAAGACGGAGAACTTGCCATGCACTGCAACTGCAATTCCCCCCTCGGCCTGCTGGCCGGCCCTCCCCCCGGAACACTCTAGAAACAGCCCCACGGGCCCTTAAGAGGCCGTTTAACCGCACGCAGCTCAATCCAATCCAATCAGTCCGTTGCTTGGATCCATCCATCCCCTCCCCACCAAATACCGTCGATCTCTATTCACCTCTCCCAAAGTCTTCGTCTGGTCTTCTCCACCTCGACGCAGACATGGCCGCCGCCGCCGCGTCGGATCTGGAGAGCAAGGCCAAGGAGGCCTTCGTCGACGACGACTTCGAGCTGGCCGCCGAGCTCTACACCCAGGCCATCGAGGCGGGGCCGGCTACCGCGGAACTCTACGCCGACCGAGCCCAGGCGCACATCAAGCTGGGCAGTTACACTGGTGCGTGTTTCCCGCCTTCCCCTCCTCGCCCCCCCGCGCCTGCGGCTCGATTCGTTTGCTTATGCCGAACCCTGTCATGATTTGCCGCGTGGATGTGGATGGAATCGCTAGGCTCTCTAGCGCCCCCCCCCCCCCCCCATGAGATGTTTGCGTGTGGTTCTGGGAGCAGATGAGTTCGATTCGCCGTCGCTTGTTGCGTTGTCGGTGCGGTTCTAGGTTAGTTATGGAGTTCAAGCGGCGAGTTAGGCCCTAATAAGCTCGGTTTGTTTTCGTTCCTAATAATCCTTACGTTACTTGTGTTGTGTGCCCAAGTGTCGGTGGGTCAAAAGATGGGTTCAGATGGGGGTTACTCTGATTTGTGTGAAATAAGTCTGGTTCGTTAGTGTCAGCACACATAGCTTGTGTGTGTGTGCAGGTGTTGACGTACAAGTGTGTTGAATCCCTTACCTCATTTACAGTTAGGGTTGACTTCCAGTTTGCATAGGCGAGGGAAGATAATGGGGTAGAATAGCATTGCAGCGTGTTTAGTATAGTCATTACATGACTTGCGCCCAAAGAAGATATGCACTTGTTGAGTTGCTACAGTTATTGCTTGCTTTTTGCTCATATAGGTTGGTGAAATTAGTCAAAATGGGTGCTAACGTTGAGATTCTGTTAGTGGGTTGTTTGATCTCTGGTTGTTAAGATGCCTGTTGTTGATTTCTGTTCCTACAGCACAGCCTTTAGCCTAACCTTGAAAAGGAAGGAGATCTAATGTGGTGGCATGTAAAGTGTTATATTTATATCAACTCTGAGGCACTTAACCACCATAAAGAATCTGGGTAGTATCATCATTTGAGTATTGTTATTTTGCTATCTTGCAGTTCAGTTTTCTGAATAAGTATTTGGTTGTTCGCACATCTTGTTTTATTACTTGTTCATGTATCATTGAATTGTTGCATAGAACTCCATTTCGATCCTCATGATGTAAAGTAAAATGCCATCCAAATGTAGAGCTGTTGTATGATAATATGGATTTTTTTCTTAAGGTGCGTGCTTTTGTTTTCCTCGTAGAAGTGCCCTTGGAAAAAGCTATTGTTAAGCAGATGCAAAATATTTGCCTATTTCCTCAGTTTATGAGGATATGGAATACATGCTATCCTCCTGAAGTTAGATACGGTGTCGTAGCATGGCCAAGGAGGTGAGGACCTTCCTCTCCAGCCTAGTGCCATGAACAACGGCTGCCTTTGAAAAAACCCTGTGTTTGGCAACAATTTGTAACCAATGGTACATTTCTTTGTGATAACCAAAGTATCCCTGTGTTGCCTGTGCAAAGATGTTGTTCAGGCGGCTACAAGCCACTGCTTGATATGCTAGAAATCGCATCACATTAACTATCTATCGTAAAATCGTATGTAAATTTTCCTCTGTATGAGGTTATTTGTTCGAATGCTTCATAAATTGAGAACAAAAAGCTAATTTGATTCCCTGCATAGTGAGGTCTGGATATCTACGTTTCCGACTTGGTGGAAGCCTTGTGCTTTTAAAAGTGCAATCGTAATTGTAGTAATAGCATTAAACAATTGTTCTACTCTATCTATGAAGGAAAAGATATAATAGTGAAATCTGTAGATTATATGAAGGAAAAGATATAATAGTAACATCTGCAGATTCAAGAGGTACATTGTTGTGCATGGATTTATACTTATGATTCATAACCATGTTTATGTACTTTGCAGAATTTCTTAGCACCTAATCCCTGTTTGTCCGTGATCTATAGTTGTTTCCTTCTTGTTGCATATTAATGAAGCCTTGGTCTGCTCTTTGTCAAACTCGAAACTTGCCATGTGGCTTATTTGTTTGCCCATGCCACACCATGCATGTATGAGTACAATGTCATTTCAGTTCTTAATTACCAGTTGAACTCATTTAGTAAACTTTAGCCCCGAATATTATTTAACTATCCATCATGAAAGATCATGTAAGCTCAATTAGCCATTCACTATATTTACAAATATAGTTTGTTTATTTTAAGCATTATCCTCTCACATTCATATTATTCCCTATGATCATAACTCATGATTGAGTGTCTCTCTTAGTCTCAAGTGTTCTTCTTGGGTAAAGAATACATAAATCTCTCTTAGTCTCAACTGCCCTTCTTAAGTAGAGAACACATAAATCAAGAGAATAATCAGGGCACTTAGGAGCAAGAGAATGGCATGATGTTCATTGAGGCTAATTCCTTCATTTTTGTGCCAATGGCTACAATGACCTACATTTGTGGACATACTGAAATAGTTAGATCATGCCTTTTTTACTTGTTACTTGATAGTAATTGCCTGCTTGTACTTGCACAATACAGTGTATTAAGCGCGTGGTAATTTTTGTCTTGCAGAGGCTGTAGCTGATGCCAACAAAGCAATTGAACTTGATCCTTCGATGCATAAAGCATACCTTCGGAAGGGGTCAGTCATGCATTTATTCGCTTCATCAGTTGAACATAAATTTTAGAACAAACTGCCATCTACCTTTTTATTTTTATATGACAAGAATAATTCTATGCAGCTCTGCTTGCATCAAGCTGGAGGAATACCAAACTGCAAAGGCTGCTCTTGAAGTGGGTTCTTCTTATGCATCTGGTGACTCGAGGTTTACTCGTCTGATGAAGGAGTGTGATGATCGTATTGCTGGTGAGTCAAACTTTTTTAGCTCAGCAATTGCCTAATGGATATAGTGATTCTTTTTTGGGCATGCCATAATAGGAATATATGTCCTCCGTGTTTTCCCAATTTTCGAGTTATGGCGTTCTGTTAAAATCTCCCATAGCAGCCTTGCATCATCATCCAGTTTTCGGGATGTGCTAACACTTCTGAAGCTGCATATGATCTTTTCAGTTGCTCTTTCTTACCCACACTTGTACTACTGGGGTGTCATTAACTTGTTATGTGTTCAGAGGAGGCTAGCCAGGTGCCAGTAAAGAATGCCGCTGCGGCTGTTGCTTCAGCTACATCTTCGGGGACATCTTCCGGGGCTACAACTGTGGCTACTGAAGCTGAGGACCAGGATGGTGCAAATATGGAGAATGCACAGCCAACGATAGAAGTGCCAAGCAAGCCCAAATACAGGTAATTGGTGCAGAACTCCTTCAGTAGTGTTATTTCTCCCATGATAAAAAATTTATTTTCTATGTATGAGCCCATTTAAATTTGGGGGGACATCTACTACATCCACTAAAATTTATGTTCGATTTCCACCTCATTCACATCGTCAGAGGTGTGCATAATACTAGTGTATCTAAGGAATGATTAAATGTTTATGCTGTAAACAGTGGATGGATTCTAACATTTTCTGGCAATGCATTTGATGTTGTAGGCATGACTACTACAATACTCCTACAGAAGTGGTACTGACTATATTTGCTAAGGGTGTTCCAGCTGACAGCGTGGTTGTTGACTTTGGTGAACAGATGGTGTGTTTCCCTTGCCTTATTTTTGCAAATCAATTGTCATATCACCGTGTTGACTAATCTAGCTTCACTTTCTAGCTGAGTGTCTCAATTGAACTTCCCGGTGAGGAACCATACCATTTTCAGCCTCGTCTGTTTTCAAAGGTACCTCCTCATCTTTTTAACCTGTATGTGGCTACTTATGAACACAATGCAAACAGTACATGCTGTATCTGTTATGTCACTTGTATGATGCATCGTTTGGTAAGAGAAGGTACTAAGTATTCAGAACATACACGCAAGGCAGGGTGACTCAAAGGCATAGTTCTCATGTTTTTGTTAGTAACTAATCTGTAAATACGAATTTATAGGAGATTATATCGTAAATACAACTTTTAGTACAGAAAATCAGTAATTTATTTATTTTCCCTCTCAAACAAGTTTTCCACCCTTATCTAGAATATGAGCCGCACATACAGGTTTCCACATATGTTTATGAACAACTTTGGAAATACTTGATTCTGGATATGACGACGAAGCCAGGCTAAACAGTGCACCCTCTGTAAAGAACTATAAGAGTGTTTAGATCACTAAAGTAGTGATCTAAACGCTCTTATATTTCTTTACGGAGGGAGTACTTTCTTGTTAGTCAGTTACACACGGAGATGGAATGAGGTCTTATTTATATGATACTATAATATACTAATTTTGTTTCTAAAACAACTAATTTATTATGTTAATCCTCAAATTTATGTTCTAGGAACAGCAACTGATCTGCTGATAAAGTAGGATATTGTAACTGACAAAGTAAATTGATTGCTAAGGGCCCAAGTTTTCTTGTGGTTTGGAAATACACATGGTCAATAGTTCATTGCCGAGTAGCACCTTTGACAAACTTGTCAGTTTATTGGATATAGTTTGTTTCTCGCTCCATCTGGCAACTTACAGTGATGACTGAGAAGAACTCCTGGATTTGGAGGTTGATTAGGAAATGAAGATAAAACAGTTCTTACCATTGTTCCCTAAATGCATGGAAGTTGTTGAAAATCAATTATGCTCTCTCTATGTAACTGCTTTTACTTGTGGTGGTGTATACCAGACTGGGTTGAGCTATTGCACATTCATCAGTAATTTTGTTGTTTTTTGACAATCAGATCGTCCCAGATAAGTGCAAGTATACTGTGTTGTCTACAAAGGTTGAAATGCGCCTTGCAAAAGCTGAGCCAGTAACTTGGACATCATTGGATTATACTGGTAAACCAAAGGCTCCTCAGAAGATAAATGTACCAGGTAATTCCTTGAGGGCTGAATGCGAGCAAAGTTGGTGACTTGTCTAGTGATAACCTTGCTGCTGTGATTGAGCTTTTGTATGGATTACTACTCCCTTTGTAAATTGTGTTCTATGATTTTTTCTTATGAAAGATGATCACTGAAAATATTTTAAACCAGCGCAAATTTATGGCATGTTCCTGACATGATAGTCAACAAGAATATGGTGATTTCTGTACTTAGTGAGAAAGATACTTCCATGCACACTGAGGGTAACAGGTCTATAAGAAAATTATCTAAAATGCTGGTTGGTGCTGACTCCTAAGCTTGCAGAATGGCTACTATTTCAGTCCCAGGCTGTTTATGTAGCTTTCAAGCTGGCAGAATGGCTACTAAGGTAGTTTTAAGCCTGAACCATGTATGTGATGCTGGGTTCTTAGATGAAAAGCATACCAGTTCTATACAAAATCTGAGTTCTGGGTTAGTGTTATATTGCATTGTCTTCCATTTGTCACTGAAACATTCCATGTATTCCTTGTGCAGCTGAATCAGCCCAGAGGCCATCTTATCCATCATCAAAATCCAAAAAGGACTGGGATAAGCTTGAAGCTGAAGTGAAAAAACAGGTTTGTGTGTGTGCAGCTTGTATCATCTTTGAGCCTTTCATTTCACTACTGCCCTACTACCATTGAAGTTTCTCATAATTTTGAGCTTGTTTCAGGAGAAGGATGAAAAACTTGATGGCGATGCTGCATTGAACAAATTTTTCCGTGAAATTTACAGTGATGCGGATGAAGATATGCGTAGAGCAATGATGAAGTCTTTTGTATGTGCTCTCCATCCTCGTGGCTCCCCTTTTGTCAATGGACCTGTGTTGGCATAGCTGGCAAAGGTCACAACTGAGATCATACTACTACTTACTTTCTGAACATATCTGCTGTTGCAGGTGGAGTCTAATGGAACCGTTCTCTCAACCAACTGGAAGGATGTCGGGAAAAAGACGGTTGAAGGAAGCCCTCCTGATGGAATGGAGCTCAAGAAGTGGGAGTATTAATGAATTCAGATCATCCATGTTGTAAATCCTGGTCGGGTCGTGAGTGTTAACTTGGCTGCAGACTTGCAAATCAGTGTCGGTCGGATTATTGTGTGTTGCTCTTGATTCTGTTTCCGTATTTGTAAGCTGTTTGCTTGGCAGGTTAGCTTTTAAGTACTTATCCTAGTTTTGCGAGCTACAGTTGGTAATAGAGTAAGCCATACCTGTGCATCTGTGGTATGGAAGTGCAAAACGTCCGTTGTAACTGGTGCCAAAACTATCATCTGTGAAACGGTGCTATTTTTTGTCTGAAATCTGTGCATCACACTTCATTTTTGTTTTATCACATCGATCGTGAAATTTTATGTGATGATATGATTGTCTCAGAAATTAGCAGTTAAGTCACAGAATTTCCTTATGGACGAAAAGAGCGGAATCATTTACCGAGACCTTATGATATGTGTTTCTACCGTCGTGACCCACACTACCTTTCGTTGGATGCATGGTTCGTGACTGGTTGGTAGGCAACCGCCGAGGGATCACGCACATCAAACGACCAGGTGCCAAGCTCTTGTTGGCTCGGTGTGGTCAAGGCTTTGATGAACTACAATTACATGTATATACTATTTTGTAGGCAGCCGTTAACTGGAGCTACATAAGAAATCTTCATCAATTTTGTTGAGAGGGGTCAAGCACAAAACACACGTCAAACGCATATACATGGCTTCTTGCCTGCTGCGTGACCCCTCCCTCGCAAATAGGTGAACAAAGGGGCAAAAAAGTTGTCAATCGGTGGTGCCTAATAGGTTATAGCTACAAATTTCCTCTCCAGCTATAGCGAGAGCCGTCGTCCCAGGCCGCCATCCTCGTCGAAGACATGATCCAGATCGCCATCCACAGGCGCCAACAACTCGTCCAGGTCCAGCTCCGTCGGCCAGAACTCGCCGCCGTCATCCCCCGCCGCCTCCTCAGTGGTACCGTCCACCGCCATCGACGACGTCTCGTTGCTTTCGTCGTCGCACCTCACCGCCTCGTGGGCGTCGCCGTGGCTTTTGGGCGTCGTCGCGTGGCCGTCGGCAGGGGTGGTCTTGTGGCGGGTGGTGCCGGCGAGCGCGTTGATCTGCGTCGGCACCGGGTGGCAGTGGTCGGCCATGTAGGTGATGACGAGCACACCGGGCTTGGCCGGGCTGCGCTCCACCAGTTTCCGGGCCATGCACCCCTTCATGCTGCTACACTTGTAGTATCCCCTGTGACCACAAAGCTAACAAAGTTTAGGAGTATGCAGACCAGGACTGGCGGTGCTTCTACTACGAGTAGTAATTAAGATAGGTACTGGTACGGAGGAGTACTTGAGTACCTTCCGGAGCATGCGTGTTGTACTGCAAAAGTACTGGCGGTGTGTGATTGGCCAAAACTTGATGCCAAATTGGCAAGGTGCGCGGCTAAAATCTACTCCTACTAGCAAGTTCTAAGCACCAGGTCATATGTACTACTACTATACTGTTCGTAATTAGGAGTACATATATCCAAATGACCAAAGGTTTGATGAAATCCGTGTAAATGTTCATCGTATGAGAAATCAGTTATTGCGAATCTATTAACAGAAGGTACTAGCGGTAGTGACTGGACTCAAGGCTATCTGGCTATGCACGGAGTAGCTAGTGCATCGACGAGACGACAGTAACGCGTGGAAACGGGCCGGTGGAAGTGGTTATAGTAGTTAATTACCGGGGATAAGGCGAGCCTTTGATGGGCTTTTGACCGTACTTGCGCCACGCCCAAAGGTCGGAGGAGACGCCGCCGTCGGCCACCGGCACCTCGCACACCACCTTCTTCAGCTGGCTCTTCTTGCTGCTCACCACCACCACCACCACCACCAAACAAAATCACAATCAGCAGGCTGCAAGCTTCTCCGATGCAAATCGCGCTGCATAAGCGATCGGGCCGGGTGCAGAAATCAACTTGGTATATACTACTACGTACCTTCTTTTCGGGCGCGGGGTGCTGCTTCGTATGCCGGGCTTCCGTCCAGGCGGCACCCGCGGCCGCACGCCGGACGTGGACGCCGCCGCGGGGAAAGAGATCATCATCTCGTGGCGGTCATCCACCGCCGCCCACGACTGCGACGACGGCGCCGACAGCAGGAAGGGCTTGTGATCCAAGTCCAGGTACTCGAGGCCGTACAGCGACGACGCGTCCTTGGCCGCCGATGCGGGCCGGACCACGTCGCGCGGCTCCCGCTTTACCGGCGTGTCGGCCGGCGGCGCCGCGGCGGGACCCGGAGGAGGACCGGCGCGGTCCTGGGGGTGGTGGGAGGAGGAGAAGGCGGTGCAGCTCCTGACGACGGCCTGCAGGTCCCAGTCGTTGAGGTGCTCCATGCGCAGAAGCAGGCCGCACATGAACGGCGACCAGGGATTTGAGCTTGGGGAGCTTTGACGAAGTGAGCTGAGCTAGGTAGGACGCGTGGTGGTGGCCGGGGCGGGATGGGGTTGACTTTTGGCAGTGGCAGGCCGGTCCGGGGAAGCGCAAATATATACGCGTACGCCTGTACATACTCGAGACGCGTACTGGAGTGGCACGAGGAGGATGACTCGATCCCTGTAAAGTCAAAGGCAAGTGGTGGGCACGGCGCGCGCTTCGCAGCAGCAGCAGCAGCAGGGGATAAGAGAGAAGATCGCGTCCGGATTTGAAATGATCAGCTACTCCCCATTGTATATGGAAGCTCTCCATTGTTCGGGGCTCTATGCACTTGTCAAAAGGGCCTTGGCTTCTCCTCCCTATTGTTTTCTTTGACTTTGCTCCAAATGTCAAAAGGGAGAGAGGGCAAGCTAGACTAGAAGAAAAGGGTGGAATCTTTGGATGGAACTCTCTGGCGTCATTAAAGGGGCCGCAGGGGAATATGGAAGCCGCGAATTAACTTTACGCTTGCTTGACTCTTTATGCCGATCCTATATTATTGGCTGCGCTTGACTAGCCACTTGGGCGCGTCAGGCGTCGGTTATTCTGGATCTGACCTTGTGTAAATGTCAAAGGGCAGAGAGACAAAATCTCGGCCATATGCGTCAGATCTGTGAACCCGTCCGGGGTATCGCGTGGAGCTCCAATCGGCGCGGGGATAAGTGGCAAAGCGACGGTGGAGTGGAGGAGAGTCTTTTGGGCACGACAAGGACGCGAGAGGGATCGGCCCTCCCTCGGGAAGCCGGTGGTCGTGCTCGCCGCGCTCCACCGCTGTTGCCGCCGCACGCTGCTCTCTCTAGTTGCCTACTGGTCTTGCCTAGTGCGCGCACGCGGGGGCCCGGGCTGCACGCGCCGCGCTCCGCTCCGCCCCATAATTTTTGGGACGGACGCCCACGCGCAAATTTTGCGACAATTGGAAGATATGGATAACTAAGTGTGCCTGCCTGCCTGCCTTGCGTTGAATGACAGGTACGGTTCGGTCCGTCCACGTTATCGATGGCTGGATGGCTGGCCGATCGCCACTACCACGGCTGTTAGGTTTGGTTTGGGTGTGCAGTCAGTCATCCTCTCGTCTTGCGTGCTTCCCGTTGAGGGCCGAGTGACACGTGATCTCGGTCCGGTTGCCGGTTGCAATCACCTGTTTGCTCTGCTCTGCTCTGCTCTGGCTGGTTACATGGCACATCCATCCATCCTCATCATCCCGATCCCTCCCGGTAAGCTGGAAGGAACATAAAGCATGCGCGTGCCCATGCATACAAAAACTTCTGCCCGCCGTCCTCTTAATTATTACTACCACCACCCGTGAAGCTTCTGTGATCGCCTGCATGGTACTCCCTTCGTTTCTTTTTAGTCCGCATATAAGGTTTGGTCAAAGTCAAGCTTTGTAGAGTTTGACTAACTTTATATTAAAAAATATAAACATTCACAATATGAAATCAATATTATCAGATGCACCATGAAACGTATTTTCATACTATATAGTTTTAGTATTGTAAATGTTCATACTTTTTTATATAAATTTGGTCAAATTTTGTATAGTTTGACTTTGACCAAATCTTATATGCGGAGTAAAAAGAAACGGAGGGAGTACGTACGACTGGAACTCGCTTGCTAAAAGGAAAACTTGGTAAGTACGTACGACTGGAACTCGCTTGCTAAAAGGAGTAGCAGCCAGCCGATTGCAATGTTTCACGATGAGAAGAATCGTTACTCCAAGTGGGCTCGTTCGTACGGCTCTTTCTCTCTCTGTGTGTCTGTCTTTGCACCAAGTGAAATGGTCCATCCATCCCTTTTCTGCGTTGCAATCCTGCAACTTGGCCTAGATGCGACTTGCTTTCTTTAGCGACGGAATGACCGCTAGCTGCTGCTCAACCTTCGAGAGCATTTCGGGAGCAGCGACTGATCAGGGGAGCCAAGGGGCCTCCGTTGACTTGCCCGGTCCGCCGGTTGCCCGCGGCGACGCGTTACCTTGCACAACGCAGACCCCTCTACACACATGGCCGGAGTAGACAACTCTCCTCTCGGGAATCTGCGTGTCATTAATCTCAGCTAATGCTGCTTTTCAGAAAATAAAAAAGAATACTACTCCCTCTGCTCGTAATAGTATAGCCAACTGCTTTATAAGCGAATCTTAATGCCATCTATACCCATCTTATACCAATATATACGATAGTTGATTAGAAGAGTGTCTAACTTTTTATTATATGACCCACCTTTCACTCTCATAAAGTCTTGCAGAAGCGCGTCTAGAGGTGACTTCACCAAGAGCCCGCTTTCTCTCTCTCTTCTTCTTCCTCCAATTAGCAAGAATATCTTAGTTTATTTCTTATATACCAGGTGACTTCATTCTATTGTACTTCCTCTAATAGGGAATATCACTCCCTCCGTCCGGGTTTATTGGGCTCCTGAGCTAACAAGCCATGTCCTGTTTTTCTAAGGCCCCTTGAGTTAATTAGCTAAATGCTCACAATTCCCTATGCTCAATGTGCACCCGATTGGTTGAAGACGTGTGCAATTAGCTGCATGCAGAAGCGCAACGGGCAGTCATCTATACGAAGTAAATGTGGGCCTGTGCTTGATTGGCCGCATGGAGAAAGGAAGTGTGGAACCAGCTATAGGCAATAACCGCAGACTAATTTGATTGGTGTTTCCCATGCTTGAAAATCACATATCATTCACATTAATATTTTGTCTTGGTCCACGGGATTTGGCTAAGAGGCCCAATAAACCCGGACTGGAGGGAGTACATGCTTAGATAAAATAGATGATGTGGCAAGCAACTAATGAAAAAAAGAGGCATGTGGTAACATAAACTAGTTAGACTAGCCACACTGGGGAGTAACTAAGAATAGTAACATGCATGTGTTAGTAGTCTATGTTACTACCTCCACAATGGGAAATAACATATGTGTGGTGTCATGCAACACTTCATTTATCAAGTTATAGACTCAACTTGTCTTGATATGTGTGATGTTACTCAGGCTGGTTGTAAGAGCAAGTATAATAGAGCACACTCAGCAGGCTATAAGCCATCACACGTTATCAGAATCCCAGCTGGATAAGAAAGAATGAATGAAAAAGGAGGGAGTGGGCGCTTCACTAGTCGCCCGGCTACAACACAACAACCTAGGAAAAGTAAGTTGCATGCAACGACATGATAGCTAAAAAACAGCCGCTACTTCCTCTCTTCCAATCATATGCGTTTCCTTGCCTCCTTTACATGCAAGCATTGAATGCTACCTCCCATCTAATAGCTAGCTTACAGTCAATCTATTATACTAATGGGCTTTTAGGAAGGCTTTAAGTGACATGGCAAAGGTATATAGCCAGTAGCGAGCTTTCTTATTAACCATGCTCTAATGGGGATTACCACATCATCTATTTTGTCTAAATATGTGTGATGTTACCATCTATGTTACTCCCATTGTGGGTAGTCTTACTAGTAATATGAGTAACATTACACATATCAAGGCAAGATGAGTCTATAACCTAATAAATTAAGAGTTGCATGACACCACACATATGTTACTCCCACTATAGAGGTAGTAACATAGACTAGTAACATATGCATGTTACTAGTCTAAGTTACTCCCCATTGTGGCTAGTCTAGTGCATATTACTCACTTCGTTCCTTTATGTAAAGTGTTTTATTTTCGGCACGGTGAACATGGCAAGTAATTATAGATAATATTGAATGAAATTACCCTTGGAAAATTTGTTGGTTAATGGCAAGTAAATCAGTTAATCCAGGTGTTAGAATAAATCCGAGGCCATCGTCGATCATCCGAGGACCAAACAATCACACGAGCATGACACCGAGATTTGTTACGAGGTTCACCGATATGGCTACATCCCCGGGGCTTGACTACGGGCACTCCTTCCCGTGACACCATCACAATACTGCACCCGGTCGCCCTGGACGCCGGCACATGCCGCCGGCTTTCCCTGCGTTCCTGTGCTATTATGTTGGCATAGGTTACATCGTGTGTCTAGCCCCGCTATATATGAGAGGCCTAGGATACAAGTGTCCTACTAGGACACGACTCCATATCCTATCTAAACACAATACAACTACAAGTACAACTGTAACCTACCTTGTACACTATATTCTACACAACTCCAAGAAACTCCACCTTGGCGAATATACTCCACCACCCTGGATTTGTCCATGCGTCAAACTTCCATGTATATTGGACTTGAACTTATCCCATGAGCAACGCTGCTACTCCAAAGACTCCATATGACTCAACCTGCAACTTGTAGTCCCTCCTTTTTTTTACCACAGTCAACACTCAAGCAAAATTAAGTTCCTTGTTACTCTAGTTTGTGCTCCCAACTTCCAGAGTATACATCCAACGCAATCACACACTGACCACCGATCGTTTCTTGTAGTCATCCTGAGTCAAATTCACAGTTGTCTCACTACATGTATGACCACCAGAGCCCTGGCCTGTCTCCATGTCCCGTGTGCACCGCATGCCTCGCCGCTATTACCACTTTGAGCCTCTGCTGTCCCGATCGAGTCTCAAGGGCCGCGAACCCACACCACCCAACCCCCACTGTAGAGTACCACCGATCATCACCTACCGATGACGAGTTTCATGCTTCCATCAGACCACTGGGCTCCAGTCCGAACTACATGTCACCCACTTTTTTTCCCGCTGACTAAGCTTCGATTCTATGGAGCCCTACACCGTAGCCCTGAAGGAAATATGCCCTAGAGGCAATAATAAAGTTATTATTTATTTCCTTATTACATGATAAATGTTTATTATTCATGCTAGAATTGTATTAACCGGAAACATAATACATGTGTGAATATATAGACAAACAGAGTGTCACTAGTATGCCTCTACCATAGACAAAGGAGTTGTCATTTGATTAACAAGGTCACATCATTAGTTGAATGATCTGATTGACATGACCCATTCCATTAGCTTAGCACCCGATCGTTTAGTATGTTGCTATTGCTTTTATCCATGACTTATACATGTTCCTATAACTATGAGATTATGCAACTCCCGTTTGCCGGAGGAACACTTTGGGTACTACCAAATGTCACAACGTAACTGGGTGATTATAAAGGAGTACTACAGGTGTCTCCAAAGGCAGATGTTGGGTTGGCGTATTTCGAGATTAGGATTTGTCACTCCGATTGTCGGAGAGGTATCTCTGGGCCCTCTCGGTAATGCACATCACTTAAGCCTTGCAAGCATTACAACTAATGAGTTAGTTGCAAGATGATGTATTACGGAACGAGTAAAGAGATTTGCGATAACGAGATTGAACTAGGTATTGGATACCGACGATCGAATCTCGGGCAAGTAACATACCGATGACAAAGGAACAAGCGTATGTTGTTATGCGGTCGACCGATAAAGATCTTCGTAGAATATGTAGGAGCCAATATGGGCATCCAGGTCCCGCTATTGGTTATTGATCGGAGGCGTGTCTCGGTCATGTCTACATTGTTCTCGAACCGTAGGGTCCGCACGCTAAGGTTTCGATGGCGGTTACATTATGAGTTTGTGTATTTTGATGTACGAAGGAGTTCGAGTCCCGGATGTGATCACGGACACGACGAGGAGTCTCGTAATGGTCGAGGCGTAAAGATTGATATATTGGACAGCTATGTTCGGACATCGGAATGGTTCGAGTGATTTGGATATCTGGAGTGGGAGGGTTACCGGAACCCCGGGAAGTAATGGGCCTTAATGGGCCACGAGGAGAGAGAGGGCTGCGCCAGAGGTGGCGCCCCATGAGGAGTCCGACTGGACAAGGAGGGGGCGCGCCCCTTCCTCTCCCTCTCCTCTCCTTCCTTCCCTTCCCCTCCTAGTTGGACTAGGAAAGGGAGTCCTACTCCCACTAGGAGGAGGACTCCCCCCTGGCGCGCCCTCTAGGGCGGCCGGCCCTCCCCTTGCTCCTTTATATACGGAGGCGGGGGGCACCCTAAGACACACAAGTTGATCCTTGAGATCGTTCCTTAGCCGTGTGCGGTGCCCCCCTCCACCATATTCCACCTCGGTCATATCGTAGCGGTGCTTAGGCGAAGCCTGCGTCGGTAGAACATCAAGATTGTCCCACGCCGTCGTCTTGTGGAACTCTCTCCCGAGCTTTGCTGGATCGGAGCCGAGGGCGTCACCGAGCTGTCGTGTGTCAAGAACTTGGGGCGCCGAGTAACGGCTGGGATCGGTTGGATCGCGAGGAGAACGTCGACTACTTCCTCTACATTGTGATCGCTTACGCTTCGGTCTACAAGGGTATGTAGACAACACTCTCCCCTCTCGTTGCTATGCATCACCATGATCTTGCGTGTGCGTAGGAAAATTTTGAAATTACTACGTTCCCCAACAGTGGCATCCGAGCCTAGGTTTTTATGGTTTGATGTTTTGCACGAGTAGAAGACAAGTGAGTTGTGGACGTTACAAGTCATACTGCCTACCAGCATGTCATACTTTGGTTCAGCGGTATTGTTGGATGAAGCGGCCCGGACCGACATTACGCGTACGCTTACGCGAGACTGGTTCTACCGCCGTGCTTTGCACAAAGGTGGCTAGCGGGTGTCAGTTTCTCCAACTTTAGTTGAACCGAGTGTGGCTACGCCCGGTCCTTGAGAAGGTTAAAACGGAGTCTATTTGACGAAGTATCGTTGTGGTTTTGATGCGTAGGTGAGATTGGTTCTTGCTTAAGCCCGTAGCAGCCACGTAAAATTTGCAACAACAAAGTAGAGGACGTCTAACTTGTTTTTGCAGGGCATGTTGTGATGTGATATGGCCAAGACATGATGCTATATTTTATTGTATGAGATGATCATGTTTTGTAACCTAAGTTATCGGCAACTGGCAGGAGCCATATGGTTGTCGCTTTATTGTATGAAATGCAAAGCATACGTAATTGCTTTACTTTATCACTAAGCGGTAGCGATAGTCGTAGAAGCAATAGATGGCGTAAACGACAATGATGCTACGATGGAGATCAAGGTGTCGCGCCGGTGACGATGGTGATCACGACGGTGCTTCGAAGATGGAGATCACAAGCACAAGATGATGATGGCCATATCATATCACTTATATTGATTGCATGTGATGTTTATCCTTTATGCATCTTATCTTGCTTTGATTGACGGTAGCATTTTAAGATGATCTCTCACTAAAATTATCAAATAGTGTTCTCCCTGAGTATGCACCGTTGCCAAAGTTCGTTGTCGAGACACCACGTGATGATCGGGTGTGATAAGCTCTCGTCCATCTACAACGGGTGCAAGCCAGTTTTGCACCGCAGAATACTCAGTTGTACTTGGCGAGCCTAGCATATGCAGATATGGCCTCGGAACACGGAGATCGAAAGGTCGGCGTGAATCATATAGTAGATATGATCAACATAGTGATGTTCACCATTGAAAACTACTCCATCTCACGTGATGATCGGTTATGGTTTAGTTGATTTGGATCACGTGATCACTTAGATGACTAGAGAGATGTCTGTCTAAGTGGGAGTTCTTAAGTAATATGATTAATTGAACTTAAATTTATCATGAACTTAGTACCTGATAGTATCTTGCTTATCTATGTTTGTTTGTAGATAGATGGCTCGTCTTTGTTGTTCCGTTGAATTTTAATGCGTTCCTTGAGAAAGCAAAGTTGAAAGATGATGGTAGCAATTACACGGATCGGGTCCGTAACTCGAGGATTATCCTCATTCTTTGCATGGAAGAGTTACGTCTGGAAGCACCGCTGGGTGCGAACTGCTTCTTGCCGATCTAACCGACGACGTTAAGAACGTCTGGCGAGCAAAGCGATGACTACTCTATAGTTCGATGTGCCATGCTTTACGGCTTAGAACCGGGTCTTCAACGACGTTTTGAGCGTCATGGAGCATATGAGATGTTCCAGAGTTGAAGTTAATATTCAACAGAATGCCCGGATTGAGAGATATGAAGTCTCCAATAAGTTCTATAGCTGCAAGATGGAAGAGAATGGGTCATCGGTGAGCACATACTCGTAATGTCCGGGTATTACAATCACTTGAGTCAACGGGAGTTAATCTTCCGGATGATTGTGTCATTGATGTAATTCTTCAATCACGCCACCAAGCTACAAAGGCTTCGTGATGAACTATAATATGCAAGGGTTAGTAAAGACTATGCCCGAGCTCTTCGCAATGCTAAAGGCTGCGGAGGTAAAAATCAAGAAGGAGCATCAAGTGTTGATGGTCAATAAGACCACTAGTTTCAAGAAGAAAGGCAAAGGGAAGAAGAAGGAACTTCAAGAAGAACAGCAAACAAGTTCTTTGCTCGGGAGAAGAAACCCAAGTGCGGACCTAAACCTGAAATCGAAAGTGCTTCTCTACCGCAAGCGGATCGGTCACCGAAGCGGAACTGCCCCAAGTATTTGGCGGATAAGAAGGATGGCAAGGTGAACAAAGGTATATGTGATATACATGTTATTGATGTGTACCTTACTAGAGCTCGCAGAGCACTGGTATTTGATCTTGGTTACATTGCTAATATTTGCAACTCAAAGCAGGACTACGGATTGCGAACAACGGCAAAGGGCGAGGTGACGATGCGCGTGGGAAGCGGTTCCAAAGTCGATGTGATCGCGGTCGGCACGCTACCTCTACATCTACCTTCGGATTAGTTTTAGACCTAAATAATTGTTATTTGGTGCCGCGTTGAGCATGAACATTATATCTGGATCTTGTTTGATGCGAGACGATTATTCATTTAAATCAGAGAATAATGGTTGTTCTATTTATATGAGTAATATCTTTTATGGTCATGCACCCTTGAAGAGTGGTCTATTTTTAATGAATCTCGATAGTAGTGATACACATATTCATAATGTTGAAGCCAAAAGATGCAGAGTTGATAATGATAGTGCAACTTATTTGTGGCACTGCCGTTTAGGTCATATCGGTATAAAGCGCATGAAGAAACTCCATACTTATTGACTTTTGGAGTCACTTGATTATGAATCACTTGGCACTTGCGAACCGTGCCTCATGGGCAAGATGACTAAAACCCCGTTCTCCGGTACTATGGAGAGAGCAACAGATTTGTTGGAGATCATACATACAGATGTATGTGGTCCAATGAATGTTGAGGCTCGTGGCGGATATCGTTATTTTCTCACCTTCACAGATGATTTAAGCAGATATGGGTATATCTACTTAATGAAACATAAGTCTGAAACATTTGAAAAGTTCAAAGAATTTCAGAGTGAAGTTGAAAATCATCGTAATAAGAAAATTAAGTTTCTACGATCGATCGTGGAGGTGAATATTTGAGTTCGAGTTTGGTCTACATTTGAAACAATGCGAATAGTTTAGCAACTCACGCCACCCGAACACCTGGCGTAATGGTGTGTCCGAGCGTCGAATGTCGCACTTTACTAGATATGGTGCGATCTATGATGTCTCTTACAGATTTACCGCTATCGTTTTGGGGTTATGCTCTTGAGATGGCGCATTCACCTTGAATAGAACACCGTCAAAATCCGTTGAGGCGACACCTTATGAACTATGGTTTAGCAAGAAACCAAAGTTGTCGTTTCTTAAAGTTTGGGGATGCGATGCTTATGTGAAAAAGCTTCAACCGATAAGCTCGAACCCAAATCGAGAAATGTGTCTTCATAGGATACCCAAAGGAGGCAGTTGGGTACACCTTCTATCACAGATCCGAAGGCAAGACATTTGTTGCTAAAATGGATCCTTTCTAGAGAAGGAGTTTCTCTCGAAAGAAGTGAGTGGGAGGAAAGTAGAACTTGATGAGGTGGCTGTACCTTCTCCCTTATTGGAAAGTAGTTTATCACGAAACCGGTTTCTGCGACATCTACACCAAATAGTGAGGAAGTTGATGATGTTGATCATGAAACTTCAGATCAAGTTACTCTGAACCTCGTAGATCAACGAGTAAGATCCGCACTGAGTGGTACGGTAATCCTGTTACGTAAGTCATGCTACTAGATCATGATGAACCACGAACTATGAAGAAGCGATGGTGAGCCCAGATTCCACAAAATGGCTTGAGGCCATGAAATCGAGATGGGATCCATGTATGAAAACAAAGTGTGGACTTTGGTTGACTTGCCCGAGGGTCGGCAAGCAATAGAAAACAAATGGATCTTCAAGAAGAAGACCGACACGACGGTAATGTTACTATCTACAAAGCTCGACTTGTCGCAAAAGGGTTTCGACAAGTTCAAGGGATTGACTACGATGAGACCTTCTCACCGAGCGATGCTTAAGTCTGTCCGAATCATGTTAGCAATTGCCGCATTTTATGATTATGAAATTTGGCAAATGGATGTAAAAACGCATTCTGAATGGATTTACGGAAGAAGAGTTGTATATGATGCAACCGAAGGTTTTATCGATCCAAAGGAGCTAACAAAGTGTGTAAGCTCCAGCGATCCATTTATGGACTGGTGCAAGCATCTCGGAGTTGGAATAAACACTTTGATATTGTGATCAAAGCATTTGGGTTTATCTGAGACTTTTGGAGAAGCTGTATTTACAAGAAAGTGAGTGGGAGCTCAGAGCATTTCGATATTATATGTGGATGACATATTACTAATCGGAAATGATATAGAATTCTGGATAGCATAAAGGGGTACTTGAATAAGAGTTTTTCAATGAAGGACCTCGGTGAAGCTGCTTACATATTGGGCATCAAAATCTATAGAGATAGATCAAGGCGCTTAATTGGACTTTCACAAAGCACATACCTTGACAAAGTTTTGAAGAAGTTCAAAATGGATCAAGCAAAGAAAGGGTTCTTGCACGTGTTACAAGGTGTGAAGTTGAGTAAGACTCAATGCCGACCACCGCAGAAGATAGAGAGAAAATGAAAGATGTTCCTATGCTTCACCATAGGCTCTATCATGTATGCAATGCTATGTACGGACTGATGTGTGCCTTGCTATTAGCTTAGCAGGAGGTACCAAAGTAATCCGAGTGGATCATGGACAGCGGTCAAGAACATCTGAAGTACCGAAAAGGACTAAGGATATGTTTCTCGTATATGGAGGTGACAAAGAGCTCATAAATGGCAGTTACGTTGATGCAAGCTTTGACACCGATCCGGACGATTCTAAATCGCAAACCGGATACGTATTTACACTAAGCGGTGGAGTGTCGGTTGGTGCACTTCTAAACAAAGCGTCGTGGCGGGATCTACATGTGAAGCGGAGTACATAGCAGCCGGAAGCAGCTAATGAAGGAGTGCGGATGAAGGAGTTCATATCCAATCTAGGTGTCATACCTAGTGCATCGGGTCAATGAAAATCTTTTGTGACAATCTTGGAGCAATTGCTTTAGCGAAGGAATCCATATTTCACAAGAGAACCAAACACATCAAGAGACGCTTCAATTCCATTGGGATTTGGTCCGGTGGGAGACATAGAGATTTGCAAGATACATACGGATCTGAATGTAGCAGACCGTTGACTAAGCCTCTTCCACGAGCAAAACATGATCAGCACCAAGACTCCATGGGTGTTAGAATCATTCTTGTGTAATCTAGATTATTGACTCTAGTGCAAGTGGGAGGATCAAGGAAATATGCCCTAGAGGCAATAATAAAGTTATTATTTATTTCCTTATTACATGATAAATGTTTATTATTCATGCTAGAATTGTATTAACCGGAAACATAATACATGTGTGAATATATAGACAAGCAGAGTGTCACTAGTATGCCTCTACCGGACTAGCTTGTTAATCAAAGATGGTTAAGTTTCCTAACCATAGACAAAGGAGTTGTCATTTGATTAACAAGGTCACATCATTAGTTGAATGATCGATTGACATGACCCATTCCATTAGCTTAGCACCCGATCGTTTAGTATGTTGCTATTGCTTTTATCCATGACTTGTACATGTTCCTATAACTATGAGATTATGCAACTCCCGTTTGCCGGAGGAACACTTTGGGTACTACCAAACGTCACAACATAACTGGGTGATTATAAAGGAGTACTACAGGTGTCTCCAAAGGCAGATGTTGGGTTGGCGTATTTCGAGATTAGGATTTGTCACTCCGATTGTCGGAGAGGTATCTCTGGGCCCTCTCGGTAATGCACATCACTTAAGCCTTGCAAGCATTACAACTAATGAGTTAGTTGCAAGATGATGTATTACGGAACGAGTAAAGAGATTTGCCGGTAACGAGATTGAACTAGGTATTGGATACCGACGATCGAATCTCGGGCAAGTAACATACCGATGACAAAGGGAACAAACGTATGTTGTTATGCGGTCTGACCGATAAAGATCTTCGTAGAATATGTAGGAGCCAATATGGGCATCCAGGTCCCGCTATTGGTTATTGATCGGAGACGTGTCTCGGTCATGTCTACATTGTTCTCGAACCGTAGGGTCCATGCACGCTTAAGGTTTCGATGGCGGTTATATTATGAGTTTGTGTATTTTGATGTACCGAAGAGTTCGAGTCCGGATGTGATCACGGACACGACGAGGAGTCTCGGAATGGTCGAGGCGTAAAGATTGATATATTGGACAGCTATGTTCGGACATCGGAATGGTTCCGAGTGATTTGGATAATCGGAGTGCTGGGAGGGGTTACCGGAACCCCGGGAAGTAATGGGCCTTAATGGGCCACGAGGGAGAGAGAGGGCTGTGCCGGGAGGTGGCGCGCCCCCATGAGGAGTCCGATTGGACAAGGAGGGGGGGCGGCCCCCCTCTCCCTCTCCTCTCCTTCCTTCCCTCCTAGTTGGACTATGAAAGGGAGTCCTACTCCCACTAGGAGGAGGACTCCCTCTCCTTGGCGCGCCCTCTAGGGCCGGCCGGCCCTCCCCTTGCTCCTTTATATACGGGACAGGGGGCACCCTAAGACACACAAGTTGATCCTTGAGATCGTTCCTTAGCCGTGTCGGTGCCCCCTCCACCATATTCCACCTCGGTCATATCGTGGCGGTGCTTAGGCGAAGCCTGCGTCGATAGAACATCAAGATCGTCCCACGCCGTCATCTTGTGGAACTCTCTCCCGGAGCTTTGCTGGATCGGAGCCCGAGGAGCGCCACCGAGCTGTACGTGTGTCAAGAACTTCGAGGCGCCGAGTGCTGGCGCTGGGATCGGTTGGATCGCGAGGAGAACGTACGACTACTTCCTCTACATTGTGATCGCTTCCGCTTCGGTCTACAAGGGTATGTAGACAACACTCTCCCCTCTTGTTGCTATGCATCACCATGATCTTGCGTGTGCGTAGGAAAATTTTGAAATTACTACGTTCCCCAACAAGCCCCTCAATCCAGCTCCACCTTCAACATGACTCCATGGTAGATGATCAGTCCACCCTCGCGCACCGTCGACTTCAAGATCGCGTGTGCACCGTCTTGAATCAACCCCACACCATAGTCTTGTTGAAACTACACGAGCCCTCGGGCATGTGCCACGTGTTTTCACGCTCAGAAGTCGGTCACCATCAGCACCACGCTCCTAGGTCATCATTGCCGATCCCACCACCGTCTTCTGTACCAACCGACATCCATGTCGACCCATCAGACTGTCTTGTCCGACCCAGGCTCCCAAATCATCTTCCACAAATTTTCATCCATCACATGATAATTCCATCTTAGCTGACATGACTTCCCACAACTCCTTCAAGCATCCGTGTCGTGCCAATAATTTTTTACCCTTGTCTGCCATAACCCAAGGCTTCCAGTCCCTTTGAACTTCCCCACCTCAAACTTGGTAACCATTGGCTCCATGGTTCTTCGTATAGCTGACCTTGTAAAAAATTAATCGAGCTCCACCGCAATGCCCCAAGTACACAAGCAAAACCTGATGAGGGTGCACCGCTGTGTACTAATAGCAAAATCCGACCAATCTTGGTCTTTCACGTGATATGGTCTTGGCTCAATATCTGATGCTAACGTTGCTTTCCCAAGTCTGTGCTTTCTAATGTATACATATCAATGGATTTCCTTCACTCGATTTGATCTGCCTGTGCGTCTCTTCTATGGCTGCCTGCACCAGCCTTTAAACCGAGCATGCAAGACTCCGTTCCTAAGACGACTTCCTTCCGGGACTCGGTCCCGTTTTGGTCTCTAAACAAATCTCGTAAACATAGCTTCCGATTGCATTGTGATGTGCCGCACCACGCGCCTGTACGCACACATCATTGTCCCATGCCAAAGGTTGCTCCGCATAGGGCCATGATGGCCCACCACAATATCGCTCACGCACTGGTTTCGCGAGCCTTGCTTGGTTTCCCATGTCACGAGCTGCACCGCATCACCCGAGCCAGGTACTACGCCGCCAGTCGCCTGAACAGATCGAACGATCAATCTGTCTCACTGGAACTCCCATATGTGCGGTTGGACCGCGTGTTGCTTCCATCAATCCGACCGATCTATCCAATACTCTATCACTTGATCTCGGCGACTGATCGATTCTTTGGTCATCCAATCCTCCAGATCAACGCACAACGACCTCATGTAACCTTGCTCATGATACCACTTGTTAGAATAAATTCGAGGCCATCGTCGATCATGTGAGGACCAAACAATCACATGAGCACGACACCGAGATTTGTTAACGAGGTTCACCAATATGGCTACATCCCTGGGGCTTGACTACATGCGCTCCTCCTCTTGACAGCGTCACAATACCGCACCTGGTCGCCTGGCCGCCGGCACATGCCGCCGACTTTGTCGGTTTCAAAACCGGCAGATCTCGGGTAGGGGGTCCCAAGGTGTGTGTCCGAGGATCGATGGTAACAGGGGACGCAAGGGACACAATGTTTACCCAGGTTTGGGCCCTCTTAAAGGAGGTAAAACGCTATGTCCTGCTTGATTATATTTGATGTGTATAGGAGTTACAAGAGTTGATCTACCTCGAGATCGTAATAGCTAGTTGATCTACCTCGAGATCGTAGTAGCTAAACCCTAGCTGTCTGGCCTATGATTGTTCTGATAGCCTCTAAGGACTAAACCCTCCGGTTCATATATACACCAGAGGGGCCTAGGGTTGTACACAGTCGGTTTACAAAGAAAGGAAATAGTACATCTCGACACCAAACTTGCCGTCCATGCATATGGGAGTCCTACCCAGATACGGGGGATAGTCTTCTGCTTTATCTTCATGGCCCATCAGTCTGGCCATATTGAATAGACCGGACACCTGAGGACCCCTAATCCAGGACTCCCTCAGTAGCCCCTGAACCAGTCTTCGATGACAATGTGTTTGGCACGCGGATTATCTTCGACATTGCAAGGAGGGTTCCTCCTCCTGAATATTTTAAGTTAGCTTCCTGCATAAAGGACTTGTGTCCGGCTCTGTAATCAATACAACCCTTGCCCACGAAGGCAAAACATCAAAATAGGAACAATGTCCTTTACTGACAACTTTTTCGGCAAAGCATCACACTTGACTCTTCAATATTTTGAACCGTTTTCACGCCTCCCGTTTCACCTTTCAAGGTCTAGCCTCCATTGGCACGTCCCGTCAAAACAGAGACCGTGCCCGCCCATTACAGGATTCTCATCAATATGGTTTGGGTAACCCAACCGTGCATAACACACGATTTTGTTGGGAACAGGCAAGGTTTAAGGCTTGAGGGGGGACGTTTGGTATTTTCACCATCTATAAGAGGATAAAGATCCCTCCTTTTCCCCCACGCCTTCCTCTACCTTCTGTCTTCCAACCTCCAAGCTCTACCGCCCCAAAAACTTCAATCTTTCTCACCGCCACCACCCTCCCCAGCCATGGTCGGGTCCGGTTCCAAGGGAAAGTGGGAGGCCTCCTCCGTCATCGAGAAGGACGTCAAGGATCTCCGGAGCGTGGGCTATCTATCCACGGATATCGCGCATAGGATCCTTGACAAGGATCAGGTTATCCCCACCCAGGAGCCTGGTGAGAGGGTCATGTTCATCCCTCATTTCCTCCGAGGGCTAGGTTTTCCCCTCCACCCCTTCGTCCGGGGCCTGATGTTCTACTACGGGCTAGATTTCCATGATCTAGCCCCTAATTCTTTCCTCCACATATCGGCGTTTATCGTTGTGTGTGAGGCTCTTCTCCGCGTCCCCCACACTTCGGCCTGTGGCTCAAGGTCTTCAATCTGAAGCTGAAGGTGGTGGACGGACAGCACACGGACTGCGGCGGGGTTATGGTAAGGAAGCTTCCCAACACCGTCTGGCCCAAAGGAGCATTTGTGAAGATAGTCAAGGTGTGGCAGTAGGAGTGGTTCTACATCACTGAACCCCGCGACACCAACTGGGTGGCCATGCCTGACTTCAGATCTGGAACCCCCACGAGACTCACCTCATGGACCGCCAAGGGTCTTGATTGGGGATCCCAACCAGAGGTGCAGATGCTACAGAAATGCATCTTCAACATGTTGGGTGCTGACACCGGTCTCACAAACGTGATTCAGGTGATGCTATTCCGCCGCGTCCTTCCCTGCCAGCTCCGGGCCTCCCCCATGTGGGAGTTCAATTCAGAAGAGCCACGAACCCTGAAGCGCTTCTTCGGCACCGCGCACAAAGACATATGGAAGCAACTCTTCAAGGCCCAAAAACGTGGTTGAAGAAGACCGAGGACATCGGAATCGACATTGAGAACCCGGTCTCGATGGTAAGCATAATTTTTCTGAAGACCTATTCGGTCAATAATTTAGATATAATATATTGCCGGCCTTCCGTATAGGGCTGGACGACAAAGGCGGAGCGGATCAAGTGTCCGTCATCGGTGCCTGAGGACCCAGCAACACCCCAGCTAACGGAGATGCTGGTCCCGGCGTCGTATCAGGCGCTGGAGAAGTAGGCCAAGAAGAAGAAAGGCAAGGAGACCAAGGGTGACCACGCCACAAAGGTTTTTCGGACACAGTGCCCGGAGAGACCGAAGCCCTCTCTTCCCATGAGGGAGTCAAGGAAGAGTTGGAGGTGGAAAGTGACTCCCCTTGTAAGGGGAGGAAGAAGAAGAGGACGACCTCCGAAGACCCGGAGGGGGAGGCTCCCAAGAGAGGGAAGGTGACCCTTCCGAATAGTTTGGACTCAGAGTCCGAACTAGTCCCCAAGAGACCTCCCAGGGTGAAGCCCCTGGCCGAATCGTAAGTATTCAGAAACTTACATGTTTATCTTCGGTCCACCTGCTTTCATTATATAAGTTATTTTGTTATTTGCCTTCTAGCCCTCCTCACGAGCTCCCACAAACCCCATTATAGGAGGGGTACTCTGTGCCTCGCGAAACCGCAGAGAGTGACACGCCGTCACGAGCCCCCTCGCCTATCGCCCTGGCGGACACCGAAGTGTCGTCCTGAAGGACCTCTCCAGGCCGAGGAGGGGCGAACGAGGATGTCGAGAAGGCGTCTGAGGTTAATACCTCGGTCGCTGAAGACCCGGGGGAGGCGACCCCCATGTCAATCGATGGTGGGGACCCCCAACAATCCAGGCCCCAGCCGAACACCATTCCGGAGACCAACATGGCTCTGGGATTAGATGAGCAGCCCCCTTTGAAAGAGGGGGGGGGGGAACATTAGCTCCATCGGCGACCTCCACTAATCCGGAGGCACCCAATGATACGTCTCCAACGTATCTATAATTTATGAAGTATTCATGCCATGTTTACAATAATTTTACATGGTTTTGGTATGATTTGCATGGAACTAACCCAGACTGACGTTGTTTCCAGCAGAACTACCGTTGTGTTGTTTTTTGTGCAGAAGTGAAAGCTCTCCAAACACCGCGAAACTTTTTGTGGATTTTTTATGGACCAGAAGACTACCAATGGGCCAGAGCAGCACGAGGGGTGCCACGAGGGGCACAACCCACTGTGGTGCGCTGGCCCCTAGGCGTGCCCTGGTGGGTTGTGCCCACCTTGATTGCCTCCCGCACCCCCTCTTCGCCCTATACATTCTCAAATATTCCAAAAACCCTCACGAAGAACCTAGATCGGAAGTTCCGCCGCCACAAGCCTCTGTAGCCACCGAAAACCAATCGGGAGCCTGTTCCGTCACCCTGCCGGAGGGGGAGATCATCACCGGTGGCCATCTTCCTCATCTCGGCGGCCACCACGATGAGGAGGGAGTAGTCTACCCTCGGGACTGAGGGTTTGTACCCGTAGCTATGTGTTTAATCTCTCTCTCGCGTGATCTCGAGATGTCACGATCTTGATATATCATGGGCTTTGTTAACATAGATGGATCATATGATGTTTCTACCCTCTATACTCTTGTTGTGATGAATTAAATCTTTACCCTTTGAAGTTTTGTCATGTCGGATTGAACGTTCAGATTTGAGAACACATGATGTATGTCTTGTGGTATGAATACTTGAGGTGACAATGGGGTATCATATTGATTCACTTGATGCATGTTATGGCTCTCAACTTGCGGATTCCCTCAGTGACATTGGGGTCATCTATGCATAGGGGTTGATGCACGTTTTTATTATCTTTTCTCCGATAGAAACTTTGGGGTCCCCCTGTAGTTCTTTGTGTGGATTGAATATTATGATCATGAAGTTGTTTGATGCATATCGTAGAATTAACTCATGGATACTTGTGGTGACATTGGAGTATCTAGGTGATATTAGAGTTGGTTGATGTGTGTCATACAGTGTTATTTTAGTACGAACTCTTGGCTAGATTGATCGGAAGAATAGCTTTGTGTTATTTTAGTACAAACTCTAGGATAGATCGATCAGAAATAATAGCTTTGAGGTGGTTTCGTACCCGACAAACAATTTCTATCTTTTGTTCTTCACTAATAGGAACTCGGGAGTGATTCTTTATTGCACTTTGAGGGATAATCATATGATCCAACTATGTTAGCATTGTTGAGACATTGCAATAGTGAAAGTATGCACCCTAGGCCTCATTTTCAAGCATTTTGCAATACCGTGTGCCCGTTTACTATTTGCTACCTTGCTGTTTTTATTTATTCAGATTATAAAAATATATTTCTACCATCCATATTACACTTTTATTACCATCTCTTCGCCAAACTAGTGCACCTATACAATTTGCCATTGTATTGGGTGTGTTGGGGACACAAGAGATTTCTTGTATTTGATTGTAGGGTTGCTTGAGAGAGACTATCTTCATCCTACACCTCCCACGGATTGATAAACCTTAGGTCATCCACTTGAGGGAAAATTGCTACTGTCCTACTAAACTCTGCGCTTGGAGGCCCAACACGAGTCTACAAGAATAAGGTTGCATAGTAGACATCAAAGTTCTTTTCTGGCGTCGTTGCCGGGGAGGTGAGTGCTTGAAGGTATATCTTTAGATCTTCCAATTGAATCTTTTAGTTTCTTGTTTTATCACTAGTTTGCTTTATAAAAAGAAAACTAAAAAAATGGAGATTGAGGTACCTCAAATTGTTCATTATCTTTATAATGTCTATCTTGAATATAAGGATTCTGATAATTGTGCTCAATTGCTAGAAAAAGAATTCAACAATATTTATGGCACAAAAACGTTGGATGATGGGCATGATTGCAATATTGTTAGTGTGAATTCTTTGAATATCCATGATGTTAATGATGATTGCATTGGTCATGATAATGATGTCTCCTATAAGAATGTCAATTTTTGCAGAGTGAATTGGGAGTACAAAAGCACACAAAAAAGGGAAGATAGATTTTGCAAGAGGCATAAGTGTTTAGAAACAAAATGGTTGCAAGAGAAGCTAGATGGTTGTGCTGAAAAATTTAATTGTTTTCACCATCCTTATGAACTTTGCAATGAACGTGGTCATTTAAATCTCCAATGCAAATTGTTTCATGATCGAATCTTGTACAAAAATTGTGATGACTTGATTTCCCTTGCGCATCATAATGAATTTAGTTTGCTTCTGGGTTATGAAGAAATGAAATGTATAACTAAGAATATTCCATATAACCCTAAGAGATTTCTTGATTTTGATCTAGAGGAAATTTATATGTTTTGTGCAGTAAATTGCACCGAGAATCCTTATATTGCCAACTATCTAAAGACAAGAAAACAAATAGAATATGAAGAGTACTAATGAAAGGGAAAATATTTCCCAATACCCTCCTAGTGTTTCTTATGATGAATCAGGTAACGAGGAGGAGCTTCCTATCCAGTCAATCTCTTCAACGAGTAGCTCAAATTTTTTTATTAAACCCACACGTGAGGTGGTGAAGAAGAAAAAAAGAAGAAGAAAAAAGTAGAGGTAAAAAGGTAACTCTCCCAAGTAATATTGCTCCTATCACCATTGTGCCTCATGAAAGTGAATCAAATATATTGATGGATGATGATGATATTGAGTATGATTTTGTGATGCCTACTACTTGTATTGATGATTATGATTGGGAAGACAATGATGTCTCTTATGACCTTGAAGATCTTTTTGGCACTTGCTTGGAAGAATATGATAATAATGTTTGCTATACTGCTGGTGCCATTCATGCTATTGATAAGAATGATTATGATGGTATGCAAAACCACAAGCTTGGGGATGCTATGTTTGATGAGTATGAAATGTTTGAAGATTTATTTGCTGAAAATAATGCTTGTCCCAAGCTCGGGGATGCTTTGTATAATGAATATGATCCTTTGATACTTCTACTTTAGATAAGAAAATTTATTATGATGATAGCATTCCTCTTATTTATGTTGATTACAATGATGAAAGTGGGTTTGGAAGAGTGTCAACTCTAGGTAGTAGTGATCCCACTATTTGGGAGGGTGTTGAATCTTATTACAATATTGATGAAAGTGGATTTGGAGAGGTCATGACTTTATTTAGTGATACATCCACTATTTTGGAAGAGGTTTCAATTGACTATGATGAGAACAAAGTTGCTACTTATGATGATTATTATGATGACATGCATGCCATAAAGAGTAATAAATCTTCTATGCTTGTGCATCATGAAAAGAGTGCTGTATGTGATGGTTATATGGATGAATCTATTCATGATGCTACTGAAAATTATATGAGAGAGGAATTTATAATTCATGATGCTCTTGTTATGTTTCAATCCTTATCTTTTATGTGAGCATCATTGAAATCATCTTGCCTAGCTAAAATGCATTAAAGAAAAGCGCTTGTTGGGAGACAAACCAACATTTTTACCTACTGTTTGTGTGTGTTCACATGATTATGCTATTGTAGTAGTCATGTTTATTTCTTTTGTTTCAATAAAGTGCCAAGTAAAGCCTTTGGAACTGTATTCAAGAGTAAAGCTATGATAAATTTTCTACAGTGTGGTAAATTTTTAGAACTGTTGGAGTTAGGGAAGTATGATGAATCTTGCATTCTTTACGGACTGTACTGTTTTGGCAGATTACGGTTATGTTTGCATTGTTTGCATATGTTTGCTTGTTTAATGATTCTATAAGAGGATAGGAGTATTAAGTATGCAGAGGTATTTAGTATGCAATGTTGAATAATAATTTTAGTAATTTGCTACAGTAGAGAATGATAAGGTTTTGCATTAATTTAGACTAACTTTTCTCACGAGTTCTCGTTGAGTTTTGTGTGGATGAAGTTTTTGGGATTTAGGGAAACCGTGATATGAGAGGAATTAAGGAGACACAAAAGCTCAAGCTTGGGGATGCCCAAGGCATCCCAAGTTAACATTCCAAGAAGTCTCAATCATCTAAGCTTGGGGATGCCCCGATAGGCATCCCACCTTTCTTCTTCAACAATTATTGGCCAGTATCGGTTGAGCCTAAGTTTTTGCTTCTTCACATGAGTTGTGCTATTCTTGGAATGTCATTTTATTTTGTTTTTCTTGCTATTTAAAAAAAATACTTAGATATGAAAGTTTCTAAATAAGAGAGAATCCATGATTAGCTACCCATTTACATAACTACTCGTTTGATCTTCACTTATATCTTTTTGGAGTAGCTAGTCATTTACTCTTGTGCTTCACTTTTATCCTATGAGTAAATTGTTGAATGTTGAATATCATGAAGTTGAAATTGTATGTTCATATCATGCCTAGTGGTAGCCTCACATTGGGTTTAGAAAGTGAAATCTTTTGAATCTTGACAATCACAATATTGGTCATACAAGCAATTCATGAATGATTAGTAGAAGGAAGAGAACTTCCGTGCAAATACACTATCTTGGGAATCTTTTGTGATTGTGAGCCCCCATCAAAATATTATATGTCAAAATTGTTGATGTTGTACAAGGAAGACAACGTAATGATTTATGTTTGTTCATATTCACATAGAAGTTATATTGTCATAGATCCTTAAATATGTGGTGCTTGCCCCTATCTTTGCTAGCCAAAAATTCTGCACCAAGTAGAGATACCACTTGTGCATCCAAAAACCCTTAAACCCAAATCTTGTTTTGAGAGTCCACCATACCTACCTATGGATTGAGCAAGATTCTTCAAGTAAGTTGTCATCGATGCAATAAGGCAATAAAAATTGCTTCTAAAAGTGTGAGATCATTTAGTGTAAGAGAAAATTGAGCGTTATACGAACTTGTGATGGTAAAGAATAAAAGCGACAGACAGCATAATAAAGGTTGCCATCACAAGGGGCAATATAACGTGACGTTCTTTTGCACTAAGGGGTTGAGCATACAAACAAATAAGCGCATGGCAACCTCTGCTTCCCTCTGCGAAGGGCCTATCTTTACTTCTATGTATTTACTTTCATGCAAGAGTCAAAGTTTTTCTCTCTATTCCTTTTTATTTTTCTCTTTTGGCAAGCATCATGTGGCGAGGAAAGATCTAGGCACATATATCCAGTTGGATATGGGTAGCATGAGTTATTATTCTTGACATCACCATTTGAGGTGAATACGTTGGGAGGCGAAATTATAAGCCCCTATCTTTCTATGTGTCTAGTTGAAACGTTTTACTCATGTGTATGCGGTGAGTGTTAGCAATCATAGAATACTATATGATGGTTGAGTATGTGGAGCTCTTACTTAGACTCTGTTGAATAAGTTGAATTGCAATTGTTTGGTTACTAAGAATATAGGTTGTTGAGTTTCAAGAGAATTCATTGTTTGAAGCTTAACATGTGAATTGGTTGCTACTTGGTCGTGAGAAGTTTTATAAGAAAGAATTGCTGTTAAGATGCTAGGAAAAGTGATTGAAATTGTCATTGATCAAACTTGTGCACTTTGCTAGCATTCACACTTCATAAATTATTTCTTTTATCATTTACCTACTCGAAGACGAGTAGGAATTAAGCTTGGGGATGCTGATACGTCTCCAATGTATCTATAATTTATGAAGTATTCATGCCATGTTTACAATAATTTTATATGGTTTTGGTATGATTTGAATGGAACTAACCCGGACTGACGCTATTTCCACCAGAACTACAGTGGTGTTGTTTTTTGTGCAAAAGTGAAAGTTCTCCAAACACCGCGGAACTTTTTGTGGATTTTTTGGACCAGAAGACTACCAATGGGCCAGAGCAGCACCTGGGGGGCTGCCCTGAGGGGGGCACAACCCACCAGGGCGAGCCTGGGCCCCCAGGCATGCCCCGGTGGGTTGTGCCCACCTCGATGGCCTCCCGCACCCCCCTCTTCGCCCTATAAGTTCTCAAATATTCCAAAAACCCTCACGGAGAACCTAGATCGGAAGTTTCGCCGCCGCAAGCCTCTGTAGCCACCGAAAACCAATCGGGAGCCCGTTCCGGCACCCTGCCGGAGGGGGAGATCATCACCGGTGGCCATCTTCATCATCCCAGCGGCCACCAAGATGAGGAGGGAGTAGTCTACCCTCGGGGCTAAGGGTTTGTACCAGTAGCTATGTGTTTAATCTCTCTCTCTCGCACGATCTCGAGATGTCACGATCTTGATATATCATTGGCTTTGTTAACATAGATGGATCATATGATGTTTCTACCCTCTCTACTCTTGTTGTGATGAATTAAATCTTTACCCTTTGAAGTTTTGTCATGTCGGATTGAATGTTCAGATTTGAGAACACATGATGTATGTCTTGTGGTATGAATACTTGAGGTGACAATTGGGTATCATATTGATTCACTTGTGTATGTTATGGCACTCAACTTGTGGATTCCCGCGGTGACATTGGGGTCATCTATGCATAGGGGTTGATGCACGTTTTTATTATCTTTTCTCCGATAGAAACTTTGGGGGTCCCCTTGTAGTTCTTTGTGTGGATTGAATATTATGATCATGAAGTTGTTTGATGCATATCTGTAAGTGCATCTAGTGCCACCCCTAGTTGGTTTTGGAGTATTGACGACAAAGTTGGTTGAGGGACTAATGCGTTTGTGAGAATTGCAGGATAACGCAGGTAGTGTCCCTCATTGATTCGGTTTACCTACCGGAGATGACCCCTTAAAATGTATGAAGACATTGAAGACAATGGTGGTATGAGAAGATATTCATATTGAAGACTATGACATGAGAAGACATTGTGTGAAGACTTTGGAGCCTTGAAGACTGTGTGGTTTTGTTGTTTCCTTTTCTTCTTTGTTGAGTCATAGGAACCACCGTCATTGTTAAGTGGGGTCCAAGTGAACTAAGTCGAGTGGTCAAGTGATGCCCAACCCAAATCCTATGTCTTGAGCGAAGACAATGAGAGCAAATCTTATCCAGAGTGGATGAGTCAGCTTTGCTTGTAGCCCAAGTAAAGTTGCCGCATGTGTTTGAAATCTGACCGTTGGAACACGTGTTAGTTCCTTAGTGACCTAGGGTTATTTTGGACAAATCAGGTTGGGTTGCCTAGTGGCTATAAATAGCCCACCCCCTACACCATAAATTGGTGGCTGCTCAGAGTTTGTGCACGGCTTTTGTCGTTTGAGAGCAACCCACCTCGAAGCATTTGAGAGAGAAATCCTTGCGAGGACAAAGCCCAAACACCCGAGCCAAAGAGTGTTAGGCATCATCAAGTCTTTACATGTCTGTGTGACTCAAGACTTATTACACTTGAGGACTGTGAATCCTCCAGCCGGTTAGGCGTCGCGTTCTGAGCATCCAAGAGTCATTGTGGATTGCCGGTGAACGAAGTCTGTGAATTAACTCACAGATACTTGTGGTGATATTGGAGTATCTAGGTGATATTAGAGTTGGTTGATGTGTGTCATATGGTGTTATTTTAGTATGAACTCCTAGCTAGATTGATCGGAAAGAATAGCTTTGTGTTATTTTAGTACGAACTCTAGGATAGATTGATCAGAAAGAATAGCTTTGAGGTGGTTTCGTACCCGACAAACAATTTCCATCTTTTGTTCTTCGCTAAGAGGAACTCGGGAGTGATTCTTTATTGCACTTTGTTGGATAATCATATGATCCAACTATGTTAGCATTGTTGAGAGATTGCACTAGTGAAAGTGTGCATCCTAGGCCTCATTTTCCATCATTGCAATACCGTTTGTGCTCCGTTTTACTATTTACTACCTTGCTGTTTCTTATTGTTTGCACTACAAAAACTCATATCTACTATCCATACTACACTTTTACCACCATCTCTTCGCCGAACTAGTGCACCTATACAATTTGCCATTGTATTGGGTGTGTTGGGGACACAAGAGATTTCTTGTATTTGATTGCAGGGTTGCTTGAGAGAGACTATCTTCATCCTACACCTCCCACGGATTGATAAACCTTAGGTCATCCACTTGAGAGAAAATTTCTATTGTCCTACTAAACTCTGCGCTTGAAGGCCCAACACGAGTCTACAAGAATAAAGTTGCGTAGTAGACATCAAGTTCTTTTCTGGCGCCGTTGCCGGGGAGGTGAGTGCTTGAAGGTATATCTTTAGATCTTGCAATTGAATCTTTTAGTTTCTTGTTTTATCACTACTTTGCTTTATAAACAGAAAACTAAAAAAATGGAGATTGAGTTACCTCCACTACAAAAAAAAGACACATCCGTGACATTTTGGGCCAAACAAATTTTTTTTCTGTCATACATATGACACTTCTATGACGATAATTGTAACAAAACCCGGTATCATCATAGATGTGGTGGGATCCTACTTCTATGACAAAAAATCATGACAGAAAATGGGCTTTTCGTCCTAGGCGGGCCGGAGACGTAGCTGCATGACATTCTTTGGGCCGTCTATGACGGAAAAAACCGTGGTAGAAGCGAGGGGGAGGAAAATTTTGGGGAGTTGCCGGTTACGGTGGGAGAGGGATGCGCGTTTCTCTCGTACAGGTACGCGCGTGTGTGTGAGGCGTTGTCTCTAACGGAACCCGAGCGAGGCGTTGGGCTCTAATCAACCCGGCGACAGACCGCAGCTACGCGTTATCGAACCCGAGCGATCGATCGATGGTCGTTGGCGAACTCGATGGGCGATTCGCCGCCTCGCCGCTAATCAAGCCGATCGATTGGATGAGCGATGGCGTTATGGGGGTGGTGGATGAGCGATGGCGGTGGCGTTGCCTCTGGATGAAAAGGAACCCGTGGTGTGCGGGGCTGGATGAGCGATGAGACGGTGGAGGGTGGCCATGGAGGGTGGTTGAACAGGACCCGTGGTGTGGAGGGCTGGATGAATAGTAGACGGTGGAGGGCTGGATGAGCAGAGAGCGGTGGAGGGTGGTTGAGCGATGGCCGGTGGAGTAGCGGCGGTGGAGGCTGGATGAGCAGGAGCCCGTGGAGGTGGAGGAGGTCGACGGTAGCCCGTGGAGGTGGAGGAGGTCGACGGTGGAGATGAACGGTATCCGTGGAGTCCGTTTTGCAGACGCCACCCTCCCAATGAACAGGAACCCGTTTCGACCGTAGCGCTCCAACACAAGTCCGTTTCGTCCGTTTTGCGGTACGCCACACCCCCCAGATCAACAGGACCCTGTTTCGACCGTAGGAGGTCCGTTTCCTCTGTTTTGCGGTACGCCACACCCCTCCCGATCAACAGGACCCCCGTTTTGAGCGTAGGAGGTCCGTTTCCTCCATTTTGCGGTACGCCACACCCCTCCCGACCAACAGGACCCCGTTCTAAATGTAGGAGGTCCGTTTCCTCCGTTGTGCGGTACGCCAGGCCTCGTTTCCATCGCCTGTTCCGTCCAAGCCCTCCCGATGAACACGACCACGCATTCCGTTCCGACCCAGCCGGTTGGCTCCCACGCGTTCCGTTGCCTCCTGATGAACACGACGCATTTCGTTGCCTCCCCATGAACACGACGCATTCCGTTGCCTCCCCATGAACACGACAATGACTCTGTTTCTTTGTTCTGACCCAGCCATGTACGTATGCGCGAGTAGGCGTTCGAGACCCCGCCCGTATGTACATATGTGGCTGTATTTTCTTTCTTGCACCCTGGCCGCTGTACGTATGTGTACATGCTACGTGCGCGCCTCTACTACGACACGTGCACACCTCTACTACGACACGTGCGCGCCTCTACATCGACCAGTATGTACGTACACGTTCGCGACCAGGATGACAACGCTACGTACGCTTCGACCAGGTGGGTCCCGACTGTCGGGCACTTCCTTGCCTACGAAGATGTAGCTGGTGGGTCCCAACAGTCAGGGGGGCGAATCGTTTTGTTTTTTTGCCCGGACGCACTTTCTTGCGTGCGAAGGTGTAGCTGGTGGGTCCCAGCAGTCAGGGGGTAACGTTTTTTTCGCGAAATACGGTGGCCCATCCGGTGGGTCCCCGCTGTCAGGTGGAGGAATAATTATTTTGCGCGTAATAAGGAGGCACTTCCTTGCGGCTGCCGTGGACCCAGCTGTCAGCCTCTCCATGTATAGTACCCTTCCGATGGAAGTCGGTCGTTGACCACATTGACCACGCCGCGCCAAGAGCACCACGGAGGTGGACGACAGCGAGGCCTAGGAAGGGGACGACGCAGAGCCGGGGAAGACGCGGCAGTGGATGCCCACGCATAGAGGAGTACGAGGGTTCACTGGTTCGCTGCGGTGTGAGGCTGTCGTCGCTGCAGAATAACAGTGGGTGTGGGTGAGTAGAGGATGGCCCGGCGGCGGTGGGAGTCGAGGGGCGGTGAGGCCTCCGCGCATCGTAGCCGCCACGGAGGCAGGAGCACGAGGCACAACCGCGCTGGTTTGGTAATTTGGAGCAAGAATACCAAAGGTTGAAGAAGCACTACGGCCGTTGGATGGACATCGTCACGATCTTTGGAGCTAGAATCGTGCATATTGACTAAGTTGACAAAGCCCTCCGTCCCGTCAACTTAGTAGGCCCACAAGTCAGCTCGCCACTATACCGGGTCCCGGCTAATAGGGGAGTATTCATTTTTGTGCGTAATAAGGAGGCACTTCCTTGCGTGCGAAGATATAGCTGGTGGGTCCGAGTTGTCGTGGCGATAACGTTTTTCGCGAAATCTGAGGCCCTTCGGTGGGTCCACGACGTCGGTGGAGGAATCATTATTTTGCGCGTAATAAGGAGGCATTTCCTTGCGTGCGGCCGTGGACCCGGTATCGTCGGCCTCTCCACGTCTGATCCGCCGGATGCATGTCGGTTGTTGACCATGTTGACCAGGCCGCCGCGAGAGCAGCACCGAGGCGGTAGAGCGGCGGTGAGGCCTAGGAAGGAACGACACGGAGGCAGGGAAGACTCGGCGATTGTTTTGAGTCTGTTGAACGAGGGGTTCTTGGTTCGTCTGCCGTCACGGAGAATAACAAAGCATGTGGGTGAGTAGAGGATGGCTAGGACAGCGATGGGAATCTTGTGGGGCGGTGAGGCTCACAAGGCAAAGACAATGGGCCTTGAGGAGGAGGGAGCATGCAGTCCCACCGGCGCTTGTTTGAGCGGCTGGAGCAGGAAGAGCAAAGATTGAAGAAGCACGATAGCCGTTGGATGGCCATCTAACAGTCACTGCTTGTGCGTCAACCTTTTTTTAGGAAAGCCTCAAATCTGTGGAAAACATCATACAGCCCATCTGCCATTATTTCTAATAATTTACATCCCATTTGCTAATTCTTATGGTTTTTTTGGAGCCCATATTCTTTTTGTTAGCATTACAGCCCATATTGTGGCCACGGTTAAAAAATTATACGAAATTTTGCATATGTCGGTGCGGTCCGAACTATTTTTAATCCCGAAATTTCGACTCACATACAAACTGATTTTAAAAATAAATGTATATCAATATAAAATCCAACAAATTCTCCATGCATAAAAATTAGTGTAATTTAAAATCTCGAAATGAAAAAAAGATATTTGAAACTAATTGCCGGTTTGATGTGTTTTAGAAATGTACAACCCATTTCTCATTACTGATAGGCCATTTTCTCGGCCAGCCGAATGAAGCTCTCCTTGTCTTGAAAGATTTGCAGCCCAACAGGCCTAACAAAGAGACTTACTTGGCAAATCACAAAAAAACTGGGCTGTGGCCTTGGACCCAGCTGTCAGCCTCTCCACGTACAGTACTCTTCCGATGGAAGTCGGTCGTTGACCACATTGACCATGCCGCGCCGAGAGCACCAAGGCGGTGGACGACGGTGAGGCCTAGGAAGGGGATGACGCGGAGCCGGGGAAGACGTGGCAGTGGATGCCCACGCGGAGAGGAGTCTGAGGTTCTTTGGTTCAGTGCGGCGTGAGGCTCTTGTCGCCCATGAGAATAACAGGGGGTGTTGGTGAGTGGAGGGATACCCTGGGCCAGCGGTGGGAGTAGTAGGGGGCGGTGAGGCCTTCGCGGCATCACAGCCGGCCATGCGAGGCAGGAGCACGCGATACGACCGGCGCTGCTTTGGTATTTGGAGCAAGAAGACTAGAGGTTGAAGAAGCACTATGGCCGTTGAATGGACATCGTACGGTCACTGGAGCTAGAATCATTCATATTGACTAAGTTGACAAAGCCCTCCGTCCTCATCAACTTAGTAGACCCACAAGTCAGCCACCCACTATGGTGGTTCCCAGCTTGCAGGGGGTATTCATTTTTTGGTGCGTAATAAGGAGGCACTTCCTTGCGTGCGAAGATATAGCTGGTGGGTCCGACCTGTCAGCGGGGGGGGGGGGGGTCGTCTTTTTCGCGAAATACAAAAGCCCTTCCCACGTACAGTGCGTAATAAGGAGGAACTTTCCTTGCGTGCGACCATGGACCTCGTGGGTCCCAACCGTCAGGCTCTCCACGTACAGTCCTCTTCCGATGACTCTCGTATGTTGACCACGCCGCGCCGAGCACACCGAGGCGGTGTACGACGGCAAGGCCCCAGACTGGAACGACCCGGAGATGGGGAAGACGCGGCAGTGGAGTCGCAGATGGAGAGGAGTGGGAAACTTGACTGATTCGGGTGCGGGGTGGGCCTACACTCAGCAGAGAATAACAAGAGGGGCAGAGTGGAGGGATGGCATGGCCGTCGGCGGGATAGCATTTCGCTGAGGAGCGCAAAACAACGCCGCTAGACACCGAAGGCTGGAGCAAAGCGGTTCGGCGCAATACTGGGGAAGAAGACGAGAGATTGAAGAAGAATGTCGGCCGTTGGATGTAAATCCAATGCCTTCTTAGGCTTCGACCTACTAGCCCACATGTCAGCCAGTCCATTTGTTTTTTAGTCCATTTGGTGGGCTGGGTGAAACAATGATGTAGCATCTATGTAGCCCGTTTAAATCCCATTTGCATTTTTCTCGAAATCCGCGGACTTGCTGGGCTGGGTGAAAATATCATGTTCGGCTAGACGGAGAAATGTTATAAAAACATAAACACATGATTGCACGTCAGTAAAATCTTTGCAAGCTTATGTACGCAATCACTAGGAGTTAACTTGGCAAGTTATATATAAACAATTGTTATTATTATTTTGTAAGAACTTTCAACTTATGAAATAAAATATCATTTTAATTTGATGAGTTAATAGTACGTGGGGTATTATTATTTTTTAGGCTAGACGTGGGACAGTTGAGTTGGTTCTAGGGGAAAGTACTGGTAGAAAACTCAATTTACATCGAAAAAGAAAGTGGGAGAAAATTCAGAGACCTGCTGGGTCCACCCGAGGAGAGGAATATGTTGGGAGGAAGGAGATTCAAAGCACGGCAGCCGAGTGAACTAGTTTTTTTTACGGACAAGTGAACTAGTTTACATACATAAGCAAATAGCCACTAAAAAAAGCAATCAGGTTAATGGGTTCTTAAAAGAAATATTTCGGACAAAACAGATAATTACGACACATAGGCTAATGCATGAAACACTTAGATGATAAAGGTGCTTATAAACAGATAAAGTACAACATCTAGACCTTCCTGGCACGCTTGATCATGACGCTGCGTCTGTCCGTGTGCTTGTCGGTTACGGGAAGCAGACACACCCTCAGGTCCAAGATCTACCTGTACATGTCATAGCATGCGTATGCGTCCTTGGCCGCGTAGGTTATGTAGGCTAGATTCAGAGGTACCTCCCACGTGTTTAGGTCATCTTCTTTCATGTTGGCGTATCAGGGGCCGATGATGGTCTCAGCGAGGTCAACCACGGAGTCCTTCTCATGCCCGTTGCTGATGATCTTGTATTGCTTCTAGATGTCGACAAGCTTGTTGCACCAGATGGCCGAATCGTCGTGTTCTTCCTTCTCTCCACCGTAGCGAAGGTGCAGTCGGCGCTGCCGATGAAATGGGCGAATGCTCCAGAACCTGGTGCAGCCATAGGATTGAGGCGAGGCAGAGCTTCACCGAGTCCGTATCGTTGGTGTACATCACATTCAACTTGGTGCAGCCATAGGACTGAACGGCGAACTAACTCCTTGCTGAAGTCCATATCCAGGGGCTCACCCCTCGGATCGCCATTGGAGTCTCTTCGAGTGAATGAGTGTGTAGGCGGCGGCAGCAGTTCGTTTTTCAGCTCTTGGGGAACTGGATTCAACAGTAAGCTGAGTGTGTACAGGCGACAACAGTTACTACCCCTCCCTCATCCGCTGCACGCCCGACAGAAGATGCACCCTCGGCGCATTCAAACGCCTCCATTAAGAAACCTACTCCGGCCACACGTCGGTTCACGAGCGAGTCCGTATTGGTCTTGTAATAATAGGAGTTAGTGGTCAGTTTACTTAAATTTAATTAGCTTTAATAGAAATTTATACTTAAAACAAGCAATGCATTGGCTCATTCTATCAGTGCCACGGGATCAACATGCACAACAATTAGAATTATTATTCTCGTGGCGCTTTACGATCAACACATTTGTCGCACTTTCACAAAGATAATACTACCAAGTTTGAACTGATTGTTATGGTTGTTGTCCTCTGCATCATCATGCCGTGTTTCCCAGCTTGCAAGATTCAGAACCAACAAATAAGATCCAAATAATAAGTACAACAAAGATGCCTACACATCTCATTAATTCCCAGCTTGCAAGATTCAGAACCAACAAATAAGATCCAAATAATAAGTACAACAAAGATGCCCACACGTCTCATTGATTCCCAGCTTGCAAGATTCAGAACCAACAAATAAGATTCAAATAATAAGTACAGCAAAGATGCCTACACATCTCACTGATTCCCAGCTTGCAAGATTCAGAACCAACCCATTAGAGACTTTTGATAAAGTGAATATCAGGATTAAATCCATCTTGGCTAGCCATGTCATACAATCGAAGAACTTGGCGAATGCTCTTGACTATCACAACATCTGTAGTAGAGTATTCCTGTTTGCACAACATGTTTGCATAACACAAACAAGGAGACAGGAGAGCATGGTTTCACTTTAGTTGAACCATTTTGTGCAATTCCACCAAAATTGAGAGATGTTGCCCATGTGACATTGTTGAACTGCACAAGACACTCATTCCAAAAAAAGTGTTTTGTGCAGTTCACCAAAAGGTCACAATAGCAACAAGGTGAAATGGATATCCCTATCTGCAAAAAAGGATAGAAAGTAAACGATTCTTTGGTCAATAAGAATATCTGAAACATATACAAAATAAAAAGAAGCATCTTAATTATGTTCATGGCAATCACGCAAGGACAGTAGAAATTTTAAAACGTCAGCAATGCTTCATGTTACCGGAAGCATTACGATCAACAATGAGATTCCTCAGATATGGGATTACTTTAATGGTGGCATTGCTTGTTTACGAGACACAATAAATTAACAGCAGCTAAAGAGTTGGTTTAAGGGCATGGGACCGTGGGGACACCAGGACACTCAACAGCGTAAAGGAGCAACTTACTTATCATACTAGGGAAAACAGCAGGAGTGCCATTTGTAACACAGTTTAATTGCATCTTATCACTGGAGGCATTAGATTAAGAATAACACTGGTTAGACATGTCCCTAAGGTAACAGTGTGATCGCTTCATTTTACATGCGCCCTTATAGCAAAAGGTTGGTTTACCCGCAAAAAAAATAGCAAAAGGTTGGTATAAGGACATGCAAGAGTGGACGCATCAGCACAATGTACCTACAAGGAGGCATAAAGTGGTGATGCCGAGCTTATTCACGCTATGTGAGGGCAGCAAACCTAATCCTGGAGACCTTTTACTATGTGAGGGCAGCAAATCTAATCCTGGAGACCTTTTACTATGTGAGGGCAGCAAATCTAATCCTGAGACCTTTTACTATGTGAGGCAAACAAATCTAATCTCGAGACCTTTTACTATGTGAGGGCAACAAATCTAATCCCGAGACCTTTTACTATGTGAGGGCAGCAAATCTAATCTTGGAGACCTTTTACTATGTGATGGCAGCAAATCTAATCCTGGACATACTCTGTTGACTTGTCCACTAGCCGCCACTTTCTATCCTTTTTTCAACCAATAATAGATCTGTTCCTTATCCAGTTTGTACTGCATTTTCCCATTATTTCCCTTTTCAACCAAGAGACCGGTTGGGTATCCGGTCTCTACTACTTTCACCATATTATTTCCTCTTTGAATCAAGTCCTAGATTCATGCTACAACTTTTCCCCCTTTCTTCGTTGTTTGAACAAAGCCCCTAGATTCGAATGCATGAAGTAGCTTTACCTCTAATAATACTAAAAATTTAGGTGGCTTTGGAAGAGTTGATGGGAGTAGAAAAAGATGCACATGCAGACACGTGGGGAGCTAGGGCAGTAGAGCAAGGCCGCTTTCGAAGAACTTATACCTGAGGGTCGCCGGGATGTCGGCGGCGGCAGGTCGGATTTGCGGACAATATGGCAGGGAGGAAGAAGGGTCGGAGGACCTCCCAAGCCGACGCTGTGTCGGAGAGAACGACAAGGGCAGAGGATCGTGCCCCTCCGGCAGCTGTGGGTTTCCTCCCTCGGCGGCGATGACCGCGTGAACGATGCACCTTTTAGTCCTCTACACACACCGGCGGAAGGGATCCGGCCGGATCTGTGACCAGCGGTGAGCAGAGTGAAAATGTCGCTACCGCTGTCTTGTTTATATCTGGATAGGATGAGAGAATGAAGAGAGCAACCCTAGTAAAGCAAGCGTTCAGGCCCCTGTGTCCATATATAGTGTGACGAGATGTTTCAATTCTCCACAACAAGCGTTTCAATTTGTGTACGTGGCATTAAAGAAAATAAACTCTCTATTTAAGGTGACTACTCTACGACTCCTACTTACTACTACAGTACTACCTCCATCCTAATTTATAGGTCCCTTTTATAGTTTGTGCCAAATTTTGACTAAAGATTTAACTAACAAAATGTTAATGCATGTCAAGAAAAATTATCTCATTGGATTCGTATTTGAACATAGTTTTGAAAAATATAATGTTTGGTGACATGCGTGAACATTTTCTTAGTTTAATCTATGGTCAAAATTTGGCACGAAATACAATGGGGACCAATAAACCCAGACAGAGGTAGTATTGTTCACTTGTGCTCCCCACCCCTCCATTCATTGAACAACCCCACGGGTGAATAAACATCTGATAAGTCTGTATTTATATAGAACGAACAAGCTCGAACTATTTACGCCGTAGTTAAAAGTTGAGGGCGGGCTTTTCAGGCAAGATACACGGCAGTTTTTTGGTAGGCGGTTTGTGAGAGGCGAGGAGGGTGAGCGAGTGGGGCTTTGCAATTTGACGGCGCGTTACTGCTGGAAAGACTTGTGATATGACTACTCACTATAGTCATGAATTACTGGCGCTCCGACCGGGGTGATGCCCCCCTTCCGTTCCGCGCTCTAATCTGGTGCATGACACATCGACCCGGATGCTGGCTCTCCCACATGTCGGAGTAGTAAAAAGGAGCAAAGAATGATGCCGTATATACTAGTACTATACTACTCCCTCCATTCCTAAATATAAGTCTTTGGAGAGATTTCACTATGGACCACATACGGAGAAATATGAGTGAACACATAAAATGCATCTATATACATCCATATGTGGTCGACAGTGAAATATCTATGAAGACTTATATTTAGGAACGGAGGGAGTACTACTCAGGTCGGAGGAGTCCGAACCATGGCAGCCCAGTGAACTAGCCGTGCGAACCACGGTAGCCCAGTGAACGAGCAGTACAAAACAATGTGGTGATATGGCCATAAAAAACAATGTGCTACGGTCCACACTGTAGCATGTACAGTAACACTCCTCTTTGTTTGGATCCCTGAGTTAGAGCTAGTTTGGGTTGAAATAGCCTCAAATTATCGAAACAAGAGAGGTTAGTTTGAGCAGCTAAAAAAACTAGCCCGGTGGAGAGGTTCTAATTGGGTTAGTTATCCTCGGGCCCACTAAAAGAGAACTAAAAAAAATCTCACCTGCCCGCACCAGATCGCTCCCCTAAAAAAATCTCACCTGCCCACACCAGATCGCTCCCTCCCCCCCTCTCGCACGACTCCTCTCTGTTCCCCATAGGGCCGCCCGCCCAAGCGCCGCTCGCCCTCTCTCTCCTTCGGCCGACCTCTCCTTCCGGCCTCCGTCGCCCTACTCCGACCGCCCTCTCCCTCCGGCCTTCGAAGGGCGCCCCGCTCCCCCTTCACCAGTCCTTTTTCTCCCTCTGTCGTGCGTGGCGGCGGCGCATCTACCAGGGAGCTCGCTAGAGGGGTGAGTTTGTTCGTTCCTTCTCTGTCTTACAGCCATATCATTGATCTTGCTTGCTCTAGCGCTAATTCTGATTTGGAAAAGTAGATCCTGATCAAACTTGCTATAGATTTGTGGTGCACGCATGGAATTGTTTGATGCTGCTTGAGGAGGTAATAAATCTTTCTAGAGGCCCAAAGATTCAGGTTACCTTTCTAGGTATTTCAATTTCAGGCTTGCATTATTTGTAGAGGCCCAAAGATTCAGTTTATCTTTTTTGGTATTTCAATTTCAGGCTTGCATTGTTTCTAGAGGCCCAAAGATTTAGTTCACCTTTCTAGGTATTTGAGTTTCAGGCTTGCATTATTTCTAGAGGCCCAAAGATTCAGTTCACCTTTCTAGGTATTTCAGTTTCAGGCTTGCATTATTTCTAGAGGCCCAAAGATTGATTCACCTTTCTAGGTATTTCAGTTTAGAGCTTGCATTATTTCTAGAGGCCCAAAGATTCAGTTCACCTTTCTAGGTATTTAAGTTTGAGCTTGCATTATTTCTAGAGGCCCAAAGATTCAGTTCACCTTTCTATGTATTTTAGTTTGAGCTTGCATTATTTCTAGAGCCCAAAGATTCAGTTCACCTTTCTAGGTATTTAAGTTTCAGGCTTGCATTATTTCTAGAGGCCCAAAGATTCAGTTCACCTTTCTAGGTATTTCAGTTTCAGGCTTGCATTATTTCTAGAGGCCCAAAGATTTAGTTCACCTTTCTAGGTATTTTAGTTACAGGCCTGCATTATTTCCAGAGGCCCAAAGATTAAGTTCCCAGTCGGCGGCAAGCGGCCCTGCTACCCATGCCGGTGTCGACCTTAACTCGGAAGGGCCGGCGTCGGTGGGGTTGCCGGGGCTTGGGCTCTACAGAGCCTTCCTCCAGAGCGATGATGGCGAGCTCCTCCCTCAGTGCGTGAGGGGCTCCGGGCTCCCTCCCTATCGTGAACGACTTCCGTGATGAGTTAGCTCATTCTTTGTTTCATGAAGTGTTTTTTTATTTTGTGAAGCTTGATTGACGACTTGTATATTTAAGTGGGATATCTCATTTGTATGGACAAAGTAAAAATTATCATGTTTTGCATGCTTGATTTGTATAGATGGTTCGTTTATGTCAATTGTGGCGGAGGAGGCCATGAAGAGCCGCCACACCAAGAGGGTGCTTGGATCCAAGGGACTTATTTTAGTCTAACTAAAAATAGGGTCCAAAGTAGTCAAATGATTGAGATAGAGCATTTATTGTCAATCTAACCCTGCCATCCATACACCTCTTTGGTTTAGAGTTAGTTCAGGGTTAGAATCTAACTCTAACCTCTAACTGAGTTAGAGTTCTCCTCGTCTCGGTTCATCGCCATCGTACTTTCCCCATTCCTGTGTTTTCAGTATCATGTGAATCAAAGAGGCCCTTTTTTTTGGGGAAAAATCAAAGAGGCCCTTAGACTGGTTTAGGTCCGATCATTTTTTATAAACGTGTTATGTCCAAAATTTAATGAATATGCTCCGGTTTCCATGAAAATAATCCGGTTTCATGTAGTAATTCATTGATTTATTTATTCTTCAGCGGGGGGTTTGCATGTAATTCATGAGGTCTGAAATGTAAAGTACCCCGGCATATGCTCCGAGTCGTGCATGCACTACGACCCAGATGCTCTATGTCCCACATGTCGGCGAATGGGAGCACGTGGAAATAGCCTAGGAGTACATATAGGAGGATAAATGCGTGATAAAATATGTACTGTGAAGCATAGCCGCGGTTCGAAAAGTAGACCTAAAGTGATGACAGCTATAGGTTGCATGCACCCAACTAGTGGTACTAGACATACGACTAATTTTTCCCTCAAAAAAAGAGGCACGAGTGCTCGGTACTCCTATTCTATAAACACGAGTCCCATCTGACAACAGTGTCCGTGCTACAACTAGCTCTCCTCCCTCGTTTCTCTCTTCTAACTCTAAACTCGGCCGACGCCCGGTGGGTGGGGTGGGTTTGCTCAACTGTGGCCCCACCTCACAGTGAAAACGTTACGACTGGAATAAAAAATGCCATATACTCCCTCCGTTCATAAATATAAGCATTTTCAGATATAATTCAAATGGAATACATCATACAGATGTATGAAGACATAGTTTAGAGTGTAGATTCACTCATTTTGCTCTGTATGTAGTAGTCACTTGCTGGAATCTTTAGAAAGACTTATATTTGGGAATGGAGGGAGTACTATACTAATAAAACATTAAGGCCACGAGGCGATGCAGTGCTGGTTACAGGAGGCAAGAAGAAGAGATGCATCCACCGACGACGTCCACCTCCTCGACTCAGGGCGCCGGCCCACCGAACGGCGTCTAAGTAGCAACGGCTTTCGTGGCCAGGTCGACGTGCTTCTGAACAATGGCGCCCAAAGATTCCAGCCACTGGAAGAAGGCCAACGTCTTTCTGTCCTCGCTTGCCTTGTAGTGTCCTATGTAGACGATTTCCTCGTAGACGTGGATGTGCAGGTCGACGATTTCTTGCATGGCGAGGCGCTGCACGGCGAGCGCGGCCTCGAGGTGCACATTCTTCGTCGCGACCTCCGGCACCTACAGGGCCACCAGGGCTTGAAAGAGTTCGTCACCATGTAGGCCGATGAGGGTGGCAGGCAATGAGGAGCCTGGGCGCGCGGGTTGGAGCAGTATGGCAAGGTCGTCCGCGCGCTTCTTGATGGCGGTGAACTTGCGGATGGAGTTGACCATCATGTCGTCCATGTGAGAGGCGAAGCCGGCGTCGGCGAGGGCTACGATGCCTGCGGTCGCCAGCACCGTCTGGAAACGCTGCGTGGTGCGGGGCCGCGGGCCGGCGCCTTGGATGATTTGGCACAGCCGATTGCCGCTCCCGTCCATCGCCTCCATAGGTGCTTGTGGCTTCTGGTCACTTGGTCTTGGATTGGAGTGAGCAGTGTTGCACAGAGACTTGGGAGTAGATGGATTGGAGTGGTGGGGCACCTTTATTATATGAGAGTCCAAACTTTGTTGCATTCACATCGTGCTGGCTCTAGTCTGCTTCTCCAATTAATTCCCCCTGCATGTAATTGAGGATGCATCATTGACCGTTCAACGTCTCGGGAACCGCTACCCTCTTCCTCCTTGGCATTCAAGCACCTATGGACCCGTCGACGACGAGGTGCCTATGGTGACTTCGTAAATTTCAAGATGATAGTGCCGTGCGTGTATTCGTTCATAGGGGTGAGTGTATGCGCATGTATATGAGCGCTGCGTCAGATCTTGTGTCAAAAAACGTAAATGCGTGTCAAAAGAGACTAGTCAGTATACTCAATATTGTGCACCTCGGAGAGGAAAACGATAGAACTAGTACGTATTTATTTACGGTGCAGATTCACTCATTTTGTTCCATATGTACTCCGTCTCGGTGTAGCCTAGTCACTTTTTGAAATCTCTAGAAGGGCAAATACTCCTTTCTGGTTTACAGGGCTATACTAGCAAGTAGTTGTACGTACTAGTACAATAGTGGGCTCACATAGCAATTTTGTCTCATGCAAGAGCTCGGCTATATCGTGCTCAATGTTCGTGAATCGCAACATTCGGTTTGCGCTTGGCTCTTCGCCTCTTCGAGAAGACGAACAATGATGTTACTACTACTGCTTCTACAGTGTCGAATCCACTGCTGCATGTCTGTCCACCGCGAGCGGGACAAATAGCTTGTTGTAGAAGTACTACTACTAAGCAAAAGCCTGTCCTTGTTTGCGAGCAACTGCGCGCATGGGCGAGGGAGAAGGCGTGTAGTAAAATCAAGATTCTCCTCGTTCTACGAGTTGACGCGACACATCATAGCACTGGCCCCACATGCTTGCCTCTAAACTTGGCTGAAAGACCCGCAGTGTACAATATATTTGCTGCAACCTCTAACATTTACCCACCACAAATTAAAATATATGTGGCCGTATGCATCGTTCTAATGCAGAGCCCGGGGAGTCCCCCCTTTTCAAAAAAAAAACAATTTAAAATATATATTCCTGTCTTAACCAGATGAGCGTGCAAACTACAATCACCAGGGTGACAGGTAGGGCCAGAAGACTATTTTAATTTTTTTAAAAAGACTTCGAGACGGCCACATAGCATGGAGCCGACCCCAACGATTTTAAGCTTACAGGCACAGTACACGCTATCTAGACTACTCTACACATGAAACTGCCACACGAGCGTCCGGGCTGCGCTTGGCTCTTCACCTCTTTGGAAAGTCGAACAATGATGGTGTACTACTGCACTGGAGGAGTACTACAGTATGCTTCTGGCCATCTGACACCAATTGAACTACTGCATGTCCACCACGTGCGGGAGGGAGAGCGTGTAGCGAAAGCTTCTCCTAGTCTTGCCAGCCACCATGCTCATGGGCGAGGGAGGGACGCTCCTGTCTTTGCGTGTATGACAAGTGGGCCCGACAGGTGTGTGGCCAACCTGTCGTACAGGAAAAGGCAGGCGCAGTTAAGTCCGCGAGGGAGAGGATAATCAAACTTCTCATTGATGTGCGAGTTGACGCGACACATAAAAGCACTGCACTCGATATATTTCAATAATTTGCGTTTACCGATGCATTAATTACAGCGCATGCATGCATGCCGTGACTCTTCTTTTGATAGTACTTGCATGTGTTGATTTAATGCACCTTGAAGTAGTACTCCCTCCGTTCCTAAATTATAAGTCTTTGTAGGGATTCCATCCATTTCCGAGACAAGTAATTCCGAATGGAGGGAGTACATTTAGGAACGGAGGGAGTATAAAATATGTGACGGTAAGCTTTGTAATACCCCGACCCAAGTCGAGAGATGGTTGTGCACGAGGAGGGCGAGATCATGCAGACCGAAGAGGAACAGGACCCGACTTTGGAGCTCTCTAAGGTCTCGATGGACCTCACCGTGCTCCATTGCCCCTTGTGCTTCTGCCCCTTGACGCCTCCAGTGTATGAGGTTCGAATACACCTCGTCTGTTCGGCTGATTGAGCAAGGTGCAGGTTTCTTGATTGATGTGCTGTTGGATTGATTTCTGCAGTGCAAGGGAGGGCACCTGGCCTGCGCGGACTGCCGCGTCGAGCGCCCCGAGAACCAGCGGCAGTGCCATAAGTGCGAGCGCGGCGGTGGCTTTGACGTGTGGAACACGGCGGTGGACTCCGTCCTTTCGTCGGTGAGGGTGGAGTGCCCGCACGAAGGCTGTGGGCTCTACGTCACTTACCACAAGCTCGCCGATCACCAGAGCGTGTGTCCGCTCGCGCCATGCAAATGCCCCATGCCCGTCTGCGGCTACGAAGGCCCGCCGCCGGCGCTCTACCACCACATCAGCACCGCGCATCCCATGTCCATGCACAGGATCCAGTACGGCAAGGTGCTCCAGATGCAAGTGCCACTGTCGGAGCCACGGCTCTTGCTGTTCGCGGAGGAGGACCACCATGCATTTTTCTTGGTCGGCGGCGTGCTCGACATCGGCGCGCCTATCACCGTGTCGGTCATCTGCATCAGAGCGGGGGCGTCCCCACTGCCGCACTACTTGGCCAAGCAGGCGAACGGCGGCCGGGGAGCCAAAAGGCACGACCGACGCCGTCAAGGTGGAAATGGAGGTGACAAGCAGCAAGGATCCCAGCGACGTCGACGTGCATGAGCTGACCTTCTTGACAGTTCTGCCCAAGCTGCTGGCCGGGGCTAAGCTTGTGTCCCTCCACTTTCAGATTGACAAGCTCACATCCTAAATGTTTCGACAGTGCCTTCTGTTTATCTTAGTAATATGCTAATATAGGGATTACCTTGGTCTACTTTAGCTTAAGAAATGGTGGGTTTTGGTAGGGCTGCAACAATTACTTCGACATCAGATCAGTAATTTCCAACAGTCGAACGGATATTTTGTGTCTGTTGAATATAAAGTTCCTTTGGGTAAGAAGTACTACTTGTCATCAAAATGGATAAAAGGAGATGTATGTAGACATATTTTAGTTCCAGATACGTCCCTTTTTATCCATTTTGATGACAAGCACTCCCTTCGTTCCACAATACATGCCTTCCATTTGTCAAAAGATGTATCTAGACATGTTTTAGTATATAGGTACATTCATGATAGAGCCAATCGGATGGTTGAGAACACTACAATTTGTAGCTACAAATGCGTGTGTGACTCCCAGATGCAGAGGCCGGGGGTCATCATCCTCCTTTTTGAGAAAAAACAGTCGCGTGTGTGAGAGGACGAGTGCATGCGTGCACCTCTTCTCTTCCTGTATAACGTAGTAGTACTACTAAACTCAGAGTACAAGTTTTTGTGGGTGGCAGGATGGTGCGTGCGAGAAGTCCCGAGAGATAGGTTTAATGCGTCTGAAAAAAGGACTAGCCTAGAGCTCGCCACGCGGCTATTCCTGTCGAACGCCCCATTAACTGTAAGATATGTATACGACAGTGCCAGTTATTGCACGTACACAGCAGTACTCCCTACTTTCCGGTTTATGGTGAGTGGTGGAATATTTTTTGTAGTTTGCAAAAGCACCTAATTAATGCTCTTGTTTTTCTCAAAATATTATGTTTATCAATGCATTAATTGCAATGCATGCATGCATAAGTACATGCATTGGTCATTTTTCTCTTAATACTTGCATGCAATGATTTAATGCACCTTGGAATCTGAACATGTGTTGGGGAACAACCAAATTGAGCCTTATAAAATGGAAAAACTAAAATTTTGAGATAAGCCCTATAAAACCGGAAAGGAGGGAGTAGAAAAAGAAGTACTCCATCCGGGAATAGTGTCGCACTTCGAAACTAGAACCGTTAATAAATTTTGAGCTTGCGTCTCGTCACATTCCAAATTACTCCACGCTATATTGAATTGCAAACCTGTTCACACCGATCACAACCTAAACGGTTTCCCACTTAGGAGCGTATTAGTACCACGCTATTATATTGAATTCCAAACCTGTTCACACCGATCACAACATAAACGGTTTCCCACTTAGGAGCGTATTAGTACTCGGTTATAAATACTAGTATGCCAAGATGACTGCACATTCCTCCTCAACTCCTCATCCACAAAAACAAACAAGTCATTCAACATCCTTCCCTTGCGTCTGCCATGGCCAGCGTGAGTTTTGGGTCGAGAGATTGCCACCAGGGAGAGGCGAGCATGGAAGCGGAAGCACGAGAGATGTCCCGCCTCGCTGCGAGAGCATCCGATATGTCCCGCCGTGCGGAAGTAGCAGCACAGAGGTCCCACCGCGCCGTCGATGCAGCAGACTGGTCCGGCCGCGCCACGGAAGCAGCAGAGATGTCCTGCCGCGCCACGAATGCAGCAGATATGTCCCGCTGCGCCGCGGCGGCCTGGGAAAATTTCTCGCGGGCAAGTGACAACTGTTACAGGCGCATGCATGCGATCGTCCATAGCCAGATGGATCAGATCTCTGGCTTGGCGAGGTGGCAGGATGACGTGAAAGCCTGGTTTGAACAGGCTACCGGCGTCATCCGGCAACTAAGGGAGGGCAATGAGAGGCTCCGGGCCGATCGCGACCTGCTGAGGGAGAAGATCGTCCGAAGTGCAGACCAGTAGGAGGAAACCAGTGCCTTGTTGAAGAGGACCGACGTCATCGTCAAGAAACTTATGGACGAGAATGACATGCTCCGCAACGAGCGCCAAAGGCTGGTGGAGGAATCCGTGGATGTTCTCAAGCAGCGTCTTGAGGACACGAAAGAGCTCATTGCCGCTCGCCGCGAAGACTAGTTCCCGCTGCCCGCAGCAACGCATCAAGAAAGTAGAGATCAGCGAGCCAGATCCTTGTCTTCCTTCTTCTTTTGCCCTTGTGTATTTTGGGCGTAGCCACATGTGGCTTTTTAATTATCTTTCTAATTATGTAAGACAATTAATCGTCCTTATCTTTCTGTGGAAGATCAATGTTGCGAGGCTGGAATGAAGAAAACTCTTGTTGTGGCGACCCTGGCGTTGCTGTTCTTCTAGTTGCTGCTGGGCTTCCTTCAGTTTCCTGGTTTCTTTAGATGTAATAATCGGTTTAGGATGTGGATTGTGTCGTCGGTTGTGAAATGTTGGGTTCTAGCGCAGATGTTTGGCCTTTGTTGGCCTCTTGGGATGTTGCGATTTCAATCTGATACTTTTAGTCCTTCGTGTTAGGCTGGAGTTGTGCTGAACTTCTTGTGAATTGTGGTGGTTTTCAGTAATGAAAATCGGAAGGGGCAAGCCCTTCTTTGATAAAAAAAATCGTCCTTATATATTCATCAGTCTTGCTATAAGTCGCACTAGATGCTATATAGGTCCGTCGGATCTTACATCAAGATCCGTCTTTTCGATTTTCTTTTTCTCTCTTAAATCTCGGTCGAGTGAGACATAGCCACGCCATTAAACAGAGGCTCGGGCACCATTAATGGAGACCTTGGGAGAGAGGTGGACGACAGATGGAGGTCAAAGGGCTCTCCTCCCGATAAGCACGCGCAGGGGTATGATCGCACGCCTCTCGTAGTCAAATAGCTACCCTGCACGACGCCTCCTAGCTAATAAAAAATGGGGATGCGTGGCGGCACGTAAATGGTACTAGTAAGTAGAACTCCCGCGGTTTCAATAATAATTGTGTTTCCGATTGTAACGTGACATCACTTGTTCCAAAATGACTTTGTTGATTGTTAATGTGTGCGCCTTCGCAAATTGGACTGCAAATTTACCACAGCATGTTGGTGCCATGTCATGGCACCAAGCCAAGTTTCATTATTTTCATGCGTGTTTTGGATTTACAGGAATTAAAAAACTAAGTTTCTCAATGTTTCCAACCCAGCCACGACGCCCAGAATTTTGAATTTCATTCCCATTTCTTGCATGGAACCTAGAAATTTACCCGAGGACACACATGTGATTTTTCAACCAACTTTGGTGCACTGGAACATGTGCTTGTATTTCAATTTTGAATTATGCACACAAAGGTGACACCTTACCTCCCAGAACCACGAGCCTTCTTGAGAGAAGCTCCGATTTGCAAGAAGCTTATACCAAAATTTGTTCCTATTCGGCCAATTTTTTTACCACGACATGGTACTACCATGACATGACACCATGCCAAGTTTCATGATTTTAAAACCAAGTTTCTCAATGTTCTTGACCGAGCCACGATGCCCAGATGTTTGAATCTTATTCTCATTTTTTGCATGGGAGTAGAAATTCACCCGAGGACACAAATGTGATTTTCAACCAACTTTGGTGCTCGGGAGAACGTGCTTGTAGTTCAAATTTGAATTATGCACATTAAATGACCAAAAACTCAATTAATGTGTAAATAGGGCCAAATGAAGCCGGAATAATTCCAAAATTAACAGGGCACTCATGTAGTTCTATGTTGCCTTTGTAAATAAACTCAAGGGGGACAACGTATATCGTTTCACACTCAAAGGTGACACGTTCCCTCCCAGAACCACGAGCCTTCTTGAGAGAAGCTTCGGTTTGCAAGAAGCTTATACCAAAATCTGTTCCTATTCGACCATTTTTTTACCACAACATGGTAGTACCATGACATGACATCCATGCCAAGTTTCATGATTTTCAGACGTGTTTTGGATTTACAAGAATTTTAAAACCAAGTTTCTCAATGTTCTTGGCCGAGCCACGATGCCCAGATGTTTTAAGTTTATTCTCATTTCTTGCATGGGACCTAGAAATTCACCCAAGGACACAAATGTGATTTTTCAACCAAATTTGGTGCACGAGAGCATGTGCTTGTAGTTCAAATTTGACTTATGCACATTAAATGAACAGAAACTCAATTAATGTATAAAAATGACAAACGAACCCGGAATAATTCCAAAATTTAACATGGCACTAATGTAGTTCTATGTTGCCTTTGTTAAGAAACTCAAGGGCAGGGGGGGTGGCACGTTCCCTCTTAGAACCACGAGCTTCCAAATCGGCCTAATTTTTTTACCACAACATGTTAGTGCCATGACATGAGACCATGCCAAGTTTCATGATTTCCAGCCGAGTTTTAGATTTACATGAATTTAAAATCTAAGTTTCTCGATGTTCTCGGCAGAGTCATGATGCCCAGGTGTTTGAATTTCATTCTCATTTCTTCCATGGGACCTAGAAATTCAACCAAGGACACACATGTGATTTTTCAACCCACTTTGGTGCACCGGAGCGTGTGCATGCAATTCATATTTAGATTATGCACATTAAAAGTCCAGAAACTCAATTAATGTATAAAAAGGCCAAATGAACCCGAAATAATTCCAAAATTTAACAGGCACTCATATAGTTCTATGTTGCCTCTGTAAATAAAATCGGGGAGGCAGCGATATTGTTTCGCACACAAAGGTGACACGTTCCCTCTCGGAACCACGAGGCTTGTTGAGAGAATCTCCAGTTTTGCAAGAGGCTTATACCAAAACTTGTCCCAATTCAGCCAAAAATTATACATATGAAAACAGGGTTTAGATTATCCCGAACATCTCGCTACCTAGACCAATAATGTACAATGATTTGAATTCAACATAAAATGGATACATATATTTGAATTGGAGAGCGTATGGTACATGTAGTTCATAGTGAAATATGATTACTGCTATATGCATGTCTTTTTGTTATCAAGATAATATTTAAATTATTATAACTTGACAACAATCGTATTCAAATAAGGAAAATTGATTCAAATTTAGTCCATATGGTAGATGACAATATATATGTTCACATGGTGGAGTAAAATGTTCATATATGATGGAAGATCAAAATGTATGACTACATCAATTATAAACCGCAAGGTCACCTAATGATATATTGAATTCAACATAACGTGGATTCAAAATTGAAATTCGAGATCATGGCATCTGTAATCATATAAAAGGGACATTACTCTTTCTTTGGTGGGAATTGATTTGTTTTTGTTGTTGTTGAGGGAAGTGCGAATCGATTTGGTATTGTCTTGTGGTAATCATGTTCTCCCAATTTTTTTACATTTTTCTTGTAGTTTTTTCAATGGCATCTATAGCAATATAGTAAAAGGGGACATGACTCTCTTGTGTCTTGTATGATTTTTTTACACGCAAGTTTGTTCTACCGAACAAGGAATCCGCACCTTGTTATCCCGAAATTTTCAAGCTCTAGTATCTTTTGTCTCACCTGCTTTGAAACTCCCGCTTCTTCAACCCACGCCGCGCCTTGTTATCCCGAAATTTGGACGTGCACGAGAACTCCCTCCTCATCCGAAATCGCTCCCACAGCCTAGACACGCGAAATCCCCCTTCTACCCCTCAGCCGGAAATGAAGCAGCACGTCGCGGTGTCAAAACCGGTGGGGGTACGCTGGTAACTTACCCTACATTTCGGACAAGCGCGTCCCTAAGCTTGGCTCCTCCCTCCCCCTTTGCCCCCCATTCATACACTGAGGCCGCCAAAACCCGCGAAACCCGACGCTCCTCCGTCGGCCTCCCGACCGCCGCCCAGCCGGAGACTCTTCCTCGACTACGTCGTCCACCGCAACAGCTCGCCGTCCCTCATCCACCGCACCGGATGAGGATCCGTTGTCGATCTCGTCGTCCCGCCGGATCAGCCGCCCCGTCCTCCACCTCCAAGGAGCTACCCCGATGTTCGCCTCGTCTATCACGCCACCTCAATCCCCACAGCGCCGTCTTGACCTGCCCCACCGGAACCGCGGCACCCTCACCAATTCCTCCGATGAAGCCGAGGCCAACTCGGCGCCACCAAGGAGGTTCTGCACTCACCACTGCATTTTATCTTTTATTCGATCTCACGGGGCTGCCGGTGCTTGATACCGAGCAGACATGGCGTCTCCATCGACGGCGCCGTCGCCGGTCACATCATCCACGACGTCTCTCCCCCATGTCGTTGCTTCCTCGGCGGCGACTTCCACAACGACACTAGCTGCAGCTGCTCGGCTCTCGCTTCGCCGCTGCTCGTTTTCTTCTCGGTCGTCGCCGCTGACCTTTGCTCTGCTTTCATTCGTGCTGCTCTCGCTCTTGCTCTCGCTTGCTTCTGCTGCCGCCGCTTTGCATGACCTCCGGCAGCTCTACAGGAGTTGTTGCTTTAGCACTCGCTTCATGGTGCTCTCGCACGACTTGCTCTCTGCTAGTGTGTTCCTCGCTCGAAGTCTCGCTAATTTAGATCATCGCTTCTCGCTACTAGTGCTCGAATGCCCTAAACATCTATTGCAATGCTCGTTACTAGTTCAATCAGGCCGACGGTAAAATTCAGTTTATTTGTGAAGTTCATTTTCTTGATTAAGTTCGAGTGAACAGACTTACAACATCTGTCGGAGCGGCCGTGGCGCTGCTGATGCGTTTACATCTAGCACTTTTGGTGATGTATTTTACATCATCTATTGCGATGATATTAGGGTCCCACTTCGATTAAAGTTATCTGTCTTGTCATGCTTCAGCCTAAATCGCCGTACACCTTAGCGGAGCTGCTCCAACGACGGAACCGCCCATCACAATGAGCAGTACCCTCGGCGCCGCTTCCAGAGGCCTCGGATCTTCTTCCCGCCTCCGAGCAGTCACACCAAAGATCATCACCATCCTCCACGTCCAACCCAATGATCTTTGAGGTCCATAAGGCTATGCCAAAGAGGTTGTACACTCATCGCATCACTTTGTTTCTCCATTCCTCTGTTCTTCCAATTCATGTGAGCCAAACACCCTGTTGGTGAAATCCTATGTTTCCAAATGCTCTGTTTTGCACGTGCATTCCTATCCCATTCTGTGTTTTTCCTGTCCTGCATTTATAGAGTCCTCCAATTCTAAGGAGCCCTTACAGATTTACTTCATTTTCAGATTGGCGTCAAAGAAAACTCTGTGTGTTATGTCCTGCTCCTGCCGTGCCGTCATCCACCCCACCTGAGGTGCACCATCGACAGAAGCGTTCACTACAACAGAGATCCCCCATGCAGACTTTCTTTCACCGCCTCAGATCATCTTCCCCGTTGCCGGCAGCCACGCCAACTACATTACCATCATCGACTGAGCAGATGAACCTGAGGACTAGACAATTCCAGAAGAGAGGTCGCTGTCTTTCGTGTTTGCTTACGTTATACATCGGTTATTATTACCTGCTACTTTATCGTTCAATCTTGAGTTTTGAATTGACCATGGTCTCATATCGAGCCAGCAATGAATAGTATCTGTCTACTATCTGGTTCATATGGGGTCTTCTATGTGGTTCATGTTGGGTGGGCAACAAACAATAGATGATCCATTGTCTATCTTTTTAAACTGAAGCTATAATCTACCTGCTATCATTAGTTTTGGATCCATCCACTCGTTTGCTACCATCAGTATTGATTTTTGCATGCACCCCTTAGGCCTTACAAAATCTAACTATTTTTTATTATGCATGTAAGATATTGTACACAATCGTACTGAACATGTAGAGAAAAAGAGAAGACCGTTGTGTGCGAATATAATGTCATGCAGACGCTACTCCATGTTGGACGAAGTGCCCCCCTCTCCTGCATTTCCAGATTGTATTCCAGAGGAAGATAACTGCTTGGATGGAGATTCGAAGGAGCCGACCATGCCTGTTTACCACCGAGGTGTTTGCTCTAACTCGCATGCCGATGTTGGTCATATCATGCATATGGCGCCTTGCATTGCTTACATTATACATCTTATAAGTCATCAGCTTAGTTTAGATTTGCTTTGTGTGAATGCCACCTGTTTGGTTTCTATATCATACTCCACCATTCCTAAATATTTGTCTTTTTAGAGATTTCAACAAGTGACTACATACGGAACAAAATGAGTGAATCTACACTCTAAAATATGTCTATATACATCCGTATGTGGTAGTCCATTTGAAATCTCTAAAATGAAAAATATTTAGGAATGGAGGGAGTATATGGGAATTATGCAATGCCATCTTCTTTAGCCAGACATCATATATGTGAATCATGCAATGACATCTTGTTTAGCCAGTCATCGTATATGTGAATTGTATCGTGCCATATTTTTTCCCATAATGTATTCCATTTGTCAACAATGTTTATACATTCATCTACTCTTCCTGTGCATCAGCCATTTGAGTCGGTCATGGGAAAATCTGGAGGAAAACAAGGTCTTCGAGCGATCGGTGCTACTGTCAATGCAGATTTCTTGTTGGTTCTGATAGCTCCTCAGAGGAGGATTCAGAGAGAGATGACCAGTCGTATTCCCCCCCGAGGTGCATGCTTTAACTTGGCTGGGTTATATTGCTCATATCATGCATATGGTGTCTTGCATTGCCATGCCATCTGCTTAGATTAGACATGCTTTGTGTGAATGCCTCCTGTTTGCTTTCTATATCAGATATGTGAATTATGCAATGCCATGTTTTTCAGCCAGTTATCATATATATGAATTATGCACCGCCATGGAGCCAGGCATCATATATGTGAATTATCTCATGCCATCTTTTTTTTCATTACGTATTCCATTTGTCGACAGTCTATGTATATTGAGCTACTCTTCATGTGTATCAGCCATTTGAGCCGGTTATGGAAAAATCTGGAGTGAAAACAAGGTCTTCAGAGCAGGCAATGGTACCTGTTGAAGCATATATCTCGATGGTTACAGGGAGCTCCTCAGAGGAGGATTCAGAGACAGATGACCAGTCCTATATCCCACCTGAGGTGTATGCTCTAAGTTGCAATGTTTATATTTCTCATATGATGCATATGGTGTCTTGAATTGCTTAGTTTAGACATTGTATGCGCAATATTGAATTCTATCTCCTTAGTTTAGAGGTCATACATGCGAGTTCCAGCTGCTTAGTATATGAATCAGTTATGTCAATTATATCATGCCATCCTGTATACTTAGACAACATGTATGTGAATTATTTCATCCCAACCTATTTTAGAAAGATATCATATAGTTTTGTCATGTCATCCTGTTTAGGTACTCATCATATGTTGAATTATGCCATTATATCCTATTAAGTTATCCATCATATATCTATAACTGTGTCATGCTATCCTGTTTAGTTAGGCATCATATATGTGAAATTTTGTCATGCTGTCCTGTTTGGTTAGACAACATATATGTGAATTACCACATCTGTCTATCATACAATGTCTGTACGTTCAATTCCTTTTCTTGTTTATTAGCCATTTGAATTGGAGGGGGTGATGGCAGTATCTAAGGGAGCAAAAACCCGTTCTTCACAAAAGACAGTGCTACCCGTCGATGCAGAGAGAACCATGGTTGTACTGGCCCATAAACTAGCCCCACCACACATAATCGAGACTCTTCCAGATTGCACACTTACACCGTTGGGCAGAGAACCAGCTACAACCCATCTAACTGCAACCCCAGTGGATAGTAACCCACTTATAGTTGACAAAGCACCATGTCCACCACAGAGTACCCCCACACGAGCAGTTTGTAAAGCTACTGCAGTGCCCAAACCACGAAGACCACCACAGCTAACCCAAACTCCATGTTTAAAGCAGAAGAGCAACTGTTCTCAGGTCAGATTCTGTAGCTATGGTCCATACTCCTTTGCTGTTGCATCACTGCATTTACTCATACCAACTACTTTCGAATTTGAAGGACCCAATTGAAACTCCAATGGCGCAACAGGTATGTTTTAAACCTATTTCTTTAACTAGATTGCTGTTCTAACTTCTTGCTCTATGTTGATTTCAGTTTAAGTTGTATAAACAGTTATGTTCTCATGTGATGCACATTACAAGTGCTGCCAATGCTATGTAGTTTCTCACACTTATATTCTGTCTATACTGCTGTGCCTTAAAAATATATGAGTTGAACTGTGTCTCTATCTTGATTAGGGAACATAAACTAGAATGATATGGACAATACAGTGACCATATACATAGATATATGTTTGCTTCATGCTGTTATCATGTCCACCTTACTATTGAACCGGTTTACCAAAATGAGTTTGGTATACTACAAGCTAAACCTGTGATGTGTCTGCTTGTTTCTCTTGTAGTATGCAGACAGAATATTGGAGAAGAGCACCCCACTATGCAATGGTAGAGAAAGTAATGCAGATAAGGTTCAAGATAGTGAGACAACCCTGTTGGTCTCCAAGAAAGGTGATAAAAACGATCTTGTAGACAGTGAGAAAACCCCACAGTCCTGCGTTGATGTAGTGTTCGAGTTATTGGCCAGGACCGCTGGCACAAGCTCTTCGAACTCATTGCTGAATCACTTCGCTTCTTGAGTCTCAGCTACAAGTCGAAAGGCATCATCGGTGTCTTTGCGGCAAGAAGTCAAGGACTGAGGAAGTCCCCGAGAATTCAGATCGTACTTTCTTGTGCAATGACAAGTTACTGGAGGATTTAAGCGCCAAACAAGAGAAAGTTAATAAGCTTGCTAAGCATCTTGCCAAAGATTATGGGTACCTGTGATATTGTTTCTTGAACTCTTCAAGTGGTTTCAGCCGGACTTGTTTTGTCTTGGCGTTTATATTTGCTATGTTCCCTATATTTGCTTTGGTGGTGAACTTTGATGCCCAAAGGATGTAATATGTAATAGCCGTGATAGCCTAGCATAAGTTGCTTGCTTATTTATTTCCTAGTTGTCTTGTTTATTTGTTTGCTTGTAGTCGGTGCAGTTCTTTTTCTGCGGTTTGCTAGTGGCTGCAATAACCTATTTTTAAAACTAGGCCACAATAACCATGGGCTAATATTTATTGTAGTGACCTTTGGGCCTCCTACGGGCCGAGAAAGCGATGGGCCTTCTACGGGCCGAGAAACGATGAGGACTTCTATGGGTCGAGAAACAATGGGCCTTCTACGGTCAGATCATCAATGGGCCTTATACGGGTCAGATGATCGACACAAACATGGGCCAATAATAGGTCGATTATGGTCGTAAGCGGCTAGAGTTGAATCGTCCATTCATGGGCCGACCATAACGGGCCATCGTTAATAGGTTGTATTTGATGACGCTATGAAGACGGCCCAATGTATTAACGGACCACAAACGGGCCGAATGTAACCACGAGCTGAATTTGGCCCACAAGCAGAAAATGACAGTAACGGGCCGTAAGTAAACGAATGTTCAAATGAGCCCAAGAATAAATGGGCTCGAGAAGGCCGAAGATAACATAATGGAAACGCCCAAGCGAATAACGGGCCCTTAATGGGTATAAAGTGATACACTGTTCATTACGGGCCAGTTTCACCACGGGCCGTTAATGGGTCTAAAGTGATACACTGTTCATTGCAGGCCAGTTTCACCACGGGCCGTTAATAGGCCAAGAGTTACATAGGGCCTCATATGGGCCGAAAGACGTCATGGGCCATACATGGGCCAGAAGTGATAACGGGCTGGAATCATATTGGATGGCCCAGATGACGCTACTGGGCCTAATTTGGGTAGGGCATAACGGGCCTTGGGTTAGCGGGCTATAAATGGGCTATATGCGAACAGGCCGTTAACAGGCTTTCCATGGGCCGGCCCGTCACCTTTTGACCAAGTCAAACGGGCCGGCCTTTTCACAGAATGGGCTTCGTTGGGCGTGCCACGGTCGACGTATCATAGGCGCCTTCGTCCAATGAGTGGATGACATCTGTCCAACAATGAGCCGACACGCGTGTTTCCTCCACCAATGACGATTTTACATGGAAAATCCCCATTGGTCGGTACATTAATGGGTTATCGGATCCAAAACCCGACCCGATAGCTTAACGGCGTTCGCTACGGTGGATGCCACGTGTCGGTCACCCTTGATGAAAGCACTTCGTGACGCGATTTATCGTCATGGAAGTGGACACTTCCGTGATGATAATTTTGGTAATGTCATGGAACACTTCTACGACAACACAGGTATGACTATCTTGATTCTGTCATAAATTTGTCGTGGATGTACATGCATGACAAAAAACGCGACCTACTGTGACAAACACGTATCATCACGGAAGTGTATTTTTTTGTAGTGCTCAAATTGTTCGTTATCTTTATAATGTCTATCTTGAATATAAGTATTCTGATAATTGTGCTCAATTGCTAGAAAAAGAATTCAACAATATTTATGGCACAAAAACGTTGGATGATGGGCATGATTGCAATATTGTTAGTATGAATTCTTTGAATATCCATGATGTTAATGATGATTGCATTGGTCATGATAATGATGTCTGATAACCCACAAGTGTAGGGGATCGCTACAGCTTTCGAGGGTAAAGTATTCAACCCAAATTTATTGATTCGACACAAGGGGAGCCAAAGAATATTCTTGAGTATTAGCAGTTGAGTTGTGAATTAAACCACACCTGGATAACTTAGTATTTGAAGCAAAGTATTTAGTAGCAAACGTGGTATGATAATAAAGGTAACGATAGCAAAAGTATGTTTTTGGGTTTTGTAGTAGTTGTAACAATAGAAACGGAAAAGTAAATAAGCGAAGAACAATATGTGAAAAGGTCGTAGGCAATGGATTAGTGATGGATAATTATGCCGGATGCGATTCCTCATGTAATAGCTATAACATAGGATGACACAGAACTAGCTCCAATTCATCAATGTAATGTAGGCATGTATTCCGTAAATAGTCATACGTGCTTATGGAAAAGAACTTGCATGACATCTTTTGTCCTACCCTCCGTGGCAGCGGGTCCTAGCGAAACTAAGGGATATTAAGGCCTCCTTTTAATAGAGAACCGAACAAAGCATTAACACATAGTGAATACATGAACTCCTCAAACTACGGTCATCACGAGAAGTATCCCGATTATTGTCACTTCGGGGTTGTCGGATCATAACACATAATAGGTGACTATAGACTTGCAAGATAGGATCAAGAACACACATATATTCATGAAAACATAATAGGTTCAGATCTGAAATTATGGCACTCGGGCCCTAGTGACAAGCATTAAGCATAGCAAAGTCATAGCAACATCAATCTCAGAACATAGTGGATACTAGGGATCAAAACCTAACAAAACTAACTTGATTACATGGTAAATGTCATCCAACCCATCACCGTCCAGCAAGCCACGATGGAATTACTCACGCACGGTGGTGAGCATCATGAAATTGGTGATGGAGGATGGTTGATGATGACGACGGCGACGAATCCCCCTCTCCGGAGCCTCGAACGAACTCCGGATCAGCCCTCCCGAGAGAGATTAGGGCTTGGCGGTAGCTCCGCGTCGTAAAACGCGATGAAACTTTCTCTCCTGGTTTTTTTCTCCCCGAACGTGAATGTATGGAGTTGGAGTTGAGGTCAGTGGAGGTCCAGGGGGCCCATGAGACAGGGGGGCACGCCCCCCACCCTCGTGGACAGGGTGTGGGCCCCCTGGTCTTGATTCTTTTGCTAGTATTTTTTATATTTTCCAAAAAGTGCCTCCGTGGATTTTCAGGACATTCCGAGAACTTTTCTTTTCTACACATAAAACAACATCATGGCAGTTCTGCTGAAAACAGCGTCAGTCCGGGTTAGTTTCATTCAAATCATGCAAGTTAGAGTCAAAAACAAGGGCAAAAGTGTTTGGAAAAGTAGATACGTTGGAGACGTATCAAGTCCCCCAAGCTTAAACCTTTGCTTGTACTCAAGCAATTCAGTTGATAAACTGAAAGTGATAAAGAAAAACTTTTACAAACTCTGTTTGCTCTTGTTGTTGTAAACATGCAAAGCCATCATCCAGGTTTCAGCAAATATTTTGAACTAACCATACTCACAATAACACTTAGGTCTCGCAATTACTCATATCAATAGCATAATCAGCTAGCGAGCCATAATAATAAAACTCGGATGACAACACTTTCTCAAAACAATTATAACATGATATAACAAAATGGTATCTCGCTAGCCCTTTCTGAGACCGCAAAACATAAATGTAGAGCACCTTTAAAGATCAAGGACTGACTAAACATTGTAATTCATGGTAAAAGAGATCCAGTCAAGTCATACCCAATATAAACCAATAGTAATGAATGCAAATGATAGTTTGCTCTCCAGCGGGTGATTTTTAATAAGAAGGGTGATGACTCAACATAAAAGTAAATAGATAGGCCCTTCGCATAGGGAAGCAGGGATTTGTAGAGGTGCCAGAGCTCGAATTTTAAATAGAGATTGAATAACATTTTTAGCGACATACTTTTGCTGTCAACGCAACAGCTATGAGATGGCTGTATCTTCCATACTACGTGCATTATAGGCAGTTCCCAAACAGAATGGTAAAGGTTTATACTCCCCCAACCACCAACAAGCATCAATCCATGGCTTGCTCGAAACAACGAGTGCCTCCAACTAACAACAACCCTGAGGGAGTTTTTTTTAATTATTTTGATTTGCTTTGATCTTTTTGGATCATGGGACTGGGCATCCCGGTTACCGGCCCTTTCTCGTGAATGAGGAGCAGAGTCCACTCCTCTTGAGAATAACCCACCTAGCATGGAAGATATAGGCAACCCTAGTTGAAACATGAGCTGCTCGAGCATACAAAACATAATTTCATTTGTAGGTTTGGAGTTTGGCACATACAAATTTACTTGGAACGGCAGGTAAATACCGCATATAGGAAGGTATAGTGGACTCATATGGAACAACTTTGGGGTTTAAGGAGTTTGGATGCAAAAGCAGTATTCCTGCTTAGTACAGGTGAAGGCTAGCAAAAGACTGGGAAGCGACCAACTGAGAGAGCGAAAACAGTCATAAACATGCACTAAAATTAATTTACACCAAGTACAAACATGAGTAGGATATAATCTACCATGAACATAAATATCATGAAGGCTATGTTGATTTGTTTCAACTACATGCGTGAACATGTGCCAAGTCGAGTCACTCAATTCATTCAAAGGAGGATACCAGCCCATCATACCACATCATAATCATTCTAATAGCATGTTGGCACGCAAGGTAAACGATTATAACTCATAGCTAATCAAGCATGGCACAAGAAACTATAATCTCTAAATGTCATTGCAAATATGTTTACTTCATAATAAGCTGAATCAGAAACGATGAACTCATCATATTTACAAAAACAAGAGAGGTCGAGTTCATACCAGCTTTTCTCATCTCAATAAGTCCATCATATATCGTCATTATTGCCTTTCACTCACATGACCGAACGATGTGTATAATAATAAGAGTGCACGTGCATTGGACTAAGCTGGGATCTGCAAGCATTCAACTGGAGAGAGAAGACAATGTAATATGGGCTCTAAGTTAAATAAACAATCATGCATATGAGAGCCACTAAGCATTTTCAATATGGTCTTCTCGACCCCCAAAGGAAAGAAAAGAAAATAAAACTATTTACACGGGAAAGCTCCCATCAAGTAAGAAGAAGAACAAGAAATATTTTTGGGTTTTCATTTTAATTTCTACTACAAGCATGGAAATTAAACTAACTAATTTTTTTGGGTTTTTTCTTAAGGTTTATCAAACACACAAGAAGAAAACTAGAAAAAGAAATTTAAACTATCATGGATAATACAATGAAAGAGTATGAGCACCGATGACTAGTGTGTGAACATGAATGTAAAGTCGGTGAGAAATACGTACTCCCCCAAGCTTAGGCTTTTGGCCTAAGTTGGTCTAGTACCAAGGACCGCCGCTACTCCCCCCAGTGTACTGGGAGGTGTAATCAAGATACCACTGGCTGGTCATCTCCGGATCCCACTAGACAGACGATGCACAATAAGGGTCCAGTTCAGGTTCCAGCTCAGGTTCATATTCTGGAGTAAAAGCTTGAGCTCGATGAGTGTTCACCGCTTCAGGTGTAACAAGAAAATTATCTGCAGTCAAATCAAACAACAGAGGCGCAGGAAAAATAATAATCTCATTGTGTTTCTTATTAAATCTAAGGTTATACAAGAGCATCCTTTCTTCGTTGTCAACAATAAACTTATGGGCTACCATGCTATTATAATCTAAAATATGAGGAGGCAATTTTGTCTCCTCTTTCTCATGGTGCCTAATAGGTATCTGAAAATGTCTAGCAAGACGTGAAGCATAGATACCTCCAAATATGGGGCCTTTTGTATGATTCAGGCCTAGCCTTTTAGCAACGATGGCACCCATACTAAAACTATTGTCTCCAAGCAAGGCATGTTGAAGAATGATAATATCCGGAACACTAAAGTTTCCACTATTTCCACGGCCAATCAAGCATCTACTAGCAAATATGGCAAAGTAACGTAAAACAGGAAAGTGTATGCTAGAGATTTTTGCCTCGGAGCCCCTCTTTAGCTCCTCTACAGCTATAGTGTTAACAAAGCCATCCACATCTTTACGACGGGGTTCATCTAATTCTCCCTCATAGGGTATCCTACACACCGCGCAAAAATTACGTAAAGACATTTCTCTGAATTCATCATATAAGTGAAATGACACTGCAGGCGGTGACTTCTTAGGATAATAATAAAAGTTTTGCACGAAAGTATTGGTGAGCAAGAGATACTGATCGATCCGATCGTTGATGAAAATGGTGAGGCCTGCATTCTCGATCAAAGAATAAAAATCTTCATGAATTCCAGCTTCTTTCAAGAAATCATCACATGGCCATTCACACGACCGCACTTCCGCTAAGCGAGGAAGATTATACTTGGCTTTTTCCTTCTCTTTAGCTTGTTTTTCCTGAGAGCATTGGCTGGAAGAGCCCCTCAAAAGTTTTCTTATCATTTTCTGAAAATTTCTGAAATTTTAGTAACTTCAAAATAAAAGTGAATAAAACTAAACAAGATTGGTAGCAACTACTCCTACAAGTGCCTAGAGCCTATATCATGCATTAGAATTGCTTGGGACCTCATAAATTTAACATGCAAGCTCAAGAACATGGTCACCTGTGCAGCAAAATTTTGCAATGAATAAAGCACTAGAACAAAAACTAATTGGACCAATGGAGGAGTCACATACCAACAACAATCTCCCAAAGCAGTTTTGTGGATGGAGCTTTGAGCAAGGAGATCGAAAATCGCAGCAAAATGAGCTAAAACTCGTGCTTGAGCTGGATGGAGATTTTTTTGGGTAGAAGATGAAGTGTGTGGGTGCTGGCATAAGTGGAGGGGGCCACCAGGCCCACGAGACAGGGCGCGCCAGGGGTGGCGCGCCTCCACTCTCGTGGCCTCGGTGCTTGCCCCTCTGCAGTGATTTCAATGCCTAAAATCCTCAAATATTCCATAAAAAATCATACTAAATTTGCAGGGCATTTGGAGCACTTTTATTTTCGGGATATTTTTTAATGCACGGATAATTCAGAAAACAGACAGATAATACTATTTTTGCTTTATTTGTTCTAAATAACAGAAAGTAAAAAGAGGGTACAGGAGGATGTGCCTTCTAGTTTCATCCATCTTGTGATCATCAAAATGAATCCACTAACAAGGTTGATCAAGTCTTGTTAACAAACTCATTCCGAATAACACGGAACCGGAGAAATTTTGAATAACACTAAGTTACCTCAACGGGGATATGAAAATCCCCAACAATAAGAATATCATACTTTTTCTTGACAGTAGGAAGAGGAAATTCAAAACCTCCAAATATGATAGTTGGAACTTTTCCAATAGAATTGATGCTATGAAGTTGAGATTGTTTCCTCGGAAAGTGTACCGTATGCTCATTACCATTAACATGAAAAGTGACATTGCCTTTGTTGCAATCAATAACAGCCCCTACAATATTAAAAAAAGGTCTGCCAAGGATAATCGACATACTATCGTCCTCGGGAATATCAAGAATAACAAAGTCCGTTAAGATAGTGACATTTGCAACCACAACAGGCACATCCTCACAAATACCGATAGGTATAGCTGTTGATTTATCAGCCATTTGCAAATATATTTCAGTAGGTGTCAACTTATTCAATTCAAGTCTACGATATAAAGAGAGAGGCATAACACTAACACCGGCTCTAAGATGACATAAAGCAGTTCTAACATAATTTCTTTTAATGGAGCATGGTATAGTTTGTACAACCGGATCTCCAAGTTTCTTTGGTATTCCACCCTTAATAGTGTAATTAGCTAGCATGGTGGAAATTTCAGCTTCCGTTATCTTTCTTTTGTTTGTGATGATATCCTTCATATACTTAGCATAAAGATTTACTTTGAGCATATCAGTTAAGCGCATATGTAAGAAAATAGGTCTAATCATTTCAGCAAAGCGCTCAAAATCCTCATCATCCTTTGTCTTGGATGGTTTAGGAGGAAAGGGAATGGGTTTCTGAACCCATGGTTCTCTTTCTCTACTATGCTTCCTGGCAATAAAATCTCTCTTATCACAACGTTGATTCTTCGATTGGGTTATCAAGATCAACGGCAGGTTCAATCTCTACATCATTGTTTTTGCTAGGTTGAGCATCAACATGAACATTATCGTTAACATTATCACCAGGTTCATGTTCATCACCTGATTGTGTTTCAGCATCAGAGATAGAAATATCATTGGGATTCTCAGGTGTGTCTACAGTAGGTTCACTAGAAGCATGCAAAGTCCTATCGTTTTTTCTTTTTCTTCTTTTTAGAAGAACTAGCTACCTCTAAATTATTTCTCTGAGAATCTTGCTCGATTCTCTTAGGGTGGCCCTCAGGATACAAAGGTTCCTGAGTCATTCTACTAGTTCTAGTAGCCACTCTAACGGCAAAGTCATTTTTATTATTTAATTCATCAAGCAAATCATTTTGAGCTTTAAGTACTTGCTCAGCTTGAGTAGCAACCATGGAAGTGTATTGCTAATGAGTTTGAGTTCACCTTTAACTCTAGCCATGTTATCGCTCACACGTCCTACCTCGAAAGCATTATTCTTTAACTCTCTACCAACATAGGCATTAAAACTTTCTTGTCTAGCCATAAAATCATCAAATTCATCTAAGCATGGGCTATGAAATTTAGTAGAGGGTATTTCAACTTTATCATATCTATAGAGAGAATTTACCCTTACTACCTGTGTCGGATTATCAAGACAATGTGGTTCTTCAACAGACGGTATATTAATACCATGTGTTTCTTCAAAAGGTGGTAAATTCTTAACATCTTCAAATTTAATACCTTTTTCTTTCATTGATTTCTTTGCTTCTTGCATATCTTCAGGAGTGAGGAATAAAACACCTCTCTTCTTCGGAGTGGGTTTAGGAATAGGCTCAGGAGTTGGCTTAATTGGTTCAGGAATTGCCTCAGGAATTGGTTCAAGAAGAGTTCAATTATTTTCATTAGTCAACATATTATTCAATAGCAATTCAGCTTTGTCGACTGTTCTTTCCTTGAAAACACTACTAGCACAACTATCCAAGTAGTCCTTGGAAGCATCGGTTAGTCCATTATGAAAGATATCAAGTATTTCATTTTTCTTGAGAGGATGATCAGGCAAAGCATTAAGTAACCGGAGAAGCCTCCCCCAAGCTTGTGGGAGACTCTCTTGTTTGATTTGCACAAAATTATATATTTCCCGCAAGGCAGCTTGTTTCTTATGAGCAGGGAAATATTTAGCAGAGAAGTAATAAATCATATCCTGGGGACTACGTACACAACCAGGAGCAAGAGAATTGTACCAAGTCTTAGCATCACCCTTTAATGAGAACGGAAATATCTTAAGGATATAAAAATAGTGAGATTTATCATCATGAGTAAACAGGGTAGCTATATCATTCAACTTGGTAATATGTGCCACAACAGTTTCAGATTCAAGGCCTAAAAAGGATCAGATTCAACTAAAGTAATAATTTCAGGATCAACAGAGAATTCATAATCCTTATCAGTAACACAAATAGGTGAAGTAGCGAAAGCAGGGTCATGTTTCATTCTAGCATTAAGAGACTGTTGCTTCCATTTAGCTAATAACTTTTTAAGATCATATCTATCATTGCAAGCAAAGATAGCTCTAGCAACTTCTTCATTCATAACATAATCCTCAGGAACAACAGGCAATTCATAATCATTGGGAGAGTTTTCATCATCACTATCATCAATAATAGCATCTTCAATAATTTCATTCCCCCTAACTCTAGCAAGTTGTTCATCACGAAATTCACCTAATGGCAATGTAGTATCATGCACAGAAGTAGTTTCATCATAAGTATCATGCATAGCAGAAGTGGCATCATCAATAACATGCGACATATCAGAATTCATAGCAGTAGCAGCTTTAGGTGTCGCAAGCTTACTCAAAACAGAAGGAGAATCTAGTGCAGAGCTAGATGGCAGTTCCTTACCTCCCCTCATAGTTGAGGGATAGATCGTAGTTTTCGTGTCTTTCAAGTTCTTCATAGTGATCAACAGATATAAATCCCAAGTGACTCAGAGAATAGAGCTATGCTCCCTGGCAACGGCGCTAGAAATTAGTCTTGATAACCCACAACTGTAGGGGATCGCAACAGCTTTCGAGGGTAAAGTATTCAACCCAAATTTATTGATTCGACACAAGGAGAGCCAAAGAATATTCTTGAGTATTAGCAGTTGAGTTGTCAATTCAACCATACCTGGATAACTTAGTATTTGTATTAAAGTTTTTAGTAGCAAAAGTGGTATGATAATAAAGGTAATGATAGCAAAAGTATGTTCTGGGTTTTGTAGTAGTTGTAACAATAGAAACGGAAAAGTAAATAAGCGAAGAACAATATGTGAAAAGCTCGTAGGCAATGGATCGATGATGGATAATTATGCGGATGCGATTCCTCATGTAATAGCTATAACATAGGATGACCTGTAACTAGCTCCAATTCATCAATGTAATGTAGGCATGTATTAGTAAATAGTCATACGTGCTTATGGAAAAGAACTTGCATGACATCTTTTGTCCTACCCTCCGTGGCAGCGGGTCCTAGCGAAACTAAGGGATATTAAGGCCTCCTTTTAATAGAGAACCGGAACAAAGCATTAGCACATAGTGAATACATGAACTCCTCAAACTACGGTCATCACCGAGAAGTATCCTGATTATTGTCACTTCGGGGTTGTCGGATCATAACACATAATAGGTGACTATAGACTTGCAAGATAGGATCAAGAACACACATATATTCATGAAAACATAATAGGTTCAGATCTGAAATTATGGCACACGGGCCCTAGTGACAAGCATTAAGCATAGCAAAGTCATAGCAACATCAATCTCAGAACATAGTGGATACTAGGGATCAAAACCTAACAAAACTAACTTGATTACATGGTAAATGTCATCCAACCCATCACCGTCCAGCAAGCCACGATGAAATTACTCACTCACGGTGGTGAGCATCATGAAATTGGTGATGGAGGATGGTTGATGATGACGACGGCGACGAATCCCCCTCTCCGGAGCCCTGAACGGTCTCCAGACCAGCCCTCCCGAGAGAGATTAGGGCTTGGTGGCGGCTCCGTATCGTAAAATGTGATGAAACTTTCTCTCCTGTTTTTTTCTCCCCGAACGTGAATATATGGAGTTGGAGTTGAGGTCGGTGGAGGTCCAGGGCCCCACAAGACAGGGGGGTGCGCCCAGGGGGAGGGGCGCACCCCCACCCTCGTGGATAGGGTGTGGGCCCCCTGGTCTTGATTCTTTCGCCAGTATTTTTTATATTTTCCCAAAAGTGCCTCCGTGGATTTTCAAGACATTCCGAGAACTTTTCTTTTCTACACATAAAACAACATCATGGCAGTTCTGCTAAAAACAGCGTCAGTCCGGGTTAGTTTCATTCAAATCATGCAAGTTAGAGTCCAAAACAAGGGCAAAAGTGTTTGGAAAAGTAGATATGTTGGAGACGTATCAATGTCTCCTATAAGAATGTCAATTTTGGCGGAGTGAATTGGGAGTGCAAAAGCACACCAAAAAGGGAAGATAGATTTTGCAAGAGGCATAAGTGTTTAGAAACAGAATGGTTGCAAGAGAAGCTAGATGGTTGTGCTGAAAAATTTAATTTTTTCGCCATCCTTGCGAACTTTGCAATGAACGTGGTCATTTAAATCTCCAATACAAATTGTTTCATGATCGAATCGTGTCCAAAAATTGTGATGACTTTCATATAGAGGAATGTTCTAAAAAACTTTTAATATAGAGGATTAGGAATGTTCTAAAAAACTTTTCATATAGAGGAATCCTTGCAACATAATGTTCTAAAAAACTTTTCATATAGAGGAATATATGTGTGTACATACAGTAGCCCCTGAGTCTCTATCGGTTTAAAAGAAACCGGTCAGAGGACCCACATAGTATTCAGGAGAGTAACATGTTGTGCTGTCTATTGTAACAGGCTTCCCTACTGGCGGCAACCGCCCAAGCCACAGAGGTTTCCGAACTTAATCAGAAGCTTCAGGTGGCTGATGAGGAAATCATCCGCATTAATAAGCGGCTCGACGAGACGCAAGGTATGCGTACTATGTTTATAACTTAGTTTTATATCAGAAGTGATATGTATATGAAGAGGTTAACTCATGTAATGCTTTGATTATGAGCATAGTTGGCGCAGCCGAGGTCGAGACCCTCAAAGGCACCCCCACGCTGGATTTACAGCTTGTACTTTTCCAGTTAGTCCATTAGGATTGGATACCCATATCCCAGGACCATACAAACCCGTTACATGAAATGCCCAAAAGCCAAAGCAAGCCACCCCTGCAAGATATAAATGAATTCCAAATATATTGGGCAATTCCAAAGAGGGTTTTCCCGTCCACTCATCAGCCCAGGCCAAAAAAGAGGCGGAGGCGAATAAGGCAGCTGCTGACAAAGTGACTGTAGAATTGAAGACCGAGCAGGCTGCCCACCGCCAACACGACGCTCGGGTGGCCGAAGTGAAGCAGGAGCTAAAGGATGCCATCAGCAAATGCGAGACTTTGGAGGAGAAGAATTCGGCCCAATCGTCCGAGTCTTGCCAAGGCTCTTCAAGATGCCAAAGAAGCGCGGGTCGAGTCTCCAGTGCCCACGAAGAGATCCATTAGGCGAGGCAGATAGCGGCTGGTAAGTCCTTTCTTTTGCAGAGTATCTTTGGAGGTCAGAGGTATGCATTGCTCACCCGAGTGTTGAGTTCTCCCTGAGCGTTTGCAGATCTTCTGAAGAGCGCCGCCGATGCTGCACAATTCTTCCGAGCCCAGGAGGGGAACTTGACCGAGAAGCTGTTCTGGTCGCAATTTCTTGCACCGAAGCACCCGACGCCTCTAAACGACCAGCTGAAGCAGCTGACAGAGCTGCATAGGGTGGCAGGCTTGGCCATGAAGGACCTAATAGTCCACCTGTGGCCGGCCGAGCCGATTCGTAGCAGCTACTTCCGTTTGGTAGAGCGGCTTGTTGACGTGCGGCCTCAGATTGATGTTGTGAAGCGCTCGGCCTGCATAGAGAGTGCCCGGATGGCCTTCGCCCGCGTCAAGATGCAGTGGGCAAAGATGAAGGCCACCGAAGTGGCAACTGCAGGCCCGCTCGAAGGCAAAGATCATCAGAATCTAGAGAGGTACTTCGATGGAGTCCTAGAAGGAGCCCGAATGGTATAGGGTCAATGTTCAAAGGACATAATATTCGATTAGGTGTGTTCGGGTTTGTATAAACTATGTGATGCACCCATGTTGTTATATATCTATGTTTACGCCTTTTGGTTCAAGCGATATTTCCTCCTGTGCGGCCGTTTATTCCTTTATTTCTGAAAGTTGCCAGTCGTCGGCTTCAGCCCCCATGTAGATGCTACAGGGGTGTTCGACATAATGCGTGACCACACTTTATCCAACGTCTTGGCCCGTAAAGGAGGTGTCCACGGGGTGAACCAGGCAATCAGACTATGTGGCTTTATTGCGTTTACTTAGCCATAGGGGTTTGACTGTGGGGTTAAGTACTAGCTGACCGTGTCCTGGACTAGGGGGTACTCACCACATCGTCTCCCGACCAGCTGGATCGGGAAAAGGACCCCCATGGCGGTTCACTAATGGGCCAGTTCGGACAGCCCATGCTGCATACAAGAAGGATTCCACAAGACTTGGCACCCAAGACAAGGACTCCTCTGAACCCTAGGCCTACGGTGCATATATAAACTGAGGCCAGGCTAGTCAATAGACAATCTCATATTCATTACTACAATCTCGTGGTAGACACATGTACTCCATACTACACCCATATGAAAACAATCAAAAGCAGCATGTAGGGTATTATCTCTTCAAGAGAGCCCGAAGCTGGGTAAAACCCCGTGTTCATGTTACCATCGCTCCAAGACGCCTAGCTTAGGACCCCTACTACAAGATACGCCGGATATTGAACCAACATTGGTGCTTTCATTAAGAGCCTGCTGGGTGATCGTCACGGATCGATGGGATGATCAGGTGATATTTTTCCAGTTAGATCTATTTCACGTATGTTTTCCTTTTTACAAAATCCTTGCTATCACGTTGCGCTACATTGTTCGCAGCCAGATCAGGCCATTAATTTTTTGGCGACGACGGCCATATCCATTGTCTGATGATACCCCAGATCTGAACTGCCCCGCGGGCCATGAAGGTCCTGGAAAAACACAGGAGATCGCTAGCGTGCCGCCCGCGCGGAGCAGCGCACGCGGCCGGCCGACAGGAGTCCAGATCGGTAGCAGCACAGGGAGATTCCATCCCTCTTTCTCTATTATTTAATTATTAAGCAGGCTGTCTGTACTTATCTAATTTGGTCTTTTATGCACTGCTCGGCTCACGTGCTATTACTAGTGGATTGCTCCTCAAACGTATATCTATACTTCATCTAAGTGCGCTAATCATTTTACAGTTTGGAGGTTTGATTTATAGTGCTGCTTTGCTTTGAAATTACTGTTCACCTTCGAAGAAGCTATGCCGCTAGCCCATCTTTTCGTCAGCCTAGTTTATCTGACTGCGGTCGACAGACGCTTCATGCATGACATGGCCTGTCACTTGAATTCAGTTATGCCGTTTCCACGCTACTGTTTCGACCTCGGCGCCCAGGCCACATCTTTTTAATAAATTACTTTATGTATTTTATTTATGCAAAAATAAAATGTTATTACTAGTATTATTTCTTGCTGAAAAGTATATAGACCTAGAATACTACTAACCTAATTGACTACTAGTTTTGCAGCACAGTACCCTAGATTTGGTAAGTGGGTTCTAGTAAGTACTACTACTCCACGTAGAGGTCGAGTCCAATGTTTTCTTGGTACTGGTTGATACTAGTCTCGTACAGATCTTTTTCCGTTTACTCGCTTCGGCCTGCTACGGTCTTCGTCGTCAAACATGCAATTGACTTAGATCGGGCCGCACTATCCCCCCGGCGTGGTGTCCTCCTCGCCCACCTCCATCGACCGAATTGTGTCATCGCCTTGGAGCGCTGCCGTGTGTTGGCAACCCCGCATCGTCGCTTCATCAACCTACTCAGCCGAAGATTCCAGTGTCACCCGGCGACCTGCTCCATCACCTCAGCTAGACTGGGGGCTTCACCTCTTCGGAGTGCCTAGCTCTTCGCTCGCCACATCAGGCTTGGGGGCTGAGACCTTGTCCCGCACCAAGCTCGGACCGCGTCATCAATGCCGAACACATTAACCAGCTAAGTCATTTCCATGCTCAAAAACTCCCATTTTTAAATTTTGTTCGATTCGACCAAGCATTATAATTTTGTGGCAAAAATTTGCTCGTGAAAAACTTCCTTGTCAAAACTTTGTTTGGGACACACAAATTCAAATACCCCGTTTACTTGGCGGTTTCCTTTATGAAGCCTCTCCCCTTGCATATGATTATACTTGTACGGCTTCGTTCCTTGTTCGTGTATTATGCCACAATACCTTGCTCCTGTGTTTACCCCTACGTTCCCGATTATTCGGCTAGGGAGTAAAGGGAGCACCTCTACGATTGTGACGATTGGGTCATCTGAGCTTGGACCTCAGACTGGGTGAAGCCAAAAGCTAGCGCTCTTATTGTTTTCAATTATGGTCGGCACACAACAACTCATGAGTACAAAAAATCTATTGCACAAGTCTCATAGTAACAATAAGCAACCGAAGAAAGGTATCGGTGGGGGTACTATTTTCTTCAAAGATGCTTCTTACACTTCCTCAGTAATATAGCATAAGTTCCCTGAGCGCGCTTTGTCTGTTACAGCCTTATGGCCTGGTTATCTAAAACATCGTTGATATTTTCGACAGGTGGAGTACATAACACTTTTCGGCCCTTGACCGAAGAGGGAGAAGCCGACGGTCGGTTAAGATGCGTTTAAAGTTCGGGTGAACACAGATATGATATAAGTACTTCGGTAAATACAATCATTATACATAAAATTCTTTTACCCAAGTCACTTGGGGGCTCTTAAATTTATATGAGCTGTTTTATAGTGAATGTGTTTTCTTCTTGGTCGTTGCAAAGTCTTTTTATACCGCTCCTTTTTCAACTCGAGTATATGGTCAATAGCCGGATAGCCTGTCTTCTCTCTAAAAGCCGCTCGAGTGTAGTTCGCTAAACTTGCTTTGGAGAAGTACTCCGCCTTTGGGATAAGGAGCTTGAAGCCGTAGGCTGACCCGCATGAAGTCTTGAGATCAGATGTGTCATGTTAAAGCACGACAGAAGCACAATTTTTTTCCAATTTTTGGATTGACACCGAACACTTGATCTTGTTCGGACGTCAAGTTTTAACTGACGTTTTTTGGTTTCCAAGCTTATGACACTTTTAAACCATTTGTGTGTTTCCAGCATAAGTCTCACAGTGCAACGCTGGACACCTTTAGAGATTCGGCAAAAACATTCTCGGATATTGCTATATTTGCATCGGTTTCGAATTGTGTCTTCGGTCAATAGTTGGGTTGCCCGACTCCTGTGCTTGCCGCCTACAATCCAATTTGTTCGGCTAGGTGTGCAATGGGAGAACCACTGCGATTGTGCTTCCAGCTCGCATGGTTAAGCACCTCAGTGGAGAAAGCCGAAAACTGACTGTCACAATAAGCGCAAACTGGTCAGCGATCCGATGACTGTGTTAAAATGATGGGTCATTCATAACATTGGCCGAAGTGTTTACGGCTTGACCTCAGCTGTCGCTGAACACTAACCTAGGACTCGTAGCTAGCTTCCACAGTATAAAGCTCCTTGACTAAGTGAAAGTTATAAAGCCTGGATATCTGATTGCCTCGTTTCCGCTAACACAACCGCCTTCGGGCACCGAGACGTCGCTAAGGGTTGTCTTGTTATTGCAGAAACACCCTGCATGGTATCTAAAAAGGGGTAGAAGCTGACGATGGGCCACTTTCAACTGATAAACGGTCGCAATGGAGTCAAAATAAGTATATATCATAGGTGTTTGTATTTGACATACGAGGGCTGCCTTCCGCAATCATCGTTATAAAGCCATAAATATGCATCAATTAGACTTAAGATTTTAGCCAAGCTGGGTTGCCTGGCTCCTGTGCTTACCCTTACGTTCCTGATTGTTCGGCTAGGCGGTAAAGGGAGCACCTCTATGATTGTTACTACCGGGTCATCCGAGTTAGTACCTCGGACTAGGTGAAGCTGAAAGCTAGCAATCTTAAAGGATCATATTGGTCGGCAATGACGGAAGTGGAAATTTTGGTTCGTTAATACCATAGAGTTCGGGAACTTTCCCCGAACTAAATCCTCAATATTTTTCTCCCACACTGATCAGAGGTGAGGTTTCATGATCATGATAAGCATGATGACCCAAAGAAAGGAACCGATAGTGGGACTATTTTCTTTGGAAGATGTTTCTTATGTTAAAAAGTAATATAACATATCTCTCTGCGTACCTTTGTTTATAAAACCGTATGGCCGGATTGCCTTGTTTGTCGTAAATCTTCGCCCTCATAAAGGCTTTATAAAGTCGGACAAACACTCCTCGGCTGCTGGCCGAGGAGGTTGAAGCGATGGTCGGTCAACAAAGTTTTGTACAATGCGGATCCGAGCATTAATGATGTAAAGTACTTGGATACATAGAATCATTACACATAATTTGTGATTTTACTCTGGATATCGATCCTAAATTTGGCCACCCGTGCCCATATTAAGGCTCGGGGGCTACTGGGCTTTGTGCTTATCATTTACAAATTTTAAGGGGCACAACCATCCCCTGATCTGGTGTTTCCACGTGACCAGTGTCTCGGGGGCTACTGCATTGCCTATTCAATGCAGAAAATTCAAAGTGCTCAGTGTTCGGCTTGACCGAACTATGCGCAAATGCGTCTTCGGACGACAATAGGTACCATATGGACCTATCCGGCATCAAGCTAGTATATTACGACGACTTCTCAAAACCCTCTCTCAAGGGCCCGTCCGCCGATTACTATCTCCTCTAAAGTGCATCTCGGGTTTTAGACCGACACACACCTTGAGGGCTACTTGCTATATATCTCGACAGAGAATAAATTGCACCAATCAAAAATATTCACAAAAAGTCGGCCTGCAGTCGGGGTGGTGCACCACCTCGAAAGCAGTCCGGCATAAAGCCCGGGAGCTAGTGGATGGCTCCATAGAGGGCATTTCCGGCATTAAACTTGGCTAAACTCCTTCAACTTTTTTGAGCCAAGGTGATCTATGACACCTCGGATATAGTCCGGCGTTGGAGCTTGGACATAGTCTGGCGTGGGATCTTGGACACAGTTCGGTGTTGGAGCTGGGACATAGTCCGGCGTTCAAGCTTGGACATAGTCCGGCATTGGAGCTCGGATACAGTCCAGCGTGGGAGCTCGGATACAGTCCGACATTAGTGCTCGGCCGCAAAAGATACCTCGAAGGTAGTCCGACATTGGAGCTCAGATGCAAGAGGATACCGCCGCACGGGAACAACTTCAAACCCAAGGCGTGGCATAAAAATAACAAAGCATTGATAAAGGCCGAGAACTTAAAGGGGCTCCTTGGATACCCGACGTGTAAACTCTTCGGATTCACTTTGGCGATCATCAAGATCGAAGATGGGAAGATTTGTTGAACCAATTTTCAAGACCGACGACCGAAGATGAAGAACAGTTTGGAAGAATCGAGGAGCATCCCCAACTTGAAGACCGGTTCAGGGGGCTACTGACGGTGTCCTGGACTAGGGGGTACTCACCACGTCGTCTCCCGACCAGCTAGATCGGGCCGAGGACCCCCATGGCGGTTCATTATTGGGCCAGTTCGGATAGCCCATGCCGCATACAAGAATGATTCCACAAGACTTGGCGCCCAAGACAAGGACTCCTCTGAACCCTAGGCCTACGGTGCATATATAAACTGAGGCCAGGCTAGTCAATAGACAATCTCATATTCATTACTACAATCTCTTGGTAGACACATGTACTCCATACTACACCCATATGAAAACAATCAAAAGCAGCATGTAGGGTATTATCTCTTCAAGAGAGTCCGAAGCTGGGTGAAACCCCGTGTTCATGTTACCATCGCTCCAAGACGCCTAGCTTAGGACCCCTACTACGAGATACGCCAGATATTGAACCAACACTAGCCCCTGGTGCTTGTGCAGCTATCCGGGCTACAGTGTCGTTTCCACGTGGCTGGACGAAGACCATCCCCTTGCATAACACATGGTGAATCACTAATGATTCATAGTATAATACTAAGTCACCGAATCGCTGACCAACTCTCGCTTATCATGACATTCAGTTTTCGGCTTTCTCTACAGAGGCACTTGACCGGACGAATCCAAAAATATAATCGCATAGTTCTCCCTTTACTACCTCAACCGAATGTGCGAAACGTAAGGTGGTAAGCACAAGATCCGGGCAACCCAACTATAGACCAAAGACATGATTCAGAGTCGATGAATATAATGCAATATTCGGGATGCCGAATAGTTCCCTATAGGTGTTCAGACATGAAATGTGCATGGCGGAATACAACCCCCGGTGTTTAAGTCCGGACTAAAGCACGTGCGGCAATCTGAAGTAGGGAGGGGATGCAAATGGTAATATGAAAATAAAGTGAATGCCAAGCACAAGTGGCAATCAACTGATTCCTTTATACCCCGATTAATACGTCAAGCCGTGTTGTTACATATGCCATGAATATCGAGGCCATTTTACATGCCAAGAGTTTATACAAGGGAAAGGTTTACACATGGCCTAAAAGTAGTGGCTTGAAGATCCCAATGGTGCCCTGCCGCACGTGTGCGTCGTTTCTCCTTGGTGAGAAATCCTTTGAGAGGAGGACTCGATGGTCATCTGCAAGAAAGAGGGACCAAGAAAAGATTCCCCGGACAACCGTAGAGTAGGTAGGCTTTCTAACGAACCTGCAAAGGGAAAATATTCAGGCTGTGAATAGGGTCAATCCGTACTATGGACCTTTTCCGCAGTGTGCCTTCGGCATTGCCCAAGGTATTTTAAGTGCGTAATTATGTACGCGCGGTATGTATGCCGCAACCTTATGGGGTGATCGATGGAGGCTGAACTGCTACTCAAGCTCCGGATGCACCAAGCTGCCGCACTGTAATGCGGATCAGACTTGCTTAGCAGTGTCATCGGTCTTGATGACTGATGAGCTATTTGGCTTGATGACGACGCCCTGTACTTCGGCTGCTAAGGCCGTGGTGTGCTCCTCAGTACAGAGGGAGTGCTCCATATTCCCATTAACTGTGATGACGCCACGAGGTCCAGGCATTTTAAGCTTCAGATAAGCATAGTGCGAGACTGCATTAAAGCGGGCGAAAGCAGTTTGTCCGAGCAGTGCATGATAACCTCTGCAAAAAGGGATGATGCCGAAGATCAATTCTTCACTTCGGAAATTGTTTGGAGAGCCAAATACGAGTTCCAGTGTTAAGGAGCCCGTGCAGTGGGCCTCCACGCCGGGTATCACTCCTTTAAAGGTAGTGTTACTAGGCTTTATTCTTGACTGATCGATACCCATTTTTCGGACAGTATCCAGATAGATCAAGTTGAGACTGCTGCCACCGTCCATAAGGACTCTAGTGAGATGGTACCCGTCAATTATAGGATCGAGTACCAGGGCCGCCGAACCTCCATGGCGGATACTGGTTGGGTGGTCCCTGTGATCAAAGATGATCGGACAAGCTGACCATGGGTTGAATTTCAGGGCGACCGGCTCTATGGCGTAGACGTCCCTTAATGCGCGTTTGTGCTCCCTCTTGGGGATGGGGGTAACATAGACCATATTTACCGTTTTCACCTTGGGGGGAAACTATTTCTGTCCCCCGGTGTTCGGTGGGCAAGGCTCATCGTCATCCTCACTTTGAGGTCATTTCCCCTTATGTCGACATTTAATTTACCGGCCTATTTGAAAACCCAACAGTTTCTGTTGGTGTGGTTGGCAGGCTTGTCAGGGGTGCCATGAATCTGGAAAGGCCTCTCTAGTATTTTGTCCAAGTTGGATGAACCGTCTCGATTACCCTTGAATGTCTTCTTTCGCTGACCGGGTTTAGAGCCACTGAATCTGGTATTTACTGCCGTATCCTCTGTTTCGTTATTGTTTTGGCTTTTGTTTTTATTGCGCCGTGGCCTTCCATTACCATCCCTGGCCTTAGAAGTGCTGGTGTCGCTGGAACTGTTGCTTCTACGAGCGAACCAGCTGTCCTTGCCTGCACAGAAGCGGGTCATAAGTGCGGTGAGAGCTGCCATAGTCTTCGGCTTCTCCTGACCGAGGTGTTGAGCGAGCCATTCATCACGGACATTGTGTTTGAATGCCGCTAAGGCTTCGGCTTCTGGACAGTCCATGATTTGTTTCTTTTTAATTAAGAACCGATTCCAAAGTTTGCGAGCTGACTCTCCGGGCTACTGAATTATGTGACTCAGGTCATCAGCGTCCGGTGGCCGGACATAAGTGCCCTGAAAGTTGGCCCGAAAAGCATCCTATAAGTCTTCCCAACTTCCTTTGGAGTTCTCTGGGAGGCTGTTCAACCAGTGTTGTGCTGGTCCTTTCAGCTTTAGAGGGAGGTATTTAATGGCGTGGAGGTCATCTCCACGAGCCATGTGAATGTGGAGAAGAAAATCTTCAGTCTAGATGGCGGGATCCATCGTTCCGTCGTACTGCTCGATGTTCACGGGTTTAAACCCTTCTGGAAATTGGTGTTGCATTACCTCATCGATAAAGCACATAGGGTGTGCGGAGCCTCTGTATAGGGCGACATCGCGATGGAGCTCGGATGACATCTGTGTTTGGTGCTTACCCTGAACTTGATTATATTTATCGTGCCAGGCTTGATAGCCGTCAGCTCATGCTAGGGCACGTCCTCTTGATCCATATATTGATCTAGTTTGGCCGGCTCTATTGTCCAGGTCCCGACGTAAGTCGTACGTGTAGTCCAGAGCCGCTGTCTCCTTGCCTCTATGGAGAGGAGGCGCGGGCTGGTGTTCGGCATAATTAGCCATTTTGTCCCGTCCACGTGGTGGTCGGTCCGGTTGATCAGCCTGATTGTATTTTGGCGGTATTGGTGCAAGGGCCTCGTCGTAGGATTGTGGCAGTAGCCTGCGCTTTGGTTAACTCTTTGTTGGGCGCTCATAGCCGTATTCTTCGGCGGCTAGGACCTTGGTCCTTCTGTCATTGAGCGTATCCTGTTCGGCTTGAAGCTGCTGTTGTTTCTTTTTCAGGCTCCACGCGGTGGCGATGAGTTGTCGCTTGAAGCATTCTTGTTCGAGGGGTTCCTCTGGGACGATGAAATCATCGTCACCAAGGCTAACATCCTCTTCGGATATAGGTAAGTAGTTACTATCTTCTGAATCCTCATGATCAACGTGTTCGGGGCTGTATTGACCCTCCTTCCTTTCATCCTGCTCGAACGCAGGCTCGATGGGGTTATCGGGGTCTTTGACGTTGCTTGGAGTGTCATTATCTCTGATGCCAGTATCGCTTTCCCTTGCTCGGTGCGATCGTGAGCGGTGCCGCTGACGCCGGTGTTTTGGTGGTTCATCGACGGGCTTATCCTCATCGGGATCTTGAGTGCCATCGTCTCCCTTCTTCTCAGGCGTGTATACCATGTATACATCGTAAGTGGAAGTGGCTATCCAACGCCCAGTGATGGGCGGATTTTGACCTGGTTTGGTTTAGACATCGTCGTCCATGCCATCGATGTCTTCAGAAGCATAGTCTAGCATGTCAGTTAAATCCTCGACAGTGGATATTAAGTGGGTGGTGGGTGGGACATAAAATTCCCTAGTCTCAGCCCCTAGTTTGAACTGGGCGTAGTTCGGAGGCGACACCTCCCAGATGGCGAGATATTGCATTAAGTCCAGCGCTTCTTTCAAGAAAGAGAGTCAGACAGGTGACTGAGGATCTGTGGAACTTGGTTCGGCGATAGACGCTAGACCGAGCTCGACGGACGTAGGCCTCGAGAACTCGAAGTTGGTGCCCAATGGAGAATCCGTCTTCTCGATAACGTGGAGAGTCCCGTTTGATTTTGGGTTTGCCGATGGCATAGTCACCTTTGGGTCTCCGGCTAGAAGCTCCATGATGGGAGAGAGTCCGGCGGGGTTCACCCTCCTGTCTTCAGACGAAGTAGTTCATCCTAGATCTAAGGCCGAGGCGGACACGAGTGTTGATCCCTGGACGAGACCTGATAGTAGATCCGAAGGGCCTCCTCCGTGCGAGTGGGGAGCGGCGGCCGAAGTCGTGAACCCTTCGAAGATCAGGTCTCCTCGGATATCAGCAACATAGTTGAAACTTCCAAACCTGATCTGGTGACCTGAGGCGTAGCTGTCAACCTGCTCGAGGTGACCGGTCGAGTTGGCACGTAGCACAAAGCCGCGAAACACAAAAAGCTGACCAGGGAGGAAAGTCTCCCCGGAGACGGCGCCATTGTTGATGAAGAGGCGAGCCATCGATTCTTCTATTGACAACACATTGGAACTCTCAATAAAAGCACCAGTGTCGGTGGCAAAACCGGTAGATCTCGGGTAGGGTGTCCCAAGGTGTGTGTCTGAGGATCGATAGTAACAGGGGACGCAAGGGACACAATGTTTACCCAGGTTTGGTCCCTCTTAAAGGAGGTAAAACCCTACATCCTGCTTGATTATATTTGATGTGTATAGGGGTTACATGAGTTGATCTATCTCGAGATCATAATAGCTAAACCCTAGTTGTCTAGCCTATGATTGTTCTGATAGCCTCTACGGACTAAACCCCCCGGTTCATATATACACCAGAGGGGCCTAGGGTTGTACATAGTCAGTTTACAAAGGAAGGAAATAGTACATCCGGACACCAAACTTGCCGTCCACGCATATGGGAGTCCTACTCGGACACGGGGGATAGTGTTCTGCTTTATCTTCACGGCCCATCAGTCTCGCCCATATCGAATAGACCGGACACCTGAGGACCCCCTAATCCAGGACTCCCTGAGGCTTCCCCTGCGTTCCTGTGCTATTATGTTTGCATAGGTTACATCGTGCCGTTTTTATGGACAACAAAGTTGTGTCCACCATCACTACCTCCTCAAGCCTCGCTTTGACGATTGCTTCATTGGAATTGTGCGGAATTGAGTCTACAACAACCCTGTAAAATTTCATCGTATTCTGATGGAGGAATCCCCGGCGATCTTCGATATACCGGAACCCTGTCAAATCTAGACGGGAATGTGGACGATTTTAGAGCAAAGAGTCCAGCGTCCAGCTCAGACATCATTTTGAAGATCCAACTGTTCATCTGCTGTGGAATTCCTATATCGACCACCTTAAAAATTTTAGCTCGATCCGATCGTTCAAATTCTGAGAAACTTCCGATGAGTGGATCAATTTTCAGATCTGTTTTCTGTGCGAATACGAATCCGACCTGAGTCCATCTTTCTTCATGAACGGGATATTGGACAGCCTTTTGGGAGGAAGTTTTTCTTAGGGTATTGTGTGTTGTTATTAAACACGTGCCCACAAATTTGAGCCTTTTCCGAGGTAATCTTCACCATCATACCGGTTTCAAACCAGCCCGACTACATTGCTCCATGGCTGCCGACCTGCACTAGACACGTCGTTGCCTCGTTGAGCCGAGGTCAACCTCATCAGATCATCATCTCGGCAAGCTGACCAAGAGTTCGGCATCGCGAAGGATAAATCATCACCAACATTGTCGCCCCATGGATTGCACAACCCGACATTGACCGCGCCACAAGTTACGACATGCGTCGGCATGGCCACTCGGTTGCTTCTTCAAGCCAATTTCCACCACACCGACTTGCTTCGACACCTTCGCCACCTCTTCATCAACCTACTCTAGGGACTTTGGTGTCACCAACCGACCAGCTTCATCACGGTAGCTGGACTGGGGGATTCGCCTTGCAGCATTGACCGTTCTGCATCGTTACTTCATCAAGCCGAGCTATTTGCTCGATCACCTCGGGCTTGTGGGCTAGGACCTTGGCCAGGACGAGGACTACGTCTTCGTATTGCCACAACTCGTACCTCTTCATCAACACTGAGCACACTAACCAGCAGTGGCGGAGTGTGAGCACATCTCAAGAGGGGGCAGATTTCACATATCCGAAATGTATCACAGCAGTATGCCAGGGGTATCAAAATTATTTTCTTTTAAAAAAAATCAAGGGGTACATATGGGATACATATCGGACTGTATTGGGCAGTATCCGGCTGGATACGAGTGCTATCTGAAGTATCTGCGCCACATAGTTGCTACCTAAAAAGAAATTGATAAAGCGTCACAATTTCTATCCAATAATCGACTAGGTAGACATCAAAGTTACCAGTTACCAGAACACCTAAACTCATCACAAATTACATGAATTAACAGAAGCAGACAATCAGTGACTAGCAGCAGTGGTGAGAAGAACTCTAGGAGAACATCTAAAATCTATACCTAGCAAGAAGCTGAGAGGAGGTCAGGAGGAGTGGATGCGGACGCGCAGTGTCAAACTAATGGTGTCGTTGTGACCAGTGGGTGCGCCGTGTGCGAGAATGGGATCGAGGTCTAGTCAAGCTTGAGTTGCCGTTTCCGTCGCCGAGTAGTTGGGTCACCGGACGGGGAGACAGGACCGCAAGAGGGTGGGGATTTTGGGAACAACTTGTTGACTCTCACGATTCACGAATGAGGTGATGGTGGCTCGATCTCTGCTATCGAGCGGTGCTGCAAGCGGGCTGTGGCCTGTGGACTCATCTCCTGATGGGCTGGGGCATTGGGCCAGTTCATAAGCATACCTAGTAAAAAAAGTTTACTTCGGAAGGGGGGGGGGTCGTAGCCCAGTTTCAAGTCCACAATGCTCCACTTGTGCTAACCAGCTAAGTCGTGTTCATGCTCAAATTTTCTCAATTCTCAATTATTATGTTTTATTCGGTTTGACCAAGCATTATATTTATGTTAAAATTTATTTGTTAAAAGTGTTTTTTGTTTAAAACACTTGTTTTCGTAAGTTAACTGGGGGCTCTTAAAATTGATATGAGTTGTTTTACAATAAGTATTTTCTTCTAAGTCGTTGCAAAGTCTTTTTCTACCACTCCTTTCCCAACTCTACTGTGTGGTCAATAGCGCATTGCCTGGTTTCTCTCTAAAGACACTCGAGTTTAGTTCGCCAAACTGTCCTGAGAAGCACTCCACTTTCGGGATAGGAGGTTGAAGCCAAAGGCTGACACGCTTAAAGTCTTGAGATCGGATGTGTCATGTTAAAGCACGGCGGAAGCACAAAAAAAATCTAAGACCAATTTCGGATTGACACCGAAAAACTTGATTTAAATTAGACGTAAAACTTTTATGTGAGTTTTTTGGTTTTCTAAGTTTGTGGCACTTTTAACCTATGTGTGTGTCTTCGGCATATCTCTCGCAGTACAACGCCTGACATCTTTAAAGCATTGGCAATATCAACGGGGGACTGGAGCTAGTGCCAAAGCCACCCAAAGCTGAGGTATTCCATGGAGTCCTCGGCAAAACATTCTCAGATATTTCTTTATATGCATCAATTTCAAATTGTGTATTTGGTCAATGATACGTCTCCAACGTATCTATAATTTATGAAGTATTCATGCCATTGTATTATCATTCTTGGATGTTTTACAATCATTTTATGTCAACTTTATATCATTTTTTGGGACTAACCTATTGACCCAGTGCCCAGTGCCAGTTGCTGTTTTTTGCTTGTTTTTTACATCGCTGGAAATCAATATCAAACGGAGTCCAAAAACCATGAAACTTCTTGTGGATTTTTATGGACCAGAAGACATCCATTGGGCCAAGGAAGCACCTGCGGGGTTCCTCGAGGGGGGCAGCACCCACCAGCAGGTGGGTTGTGCCCACCTCGGGTGCCCACTGAATCGCCTCTTCGTCCTATAAATTCCAAAATATTCCTAAACTCTTCGGGGTAGCCCTAGATCAGAAGTTCCACCGCTGCAAGGCCTATGTATCCATGAGGTCCAATGTAGACCCCGTTCCGGCAACCTGCCGGAGAGGCGAATCATCATCGATGGTCATCTTCATCGTCCCGGCGGCCACCACGATGAAGAGGGAGTAGTCCACCCTCGGGGCTGAGGGTTTATACCAGTAGCTGTGTGTTTAATCTCTCTCTCTCTATCTCTCATATTCTTGAGATGCACAATCTTGATGTATCGTGGGCTTTGTTAATATAGTCGGATCATATGGTGTTTTCCCCTCTCTATCTTGTTGTGATGAATTGAGTTATTGTTATCATATTGAACACTTTTATGGATTTTAGAACACTCGATATATATCTTGCAATTGAATACTCGTGGTGACAATGGGGTATCGTATTGATTCACTTGATATATGTTTTGGCACTCAACTCCCAAATTCCTGTGTTGACATTGGGGTAATCTATGCATAGGGGTTGATGCACGTTCTCGTCTTTTGTTTCTCCAGTAGAAATCTTGGGGCAGTCTTTGAAGTTCTTTGCGTTGGATTGAGTATTATGAATATGAATATGCTTTGGTGTTATTTTAGTACGAACTCTAGGATAGATGGAACAAAAAGAATAGCTTTGTGTTATTTTAGTAGAACTCTTGAATGATCGAACGGAAAGAATAACTTTGAGGTGGTTTCGTACCCTACAAACAATTTATTCTTATGTTCTCCGCTAGATAGGAACTTTGGAGTGATTCTTCATCGCACTTCGAGGGATGGTTATATGATCCAGTTATGTTAGCATTGTTGAGAGATTGCACTATAGAAAGTATGCACCCTAGGCCTTATTTTCAAGCATTGCAATACCGTTTTTGTGCCTGTTTACTATTGGTACCTTGCCGTTTTTATTTATTCAAATTATAAAAATATATTTCTACCATCCATATTACACTTTTATCACCATCTCTCCGCTGAACTAGTGCACCTATACAATTTGCATTGTATTGGGTGTGTTGGGGACACAAGAGATTTCTTGTATTTGGTTGCAGGGTTGCTTGAGAGAGAGAGACTATCTTCATCCTACGCCTCCCACGGATTGGTAAACCTTAGGTCATCCACTTGAGGGAAAGTTGCTACTGTCCTACAAAACTCTGCGCTTGGAGGCCCAACACGTGTCTATAAGAATAAAGTTGCATAGTAGACATCAATCTCTTTTCTGGCGCCATTGCCGGGGAGGTGAGTGCATGAAGGTGTATCTTTAGATCTTGCAATTGAATCTTTTAGTTTCTTGTTTAATCACTAGTTTGGTTTATAAAAGAAAACTACAAAAAAATGGAATTACAGTTGCATCATATTATTGATCATCTCTATAATATCTTTCTTGAAAATGATGGATGGGAAAATTGTGGTCAATTGTTAGAAAAAAGAAGTCAATAAAATGTTTGGCACAAAATATTTGAATGATGAGCATGATTGCAATGTTGTTAGTATGAACTCTTTGAATATCCATGATGCTAATGATATGGAAAGCCACAAGCTTGGGGATGCTATGTTTGATGAAGATGATGTTTTTAGTCCCCCAAGATTTGATGTGCAAATTTGTTATAATGATTGAATGCCTCTTATTTATGATGATGATAATGATGAAAGTGGATTCAGAGAGCTCATGACTTTATTTAATGATGAATCTACCATTTTGGATGAGGCTTCAATAGAATATGAGAACAAGGTCGCTATCTATGATGATTATGGTGATGACATGTATGCCATGTTGAGTAATTATACCCACGAAACTTGTCATCATGATTTTAATTTTCAATCTCATAATAGTTATTTTGTTGAGTTTGCTCCCACCACTATTCATGAGAATAAATTTGCTTATGTGGAGAGTAACAAAATTGCTATGCTTGTGTGTCATGAAAAGAATGCTTTATGTGATGGTTATATTGTTGAATTTCTTCATGATGCTACTGAAAATTATTATGAGAGAGGAACATATGCTTTTACATATCTCAACAATATCAAGTTTCCTCTCTATGTGTTGAAAGTTTTGAAGTTATGCATGTTTTGCCTTCCTATGCTAGTTGATTCTTGTTCCCATGAATTATTTGATCACAAAATCCCTATGTATAGGAAGTGGGTTAGGCATAAATGTGCTTGCCATGTGATTCATGATGCTCTTTTTCATGTTTCAGTTCTTATCTTTTATGCGAGCATCATTGAAATCATCATGCCTAGCTAAAAGGCATTAAAGAAAAGCGCTTGTTGGGAGACAATCCAACACTTTTTTCTACTGTTTTTGTGTGTTCACATGATTATGCTACTGTAGTAATCATGTTTTATTGTTTTTGTTTCAATAAAGTGCCAAGTAAAGCCTTTGGGATCATGCTGGGTGATAGTTGATTTGATTTTGCTGAAAAATAGAAACTTTTGGGCTCACGAAAATAACTCATTTTTAACAGAAGAGTGCTTTTGAGTTGATTCTTTATGCAGAAGATTAATATACAAATTTCTCATGTTGTCATAAATTTTTCATAATTTTTGGAGTAGCATAAGTATGGCTTGAGTACAGATTACTACAGGCTGTTCTGTTTTTGACAGATTCTGTTTTCAATGCATAATTTGCTTGTTTCCTTTTTTTTTATGGCTTATATTGGTCAATATATGTCGGGGGGAGACTGCCCGCCACGAACACCTATGGGGCCGGGGCCCCTTGTCTGTGCGGTACGAGGGCGGAGGGAGCACGGAGAGCAGATCGTGGCGAGCACGCAGGCGATCTTTACCCGAGTTCGGACGCGATGGACGCCAGAAACCCTACTCCTGCCTTGGTTTGTATTGAGCTCGGGAGCTTGAAGATCTACAGTATCAGCTACACCAAGCGCGAGAGTTGTCAAGGTTTCCCAACCGAACCGAACCGAACCCCCCCCACGTTGTGCATGGGCCTCCTTTTATAGTGCAAGGGTCACCGGCAGTGTCAGCGAGGAGAAAGGGGTAAAAATGTAAAAGAGGTGGTAGTTGGAGCAGTCTTGGGAACAGTGGAGCTACGGTCGTGAGCAAATGGTCGCTACCTACTTTGACGATGGGGACAAGGGCATTTAATGCCCGTCGCCGTCGACCCCAAAAGCTCCCGCCCTTGTGTCTCCGTCGCCACGGGCGATGGATCCACCACCGTGGAGTGCCACCGTGTCCCCAGCTGCACAGACCATCCGCCACGCAGCGTCCTGGAAAGGCCCTGTATGCACGCGTGGGCTGATGAGCTGAGCCAGCACACTGGCGCAATTCTCCGGCAAGCACCTTGCCGGGTCTTGACTTGCCGGCCCGGAGCTTGCCGGCTCAGAACTTGTCGCTCCCGGCCCTCGTCGGGACGCATATAGCGCCGAGGCGTGTCTTCTATGATGTAATCTTCTAGTCTTCTGGCGAGCTCCTCTTGCGGGGCCTTGCATGAGTGATGTAACCTTGAGCACAGAGCGGCCTTCCGGCAAACTCCGCTTGCCGGGTCTCGATCTTTGTCTTGTATACTTTGTCTTTGAATGGTTTGACATGGAGCGGGAAGGTCTTGGCGAGCACGTGGTAAACCCTGCCGGGAAGCTGCAACCGCCCATGCACAAGTTGGGGTCCGAGGTACCCCTACCTTAGTACACCGACAGAGCCCCGAACTGGGCCACACACGGTGCCGAGCGCTGTTGGGCCAGGCCCAAAACAGTGCACGGGCACACGCGGCCCACGGCGCGCCGAATCCACTTCCGCATCTGCCGCATCCCCCCGTAACGGCACGCGTCGATTGCGGCGTCGTGGGATGGGACGTGCCCACGTTCTTTAATGGGAAGAGCGAAACGCCCCCCACTTCCCCATAAAAGCAGAGGAAGCAGGAGCGGTTCCCCTCCTTTGCTTTCATTGCATCTTCTTCCTCCTCCAGAGATCCCCTTTGCGCTCCGCCTCCACATCTCCTCCGCCGTCTCTTGCGTCTGCTGGCGCCGCCGACTTTTCGTCCTCCTTGACCTAACTCTTGAGCAGAGAAACAGAGAGGAATTACGGGCATCTTATCTTCTAATTTGTAAGCCCTTGGGCCTTAGTTGTATTTAAAATATGTAATCCTCTCTATCATGTTTTTCATCCTCTATGGACTTGTACTAAACTAGGATGCTTTTAATGAAAAGAGGGGAACGCTTGTCGGACCGAGTCTTTTACTTGACTTCGTGCCTTGTATGTTCCCATCCTACGCTCTCGGGGAGCTTGCCGGCGTGAATACGCTTGCTGAGTCTTGGGACATCGGCAGCCAGCTGGCGGTGTTGCTTCCGCAAGCAACCTTGCCGGGCGATTCTGCAAGACTTGTGTTTGTTGAGCGGACTCGGAAACAAACCAAGGGCGAATCGGGCCACGACTGCTCCTCCGCGTCACGGGTTTTACAAGACACGTTCGTTCAAGGATGCAGCCCCGCTTTCCCGGTCCATGAGAGGATGCATGACGAGGATGAAAAACTTATCGATTCGCAGCTTTTGGTGCTATTATCCCGCAGGGAAGGAATCTTGGCACTTTCAGCCCCGGCAACTCCGGCCCGCCAAAATCCAGTCTTTGGTGTGCTCTTGGTTTCTCCTTGTTGCTGTAATTTCAGCCATGAAAACAGCTGAGATAGGTCTGCAACAGTTTCATTATTTACATGTATATGTATATAAATCCTTTTCGTGCGACTTTGCAATACGATGCCGTGCCTTGCCCTTCGTATGTTTATACTCACGCTGCTACGGAACTTGCGGTGCTAACACACTTGCTGAGTACGGAACATCAGCAGCCTTCTTTGGCGGTATTTTCTCCGGCAAGAAACCTTCTCGGGCCAGCTGCAAAGTCGCGCCGAGTTGTTGAGCGGACTCGAAACAAATCGAGGACTTAACTCAGCCGCGAGTTGGCTCCTCCGCGCACAAGTTTTCTCATCGAAGGGCATCTTCTGGCGGGGCTTGCTACGTTACACCCTCTACTTTACACCCTTTGTGCGCTTTTACCCTCGCTTCTAGGGAACTTGCGGCAAGGGCCCTTGCCGCGAAAGTCTTGAGAGTGAACAACTCGAAGCAGCCCCGGCAAGGTCTTACCGGCAAGCAACCTTGCATGACTAATCGCAACGCACTTAGCTTGCTGGCGGACTCGAAAACGAAACAAAGGCGCGACACTTGTTGCAGCTCACTTAAATCGTTGGCGTGCTCGAAAACAAGATAAGGGTGCGGCTATCCACGGGTAGGTTCCTCCGCGCGCATGGGTTTTGCGTACAAAGGACGAACGACGAGGAACATAACATAAAAAGCATGAAACTAAGGAGTGCTCGCACAAAAGCTCGGACGACTTAGCTTTTCTATTTCCAACAATCCGTCGAGGCCGTACTCCTCCCGATCCTTCCCCTTGTATGTTCTCGTCCTTACGCTTTCGGGAGCCCACCAACAAGAAACATGCTTGCCGAGCGCAGGCATCAATGACCACTGGCGGTGCAGCCCCGCGGAAGAACTTGTCGGGCTGGTTGCGGCGTGCTTTTATCGTCGAGTGGACTCAAGATGAACCGACGGCGCAACCCAACCACGATTCGACCCTTCGCGCCCGGGTCCCTCATACAGGTATGGATTCTCGGGGTACAACTTAAAAGTTTGGAGCTTGGCAATTTTCTTTGCCCTCTTGGCGGTGGACGGTCGGCGGGCTCGATGGCGCGTCCTCGACGGCAGCAAGGCGCTCGGGGAGACGCGCCTGCCGGAGTGAGCACCAGAGCTGCCGTCCTTGCCAGGCTTGATCTTTGGCTGGTCTGTCTTTGTTTCCTCGCACTTGCCGGTGGAGCTCGATGGCGCGTCCTCGACGGCAGCGCAGCGCTCCGGGGAGATGCGCTTGCCGGGGCGAGCGCCAGAGCTGTCCTTGCCGGACTTGGCCTTCTTCTTCCCCCGGGGAGCTTCAGCGGCAAGTGTATTCTTATCGGCCGCAGCTGCCGCATCCCGGTAGATCTTGTCGGCGCAGACAAGCGCATCCTTCTTGTCGCCGTGGGCGGTGATGGCGCTTATCGGCCCCGCATCTTGAGTACGTTGTAAGCATAATAGGAAGCTGCCATGAACTTGGCGAGGCGGGACGGCCGAGTATTCCATTGTATGGCAACGGAATATCGGCGACGTCGAAAGTGGCGCTTCGATCCTGAAATTGAGCTCCCGCCAAAGATCACCGCAGAGTGATCTTTCCTTGGGCTTGCTCCGTCCGGGTTGATTCCTTGAAAGAACCGGTCTCTTGAGCTCGCCATCCGGAATTTGGAGTTTCTTGATTACAGCAGAGGAGATCAAGTTCAGCCCGGCCCGCCGTCAACCAACATTTTGGTGACCTTGAGGTTGCGGATGGTGGGCGAGACCAGCATCGGCAAGCACCCGACCGCGGTGGTGCGGTCAGGTGATCCTCAAGATCAAAAATGATGGGCGTCTTGGACCATTTGAGGAACTGCTCGCGACTCCACGGGCGGCTCGCTGCATTCACCTCACGCACCCTTGCTTTAGCTGGCGGTGGGAGGTGTCGAGAGGCGCCACCGTCGACGCCACAGGATCTCCGTGGCCTTCGGAACTCCTGCTCGCTGTTATCCTCATCCTCCATGTCTTCGTCGTCGTCTTCTTCATCCTTGTCGCGCCCCGGGAGGTCGATCACCTTGCCGCTGCTTGGCCTGCCACGGCGTCCTCCCGGCCATTGAGCGGCCGCTTCTTGCTCGGTTCTCCTCCGCCACCTTGGGCCTTCTCCTTGTCGCGCTCTCGTACTCAGCTTTTTGCTGCTCGGCGAGATACTCGGCGCGCTTGCGATTGGAGAGATCGTGGCCCTTGGTGCGGTGGATTTTGCAATATTGCTTGTCGGAGCCGCCCCGCTTGTCGGTTGCCGCTTCTGAGGCGAGCTCCTTGCGGAGCAGCCAGCCTGTGTTTGCTTGGCGGGAGCCTCCTTGCGGACTTCTCAACGGCAAGCACCTCTTTCTTGTTCTTCTTTCGGTTGTTCCGCCACGGCTCTTCTTGCCGGGCGGCGTCGTCCGCCGCTTCCTCCTGCGCCAACATCCTCCCCGGAGTCTCCTCCTCTTCTTCAGCGTCTTATCGCTCACCGAGCATAGAGCTCACGACATCCCGAATCTTGGTCATCGCCATCTCTTCACGCATCGGGTGATTACGCGACGTTCGGTGGAACGCGCCGATAACCGCGGCGTGGTGGACATCGAGGATGTTGTCCGCACACGGTGAAGCGTTGGATATACTTGCGCAGGATTCTCCTTCCTTCGGGCCAAAATGTGGAGATCGCTCTCGGCGTGGGGTTTGTGGCCGCCAGTGAAGGCGCCAACAAACCGATGGCAAAGGTCTGCCTAAGAAGAAATGGAGCCTTCCGGCAAGTGCATAAGCCAGAACGAGCGTTCGCTTAAGCACGAAGCGGAAATAGTTCGCCGAAATCTTTCGTCGCGCCCGCAGCTGCACCGCGATGGTGTAGACACCGAGGAATTCGAGGTGCGTCTTGCCGTCGTATTTCTCCGGTACATCGGGCTTGAAATTCTTCATCTTTGGAGCCTTCGACGCCTGCGCTTCGCTGGTGAACGCAGCGCAGCCGCCGCGACGGCAAGTCGGCTGGTTCACCGGGCGCTTGGCGTCGACAACGCTTGTGTCTTCGGTTCGATTGTCGCCGAGCTTCTCGGCGGCTTCGATTGTGGTCCGGCGTCTTCTTGTCGCCGGTCGTCGAGGACTGGCGTTGATCCGTCGAGCCCGCGGATCCGGCGATGCCGTGGAGCCGTCGTCGGCGTTGTTCGGCGGGCGGCGTCTTTTGCTTGCGGCGGGGAGTGCGGTGGTTGCACCCGGCGGTCTTGTCGCCGTCGGCCCGTCTTCTCGGCTTCTGCGCGCCGCGAGGTCGCCGGCTGCTGTGAAGAGTCGTTGTTGGCGGCGGCGACCAGCTCGGATGGTAGCCCTCGATCCTCGGCCTTGTCGCGGCGGAGGGAAGTCGAGCGATTGCGCCCTTTGCGGCGCTTCTGCGGAGTGGAGGGGAGCGGGCGGCGGTGCGAGGCGGGATATGCTCGGACTCTAACGGCGTTAGAAGGAGCAAGGTCTGCCCGGCGCCTTCACTTTGCTTGTGTCCGGACGGTGGTCCGGAACATCCCGCGAGCCTCCGGTGTGTCCTGCCTCAAGAAAGCGGATACCACCTCTGTGGTATGGCGCTGCTGGGTTGTCGTCGTTGAGATGGACGCGGCGTGTCCACGGAGACCGAGGCGCGGTCATCCGTCTTGTCCTTGATCGGTGGCGCCGCGAGTGTCTCGCCGGCGACCACCCTTCAACGGCGTCTCCTCCGCCCACCGTTGGCTCGGTGGCGGCGGATGAGACGCAGACGAGCAGACCTCAACCTCCGAAGCCTTCTTCTTGGGGCCATGGCGCAATTGTTGATGAAGTTCTTGATGGCGGAGAGGTTGATGAAGAACGCACCAGCGTGAACGCCGGATCAGTCCGCACAACCTCGGCGCCCCTACCGGGCGCGCCAAGGATGCGGGGAGAGCGCCGCCACGAACACCTATGGGACCGGGGCCCTTATGCATCAGGCGATGCGAGGCGGAGGGAGCACGAAGAGCCGATCGAGCGAGCACGCGGGCGGTTTTACCGAGTTCGGACGCGATGGACGCGTAAAACCCTACTCCCGCCTTGGTTTGTATTGAGCTCGGGAGCTTGAAGATCTGATGTCGGCTACACCGCGCGAGAGTTGTCAAGGTTTCCCAACCGAATCAACGAACCCCCCCACGTTGTGCATGGGCCTCCTTTTATAGTGCAAGGGTCACCGACAGTGTCAGCGAGGAGAAAGGGGTAAAATGTAAAGAGGTGGTAGTTGGAGCAGTCTTGGGAACAGTGGAGCTACGGGCGTGAGCGATGGTCGCTACCTACTTTTGTGATGGGGACAAGGGCATTTAATGCCGTCGCCGTTGACCCCAAAAGCTCCGCCCTTGTGTCTCCGTCGCCACGGCGATGGATCCACCACCGTGGAGTGCCACCGTGTCCCCAGCTGCACTGACCATCCGCCACGTCCCCTGGAAAGGCCCTGGCGCGACGCATGGGCTGATGAGTGGGCGCGGGCACTGGCGCAATTCTCCCGGCAAGCACCTTGCCGGGTCTTGACTCTGCGGGCAGGGAGCTTGCCGGCTCTGTAACTTGTCGCTCCTCAGGCCCTCGTCGGGACGCATATAGCGCCGAGGCGTGTCTTCTATGATGTAATCTTCTAGTCTTCTGGCGAGCTCCTCTTGCTGTGGCCTTGCGTGAGTGATGTAACCTTGAGCACAGAGCGGCCTTCCGGCAAACTCCGCTTGCCGGGTCTCGATCTTCTGTCTTGTATACTTTGTCTTTGAACGGTTTGACATGGAGCAGGAAGGTCTTCGGCGAGCACGTGGTAAACCCTGCCGCGGGAAGCTGCAACCGCCCGTGCACAAGTTGGGGTACTGAGGTACCCCTACCTTAGTACACCGACAATATAAATTGTGGAAATGATATTCTATAGTAGGAATTGTGTGGAAACAATTATGAATCTTGTATTTGACAGTACCAAAAGTGAAATGGTTTGCTCTTTATCATACTAACCTATCTCACAAGGTTCCGTTAAGTTTTGTGCGATTGAAGTTTTCAAGTTTTGGGTGAGATGTCGATATGAGGAGAATACGGAGTGACAAGACCCTAAGATTGGGGATTCCCAAGGAACCCCCAAGGTAATGTTCAAGGAATATCCAAGCAAGTAAGCTTGGGGATGCCCGGAAGGCATCCCCTCTTTCGTCTCCAACATTATCGGTAACCTCACTCGGAGCTATGTTTTCATTCGTCACATGATATGTGTTTTGCTTGGAGCGTCATTTTATTTTGTTAGTATTTGCTTGATGTTATTTAGAATAATGTTTTGCATCTTTTATTTAAATAAAAATGTCAAGTATAGCCCTTGCCATGCTTATTTTGCAAGTATACACGGCTGTTTCAAAACAGAAAGTTTATCGATGTTGCAAAAATTCCCTAGAAAAGTAAGAATATGATAAAATGTTGGAACTTTTTAAAAAATAAGCTCTGTTAAATTTTCTACAGTGTGGTATTTTTTTCATATTTTTTGGAGTCTAAAAAGTATCAATACTCTTGCATTCTTTACAGACTGTACTGTTTTGGTAGATTGCTGTTATGTTTGCATTGTTTGCATATGCTTGCTTGTTTAATGATTCTATTTGAGGATAGGACTATTAAATATGCAGAGACATTTAGTATGCAATGTTGAATAATAATTTTTGTGGTTTGCTACATGCTACCTCTTGAGGTTGTGTTGGTTTTCCCTTGAAGAGGAAAGGGTGATGCAGCAAAGTAGCGTAAGTATTTCCCTCAGTTTTGAGAACCAAGGTATCAATCCAGTAGGACACGATGCACAAGTCACCGAATACCTGCACAAACAATCAAGAACTTGCAACCAACATGATAAAGGGGTTTTCAATCCCTTCACGGTCACTCGCAAAAGTGAGATCTGATAGAGATAGTAAAGTAAATATTTTTGGTATTTTTGGTTTATAGATTGGAAAGTAAAGATTGCAAAATAGTAGATCGGAAACTAGCAAGATGTAAACGAGATTCAATAATATGGAAAAGAGACCCGGGGTCCATAGGTTTCACTAGTGGCTTCTCTCGAGATATCATATATTATGGTGGGTGAACAAATTACTACCGAGCAATTGATAGAAAAGCGCATAATTATGATGACATCTAAGGCAATGATCATGAACATAGGCATCACGTCCGTGTCAAGTAGACTGACTCCTGCCTGCATCTACTACTATTACTCCACACATCGACCGCTATCCAGCATGCATCTAGAGTATTAAGTTCATAAAGAACAGAGTAACGCATTAAGCAAGATGACATGATGTAGAGGAATTAACTCAAGCGATACGATGAAAACCCCATCTTGTTATCCTCGATGGCAACAATACAATACGTGCCTTGCTGCCCCTACTGTCACTGGGAAAGGACACCGCAAGATTGAACCCAAAGCTAAGCACTTCTGCCGTTGCAAGAAAAACCAATCTAGTAGGCCAAACTAAACCGATAATTCAAAGAGACTTGCAAAGATATCAAATCATGCATATAAGAATTCAAAGAAGAACCAAATAATATTCATAGATAATCTTGATCATAAATCCACAATTCATCGGATCTCGGCAAACACACCGCAAAAGGGTATTACATCGAATAGATCTCCAAAAATGTCAAGGAGAACATGGTATTGAGAATCAAGAGAGAGACGAAGCCATCTAGCTAATAGCTATGGACCCGAAGGTCTGTGGTAAACTACTCACGCTTCATGGGAGAGGTAATGGTGTTGATGTAGAAGCCCTTCGTGATCGAATCCCCCTCCGACAGATCACCGAAAAAGGCCTCAAGATGGGATCTCATGGGTATAGAAGGTTGCCGCGGTGGAAAAGTGGTTTCGTGGATCTCCCTGATGTTTTTATTGTATCAGAGTTTATATAGGCGAAGGAACTAGGCCAGGGGAGCTACGAGGGGACCATGAGGGTGGGGGCGCGCCTACCCCCCTGGGCGCACCCTCCTTCCTCGTGGCTTCCTCGTTGCGTCTCCGACTTCATCTCCAAGTCTTCTGGTTTGCTTTCGGTCCAAGAAAGATCATCGTGAAGGTTTCATTCCGTTTGGACTCCGTTTGGTATTCCTTTTCTGCAAAACTCTAAAATAAGCAACAAAACAGAAACTGGCACTGGGCCCTCGGTTAATAGGTTAGTCCCAAAAATAATATAATAGAGCATATTAAAGCCCATTATACATCCTAAAACAGATAATATAATAGCATGGAACAATAAAAAATTATAGATACGTTGGAGACGTATCACTACAGTAGAGAATGATAAGGTTTTTGCATTGGTTTATACTAACTTATCTCACGAGGTCTTGTTGAGTTTTGTGTGGATGAAGCTTTTGAGATTTAGGAAAACAGTGATATGAGAAGAATTAAGGAGACACAAAAGCTCAAGCTTTGGGATGCCCAAGGCACTCCAAGATAATATTTCAAGAAGTCTCAAGCATCTAAGCTTGGGGAAGCCCCGGTAGGTCCCACCTTTCTTCATCAACAATTATCGGTTAGTATCGGTTTAGCCTAAGTTTTTACTTCTTCACATGAGTTGTGCTATGCTTGGAATGTCATTTTGTTTTGTTATGCTTGCTGTTTTAATAAAATACTTAGATCTGACAGTTTTTTCTTTTTAAATAAAATCGAGTCCTCAAATAGTTGCCAGGGAGGCTACGTAAGAGGCATTCACATCTCGTCAAAGAAGCTCTTTGCTATGGATTTGCTCTAGTGCTTCACTTATATCCTATGAGTAAATTGCTGAATAAATTGAATATCATGAAGTTAAAATTATATCATGCCTAGTGGTAGCTTCACATTGAGTTTAGAAAGTGAAAGCGTTTGGAGCTTGACAATCACAATATTGGTCATACAAGCAATTCACGAATAATTAGTATAAGGAAGAGAATTATCACATGCAAATACACTATCCTAGAAATCTTTTGTGATTGTGAGCCCCCATCAGAATGTTATATGCCAAAATTGTTGACATTGGACAAGGAAGACAATGTAATGATTTATGTTGGTTCATATTCACATAGAAGTTATATTGTCATAGATCCTTCAACATGTGGTGCTTGCCCCCTATCTTTGCTAGCCGAAAATTCCGTACCAAGTAGAGATACTACTTGTGCATCCAAAAACCCTTAAACTCAAATCTTTTTTGAGAGTCAACCATACCTACCTATGGATTGAGCAAGATCCTTGAAGTAAGTTGTCATCGGTGCAATAAGGCAATAAAAATTGCTTCTAAAAGTGTTAGATCATTTAGTGTAATAGAAAATTTTGAGCGTTGTACGAACTTGTGATGGCAAAGAATATAAGCGAAAGACTGCATAATAAATGTTGCTATCATTAGGGGTAATATAACATGACATTCTTTTGCACTAAGGGGTTGAGCATACAAACAAATAAGCGCATGGCAACCTCTGCTTCCCTCTGCGAAGGGCCTATCTTTTCCTTTATGTATTTACTTTTATGCAGGAGTGAAAATTTTCTTTCTATTCCTTTTTATTTTTCTCCTTTGGCAAGCATCATGTGGTGAGGAAATATCTAGGCACATATGTCCAGTTAAATATGGGTAACATGAGTTATTATTGTTGACATCACCCAAAGGTGAATACGTTGGGTGGCGAAATTATAAGCTCCTATCTTTCTATGTGGCCGGTTGAAACGTTTTGCTCATGTGTATGCGGTCAGTGTTAGCAATCATTGAAGACTATATGATGATTGAGTATGTGGAGCTCTTACTTAGACTCTGTTGAATAAGTTGAGTTGCAATTGCTCGGTGATTGAGAACATAGGTTGTTGAGTTTCAAGAGAATTCATTATTTGAACCTTAACATGTGAATTTGTTGCTACTATAACATGAGAAGTTTTATAAAAAAATTTGTTGTTATGATGCTAGGAGAAGTGATTGAAATTATCATTGATCAAACTTATGCACTTTGCTAGCATTCACACTTCATAAATTATTTCTTTTTTCGTTTACCTTCTCGAGGACGAGTAGGAATTAAGCTTGGGGTTGTTAATACGTCTCAAATATCTATAATTTATGAAGTATTCATGCCATTATATTATCATTCTTGGATGTTTTACAATCATTTTATAGCAACTTTAAATCATTTTTTGGGACTAACCTATTGACTCAGTGCCCAAAGCCAGTTGCTATTTTTTGCTTGTTTTTTACATCACAGGAAATCAATATCAAATGGAGTCCAAACACCGTGAAACTTCTTGTGGATTTTTGATGGACCAGAAGACATCCAATGGACCAAGGAAGCACCTGCGGGTGCCTCGAGGGGGGAAACATCCACCAGGGCGCGCTTGGGGGCCCAGGTGCACCCAGGTGGGTTGTGCCCACCTCAGGTGCCCCCTGAACCGCCTCTTCGCCGTATAAATTCCCAAATATTCCAAAACCCTTCGGGGTAGCCCTAGATTATAAGTTTTCCGCCACCGCAAGGCCTCTGTATCCACGAGATCCAATCTAGACCCCGTTCCGGCACCCTGCCGGAGGGAGGAATCATCACCGGTGGCCATCTTCATCATCTCGGCGGCCACCATGATGAGGAGGGATTAATCCACCCTCGGGGCTAAGGGTTTGTACCAGTAGCTATGTGTTTAATCTCTCTCTCTCTCTCTCTCATGTTCTTGAGATGCCATGATCTTGATGTATCGCTGGCTTTGTTAATATAGTCGGATCATATGGTGTTTTCCCCTCTCTATCTTGTTGTGATGAATTGAGTTTTTCCCTTTGAGATTCCGTTGTTATCGGATTGAATATTTTATTGATTTGAGAACACTTGATATATGTCTTGCAATTGGATAATCGTGGTGGCAATGGGGTATCGTATTGATTCACTTGATATATGTTTTGGCACTCAACTAGCGGATTCCCACGGTGACATTGGGGGTAATCTATGCATAGGGGTTGATGCACATTCTCGTCTTTTGTTTCTCCGGTAGAAATCTTGGGGCACTCTTTGAAGTTCCTTGTGTTGGATTGAGTATTATGAATATGAATTTGCTTTGGTGTTATTTTAGTATGAACTCTAGGATAGATCGAACGGAAAGAATAGCTTTGTATTATTTTAGTATGAACTCTTGAATAGAACAACAAGAATAGCTTTGAGGTGGTTTCTTACCCTGCGAACAATTTATTGTTATGTTCTCCGCTAGATAGAAACTTTGGAGTGATTCTTCATCGCACTTTGAGGGTTGGTTATATGATCCAATTATGTTAGCATTGTTGAGAAATTGCACTAGTTGAAGTATGCCCCCTAGGCCTCATTTTCAAGCATTTCAATACCGTTTTTGTTCCCGTTTACTATTTGCTACCTTGCTGTTTTTATTTATTCAGATTATAAACATATATTTCTACCATCCATATTACACTTTTATCACCATCTCTTTGCCGAACTAGTGCACCTATACAATTTGCCATTGTATTGGGTGTGTTGGGGACACAAGAGATTTCTTGTATTTGGTTGCAGGGTTGCTTGAGAGAGAGGCTATATTCATCCTACGCCTCCGATGCATTGATAAACCTTAGGTCATCTACTCGAGGGAAAATTGCTATTGTCCTACAGAACTCTGCGCTTGGAGGCCCAACACGTGTCTACAAGAATAAAGTTGTGGAGTAGACATCAATCAATAGTTGGGTTGCGCAGCTCCTGTGCTTGCCTCCTACGTTTCGCTTTGTTCGGCTAGGTGTGCAAAGGGAGAACCACTGTGAGTGTACTTCCAGCTGAAATTGTTAAGCGCCTCAGTGGAAAGCCGAAAACTGACTGTCAAAACAAGTGTAAACTGGTCGGTGATACGATGACCGTGTCAAACTATAGATCGGTAGAGTTCACCCGTGTTAGACAATGAGCCTTTCACAAAACTGGCCGAAGTGTTAATGGCTTGAATTCATGTACACCCAAAAATTTAACCATATTCTTATTAAGTAAAATTTGGCCAGAAATATTTTTTTAGCTATATGAGGTTATTTATTATCTCAGTTTCTTTTCTGTCTTCTGTTTTCCAAAATTGTCCAGCCCATAGAAGATTATTTTTGTAAAATATTATGGGCTTTGGCAGTTCTCCTAGATCAATTCATTATATTTTAAATAATAGTAGGAAATATTTTCATAATAAAAGTTTTCCCTAGAATAATTCTGTTAATAGCATTTTTAACCTTTGAAATACTTCTGTTGCACTGCAATCATTTTAAATAAGTTTTTAAAAATTCCACAAAAAATATGTGAGGTCATGTGATGCCTATATATCACTTTTATGCAAAGACCTAACTTGGTCTTTTGAAGTTTTTGAGTGAAACATCCTCTTTTCAGTTTTGTCCCATTCTTGAGTTACAACTACAACCCTAATTTTCCTACTCTATTAATTCTGAAATTTTTGCATCTCATAGTCCGTCCAACCAAAACCTTAAGTCCAGAAGATTAGCTTCATTTGCATCTTTTCAGTCCACCAAATATTCCTCTGAAGTTTCTGTCCAAAACTAAATTCTGGTAAAACTTGCACTAACAAGTTCCTCTTTTTTCCCAACTAACTCTCCCATCATCTCTATCATTCAAATAGAATCCACCCCGCCAATTCCCAAATCTAAAAAGATATTCTAGGTCACCCTAGCATTCTGTCGAACATCTCATGTGCATGATAGAAATGTTGCCACTTCCTAAGCCACACTGGAAACTTGGTCATTTGGTCAAACGAACATGTCCATCATCTTCACAAGACCAAGAGAAGCCATCCTACAAAATCTCAACACCAGAAGATCTCTCTAGGTAGCCCTGGCATTTTGTCGAACGCTCAGCGTGCACGTCCAGAGTGTGGCTAGAGCGCCTGTACAGCAGCCAGGGGCATCGGGCTACTGCCGTGTCTCTGCTGCTTCCCTCGCTCGCCCTAGCCCTCATCTAGATCGACTCGACCACCTGGAAGCCTGCTGCCAGCCAGCCTTGGCCGCTGGCGCCGGTCACCGCCGTCCACACCGACCAGAGCCGCCACCCGACGAGTCTCGCTCGGCCACGTCTCCACCCGAACCGCCTCGCCTTGATTGCCAACGTCTTGAGCTCATACGCAGCTCACCGACCACACAAAAGCCACACCAGCCACGCCACGTCCTCGCCACCGCCCTCGTCTGCCATTAATGGCCGCCGCCGCAGTGCGCTGTGAACGACACCGCCCGAGGCGCGTGGCACGTCTTCGAGCTAGCCAGCGCGCCCTTGCATCACTGCCAGATGTGGCCGCCCACACCAACCAGCCACCAACCTCAACGGCGTCGCCTGCCGCCGTAATGATCGCCGCCATCGTGCCTATCCTCGGGACACCGCGGAACCGCCTTCCTAGCGCTACAAAAAGGGCCCCGAGCTCGCTCCTCTATCACCACCACTCCTCCATCCCCCATAAGCCCCCCGAGGTAGCCAAGCTACTGGAGGTGGCCGTCTTCTCCCTCTCCGGCAGCTACGGCCACCGCTATTGTACGGATGGTTCCGACGCCGTCCGACTCTCCCTCTCCTAGATTTCTTCACCACTAGCCTCCTTGAGCACCCATTGATGCATCCCCGCGCTCAATTTTTCTCGGGAGCCACCTTGGGCGACACGCCCAATTCGCCTCCGCTGGAGGTATTCGGGAGACCTCACCGCCGGCGGCACTGTCCACCCCGGCAACCAAGGAGAGTACCCACGGGACCACCTCAACCTCCCGAGCTCATGGGTGGCCTCGGTTTTCCGAACGATGCCGCCGTTTGTCGTCAAGCCTCGCTAGAGCGGCGCCTTTGTTCGGCCAGAGGAGAAGACGCAGGCGGCTGACCAGTCAAACCTGACTTGTGGGTCCGTGAACCCATTGTCAGCGACTCCCACGTCACCGCGTGCTGACTTAAGTGAATGCGTATTTTGGGAAGTACGTCTCCTCTCCTGGAAAGCGTATTCTAGCCCGAACCGTTTTCTTTTTCTGTTTTATTTAAAATCACAATTTTGACTACCTCTAGTTTTTAAACCACAACTCCAAATGACTTGATTCTTTTACCCTCAATCTTTAAATTTCATCTAGTTTATTTTACTATTTAAAAAATCCAAACAACTTTTTAGCACTATTTTTGCTTTATGTGGTAATTGAAATATTTTGAAAATAGGAAAATGGAGGGGAGATAAAATTTTCAAAGTTTTGGAGTGCACCCAATCTTTTTGCAAGCTCAAGGCAAGCATCTTGAATACATGATATGGTGAATGCATAATTGTTTGTTGGCAAGTATAATTGAACTATGAATATGTTGAATTCATATAGAATTTGCATATTATTAGTCATACATGCATGATCCTCTTGATGGTATTTTATCTTCATTTAAACATGAAGTATAATGGAGTATGGTTATTTTCACGTGCCATATATGCCTATGTTGGTCCAGGCTAATTTGTAGGAAGAATCAATCACGAGAAAAGTGACTGTGAGATTGAAATCTCGTTGTGACGAGAATGATTAGTGAGGGTATGTTGGGACATACCAGGTGGTGACCCTGTTGGGTACTACCAAAAAAATTATTATGCTAACCACTACAAGAAAATTTAAACCTCCTGAGTCGATTGTAGATCGAGTCTTGCTCCGATAACCCCCATACTGGTTTCGTGCTACCACTTGTCCGCGCCACAGGTAGGGTATGGTTCAGGAATTTGTTAACCCCTTTCCCTGCACACACCGTAAAGAGAGGCGACGATGAAGTTTTCTAGGTACCGGTTATAATGCTAGTCTTCGGGTCAGGGGGCGTGGGTGTATCCGGCTGGGCCGAGAGGGGGGGCACCCCTTGTATTCCGCGCGTGTTAATAGTGATCCCATGCTAATCGAGACAATGGTCTCCCCACCTTAGAGTTTCTCTTGAACGATGCTTTGGGTGATTCCTGGCATCTGGAAAGTTAATCTGGTGTGCGTTGGTTAGGTGTGTTTCCAACCCAAAGGCCGTAATGGGAATTAGTTAGCTTCTTGGTGTTGGCTAGAGAAATCCTATACATGTGGGTAAAGAGTACACCCTTTACAGAGTCATATCTATTCGAATAGCCGTGTCCGCGGTTAAGGACTACAGTTTGGGTTGCTCAAGCGTCGGCCTTGAAGGAAATATGCCCTAGAGGTAATAATAAAGTTGTTATTTTATATTTATTATTCATGATAAAGGTTTATTTTTCATGATAAAGGGAACTTCAAGATGAATGGCAAACAAGTTGCTGCTCCCATGAAGAAACCCAAAGCAAGACCCAAGCCTGAAACTGAGTGCTTCTATTGAAAAGGAAATGTTCATTCGAAGCGGAATTGCCCCAAATACTTGGCGGATAAGAAGGATGGCAAAGTGAACAAAGGTATATTTGATATACATGTTATTGATGTGTACTTTACTAGTGTTCATAATAGCCCCTGGGTATTTGATATCAGGTCAGTTGCTAAGATTAGTAACTCGAAACAGGAGTTGCAAAATGAACAGAGACTAGTTAAGGGCAATGTGACGATGTGTGTTGGAAGTGATTCCAAGGTTGATAAGATCACGATCACACACTCCCTCTACATTAGGGATTAGTGTTGGACCTAAATAAATGTTATTGTGTTTGCGTTGAGCATGAATATGATTGGATCATGTTTATTGCGATACGATTATTTATTTAAGTCAGAGAATAATTGTTGTTCTGTTTACATGAATAAAACCTTCTATGGTCATACACCCAATGCAAATGGTTTATTGAATCTCGATCGTAGTGATACACATATTCATAATATTGATGCCAAAAGATGCAAAGTTGATAATGATAGTGCAACATATTTGTGGCACTGCCGTTTAGGTCATATTGGTGTAAAGCGCATGAAGAAACTCCATGCGGATGGACTTTTGGAATCACTTGATTATGAATCATTTGATACTTGCAAACCATACCTCATAGGCAAGATGACTAAAACACCGTTCTCCGAAACAATGAAGGGAGCTAATGACTTATTGGAAATCATACATACCGATGTATGCGGTCCGGTGAGTGTTGAAGAACGCAGCGGGTATCGTTATTTTCTGACCTTCACAGATGATTTGAGTAGGTATGGGTATATCTACTTAATGAAACACAAGTCTGAAACATTTGAAAAGTTCAAAGAATTTCAGAGTGAAGTGGAGAATCATCGTAACAAGAAAATAAAGTTCCTATGATCTGATCACGGAGGCGAATATTTGATCACGGAGGCGAATATTTGAGTTACGAGTTTGGACTTCATTTAAAACAATGTGGAATAATGTCACAACTCACGCCACGTGGAACAGCACAGGGTAATGGTGTGTCTGAACATCATAACCGTACTTTATTGGATACGGTGCATTCTATGATGTCTCTTACCGATTTACCACTATCGTTTTGGGGTTATGAATTAGAGACAGTCGCATTCACATTAAATAGGGCACCATCTAAATTTGTTGAGATGACACTGTATGAACTATGGTTTGGCAAGAAACCTAAGCTGTCGTTTCTTAAAGTTTGGGGTTGCGACACTTATGTCAAAAGGCTTCAGCCTAATAAGCGCGAACCCAAACCAGAGAAGTGCATCTTCATAGGATACCCTAAAGAAACTATTGGGTACACCTTCTACTACAGATCCAAAGGCAAGGTCTTTGTTGCTAAGAATGGGTCCTTTCTAGAGAAGGAGTTTCTCTCAAAAGAAGTGAGTGGGACGAAAGTAGAACTTGATGAGGTAATTATACCTTCTCTTGAATTGGAGAGTAGCACATCAGAGAAATCCATTCCCGTGATGCCTACACCAACTAGAGAGGAAGCTAATGATGATGATCATGAAACTTCGGATCAAGTTACTACTGGACTTCGTAGGTCGAACAAAGCACGTTCCGCAGCAGAGTGGTACGGTAATCTTGTCCTAGAAGTCATGTTATTAGACCATGGGGAGCCTACGAACTAGAAAGAAGCTATGATGAGCCCAGATTACGATAGATGGCTTGAGGCCATGAAATCTGAGATAGGATCCATATATGAGAAAAAATTGTGGACTTTGGTGGACTTGCCCGATGATCGGGAAGCCATAGAGAACAAATGGATCTTCAAGAGGAAGATTGATGCTGATGGTAATGTTACTGTCCACAAAGCTCGACCTGTCGCAAAAGGTTTTCGAAAAGTTCAAGGAGTTGATTAAGATGAGACTTTATCACCCGTAGCGATGCTTAAGTCCGTCCGAATCATGTTAGCAATTGCCACATTTTATGATTATGAAATCTGGCAAATGGATGTCAAAACTGCATTCCTTAATGGATATCTCGAAGAAGAATTGTATATGATGCAACCAGAAGGTTTTGTCAATCCTAAAGGTGCTAACAAAGTGTGCAAGCTCCAGCGATCCATCTATGGACTGGTGCAAGCATCTCGGAGTTGGAATATATGCTTTGATGAGGTGATCAAAGCATATGGTTTTATACAGACTTATGGTGAAGACTATATTTACAAGAAAGTGAGTGGGAGCTCTGTAGCATTTCTGATATTATGTGGATGGTATGTTGCTGATTGGAAATGATATAGAATTTTTGGATAGCATAAAAGGATACTTGAATAAGAATTTTTCAATGAAAGACCTCGGTGAAGCTGCTTACCTATTGGGCATCAAGATCTATAGAGATAGATCAAGAAGCTTGATAAGATTTTCAATGAATACATACCTTGACAAGATTTTGAAGGAGTTCAAAATGGATTAGTCAAGTAAGGAGTTCTAGCCTATATTGTAAGGTGTGAAGTTGAGTAAGACTCAAAGCATGACCATGGCAGAAGATAGAGAGAGAATGAAAGTCATTCACTATGCCTCAGCCATAGGTTCTATAAAGTATGCGATGTTGTGTACCAAGCCTGTTGTGTACCTTGCCATGAGTTTGGCAAGGGGGTAAAATAGTGATCCAGGAGTAGATCACTAGACATTGGTCAATATTATCCTTAGAGAACTAAGGAAATATTTTTAGGTTATGGAGGTGATAAAGAGTTCGTCGTAAAGAGTTACGTCGATGCAAGATTTTACACCGATCCAGATGACTCTGAGTCTCAATCTGGATACGTATTGAAAGTGGGAGAAATTAGCTAGAGTAGCTCCATGCAGAGCATTGTAGACATAGAAATTTGCAAAATACATACAGATCTGAATGAGACAGACTCGTTGACTAAACTTCTCTCACAAGCAAAACATGATCACACCTTAGTACTCTTTGGGTGTTAATCACATGGCGATGTGAACTAGATTATCGACTCTAGTAAACTCTTGGGGTGTTGGTCACATAGCGATGTGAACTATGGGTGTTAATCACTTGGCTATGTCAACTAGGTTATTGACTCTAGTGCAAGTGGGAGACTAAAGGAAATATGCCCTAGAGGCAATAATAAAGTTGTTTTTCCTGCTAGAATTGTATTGCTCAGAAACCTTAATACATGTGTGAATACAGATACCAACACCGTGTCCCTAGTGAGCCTCTACCAGACTAGCTCGTTGATCAAAGATGGTTAAGGTTTCCTAACCATGGACATGAGTTTTCATTTGATAACGGGATCACATCATTAGGAGAATGATGTGATGATAAGGTCCATCCATTAGCTTAGCATAATGATCGTTCAGTTTTATTGCTATTGCTTTCTTCATGTCAAATACATATTCCTTCGACTATGAGATTATGCAACTCCCAGATACCGGAGGAATGCCTTGTGTGATATCAAACATCACAATGTAACTAGGTGATTACAAAGATGCTCTACAGGTATCTCCGAAGGTGTTTGTTGAGTTGGCATAGATCGAGATTAGGATTTGTCACTCCGAGTATCGAAGAGGTATCTCTGGGCCCTCTCGGTAACACACATCATAAGCTTGTAAGCAAATGACTAAGGAGTTAGTCACAAGATGATGTATTACAGAACAAGGAAAGAGACTTGCCAGTAACGAGATTGAACTAGGTATAGAGATACCGATGATCGAATCTTGGACAAGTAACATACAGGGAACTACAGATGTTGTCATAACGGTTCGACCGATAAAGATTTTCATAGAATATGTAGGAGCCAATATGGGCATCCAGGTTTCGCTATTGGTTATTGACCCGAGAGGTGTCTCAGTCATGTCTACATAGTTCTCGAACCCGTAGGGTTCGCACGCTTAACGTTCCATGTCGATTTGGTATTATATGAGTTATATGGTTTGGTGACCGAATGTTGTTTGGAGTCCTGATACGTCTCCAACGTATCTATAATTTTTTTTGTTCCATGCTATTATATTATTAGTTTTGGATCTTTTATATGCATTTATATGCTATTTTATATGATTTTTGGGCCTAACCTGTTAACCTAGAGCCAAGTGCCAGTTTCTGGTTTTTTCCTTGTTTTTGAGTTTTACAGAAAAGGAATATCAAACGGAGTCCAAACGAGCTGAAAATTTACGGTGATTTTTTATGGACCAGAAGAAGCCCCCGAAGCAAAAGAGTTGGGCCAGAAGAGTCCCGAGTCAACCACGAGGGTGGAGGGCGCGCCCTACCCCCTGGGCGCCCCCCTACCTCGTGGCTGACTCGGGGACCCCCCTGACAAGAAACCGACGCCAAAAATTCCTATAAATACAGAAACCTCCGAAAGGAAACCTAGATCGGGAGTTCCGCCGCTGCAAGCCTCTGTAGTCACCAAAAACCAATCGGGACCCGGTTCCGGCACCCTGCCGGAGGGGGGATCCATCACCGATGGCCATCTTCATCATCCCGGTGCTCTCCATGACGAGGAGGGAGTAGTTCACCCTCAGGGCGGAGGGTATGTACCAGTAGCTATGTGTTTGATCTCTCTCTCTCTCTCTCTCTCTCTCTCTTGTGTTCTTGATTTGGCACGATCTTGATCTACCTCGAGCTTACTATTATAGTTGGATCTTATGATGTTTCTCCCCCTCTACCTTCTTGTAATGGATTGAGTTTTCCCTTTGAAGTTATCTTATCGGATTGAGTCTTTAAGGATTTGAGAACACTTGATATATCTCTTGCATGTGCTTATTTGTGGTGACAATGGGATATTCACATGATCCACTTGATGTATGTTTTGGTGATCAACTTGCGGGTTCTGTGACCTTGTGAACTTATGCATAGGGGTTGGCACACGTTTTCGTCTTGACTCTCTGGTAGAAACTTTGAGGCACTCTTTGAAGTTCTTTGTGTTGGTTTGAATAGATGAATCTGAGATTGTGTGATGCATGTTGTATAATCAAACCCGCGGATACTTGTGGTGACATTGGAGTATCTAGGTGACATGAGGGTTTTGGTTGATGTGTGTCTTAAGGTGTTATTTTAGTACAAACTCTAGGGTTGTTTGTGACACTTATAGGAATAGCCAAGTAGATCGATCAGAAAGAATAACTTTGAGGTGGTTTCGTACCCTACAATAATCTCTTCGTTTGTTCACCGCTATTACTGACTTTGGAGTGACTCTTTGTTGCATGTTGAGGGATTGTTATATGATCTAATTATGTTATCATTATTGAGAGAACTTTGTAGGATCGTTGAAGGCAAGAGTGTCTAGAGGGGGGGGTGATTAGACTACTCGACAAGATAAAAGTTTAGCCTTTTGATTAGGGCAAGTTTTTAGCAAGTTCACAATGATGAGCAAGTCAAGTATCATGCATACAAGTCGAGCAACATACTACACATGCAATTCTAGAGTATGGGCAGCGGAAAGTAAATTGCATAAGTAGTAAGGGAGAGATTGTGAAGAGCAAACGCAATTTGGAGACACAGAGATTTTCTCGTGGTTCCGATAGGTGGTGCTATCGTCAATCCACGTTGATGGAGACTTCAACCCACGGAGGGTAGCGGCTGCGAGAGTCCACGGAGGCTCCACCCACGAAGGGTCCACGAAGAAGCAACCTTGTCTATGCCATCATGGCCTACGTCCACGGAGGACTAGCCTTACTCGGGGTAGATCTTCACGAAGTAGGCGATCTCCTTGCCCTTACAAACTTCTTGGTTCAACTCCACATCTTGACGGAGGCTCCCAAGCGACACCTAACCAATCTAGGAGGCACCACCCTCCAAAAGGTAATAGATGGTGTTGGTGATGATGAACTCCTTGCTCTTGTGCTTCAAATGATAATCTCCCCAACACTCAACTCTCCTCACTGATTTGGCTGTGGTGGAAGAAAGGATTGAGTGGAAAGCAACTTGGGAAGGCTAGAAATCAAGTTTCATATGGTGGGAGTGGAGCAACTTGATCTCAACACAAGGGTAGGTAGTTTTCTTCTCGAAATGTAAGGTAGGAGTGGTAGTTCTTTCGATGGCTCTCTCCACGAGCGAAGAGGAGGTGGAGGGTATTTATAGCCTCCACACAAAATCCAACCGTTACACATTTGACCAATCTCGGTCAGACCGAAGTTGACAACTCGGTGAGACCGAAAGTTCAAATCTTGTGAATGTTGGGATTTTCGGTGGGACCGAAAATACAATCTCGGTTAGTCCGATTCTTCCAAAGTCTAGGGTTTGCCATTCTCGGTGGGACCGACTTTCTCACCTCGGTGACACCGATTTGAGTACAGAAGGTTACAGAAGCTTGGCAACACCAATTTCGGTATGACCGAGTTTGGAATCGGAAAATCCGAAATTATTAGGGTTTGGGTATATGGTGAGGTGGTTCATCTCGGTGTGGTGAGTTTATGGAATCGGTGGGACCGAGATTACTTATGGGTTTATGTTGGAATGAAAGATTGCTGATAGTTTGAGAGATAAATCACTAAGCACTTGAGCAAACGGATCATCATCATAACCTCATCCCTTTTAATAGTATTGGCTTTCCTATGGACTCAATGTGATCTTGGATCACTAAACCAAAAATAGAGTCTTGAGCTTTTGCCAATCCTTTCCTTAGCATCCTAGGGGTCCACCTTTCTAGTCCTTTTGCCATGCGAGTGATTGACTTTCCTGAAACATACTTGATGAAAGCATTAGACCAACCACAAAGTATGTTGTCATTAATTACCAAAACCACCTAGGGAGCAAATGTGCTTTCAATCTCCCCCTTTTTGGTAATTGATGGCAACACACAAAATAAGATATCAAAGCTTACTAAAAGAAAGACAGGATTATCATTAAAGCTTTGACAAACATGTAGTACACAGGCTCCCCCTACAAGTGTGCAGGATTTTAGACTTTTGGTTTTGGACTACCACAAGCACACATGAGAGAAAAGCAAGATGTGCTACATGCAGCTTGGCTATATGCATCAGAGCAGATGAGGATAAATGAGTGATGATGCATATGTGCATGGTGATTTCTTGCAAACAAGTATTCACAAGCAAGTCACCATCATGCACATTCTGCAAGATGCATATACTTACCTTGGAGTTCCTTGGCATTGTACCTGAAGAAATAAACTTGAGAAAACAAGGTTAGATAACACAAGAGTAGTTCTTCAACCAATAGCAAGAACATCAAGAGTACCAAGCCAGGGATGACATGTATAAAGAGTGTCTCATGTTGAGCACTAGCTTGAGTCAGCCAACATGTCTCCCAAGACTAAAAGATTTTCAATGAGCTCTGAAAGATTTTGCTTTTCATAAGATACCAATTGTGCTTTTCATAGGATACCAATTTTGAGAGCAGGAGAAGCAAAAATCAAAAGAATAATGCCAAATGTGTTATCATAGTGAAATATGGCAAAGCTTTGATGTGATCCTCTCCCCCTTAAGGTAAGATTGTTTTCTTCTCCTTTAAATTTTCTTTTCTCCTTATCCTCCAATCTCCCCTAAGCTCCCCTAAATCTTCTCCCTTTGACATCAAGTGCCGAAAAGGACAATAAACCGGAAGGGCGGGAAAGATGGAAGGAAGGAAATGGGATCCTTAAGAATCACAACTTGTCCAATAAGAAACATGCAGAATAAATCATTTAGTGGAACTGCAGAAGATGATATCCTGGGGAATGTAAATCGGAGACACCGAATTGACATGGATCGGTGAGTCTGAAAGTCAGAGACTTAGGGCAGATCCTTTTTCGGTCAGACCGAAGGTTTTAAGTCGGTGACGCCGAGTTTAATTCCAAGGAAATATAGAAATAATTCAGCTCACTTTGCAAGGAATGTTTCAAAAGATTTGCAATGAATTTGTAAATGATTTTCAGGGAATTGAGTAGAGCCAAAAAGATATACACAAGAACAGAAGAAACAGAAATGAAAGAGATTGCTAGATGAAGTTTGTTTTTTTTTGAAAGAAAAGCAAGAAAACTCAATGAGAAAAGCAGAGAAACTCCAAAACATATGTACTTCATCTAGACAGGGGTCGGCGACTAGGTCACCTATGTTTGAGTATATTGACTTAGGAGTCAAATGAGAACATTTGATCATAGGTCATACTCATCGTTTAAGCTCAAAATGGGGTTGCCATTTTTCGATTAAGCATTTGATGTGATCACATCTTATGAAGCTGCTTGTACTCATGTCTTTGAGCAAAGCTTCTTCAAGATGTGAAAAACATACCTTGGGCTTGTTGTTGCTTGTGCTCATGTAGGTGAACTTGATGTTGATGCTCATAGAATGTGAAGTTGGAGAACCATTTCCAATTGTATAGTTCATCTTCCTACATGGGTTAGGCAAGCAAGGAAATACTCAAGAATATCCAAGATGACAAGAGTGAAGTACTAGAAGTATATGGTGTCAAAAAGGATATGTGGAATTTTGTTCCTTGAACTCAACATCCCAAAGGGCTAGATACTTGGTCAATGACAAGATTACTCATGATTTGAGTGTGTGTGATAATCTTGTTGAATGTAGACCATCCAAGTACCTGCAAGGAGTTAGATGCAATACAGGGGGGCAAATGTGTCCAAGACATATGATCATCATCATAAGAGAAATATCAAGGATTAGTCAATTAGGCTCATGCCTTGCATGCATCAATGGAGTTTTCACTCCAAGTTTGAAGCATCAATGATGTTCAACTCACTCCTTAAGCGACAAAACACTTTCTCATCAAGTGGTTTTGTGAAGATATCTGCAAGCTGTTTGTCAGTACGAACATGCTTAAGATCAATGTCACCCTTAGCAATATGATCACGAATAAAATGGTGACGAACTTCAATGTGTTTCGTGCGAGAGTGTTGCATGGGATTGTGTCCAATCTTAATCGCACTCTCATTGTCACAAAGCAAAGGAACATGTCTCGCATGTATCCCATAATCCTTAAGCGTTTGTGTCATCCATAGCAACTGAGCACAACACGAACCAGCAGCAATATATTCTGGCTTGGCAGTAGATAATGACACTGAATTTTGTTTCTTGGATGACCAAGATACAAGGGATCGACCGAGAAATTGACACGTAGCCGAAGTTGACTTTCTATCAATCTTGTCTCCGGCATAGTCCGAGTCGGAATAGCCAACAAGATCGAAAGAGGCCCTCTTAGGATACCAAATGCCAAAGTTAGGTGTGTGTATCAAATATCTCACAATTCTTTTAACAGCCTTAAGATGACATTCTTTAGGGGCTGCTTGATATCGAGCACACATGCATACACTCAACATTATGTCAGGACGAGAAGCACAGAGATATAGTAGAGAACCAATCATGGATCGATAAACCTTTTGATCAACAGGTTCTCCATCTTTAGTCAAGTCATTATGTCCACTAGTAGGCATGGGGGTTCTCATACCTTTGCTCTCCTGCATGTTGAACTTCTTGAAGAGATCCTTAGTGTACTTTGTTTGTGAGACAAAAGTACCCTCCTTAGATTGCTTGATTTGCAACCCAAGGAAGAACTTGAGTTCACTCATCATGGACATCTCATACTTCTCCGACATAAGCTTTCCAAACTTCTCACTAAAATGAGGGTTAGTTGAACCTAAGATAATATCATCAACATATATTTGGCACACAAATAGTTCACCATCAACCCTTTTCGTGAATAGCGTTGAGTCAATTTTTCCAGTCTCAAATCCTTTTTCAAGAAGAAAGCTAGTCAAGCATTTGTACCAAGCTCTAGGGGCTTGTTTAAGACCATAAAGAGCTTTGTGCAATTTGTAAACATGATTAGGCTTTTTAGGATTCACAAATCCGGGAGGTTGTTTCACAAATACTTCCTCCTCAATTTCTCCATTTAGGAAAGCACTTTTAATGTCCATCGATAGAGAGTAATGTCATGGTGGTTGGCATAAGCAAGAAGAATGCGAATGGACTCAAGTCTAGCAACGGGGCATAGGTCTCACCATAGTCCATACCTTCGACTTGTGTGTAACCTTGTGCTACTGAGGCGAGCCTTGTTGCGGATGACTTGTCCATCTTCATCTTGCTTGTTCCGAAACACCCATTTGGTTCCAATGACGTTTTGGTCATCATTGGGCTTCTCTACCAAAGTCCAAACGTTGTTCCTCTCGAAGTTGTGTAGCTCTTCATGCATAGCGTTCACCCAATCCGGGTCTTCAAGTGCTTCTTCTACCTTCATAGGTTCAAGACTAGAGATAAATGAGTAGTGTTCACAAAAGTTAGCTAAACGAGTTTTAGAGCGAGTGATTCTCCCGGAGTCGATGTCATTCATCATTTGTTCCACGGGATGGTCCTTCTTGACTCTTGCTCGAACTCGGGATAGCTTTTGTCGTGGTCGTGGCTGAGCTTCCTCATCGTCCTCATCTTCTTCTTCATCATTGTTGTTGGTGTTGTCTTGAGGTGGTGGAGAAGGAGGTTGCGGTGGATCTTCTTGTCGCACTTCCTCATCTTGGTGAGTTCCACTTGTGGAGGCCTCCATGTTGCCTTGAGGTTCATCTCTCCGTGAGGTAGGGGGCTCCACATATGTAGATGAGGTACTCTCCTTCACTTCCATGGGACGATCTTTCCAATGGATAAATCTTGAATGGCTTCCGATGGGTCCTTGTCTCCTACATCAATAGGCATTTGCTCTACTTGCGAGCCATTAGATTCATCAAACTTCACATCTACCGTCTCTTCAACCTTTCGGGTGAAATTATTGTAGACACGGTAGGTGTGAGAGTTTGATCCATAACCGAGAAAAAGCCTTCATGAGTTTTAGGAGCAAATTTAGACCGACGATGCTTATCAAGGATATAGCATTTTGAACCAAAGACACGAAAATATCCCACTTAGGGTTTGTTACCGGTAAGGAGCTCGTATGAAGTCTTGCCGAGGAGCTTGTGAAGATAAAGCCTGTTGATAGCATGACAAGCTGTCTCGACGGCTTCTCCCCAGAAGTGTTTTGGTGTCTTGTATTCATCAAGCATCGTTCTCGCCATCTCAATGAGCGTTCGGTTCTTCCTCTCAACAACTCCATTTTGTTGAGGTGTGTATGTGGCCGAGAACTCATGTAGAATCCCTTCCTCATCGAGAAAGGAGTCCACATGGGCGTTCTTGAACTCCGTTCCATTGTCGCTCCGAACTTTCTTGATCTTCACCTCAAATTGATTTTGGGCCTTTCTAGCAAAGGTTTTGAAGATTTTCTGAACCTGCGATTTGTCATCAAGGAAAAATACCCACGTAAATCTGGAAAAATCATCAACAATAACTAGACCAAAGGAGTTACCACCAAGGCTTTTGTAAGCATTGGGACCGAAGAGATCCATATGAAGAAGCTCAAGCGGTCTCCTTGTGGTCATGAGATTCTTCACGGGATGACTTCCACCTACTTGTTTTCCTGCTTGACATGCACTGCAGAGTCTATCTTTGTCAAAGAAAACATCTTTAACACCAAGAATGTGATCACCTTTGATTAGCTTATCTAGATTACGCATACCAACATGTCCAAGCCTTCTATGCCAAAGCCAACCTTTAGCAGATTTAGCAATGAAGCAAGTTCTAGGTTGAGCTTTCTTAGTGAAATCAACGATATACAAATCGCCTCTACGGATACCGGTAAAGACCATGTTATGATTGTCACGACGAAAAACTTGGCAATCTACTTTGGTGAATAGCACATTGAATCCAAAGTCAGCTAATCTAGACACGGAAAGTAAATTGTATCCAAGAGATTCAACAAGCATGACATTTTGAATAGAGCTATCATGAGATATGGCCACCTTACCAAGGCCAAGTACCTTACCCTTGGAGTTGTCTCCAAAAGTCACATACTTGCGTGGACCATCGTTCTTTGCAAGCTCTCGAAACATGTCTTCATCTCCGGTCATGTGATCGGTGCATCCACTATCAAGAATCCACTCTTTTCCACGGATATGTAGTCTCTCAGATTTGCCATAAGATTGAGACTCTTCATGATCTTGTCTAGCTCGGTGTCCGAATCGGAGTAATCGTCATCATGCTCATGCTCATCATCATATTGACCCATAGATAATTCATCATCGATACCTAGGTCAATTTGACAATGACTTGCATCAGTTTTGTCAGAGTGACGATAATCATCGGAATGCAATACAAGAGCATTTCTAATTCGAACATTGATAAAACCGGGATCACCCTTCCTTTTCATAAGATCACGAAGCTCAAAGAAGCATTTATCAAAGTTGGGATCTTTGGGGCGCATCATATCAAATTCAACAGTCTTGTATAGAATTTCATCAAGACCTCTCAAAGAGTAGTCCGGATAAAGTTCTTCCAAGAACTTCCACATAGCATGGGCGCACTCAAAGTTTGTGACAAGCTCAAGTAAGTTATCGGGTAAGCCTCTAATGATAAGATTGACAGTTCTAAGGTTACGAAGCAAATCAAGCTCTTCATCCATAGTAGGGTGCAAGGGTCAAATGGTGGTACATATGGGGTTTCAACATATTTATGCAAGTTGTACATCTTAAAGATAGCAAGCATTTCAATCCTCCACGAGTTATAAGATACTCCATCAAGAATAGGCACTCTATGACTAACACTCCCAAAGCGTGACACGTCCATCTTCCTCCAATGGTGTGCAAACCAAAGCAATGGAGACCAAAGCTCTGATACCAATTGTAGGATCGTTGAAGGCAAGAGTGTCTAGAGGGGGGGTGATTAGACTACTCGACAAGATAAAAGTTTAGCCTTTTGATTAGGGCAAGTTTTTAGCAAGTTCACAATGATGAGCAAGTCAAGTATCATGCATACAAGTCGAGCAACATACTACACATGCAATTCTAGAGTATGGGCAGCGGAAAGTAAATTGCATAAGTAGTAAGGGAGAGATTGTGAAGAGCAAACGCAATTTGGAGACACGGAGATTTTTCTCGTGGTTCCGATAGGTGGTGCTATCGTCAATCCATGTTGATGGAGACTTCAACCCACGGAGGGTAACGGCTGCGAGAGTCCACGGAGGGCTCCACCCACGAAGGGTCCACGAAGAAGCAACCTTGTCTATGCCATCATGGCCTACGTCCACGGAGGACTAGCCTTACTCGGGGTAGATCTTCACGAAGTAGGCGATCTCCTTGCCCTTACAAACTTCTTGGTTCAACTCCACATCTTGACGGAGGATCCCAAGCGACACCTAACCAATCTAGGAGGCACCGCCCTCCAAAAGGTAATAGATGGTGTTGGTGATGATGAACTCCTTGCTCTTGTGCTTCAAATGATAATCTCCCCAACACTCAACTCTCCTCACTGATTTGGCTGTGGTGGAAGAAAGGATTGAGTGGAAAGCAACTTGGGAAGGCTAGAAATCAAGTTTCATATGGTGGGAGTGGAGCAACTTGATCTCAACACAAGGGTAGGTAGTTTTCTTCTCGAAATGTAAGGTAGGAGTGGTAGTTCTTTCGATGGCTCTCTCCACGAATGAAGAGGAGGTGGAGGGTATTTATAGCCTCCACACAAAATCCAACCGTACACACATTTGACCAATCTCGGTCGGACCGAAGTTGACAACTCGGTGAGACCGAAAGTTCAAATCTTGTGAGCGTTGGGATTTTCGTGGGACCGAAAATACAATCTCGGTTAGTCCGATTCTTCCAAAGTCTAGGGTTTGCCATTCTCGGTGGGACCGACTTTCTCATCTCGGTGACACCGATTTGAGTCTGAAGTATGTTCTGAAGCTTGGCAACACCAATTTCGGTATGACCGAGTTTGGAATCGGAAAATCCGAAATTATTAGGGTTTGGGTATATGGTGAGGTGGTTCATCTCGGTGTGGTGAGTTTATGGAATCGGTGGGACCGAGATTACTTATGGGTTTATGTTGGAATGAAAGATTGCGATAGTTTGAGAGATAAATCACTAAGCACTTGAGCAACGGATCATCATCATAACCTCATCCCTTTTAATAGTATTGGCTTTCCTATGGACTCAATGTGATCTTGGATCACTAAACCAAAAATAGAGTCTTGAGCTTTTGCCAATCCTTTCCTTAGCATCCTAGGGGTCCACCTTTCTAGTCCTTTTGCCATGCCAGAGTGATTGACTTTCCTGAAACATACTTGATGAAAGCATTAGACCAACCACAAAGTATGTTGTCATTAATTACCAAAACCACCTAGGGAGCAAATGTGCTTTCAAACTTGCACTAGTGAAAGTATGAACCCTAGGCCTTGTTTCGAAGCATTGCAATACCATTTTCGCTTGCTTTTGTTACTTGCTATGTTGCTGTTTTTATAATTTCAGATTACAAAAACCTATATCTACCATCCATATTGCACTTGTATCACCATCTCTTCGCCGAACTAGTGCACCTATACAATTTACCATTGTATTGGGTGTGTTGAGGACACAAGACTCTTTGCTATTTGGTTGCAGGGTTGTTTGAAAGAGACTATCTTCATCCTACACCTCCCACAGATTGATAAACTTAGGTCATCCAGTAGAGGGAAATTTGCTACTGTCCTTCAAACCGCTGCACTTGGAGGCCCAACAACGTCTACAAGAAGCAGGTTGTGTAGTAGACATCAAGCTCTTTTCTTGCGCCGTTGCTGGGGAGGTTAGTGCATAAAGGTATATCTTTAGATCTTGCAATCAAATATTTTAGTTTCTTGTTTTATCACTAGTTTAGTCTATAAAAGAAAACTACAAAAAATGGAATTAAGGTTGCCTCATATGCTTCATCTTTTTAATGTCTTTCGTGAAAATAAGGATTTCGATAATTGTGCCAAAGTGTTAGAAGAAGAATGCATTAAAATGTTTGGCACTAAATATTTGAATGATGAGCATGATTGCAATGTTGTTAGTATGAATTCTTTGAATATCCATGATGATAATGATATGCAAAGCTACAAGCTTTGGGATGCTATGGTTGATGAAGATGATATTTTTAGTCCCCCATGTTTTGATGAGAAAATTTATTATGATGAAAGCATGCCTCCTACCTGTGATGATTATTGTGATGACATGTATGCTATAAAGAATAATGATAACCATCAAACTTGTCATCTTGATTTTAATTTTTAATTGGATTATGCCTCGCATGATAGTTATTTTGTTGAGTTTGCTCCAACTACTATTCATGAGAAGAAATTTACTTATGTGGAGAGTAATAGAAATTCTATGCTTATGCATCATGAAAAGAGCGCTTTATGTGATAGTTATATTGTTGAATTCATTCATGATACTACTGAAAATTATTATGAGTGAGGAATATATGCTTGTAGGAATTGCAATAATATCAAGTTTCCTCTCTATGTGTTGAAAATCTTGAAGTTATGCTTGTTTTGCTTTCCTATGCTAGTTGATTCTTGTTCCCATAAATTGTTTTCACGAAAAATCCCCATGCATAGGAAGTGGGTTAGACTTAAATGTGTTAGTCATATGCTTCATGATGCTCTCTTTGTAGTTCTATTCTTATCTTTTATGTGAGCATCATTGAAATCATCATGCCTAGCTAGAAAGGCATTAAACAAAAGCGCTTGTTGGGAGACAACCCAACATTTACCCTTACTATTTTTGTGTGTTCACATGATTATGCTACTGTAGTAATCATGTTTTGTAGCTTTTGTTTCAATAAAGTGCCAAGTAAAGCCTTTGGGATAGTGTGGATGATAGTTGACTTGATTCTGTGCAAAAATAGAAACTTTTGCGCTCAGTCCAGGAAATTTGAAAATTCGCTGGGACGTGCTTTTGATCTGATTTTTTTACACAAGATTGATATACAAATTTTCTACGTTGTCCTAAGTTTTCAGAATTATTTGAGTTACATAAGTATGGAAAGTTTTCAGATTACTACAGACTGTTCTGTTTTTGACAGATTCTGTTTTCTATGTGATGTTTGCCTATTTTGATGAATCTATCAGTAGTATCGGAGGGTATTAACCATGGATAAGTTGGAATACAGTATATATAACATCAATATGAATATAAAATGAGTTCACAATAGTATCTAAGTGGTGATTTTATTTTCTTATACTAACGGAGCTTACGAGTTTTCTGTTGAGTTTTGTGTTGTGAAGTTTTCAAGTTTTGGGTAAAGATTCGATGGACTATGGAATAAGGAGTGGCAAGAGCCTAAGCTTGGGGATGACCAAGGCACCCCAAGGTAATATTCAAGGACAACCAAGCATCTAAGCTTGGGGATGCACCAGATGGCATCCCCTCTTTCGTCTTTGTTCATCGGTAACTTTACTTGGAGCTATATTTTTATTCACCACATGATATGTGTTTTGCTTGGAGCATCATTTTATTTTATTTATATTTGCTTGCTGTTATTAAGATCCATGTTTTATAAATGTTAGTTCAATAAAAAAAGTCAAGTATAGCCTTTACCATGCTTATTTTACAAGTCTATACGTTGCTGTTTCGAAAACAGAAAGTTTGTTGTAATGTTTTCAATATTGGTGAATAGTCAGAATATGATAAAATCTTGAAATTTTAATACAATTAGTAAAAACAAATTTTCTATAGTGTGGTAAGTTTTCAGAATTTTTGGAGGTAGGGAAGTATGATTCCTCTTGCATTCTTTACATACGATCCTGTTTAGATAGATTGCTGTTATGTTTGCTATGTTTGCATATGTTTGCTTGTTTAATGATTCTATTTGAGGATAGGAGTGTTAAATATGCAGAGGCATTTAGTAGGCAATATCAAATAATAAATTTTAGTGATTTACTACAGTAGAGAATGATAAGGTTTTGCATTGATTTATACTAACTTATCTCACGAGTTCTTGTTGTGTTTTGTGTGGATGAAGTTTTTAAGATTTGGGGAATTGTGATATAAAAGGAATTAAGGAGACACAAAAGATCAAGCTTGGGGATGCCCAAGGCATCCCTAATTAATATTTCAGGAAGTCTCAAGCATCTAAGCTTGGGGATGCCGTGGTTGGCATCCCACCTTTCTTCTTCAACAACTATCGGTCAGTTTTGGTTGAGCCTAAGTTTTTGCTTCTTCACATGATATGTGATATTCTTGGAATGTTATTTTATTTTGGTTTGCTTAATATTTGAATAATATCCCAATGTATGAAATTCTTAAATGTTAGAGAGTCTTCACATAGTTACATAATTATTCGACTACTCATTGATCTTCACTTATATCTTTTAGAGTTGTTTGTTGTTCTAGTGCTTCACTTATATCTTTTTAGAGCACGGTGGTGGTTATATTTTGAAGAAATTGATGAACCCTCAGTGTTCACTTATATTATTTTCAGAGTCTTTAACATCATGGTAATTTTCTTAGGTTATGAATTTAGTCCTAATATGATGGGCATCCAAGAGGGATATAATAAAAACTTTCATATGAAGTGCATTGAATACTATGAGAAGTTTGATTCCTTATGATGGTTTTGAGATATGAGGACGGTGATATTAGAGTAATGCTAGTGGTGTAGTTGTGAATTAAAGAGATACTTGTGTTTAGGCTTGTGATTCCCTTAGCATGCACGTATGGTGAACCGTTATGTAACTAAGTTGGAGCATGAGGTATTTTTTGATTGTCATCCTTTGTGTGGAGGTCGGGATCACGCGATGGTTAACTCCTACCAACCCTTCCCCTAGGAGCATGCGCGTAGTGCTTGGTTTTGATGAATTATAGATTTTGCTATAAGTATGTGAGTTCTTTATGACTAATGTTGAGTCCATGGATTATACACACTCTCACCTTTCCACCATTGCTAGCCTCTCTTGTATCGCACAACTTTCGCTGGTACCATACACCCACCATGTACCTTCCTCAAAACAGTCACCATACCTACCTATTATGGCATTTCCATAGCCATTCCAAGATATATTGCCATGCAACTTTCCAGCATTCCGTTTATTATGACACGCTTCGTCATTGTCATATCGCTTTGCATGATCATGTAGTTGACATTGTATTTGTGGCAAAGCCACCTTTCATAATTCTTTCATACATGTCACTCTTGATTCATTGCACATCCCGGTACACCACCGGTGGCATTCATATCGAGTCATATTTTGTTCTAAGCACCGAGTTGTAATTTTTTCAAGTTGTAAGTAAATAGAAGTGTGATGATCATCATTATTACAACATTGTCCCATGTGAGGAAATAAAAAAAGAAAAAAAGAGAGGCCAAAGAAGCCAAAATAAAAAGGAGGGCAAATAAGCCAAAGAAAAAAGAGAAAAAAGAGGAAAAAAAAGAAAAAAAAAGAAAAAAAGAGAGAAAAAGATAGAAGGAACAATGTTACTATCCTTTTTCCACACTTGTGCTTCAAATTAGCACCATGATCTTCATGATAGAGAGTCTCTTATTTTGTCACTTTGATATACTAGTGGGAATTTTTCATTATAGAACTTGGCTTGTATATTCCAACGATGGGTTTCCTCAAATGCCCTAGGTCTTCATGAGCAAGCAAGTTGGATGCACACTCACTTAGTTTCTTTTTGAGCTTTCATACACTTATAGCTCTAGTGCATCTGTTGCATGGCAATCCCTACTCACTCACATTGATATCTATTGATGGGCATCTCCATAGCCCGTTGATACACCTAGTTGATGTGAGACTATCTCCCTCTTTTTGTCTTCTCCACAACCACCATTCTATTCCACCTATAGAGCTAAGTCCATGGCTCACGCTCATGTATTGCGTGAAAGTTGAAAAAGTTTGAGAATACTAAAGTATGAAACAATTGCTTGTCTGAAACCGGGGTTGTGTATGATTTGAATATTTTGTCTGATGAAGATGGAGCATAGCTAGACTATATAATTTTGTAGGGATAAGCTTTCTTTGGCAATGTTATTTTGAGAAGACATAATTGCCTTGTTAGTATGCTTGAAGTATTATTCTTTTTATGTCAATATTAAACTTTTGTTTCGAATCTTTCGGATATGAACATTCATGCCAAAATAAAGAGAATTACATGGATAAATATGTTAGGTAGCATTCCACATCAAAAATTCTGTTTTTATCATTTACCTACTCGAGGACGAGCAGGAATTAAGCTTGGGGATGCTTGATACGTCTCCAACGTATCTATAATTTTTTATTGTTCCATGCTATTATATTATCTGTTTTTGATGTTTTATATGCATTTAAATGCTATTTTATATGATTTTTGGGACTAACCTATTAACATAGAGCCTAGTGTCAGTTTATGTTTTTCCTTGTTTTTGAGTTTTACAGAAAAGGAATATCAAACGGAGTCCAAACGAGCTGAAAATTTACGGTGATTTTGTTGGGGAACGTAGTAATTTCAAAAAATTTCCTACGCACATGCAAGATCATGGTGATGTATAGCAACGAGAGGGGAGAGTGTTGTCTACGTACCCTCGAGACCCGGCGAAGCGATCACAATGTAGAGGAAGTAGTCGACGCGTTCTCCTCGCGATCCGACCGATCCGGCGCCGTTACTCGGCGCCCCGAGTTCTTGACACGTACAGCTCGATGGCGTCCCTCGTACTCCGATCCAGCCGAGTGTCGAGGGAGAGTTCCGTCAAGACGACGGCGTGCAGGACGATCTTGATGTTCTACGGCGCGCGGCCGCCTAAGCTTGTGACGATATGACCGAGGTGGAATATGGTGGAGGGGGCACCGCACACGGCTAAGGAGCGATCCGTAGATCAAACTTGTGTGTTCTAGGGTGCCCCCTGCCCCGTATATAAAGGAGGGAGGGGAGGTGCGGCCGGCCCAAGGGAGGCGCTGGGAGAGGAGTCCTACTCCCACCGGAGTAGGACTCCCCCTTCCTAGTTGGAGTAGGATTGGGGGAGGAGAAGAAGGAAGGCGGCGCCCCCTCCTTGTCCTATTCGGACTAGGGGAGGGGCGGCCACCCCTGGCCGGCCCCTCCTCTTCTCCTCGAGGCCCACTAAGGCCCAATAGCCTCCGGGAGGTTCAGTAACCCCGGTTTTCGGTAAAATCCGATTTCACCGGAACCATTCGAACTCAAATATAGGCTTCCAATATATCAATCTTTATGTCTCGACCATTTGAGACTCCTCGTCATGTCCGTGATCACATCCGGGCTCCTAACTTCTTGGTACATCAAAATACATAAACTCATAATATAAGCATCATCGAAACCTTAAGCGTGCGGACCCTACGGTTCGAGAACAATGTAGACATGACCGAGACACGTCTCCGGTCAATAACCAATAGCGGGACCTGGATGCCCATATTGGTTCCTACATATTCTACGAAGATCTTTATCGGTCGGACCGCATAACAACATCGTTGTTCCTTTGTCATCGGTATGTTACTTGCCCGAGATTCGATCGTCGGTATCAATACCTAGTTCAATCTCGTTACGGCAAGTCTCTTTACTCGTTCCGTAATACATCATCTCACAACTAACTCATTAGTTGCAATGCTTGCAAGGCTTAAGTGATGTGTATTACCGAGAGGGCCCAGAGATACCTCTCCGACAATCGGAGTGACAAAACCTAATCTCGAAATCGCCAACCCAACATCGCCTTTGGAGACACTGTAGTACTCCTTTATAATCACCCATTACATTGTGACGTTTGGTAGTACCCAAAGTGTTCCTCCGTAAGCGGAGTTGCATAATCTCATAGTTACAGGAACATGTATATGTCATGGATAAAAGCGGTAGCAACATACTAAGCGATCGTGTGCTAAGCTAATGGATTGGGTCATGTCAATCAGATCATTCTACTAATGATGTGACCTTGTTAATCAAATAACAACTCCTTGTTCATGGTTAGGAAACATAACCATCTTTGATTAACAAGCTAGTCTAGTAGAGGCATACTAGTGACATCTTTGTTTGTCTATGCATTCACACATGTATCATGTTTCCGGTTAATACAATTCTAGCATGAATGATAAACATTTATCATGAAATAAGGAAATAAATAATAACTTTATTATTGCCTCTAGGGCATATTTCCTTGATCTCCCACTTGCACTAGAGTCAATAATCTAGATTACATAGTAATGATTCTAACACCCATGGAGTCTTGGTGCTGATCATGTTTTGCTCGTGGAAGAGGCTTAGTCAGCGGTGCGCAACATTCAGATCCGTATGTATCTTGCAAATCTCTATGTCTCCCACGGACTAAGTCCGGATGGAATTGAAGCGTCTCTTGATGTGCTTGGTCCTCTTGTGAAATCTGGATTCCTTCGCTAAGGCAATTGCTCGAGATTGTCACGAAGATTTTCATTGGACCCGATGCACTAGGTATGACACCTAGATCGGATATGAACTCCTTCATCCAGACTCCTTCATTAGCTGCTTCGAAGCTGCTATGTACTCCGCTTCACATGTAGATCCCTTCGACGCTTTGTTTAGAATCGCACCAACCGACAGCCCCTCCGTTTAGTGTAAATCGTATCCGGTCTGCGATTTAGAATCGTCCGGATCGGTGTCAAAGCTTGCATCAACGTAACCGTGCCACGATGAGCTCTTTGTCACCTCCATATCGAGAAACATATCCTTAGTCCTTTTCGGTATTTGGGATGTTCTTGACCGCTGTCCGATGATCCACTCTGGATTACTTTGGTACCTCCTGCTAGGCTTATTGCAAGGCACACATCAGGTCGGTACAGCATTGCATACATGATAGAGCCTATGGGTGAAGCATAGGAACATCTTTCATTTCTCTCTATCTTCTGCGGTGGTCGGGCATTGAGTCTTACTCAACTTCACACCTTGTAACACAGGCAAGAACCCTTTCTTTGCTTGATCCATTTTGAACTTCTTCAAAATTTTGTCAAGGTATGTGCTTTGTGAAAGTCAATTAAGCGTCTTGATCTATCTCTATAGATCTTAATGCCCAATATGTAAGCAGCTTCACCGAGGTCTTTCATTGAAAAACTCTTATTCAAGTATCCCTTTATGCTATCCAGAAATTCTATATCATTTCCGATCAGCAATATGTCATCTACATATAATATCGAAATGCTCTGAGCTCCCACTCACTTTCTTGTAAATCTGAGCTTCTCCAAAAGTCTCAGATGAACCCAAATGCTTTGATCACACTATCAAAGCGTTTATTCCAACTCCGAGATGCTTGCACCAGTCCATAAATGGATCGCTAGAGCTTGCACACTTTGTTAGCTCCTTTGGATCGATAAAACCTTCGGTTGCATCATATACAACTCTTCTTCCGTAAATCCATTCAGGAATGCAGTCTTTACATCCATTTGCCAAATTTCATAATCATAAAATCGCAATCGCTAACATGATTCGACGGACTTAAGCATCGCTACGGGTGAGAAGGTTTCATCGTAGTCAATCCCTTGAACTTGTCGAAAACCCTTTGCGACAAGTCGAGCTTTGTAAACGATAACATTACCGTCGGCGTCGGTCTTCTTCTTGAAGATCCACTTGTTTTCTATTGCTTGCCTACCCTCGGGCAAGTCAACCAAAGTCCATACTTTGTTTTCATACATGGATCCCATCTCGATTTCATGGCCTCAAGCCATTTTGCGAATCTGGGCTCACCATCGCTTCTTCATAGTTCGTAGGTTCATCATGATCTAGTAGCATGATTTCCGAACAGGATTACCGTACCACTCAGTGCGGATCTTACTCTGGTTGATCTACGAGGTTACAGAGTAACTTGATCTGAAGTTTCATGATCAACATCATCAACTTCCTCACTACTTGGTGTAGGTGTCTCGTAAACCGGTTTCTGCGACAAACTACTTTCAAGTAAGGGAGAAGGTACAATTACCTCATCAAGTTCTACTTTCCTCCCACTCACTTCTTTCGAGAGAAACTCCTTCTCTAGAACGGATCCATTCTTAGCAACAAATGTCTTGCCTTGGATCTGTGATAGAAGGTGTACCCAACTGTCTCCTTTGGGTATCCTATGAAGACACATTTCTCGATTTGGGTTCGAGCTTATCAGGTTGAAGCTTTTCACATAAGCATCGCATCCCCAAACTTTAAGAAAGCGACAACTTTGGTTTCTTGCTAAACCACAGTTCATAAGGTGTCGTTTCAGCATTTCGACGGTGTTCTATTCAGTGTGAATGCGGCCGTCTCTAGAGCATAACCCCAAAGCGATAGCGGTAAATCTGTAAGAGACATCATAGATCGCACCATATCTAGTAAAGTACGATTCTGACGTTCGGACACACCATTACTGTTGTGGTGTTCCGGGTGGCGTGAGTTGCTAAACTATTCGCATTGTTTCAAATGTAGACCAAACTCATAACTCAAATATTCACCTCCACGATCAGATCGCAGAAACTTAATTTTCTTGTTACGATGATTTTCAACTTCACTCTGAAATTCTTTGAACTTTTCAAATGTTTCAAACTTATGTTTCATTAAGTAGATATACCCATATCTGCTTAAGTCATCTGTGAAGGTGAGAAAATAACGATATCCGCCACGAGCCTCAACATTCATTGGACCACATACATCCGTATGTATGATTTCCAACAAATCTGTTGCTCTCTCCATAGTACCGAGAAGCGGGTTCTAGTCATCTTGCCCATGAGGCACGGTTCATAAGTGCCAAGTGATTCATAATCAAGTGACTCCAAAAGTCCATCAATATGGAGTTTCTTCATGCGCTTTACACCGATATGACCTAAGCGGCGGTGCCACAAATAAGTTGCACTATCATTATCAACTCTGCATGTTTTGGTTTCAACATTATGAATATGTGTATCACTACTATCGAGATTCATCAAAATAGACCACTCTTTAAGGGTGCATGACCATAAAAGATATTACTCATATAAATAGAACAACCATTATTCTCTCGATTTAAATGAATAACCATCTCGCATCAAACAAGATCCAGATATAATGTTCATGCTCAACGCAGCACCAAATAACAATTATTTAGGTCTAAAACTAATCCCGAAGGTAGATGTAGAGGTAGCGTGCCGACCGCGATCACATCGACTTTGGAACCATTTCCCACGCGCATCGTCACCTCGTCCTTTGCGGTGTTAAGCAATCCGTAGTCCATGTTTGAGTTGCAAATATTAGCAATGAACCAGTATCAAATACCCAGGTGCTCTGCGAGCTCAAGTAAGGTACACATCAATAACATGTATATCACATATACCTTTGTTCACCTTGCCATCCTTCTTATCCGCCAAATACTTGGGGCAGTTCCGCTTCAAAGTGACGGTCGCTTGCAAGAGAAGCACTCGATTTCAGGCTTAGGTCTAGACTTGGGTTTCTTCTCTGAGCGACAACTTGCTTGCTGTTCTTCTTGAAGTTCCTTCTTCTTCCTTTGCCTTTCTTCTTGAAACTAGTGGTCTTATTGACCATCAACACTTGATGCTCCTTTTTGATTTCTACCTCCGCAGCCTTTAGCATTGCGAAGAGCTCGGTATAGTCTTTACTAACCCTTGCATATTATAGTTCATCACGAAGCCTTTGTAGCTTGGTGGCGGTGATTGAAGAATTACATCAATGACACAATCATCCGGAAGATTAACTCCCAATTGTGTCAAGTGATTGTAGTACCCGGACATTACGAGTATGTGCTCACTAATGAACTATTCTCCTCCATCTTGCAGCTGTAGAACTCATTGGAGACTTCATATCTCTCAATCCGGGCATTACTGTTGGAATATTAACTTCAACTCTGGAACATCTCATATGCTCCATAGCGTTCAAAACGTCGTTGAAGTCCCGGTTCTAAGCCGTAAAGCATGGCACTTGAACTATGGAGTAGTCATCGACTTTGCTCGCCAGACGTTCATAACATCGGTGTTGCTCCAAAGAAGAAGCACGGCACCCAGCGGTGCATCCGGGGCGTAACTCTTACGTGCAGCAATGAGGATAACCCTCGAGTTACGGACCCGATCCGTGTAATTGCTACCATCATCTTTCAACTTTGCTTTCTCAAGGAGCGCATTAAAATTCAACGGAACAACAAAGACGAGCCATCTATCTACAATCAAACATAAACAAGCAAGATACTATCGGTACTAAGTTCATGATAAATTTAAGTTCAATTAATCATATTACTTAAGAACTCCCACTTAGGCAGACATCTCTCTAGTCATCTAAGTGATCACGTGATCCAAATCAACCGAACCATAACCGATCATCACGTGAAATGGAGTAGTTTTCAATGGTGAACATCTTATGTTGATCATATCTACTATATGATTCACGCTCGACCTTTCGGTCTCCGTGTTCGAGGCCATATCTGCATATGCTAGGCTCGTCAAGTATAACCCGAGTATTCTGCGTGTGCAAAACTGGCTTGCACCGTTGTAGATGGACGTAGAGCTTATCACACCGATCATCACGTGGTGTGCGGGCACGACGAACTTTGGCAGCGGTGCATACTCGGGAGAACACTTCTTGATAATTTAGTGAGAGATCATCTTATAATGCTACCGTCAATCAAAGCAAGATAAGATGCATAAAAGATAAACATCACATGCAAATCAATATAAGTGATATGATATGGTCATCATCATCTTGTGCTTCGTGATCTCCATCTCTGCAGCACCACCATGATCACCATCGTCACCGCGCGGCACCTTGATCTCCATCGTAGCATCGTTGTCGTCTCGCCAAACTTATGCTTCTCGACTATCGCTACCGCTTAGTGATAAAGTAAAGCATTACAGAGCGATTGCATTGCATACAATAAGCGACAACCATATGGCTCTGCCGATTGCCGATAACCGGTTACAAAACATGATCATCTCATACAATAAAATATAGCATCACGTCTTGACCATATCACATCACAACATGCCCTGCAAAAACAAGTTAGGCGTCCTCTACTTTGTTGTTGCAAATTTTACGTGGCTGCTACGGGCTTAAGCAAGAACCAGTCTCACCTCGCATCAAAACCACAGCGATACTTCGTCAAATAGACTCGTTTAACCTTCTCAAGGACCGGCGTAGCCACACTCGGTTCAACTAAAGTGAGAGAGACAGACACCCGCCGGTCACCTTTAAGCAACGAGTGCTCGTGGCGGTGAAACCAGTCTCGCGTAAGCGTCTGGCGTAATGTCGGTCCGGGCCGCTTCATCTCACAATACCGCTGAACCAAAGTATGACATGCTGGTAGGTAGTATGACTTGTATCACCCACAACTCACTTGTGTTCTACTCGTGCAAAACATCAAACCATAGAAAAACCTAGGCTCGGATGCCCTTTGTTGGGGAGCGTAGTAATTTCAAAAATTTCCTACGCACATGCAAGATCATGGTGATGTATAGCAACGAGAGGGAGAGTGTTGTCTCACGTACCCTCGTGAGACCCAAGCGGAAGCGATCTGGCGTAGAGGAAGTAGTCGACGTTCTCCTCGCGATCCGACCGATCCGGCGCCGTTACTCGGCGCCCGAGTTCTTGACACACGATACAACTCGATGGCGTCCCTCGTACTCGATCCAGCCGAGTGTCGAGGGAGATTTCCGTCGACGGCGTGGTGACGATCTTGATGTTCTACGGCGAGGCTTCGCTAAGCTTGACGATATGACCGAGGTGGAATATGGTGGAGGGGGCACCGACACGGCTAAGGAGCGATCCGTAGATCAAACTTGTGTGTTCTAGGGTGCCCCCTGCCCCGTATATAAAGGAGGGAGGGGGGTGCGGCCGGCCCAAGGGGAGGCTGGGAGGAGTCCTACTCCCAGGGAGTAGGACTCCCCCTTCCTAGTTGGAGTAGGATTGGGGGAGGAGAAGAAGGAAGGGGGGCGCCGCCCCCCCTCCTTGTCCTATTCGGACTAGGGGGGGAGGGGGCGCGCGGCCACCCCTGGCCGGCCCCTCCTCTTCTCCCTCGAGGCCCACTAAGGCCCAATAGCCTCCGGGAGGGTTCCGTAACCCCCCGGTTTTCCGGTAAAATCCCGATTTCACCGGAACCATTCGAACTCAAATATAGGCTTCCAATATATCAATCTTTATGTCTCGACCATTTGAGACTCCTCGTCATGTCCGTGATCACATCCGGGACTCGAACTTCTTCGGTACATCAAAATACATAAACTCATAATATAAGCATCATCGAAACCTTAAGCGTGCGGACCCTACGGTTCGAGAACAATGTAGACATGACCGAGACACGTCTCGGTCAATAACCAATAGCGGGACCTGGATGCCCATATTGGTTCCTACATATTCTCTGAAGATCTTTATCGGTCGAGACCGCATAACAACATCGTTGTTCCCTTTGTCATCGGTATGTTACTTGCCCGAGATTCGATCGTCGGTATCAATACCTAGTTCAATCTCGTTACGGCAAGTCTCTTTACTCGTTCCGTAATACATCATCTCACAACTAACTCATTAGTTGCAATGCTTGCAAGGCTTAAGTGATGTGTATTACCGAGAGGGCCCAGAGATACCTCTCAGACAATCGGAGTGACAAAACCTAATCTCGAAATCGCCAACCCAACATCGCCTTTGGAGACACCTGTAGTACTCCTTTATAATCACCCGATTCGTTGTGACGTTTGGTAGTACCAAAGTGTTCCTCCGTAAACGGAGTTGCATAATCTCATAGTTACGAGGAACATGTATATGTCATGGATAAAAGCGGTAGCAACATACTAAGCGATCGTGTGCTAAGCTAATGGATTGGGTCATGTCAATCGATCATTCTACTAATGATGTGACCTTGTTAATCAAATAACAACTCCTTGTTCATGGTCGGAAACATAACCATCTTTGATTAACAAGCTAGTCTAGTAGAGGCATACTAGTGACATCTTTGTTTGTCTATGCATTCACACATGTATCATGTTTCCGGTTAATACAATTCTAGCATGAATGATAAACATTTATCATGAAATAAGGAAATAAATAATAACTTTATTATTGCCTCTAGGGCATATTTCCTTCAGATTTTTGATGGACTAGAAGAAGCCCCCGAAGCAAAAGAGTTGGGCCAAAAGAGTCCCAAGTCAACCATGAGGGTGGAGGGCGCGCCCTACCTGAGGGAGTCCTGGATTAGGGGGTATCCGGACAGCCAGACTATATACTTTGTCCGGACTATTGAAGCGTGAAGATACAAGACTCAAGACTTCGTCCCTGTCCGGGTGGGACTCTCCTTTGCGTGGAAGACAAGCTTGGCGATCCGGATATTATATTTCCTTCCTTGTAACCGACTCCATGTAAACCCTAGCTCTCTCCAGTGTCTATATAAACCGGAGAGTTTAGTCCTTAGGGGGAGAATCATAATCATCATAGGCTAGCTTATAGGGTTTAGCCTCTATGATCTCGTGGTAGATCAACTCTTGTACTACTCATATCATCAATATCAATCAAGCAGGAAGTAGGGTTTTACCTCCATCGAGAGGTCCCGAACCTGGGTAAACATTGTGTCCCTTGCCTCCTGTTACCATTAGCCTAAGACGCACAGATCGGGACCCCCTACCCGAGATCCGCCAGTTTTGACACCGACATTGGTGCTTTCATTGAGAGTTCCTCTACGTCGTTGCTGCAAGGCTTGATGGCTCCTCCAATCATCAACAACGACACGGTCCAGGGTGAGACTTTTCTCCCCGGACAAATCTTTGTGTTCTGTCGCTTCGCACTGCGGGCCAATTCGCTTGGCCATCTGGAGCATATCGACAGCTACGCCCCTGGCCACCAGGACAGGTTCGGAAACTTGAACTGTACGGTCGATATCCGTGGAGAATTGATCTTCAACAGATTCGGGCATGTGCCAGGAGCGCCGGACAATCACGACGAGCACGGCCTAGACCTGCTGTCGGACAATGCTCGGGATATCGCCCCTTTAGGAGCCCCGAACCTAAATCCGGAGCAGAGTGCGTTGTCCGAGGACGGGTGGATGGACCCCGCCCCAGAGGCCGCACACTCATCGGCGGTAGAGCCGAACACAGACTTCACCCCTAAGGAAGCCTATGACACCGGAACACCGGACTCGTATCCGGTTGTAGGTTCTAGTCCGCGCGCCTCCAAGCCCGCCGATTCCGGTTGGGCTCCGGTGATGGATTTCACCGCTGCGGATATCTTCCAGCACTCGCCCTTGGGCGACGTGCTGAACTCGTTAAAGTCCCTCTGTTTGTCAGGAGACTCTTGGCCGAACTATGTCTGGCTCAAGTGGGAAGCAGGCAACGAAGGACTTTGTTGCCCACCCACCACCCACTTCATTGCCACGGTCGATGATTTAACCGACGTGCTTGACTTCGACTCCGAAGACATCGACGGTATGGACGACGATGCAGGAGAAGAACAGGAACCACCGCTCACGGGGCGGTGGATAGCCACCTCCTCATATGATATATATATGGTGGTGTCACACCCTGATTTTCATGCCACAACACTTAAGTCAATAAATCATGCTAAAATGTGGTTTGACAAAAACTTTTGAGTGTTTTGTCTTTGCTTTGATTGAATGTTTTGTCTGCTGTTTGCAAGTGCTCTAAAAATCAAATAAATCCTCCAACTCCTATACTTCATTTCCTTGCTCCAAACTCTTGAACCAATGATCATGCCATGTGTATAGGACATAAAAATATTTTCTTACAAAAATGATTTGGCCAAATAGTATTTTCAAAAATTAGTTTTTCAAAACCCACGAATTGAGGTTTGCCTTGCAAGTACTTAATTAAGGGCAGTAAAAATCTTTCTAAAATATATTTAACTCCTATTAGATATAGGGTACCCAGAAACCACAAAAATATAATTTTAAAGGTTATTTTCCTATTTTATTTAAAAGCTTTTTCTTAAGGCCAGAAATGGTCTATAATAGGGAAAAATTATTTTATTGCTTTAAAAATATTTGACAAAAATCAGGGAAGCTCAGTGGACATATATTGTCCATATATAAGAGTTTCAACACCTGGTCATGTTCAAAATATTGGTCAAATCCCTCAAAAACCTTTCTGGATATTTCAAGCTTTTGAAATATTTACAAAGGAAATATTCTCCAAAAATTCCAAGGAAATTCTAGCATGTCACATATGACATATAAGATGATCTTGCCAAGTCTCATGACTTGGAGAACAAGATAACATCATCAAATACCCTCAAAACCATTTCTGTCCATTTTGAAGTTTGAGCAACTTTACATTGTCAAACATTTCCAAATATTCTCAAACCTTGTGAACATTCTCAAATGGTCTAATTATACATCTAGACCAAGTGGAACAAGTTGGAGAACAAGTTATATTTACCAAAGTGCCCCAAAACCCTCTCTCACCAGAATCAAATTTGAACAACTCTACATTACCAACTTTCTCTCCTTGATTCCAACTTTTGTGAGAATGATCACATGACCAAATGAGGCCACTACACCAAGTGGTGCATCAAGGAGAGTTGATTTGCATGACTAAATCTTGGTAAAGCCATTTCTGCCAATTTCTAGGGTTTTCCAAAGTTACATTGGCTACTTTGCCCAAATGAGCTCAAACTTGGTGGAACACCCTAATTCTATGTGCCATTCCATCCTGTTAAGTCTCATGGAAATTAAAGTTCATTTGCTTGCCCAAACCATTATCAAACACCTTCTGGCATTTTGCAAAAATCACTATTTTGACCCCTTCCACTATTCTTGGGGAGCTCAAATTTTTACCACAGCTCCTCCTAGCCCCCTTTTACCTCTAGTAGCAATGGCAAGACCACAGCTCACTTATTGGAGGGGAAAAATCTCTCTCTCCCTCTTTGGACAGCTCCTTTCTCTCTCTTTCTGTAGGATCGGAAGTATGTCTAGAGGGGGGGTGATTAGACTACTTGACAATTTAAAAGTTTAGCCTTTTGATTAGGACAAGTTTTTAGCAAGTTCACAATGATGACCAAGTCAAGTATCACCCTACACATGCAATTCTAGAGTTATGGCAGCGGAAAGTAAATTGCACATGTAGTAAATAGAGGTGGAGAAGAGCAAACGCAGTTTGGAGACACGGAGATTTTTCTCGTGGTTCCGATAGGTGGTGCTATCGTCAATCCACGTTGATGGAGACTTCAACCCACGGAGGGTAACGGCTGCGAGAGTCCACGGAGGGCTCCACCCACGAAGGGTCCACGAAGAAGCAACCTTGTCTATGCCATCATGGCTTACGCCCACGGAGGACTAGCCTTACTCGGGGTAGATCTTCACGAAGTAGGCGATCTCCTTGCCCTTACAAACTTCTTGGTTCAACTCCACATCTTGACGGAGGCTCCCAAGCGACACCTAACCAATCTAGGAGGCACCACCCTCCAAAAGGTAATAGATGGTGTTGGTGATGATGAACTCCTTGCTCTTGTGCTTCAAATGATAATCTCCCCAACACTCAACTCTCCTCACTGATTTGGCTGTGGTGGAAGAAAGGATTGAGTGGAAAGCAACTTGGGAAGGCTAGAAATCAAGTTTCATATGGTGGGAGTGGAGCAACTTGATCTCAACACAAGGGTAGGTAGTTTTCTTCTCAGAAATGTAAGGTAGGAGTGGTAGTTCTTTCTGATGGCTCTCTCCACGAATGAAGAGGAGGTGGAGGGGTATTTATAGCCTCCACACAAAATCCAACCGTTACACACATTTGACCAATCTCGGTCAGACCGAAGTGGACAACTCGGTGAGACCGAAAGTTCTAATCTTGTGAACGTTGGGATTTTCGGTGGGACCGAAAATACAATCTCGGTTAGTCCGATTCTTCCAAAGACTAGGGTTTGCCATTCTCGGTGGGACCGACTTTATCATCTCGGTGACACCGATATGATTACAGAAGGTTACAGAAGGTTGGCAACACTAGTTTCGGTGAGACCGAGTTTGGAATCGGAAAATCCGAAATTACTAGGGTTTGGCTATATGGCTGAGGTGGTTCATCTCGGTGTGGTGAGTTTATGGAATCGGTGGGACCGAGATTACTTATGAGTATATGTTGGAATGAAAGATTGCTGATAGTTTGGGAGATAGATCACTAAGCACTTTGAGCAACCAGATCATCATCATAACCTCATCCCCTTTTAATAGTATTGGCTTTCCTATGGACTCAATGTGATCATGGATCACTAAACCAAAAATGGAGTCTTGAGCTTTTGCCAATGCTTTCCTTAGCATTTTGAGGGGTCCACATCAACAGTCATTGCCATACCCATATCCTTGAACTTTTCGAAATATACTCAAGAAACAATTAGTTCAATGATATATATGTTGTTATTAATTACCAAAACCACCGGGATTAGTTGCACTTTCAATCTCCCCTTTTGGTAATTGATGACAACATATAGATCAAAGCTTCGACAAATGATATAATCAATGAATGATATCGTCGCTTTGAGAAGTATGTGATAAGCAAGAGCTCCCCCTAAATTTGTGCATTATTTAAGATTTGCGTTTGAATGCAAATGCACAATCGATTAGGATCATGGGTCACTCTTCCATGTCACATACATCTTGGTGGAGCGCACAAAATGATAAGAATGAGTAGCATGCACCCAATCACCAAGACATGAGTAAATGATCATACAAGATATGAATAGCATATGATAAGCATTAAGCACACATTAAGCATAGTATGATCAAGCACTCATCAAAGTAGAGCAAACGTAGTATCAAACACACGAAATGTCTCGGAAAACTCAAAAGTATCTCAAAGAAAGCCGCAAACAAAAGAGCAAAAGCGAGCACTCTCTCTCTCGAAGTCCTATGATCTATACAATTTCTCCCCCTTTGGCAACAAGTTACCAAAAAGTTCGAAAGGTATAGAGCTAAGCGTCACTAGGGACTCTGCTGGCGGCTCCTGTCTGGGTTGATGGAGTGGAGATAGCTGCATCTGCAAAGGCTTGGTGAAGTCTGTGGAGCTGGAGGAGTGGACACTTTGAGCTGGAGCTGGAACCGATGGAGCTGTGGGAGGTGCTTGATGTAGTAGCCACAGGGTCATCCTTTGGAATAGCAACTGATCTGGGTCTTGTGGGAACTCGAGCAGGCTGCTCATAGTCATCTGGACCAAATCACCTTCCATCTCCTTCATGAGCTCTGCCTTCTCCCTCTTGGCTTCCTCAATATCTGCCTCAAGCTTGTTGACAAGTGACTTGCACTTGATCGACTTGACATCGAGCATGGAACTTGTCTTCAACTATCCTCTCAAGACTTTCCCGAGACGCACTATCTTTGGCAAAGCGTAGTTCAATCCTCTGGGTAGCTTCAAGAGGTTGTTCTCCAACGCTCTTGGGTTTTCTTCTTCTTCTTTGCTTCCTTCTCAGCTTTGGCTTGTTTGGCAGCTTCAGACTTAGCTTGACCTTCAACAGATGTGGGATCATCCTCTGTCATCACAACTTCATTATCCTCATGTTCAGGCTGCAGTGGCAAGTGGGGTCTATCCAACAAGTAGGTGTCCGTGCCAAACTTGGCATTGATGAGCATCTGAATGTGCGGGGCAAACCCACATGACCTCTTCTGGTCTGCTGCTGTCCTCTTGATAGTCTCAACTATCAGGTCCATCACCTTGAAAGGTGCCTTCTGATCTAGAATATGCAGCATGTTGATAGGATATCCTCTTATCATGCGATGGTCTCCTGACTTAGGCATCAAAGTATGCCTCAGAATCGTGTTGGTGGTTGGGAGACCTGCCTGAAGATGATACACTGAGCCGAGCTTCCATATCTCTACATCTTTGGCTGGTACCTCATTGTACATATTTTTCATAGACTCATGATTTTTCTTTGGAATTCCATAGACATCAACGTCATCATCTCTTGATACTGGAGCATTTAGCAGTGCTCTCCACTCTTCAACTGTTGAAGAGAATCTCTAGCCTTCAGTCATCCATACAATTCTGCCATCTGGATAGAAGTGTGCTGTGGCATAGAACTGCATGATCATCTCATCATTCCATGCTGTCAGTTTCTGTCCAACAAACTCTGCAACTCCACATGCAGTGAAGCTCTCATGCACATGTGGGAAGTAGTCTCTGTGCTCTTCTTTGTCAATATATTCCCGATCAACATATCTAGTGTCAAGGCAACAATGGGCTTCTTGTCCATAAGCACCATCTCATAGAAATCTTGTTGCTCTCGGTGTGGAATCTTGAGTCAACAGCTGTCCTTCTCCTGGTGGCATATGGATCAACTTGCCTCCATAGCACGAGGCCTTTGTCTTTCCTTTCCTTCATATTTTACGCTCGAGGATGAGCATCATTGTGGGGTGGCGGTTTACATGCGAGTTTTAGCAACACATGTGCCTCTTCATCGACTTAGCTGGTGGCACATTGTCCTTCTTCTTCTCTCAAGGGGAATATTTCTCACTGTTTTCTTTGGCTTGGCAAAGAGGCTTGGCTTGAGCTGCCTTTCTTTGAGCTGATGGCTTAGATTTGGTAGGTGCTCACCTCGATGGCATCTCCCATCAACTTAGACTTCGAGGAGGGGCTGGGGTGCTTCCTCATCAGAATCTTCATCACTACTTCATCATGTACTATCCTCTTCCTCTTGGAAGTTTTCTTTATCTTCTTTGGAGGTTTCCTCTTCCATGCTCAACTTCTTGGCAACAAGTGGACTTCTTCACTTTGTCTGGTGCCTTTCTTGGTGTGTTGCCCTTGATAGTCTTTGGCAACCACTTTCCTCTTAGGTTTAGAAGTGATCTCTTCCTCAGCAACGAAGTCAGAATCCTCTTCATCAGAATTTCTCTTCTTCCTGGCCCTGGTGGCAGCAGGAGGCAAACCACTTGGAGTGCTCCTCTCACCATCATCAGAAAAGCTGCTGGCTTGGGACTAGTGCCTGCCTCTGGAATCTCAACTGGTGATTCAGACTGTTCGCTGTCACTTGCATCGGACATGGTGACAACTTTGTGAATAGAATAGGTATAGGCGAATAGAAGAGTTATCACAAACCGCGAGAAGATTTTGCAAAAGAATGAGTTCAAATTTCAGTTTTAAGTTTTCACAGAATGCATTTGGTCCGACCGAGTCTAAAATTCGTGAATCCAAGTGTCTAAACAGAACCATTCACCCCACTTTCGGTTGGACGAAATGGGTTTGATCTAGCCGAGAACACTAGGGTTTCACTAAATCCTTATTTCGGTCTTACCGATTTGCTCAACTTCGGTTGGACCGAAGGTGCGGTCAATGGCGAGAGGCCAAATCGGTCGGTCCGAGAATGTAGAATCGGTCACACCGAGATGTGTTCGGCGGAAACCTAACCCTAAAATTTTCACTCGAATTTCGTTCTAAGAACTAATCTGCTGGATAGGAAGATTTCAAACATGGCAAGAAACTAGGCAAACCAATCGTGCATTGAATCAGAGGTTGAAGCACGAGAGGGATCGAAACTCACCCTAACTTGGTGGAGTTTCTCTACGGCGGCAACGGCGCGATGAGATTGACCGTTGACGGCGACGGAGACCCGAGGCGAGGGCGCCTGAGCGACAGCGGAGACGATCCGGAGACCACGGCGACGGCAGCTAAGGGTTTGGGGCGAGACGTTTTGAAGGAATAATCAACGCGCTGCCCTCGGTATATATACCCTTCGGTGTCGGTGGGACCGAGTTGAAAACTTCGGTGGCACCGAGATGGTTAATCGCAAGCGATTACTCACATCGTCACGCCGAATTTTAACTTCGGTTTCACCGAGGTGAAAACCTAGATCAATCTAAGTGATTTGATCCGTCCGATTTGAGTAGATTGGTTTGACCGAAAGTACTTAGAAGGTTTTGGAGTTTAAGCTTTTGACGGATCGGTGGCTCAAGTGCTCCTCACTCGGTGCGTCCAAAAAAACTTGACCAAAGTTTGTGATATAAGCATGAATAGAGTTTGAGACAAGAAAGCATAGATAGCTAGGGGAGGAACTTAGGCATTCTTGTCCATCCATTTGGTCAAAAAGAGAAAAATCCAAAAGACCAAAGCAACAAATGGATGTCCTCGAATGGATAAAATTATGCATCCAACATGCTCACACAATAAGATAGCAAATAAAATATGTGTCAAACATGCACAAACAAAAACTCTAGCAACTAGCACACAATTTGGCGATGACTAGGTCATCTATATATGAGTATATTGACTTAGGAGTCAAATGAGAACATTTGATCATAGGTCATACTCATCGTTTAAGCACAAGTGGGGTTACCACTTTTACATAAAGCATTAATGTGTTCACATCATTTGAAGATGCTTTAGCTCATATCTTTAGAGGAAAGCTCCCCCTTGATGTGAGAACCCCTTTTAAAGGGTCAAACTAACCTTGGGTTGTCGTAGAAGACTTCATGTAGATGTTGAAGATGTGGATGCTCAATGTTGATGAAGATCATCAAGAGTTGGGAGCAATCCTTTGGATTGGGCACTTTCAATACCTACATGGGTTAGTCCCACAAGGAACAAACAAGGATATCCATGGACATAGATTGAAGTACATAATAGATGATGTCCATGAAAGCAATGATTACCTTGTCCCTTGACTTACCAACAAGAGGGTTTGTGACTCCATGAACTAGTGCAAGATGTGGAAGTTGAGTGCACAAGTTCTTGCCAAAATGAATATGAGTGAAGTATGTTGGCGGAGTCACCCTCAAGAACTCTCTAGTTCTTCTTCTTCGGGATCCACATCATCTTGATGGGAATCCTTGGGGTAGTAGTTGAGCTTGACGAAGTAGAACTTGAAGTTTCCTTGGGAACCCACTTGACCATGGCCTTGGGTGCTTCAATGAATGCATCAATCTCCTCTTGAAGCTTGTCCTTGCCTTTTAGCTTGTCGTCTTGTGGTGGAAGGTCATCTTGAGCTTATTCCACATTGGAAGAAGTAGGATCATACTTCTCCTTTTGAGAAACAAACTTTGGAGTGGGATATTGACCTTCTTCCCATTCAACACCCTCGGTGTTGAACTTTCGCTCAAAACCAATTCCTTGATTCTTCCGGTGCCTTCCTTGCTTGCGAACAATTTCCTAAAAGTTCTTGCTTCCGGCAAGGCTCTTGTAGACACCTTTCTCTATAATCCCTTTCAATAAACTATTTTCTTGCTCAAGTGAAACTTGGCTTGAAACATTGTTAGTGGAATCAAGAGAATTACTAGAAGCAACAATATTGGATTTAGCATGGTTATTGTTACTACTAGATGAAGAATTTTTCTTATGCTTGTCATGCTTAGTTTTAATAGGTGGCAAGAAATTAGACAAGAGAAGTCGTTTGGCAAGATATGAAGAACTCTTCTTTCGAAGATCGTCATTGATAGCCTTTAGAAACTCATGTTCTTGCTCTAGATTGAGCTTCTCGAGCGTAGCTTCTCATGAGATCTTAGGAGCTCTCTATGATCTTCTTGAGTTGTTTCATGAGCTAACTTAAGAGTGTTTAGTTCTTTAGTTAGACGCTCAATCTCCTTCATAGCATTGTCATTCGACTCTTCTCGACTATAAAGACTACTAGCATGTTCATCATTACTAAGCTCACTAGATTTGTCATGTAAAAGCTCATCTTCACCAAGCAAGTCATCCTTATCACTATCAAAGTCAATAAATTCAGGTGTGATACCTTGGGGCCTTTTGCCATGAAGCATCTTCCAATTCCCTCATTTGGTGAATCAAATATGTCATAGGAGTTGAAGTTGAAGGATACGAGAGCAAGACCGCAACACCTTCATCTTGATGTATTCGGAGTTGGAGTGATAGCTTCTTTCGGAGTGATTGTCGGAGTCGGGCCGGAGACCCATTCACCAACATGAGCTTGATGTTTTCTTCTTGTGTAGCTCCTTGATGACTTGTCTTTCCTTTCCGAATCCTTGCTTCTCCGAGAGGATCTTCGTTCATAACGATCATCTCTACTCCTTCTCTCTTTCCGAGGTGACTCTTCTCTTGAGCTTCTTCTTCTTGGAGATTCTTCTCTTCTCTTGTGGGAGTCGAACACTCATTTGAGTAGTGTCGGGTCTTCCACAATTGTAGCAGATTCGATCACGACTTGAAGATCTCTTTTCATCATATGATCTAGACTTTGAGCTTCTTTCCTTGCTTCTACTCTTGTAGAATTTGTTGAAGTTCTTCACCATTAGGCTTATCTCTTCATTGGAAACCAGCTTGTCACTTGAGGTTGTGGGAGCTTCAACTGTAGCTTTGTAAGCACCACTTGACTTGTTGTGAAGCTCTTCCTTGTCTTTAAGTGTCATCTCATGAGCAACAATTCTTCCAATGACTTCGGTAGGCTTGAGATCCTTGTAGTTTGGCATCATTTGGATCAAAGTGCACACGGTGTCATACTTTCCATCCAAAGCTCGAGAATCTTCTTGATGATGAATCGTTCGGTCATTTCTTCGCTTCCTAAGCGGCAATCTCATTTGTGATGAGAGCAAGCCTAGAGTACATTTCAGCGACTCCTTCACCTTCCTTCATCTTGAACTTGTCAAGTTGACCTTGAAGAACATCTAGCTTTGATTCCTTCACGGACTCGGTACCTTCGTGCATTTCGACCAAAGTATCCCAAATCTCTTTTGCATTCTCAAGGCGGCTGATCTTGTTGAACTCCTCGGGACACAAAGCGTTGAAGAGAATGTCACAAGCTTGAGCATTGTTTCGTAACATCCGCAACTCATCCATTTGTAGCCGCGATCCGGAACTTTTCCTTCCTCGAAGAACTCACCTTGCAAGCCAACACAAATAATGCCCCATGCGGCAGGGTTATGTCCAAGAATATGCATTTTCATTTTGTGCTTCCAACTAGAAAAATTTGAACCATCAAAGTAAGGACCTCTACGAAAATTACCCTCACTAGACGCCATACTCTCCTAGGTCGTGAAACCAAGCTTATGGAGTCCAATGCAATGGAAACCAATCCAATGGAGACCAAAGCTCTGATACCACTTGTAGGATCGGAAGTATGTCTAGAGGGGGGGGGTGATTAGACTACTTGACAATTTAAAAGTTTAGCCTTTTGATTAGGACAAGTTTTAGCAAGTTCACAATGATGACCAAGTCAAGTATCACCCTACACATGCAATTCTAGAGTTATGGCATCGGAAAGTAAATTGCACATGTAGTAAATAGAGGTGGAGAAGAGCAAACGCAGTTTGGAGACACGGAGATTTTTCTCGTGGTTCCGATAGGTGGTGCTATCGTCAATCCACGTTGATGGAGACTTCAACCCACGGAGGGTAACGGCTGCGAGAGTCCACGGAGGGCTCCACCCACGAAGGGTCCACGAAGAAGCAACCTTGTCTATGCCATCATGGCTTACGCCCACGGAGGACTAGCCTTACTGGGGTAGATCTTCACGAAGTAGGCGATCTCCTTGCCCTTACAAACTTCTTGGTTCAACTCCACGTCTTGACGGAGGCTCCCAAGCGACACCTAACCAATCTAGGAGGCACCACCCTCCAAAAGGTAATAGATGGTGTTGGTGATGATGAACTCCTTGCTCTTGTGCTTCAAATGATAATCTCCCCAACACTCAACTCTCCTCACTGATTTGGCTGTGGTGGAAGAAAGGATTGAGTGGAAAGCAACTTGGGAAGGCTAGAAATCAAGTTTCATATGGTGGGAGTGGAGCAACTTGATCTCAACACAAGGGTAGGTAGTTCTCTTCTCAGAAATGTAAGGTAGGAGTGGTAGTTCTTTCTGATGGCTCTCTCCACGAATGAAGAGGAGGTGGAGGGGTATTTATAGCCTCCACACAAAATCCAACTGTTACACACATTTGACCAATCTCGGTCAGACCGAAGTGGACAACTCGGTGAGACCGAAAGTTCAAATCTTGTGAACGTTGGGATTTTCGGTGGGACCGAAAATACAATCTCGGTTAGTCCGATTCTTCCAAAGACTAGGGTTTGCCATTCTCGGTGGGACCGACTTTATCATCTCGGTGACACCGATATGATTACAGAAGGTTGGCAACACTAGTTTCGGTGAGACCGAGTTTGGAATCGGAAAATCCGAAATTACTAGGGTTTGGCTATATGGTGAGGTGGTTCATCTCGGTGTGGACTGAGTTTATGGAATCGGTGGGACCGAGATTACTTATGAGTATATGTTGGAATGAAAGATTGCTGATAGTTTGGGAGATAGATCACTAAGCACTTTGAGCAACCAGATCATCATCATAACCTCATCCCTTTTAATAGTATTGGCTTTCCTATGGACTCAATGTGATCATGGATCACTAAACCAAAAATGGAGTCTTGAGCTTTTGCCAATGCTTTCCTTAGCATTTTGAGGGTCCACATCATCAATCATTGCCATACCCATATCACTGAACTTTCGAAATATACTCAAGAAACAATTAGTTCAATGATATATATGTTGTTATTAATTACCAAAACCACCCGGGGATTAGTTGCACTTTCACTTTCTCACCTCCCTCCTCACTCCATTGGTTCCACAAGGCATCCAAGGCTTCCCCCTGCTATCCTAATACCTCCTGGCACTACTGGACACAAGTGGCCGCGCCCATTCCCTTTCTTAATGCCATGGCATGCCATTTAGGCGCTGGAGGCCTTGCTGATCGCGCTCCCGCCTGTAGCCGCCCATTCAACCGCCTCCGGCCACCTAGGGCCTCCCCTCGTGTCCCCGAGGTCACCTCGGCGTCCATGACACGCTATCTTGTCTTCCCCTCCTCTTTCTCCTCTTGGCTCTCCTCGCGTGTGGACAGAACGCCGCCGAAGGCGCGCCATCGGCCATGTAGGGACCTGCCTTGCCGCATTTCCCGCTCCCTCTCTCCTCCTCCTGGGCGTAGTCCACACCCACGAACACCCCGAACATGGCCGAGTGTGCCAATTCGGCCTCCGGCATCGCCTAGGCCGTGGCCATGGACGCCGTCCACGGTGCACCGTCACCCCGCCTTAAACGACCATCCCGAGCCCCTCCTCTGGGCGCCATTCGCTCTATCTTCCTCCCAGAGACCTCCTCGAGCAGCCAGCTCCCCTCCCCGTGCCCTCCATCCACCGCAATGTCCGGAGCCTTGCCGTCGGTCTCTATGTAAATCCGCGCCCATCTCTCCTCCTCCTTCCCTATGGACCGCGCTAGAGCGCCACCACCGTCGCCACGAGCCCCTCTCGTGCTCCCTCCACTCCTCCCCGTTCCTTCCTCGCCTTGCCGAACCCGCCGTCAACCCCGGTCCACCGCACCCGAAGCCCTCCTCTTCCCTGGCTCCCCCGCGGTCGTGCAGCACATGGGCCAGGTGCTTGCCATGGCCTTGAGAGTCCTCCGGGTGCCGGGCGCCGGAGGTGGCCCGTGCCGCCCGGTGAGCGCGGTGCCACTCGGCCTCGCCTCCCCTGCTCTTCTCTGTTCGGCGGGAGGTAGGAGGCGGCTGAGCCGGGCCCGCTCGTCAGTGACCCGGTGGGCGGACCCCACCCGTTTAAGTGGAGAAGGTTTCCGGCGTTGCCGTCTCCCTCACGCAAAGGCGTATTTTCACGAATACGCCTCGACGTAACCCCTCAAGGCAGCGTGCAGCCGAGCAGCTGGGCCGCCCAGCTGTTAACTCTCGCCCGGTAGCGCGAGATAAGGTTAAAGCCTTTTTCCCTTTTTCTTTTTCCAGTGAACTTCTAAAATCCATAGAATATTCATATTATCTCCAAATTTGTTGATTCAAATTTCTAACAGTTCATAAATTCCTGATCTATCACATGGTGCAATTTGCACATTTTTCCATAAAGATTTTCTTCACAAATATTTATCAAAACCCTATTTTTCCATTTCTGTGATGAACTTTAGAAAATCACAGAGAGCCCATTTTTGATCCAAATCCCATGATTCAAAATCCTAGATGTCTATAAGTTCAAAACTTAGTTTTTGAACATTTTTACTAGTACTTTCTGTATCACCTCAAATAATGGTCTATTTCTTTATATATAGCCAACTTTGCAAATTCATAGGAAATTCATTTGAACTCCAAATCTAGTGAAACCAATTCCTAGATGCTTCTAAAATCATCCTTTGTTAAATGGGTGCCTTTGCTCATTTTTCAAAAATATATTTCTGTACACTTCTTGCAAATCCATAAACCCCTTGATTCCATCATATCAAAATGTTCAGAGATGTCCATTGATCAAATCCTAATGAAACCACTTTGGTCATCCCTCATGTGACCAGAGGTATCCTAGAAAAGTCCAACTCATATTTTTAGAGCACTTTTACTTCCTGCCTTGTTGTGTTGCTTATTATGCTTGCTTTCGACGATAGTTGACGAAGTAGACGGAATGCTCGGAGTTGGACCAGGGATATTTGAAGACCTCGAAGACTTCGTTACAACAGGCAAGCAGCCCTCTGACCATGTCTATGAAACCTTTTTATGCATGTCATATAGTACCTTATCGTTGTTGCAACGGAATCATGATGGGGTGATAACCACTTCGATGGTTGCCACCATACTTCCTCATTGATACTTGCATTGTGCATGACCCTACCTTCCTATGAGGGTTATGCCGGTGGGAGTAGATATGATGCTAAGGTAGTGCTACGCAAAAAGGGACGGGTATATGCATGGTGAAGGAGGCAAAGTATTTTCAAAAGACTTTTTCGAAAACCCCGTCGGGTGCCACTTATGCCCGAGGGAGATGATGAAATGGGTAACCACTTGATGACGAAGTGGTGTACCGAGGCAAGTGTGTGTGTTGTTTTCGAAAACGGATTAGATTTAAGATTTGTCGACTGTCCCAACCTTACATGCGCAACCACTCTACCCTTATATGGGAAAGGGCATTATTGATTACCTAGGCCGATACTAGCTTGGAGCCCGCATTACTAGTGACGGGGGAGAGTTTGTGCTCTCTCTCGGGACGGGGTCGTGCCAGGTCGGGCGGCCATGACTGTTTTCATAGGGCACCGAACACACCGTTGGTACCCCGTGCTTGTGGTATATGATGAATATGGGAGCGAGGCTCCACAACTTTATGATGTGAAATGTTGGGCACGGGGGTTACTACCAATCGAGTGGACTCCATGTTAGTGTCGTCTAGGGAAAGGTAGTGATCGGGTGCTTACCCCGGGTACTTGAGGTACCGCGGGTCGTGGATGACACGGAAGTTCCCCGGTTCTTGTGGGTGCAGTGTGCAACCTCTGCAGAGTGTAAAACTATTGAATAGCCGTGTCCACGGTCAAGGACAGATTAGGCGGTCTTTGCTTAAACTACGCCTAGAGTTTTCAACCGTGTGTGTGTGTTGATAAAACTACTTGGGTCAAGTAACAGGACTCGACATGTTTGAGATGGGTTGGTGCCCACTCTATTTATGTTGGGTTGGTGCCCACTCTATTTATGTTGATATCGTAACTTTGTCCTCATGGTTACTTGAATTCTCTTGATGCATGTCTTACAAGTTGTTGAACATGTCATTGCACTCAAAACTAGCTTTCGCAAAAATTTACCTATATCATGCATCGTTACATCTTGAACCAAAACATGGGTTGCTTGCGAGTACATTCAAAGTACTCATTGGCTTGCCATTTGGTTATTTAATTGACCGGGCATGGAAGAACAGGATATGATGAAGAATACTTCGGTGACGAACATGCGAGCTAGGACGCTTCCGGTCGAGAATGCTGTAGGGTTAAGGCGGATGGCATGGGTCCAAGTTATCGGCGAAGATTTCGCTGTGATGATATACTCAAGACTTGACCATAATGGTCCTACTTGTGTAATACGGTATGTATGGATGTAAGCCTCTTGTTATTCAGCTTACGTGTGTTGGTGAGCATTGATCTCTGGGATCATCAGACACGTGCATTCGGTGATCACGACTTATGAGTCGGGTCCCCACAGAGCTGGTATCGAGCCATCCCGTTGTAGGAAGCCTTAGTTAGCATGGTCGTTAGTTAGGTAAAACTATTTCCAAAACTACTACTAGTTTTCAAAACTATCTATACTTCTCTTCCCTTCTCAGTTTTTCGAAAACTAAGGTATACTTTCCTTATTAATCTCTTCCCCTTCAAAACCTTTGGTCGCTAGAACCCTTATGCCCCTGACCACTGGATTCCTTGTAATCCTCGTGGATAATCTAGAAGGAAGATGCCTTGCCAGAAGATTGGCGAGATCACAACAAGACGATACCAACAGAAGATACATCCTCGAGGAATGAGGACCTGAAGACCCAGGAGATAGTGACACCCTTGACACTGCCCCAAGATGATGCAACCTTAGCCTACGATGATTAGGGCATAGGATATGCAAGATCATGGTATACATCGCTAGTAGAGCAACCCTGTCCTTACCATTGTTGTGTCGGCAACCACCGGTGGATGAGAACCTAGCCATTTGGTCCGCCTCACTATAGTGAGCAGGAAAACGGTTCTCTTCATCCCCCGCTCTCGGTGACGATACTGGCAACAACGTATCCGGCAGATTGGACCTCTACTATACCTTGTTAGTGTCATTACATAAAGGATTACCTACCTGGTACCATCGACGGTTTAGAAGGCCAAAGTGATCGTCATGACTAAGAAGACAATAGAAGACCAAGTCAATGCCAGCCACGAGGGGCCACCTTCACCCCATCACCTCATCAGGAGAGAAGTTGTTGAAGATTCTTCAGGCTCAACCCAGATCATTTCGTCGAACAACTACAAGAGACATAGCAACACCTGAGGAAAACCCAGAAGACTGCACGAGGCACAAGGCACGACTACTGAGTCCGAGAACCCCTAGGGTAGGATGAGTCGTGTACCCCCTATGCGCAATCGAGTCCGTATGGTAGTTCCAATAGAACCATGATTGTGTGTTGCTTGTTTTTATTTGTTTGTGTTTTGATATAGGTCGCATTTTTGCCCTAGGCAACAAGTACGCAACTATATCACCTGCCTTATTTTGTTGATTGTGTTTGGCCTTTTTGGCACTTGTTTGTTTGCACTTGCACTATAGAACCGCCTTTAGGCATTCCCCTCCTCTATGCTGCTTTCCCCTCTCATCTCTTTCCTCAACTAAAGACAAGCAAGACAATATGCACCAAGGATTCCACCTCGGCGGCCAACAAAGTGCTGAAGACTTTTGCTACAGCCTCCTCGACCAAATGCAACCCCGTAGAATTATGTTTAACCCTCAAGACTAGAAACCCATTCCTAGACTCTTCGAGACTTCATAAGATACCCCAGCTCAAATCCTTAACCATGAGCTTAACCTACGGAATTGCAAGAGAACCTGTTAAGCCTCCGTAACCTTGCTTATCACTGGGTTCATTATGGAACTAGTGGACATAGTGAATGAGCACATTATCATCCTAAGATAGCACCAAAACTAGCGATGCCATAGGGAAGACCAGTTTGAGGATATAGGAATTAAGGACAAATGACTTGATGAGTTTATATCAATGACTTGAGGAATTATATGAGATTATTTGGTGAATTATGAGGCTTTGATGTTGGTAGATGAACTTGGTGGGATCATGATTATAGAGTAGCATAGCTTTCATTACCCCGAGTAAATTGGATTTATAGGAAAATTATGTTCACAGCTGGAATTCTTGGAAGTATTTGGATTTAACTTAGCCGTGGGATATTGATAGGAGGTAGATGATATTACTTAGGGGAAATATGTAGGGATTCTCGTTGGACAAGATATTTGGATTTAAGTAGCTGATTCTAGTTGAGTATAGATGATAAGTGAGTCTACATGGTTCGGAGTAAATTGGATTTAGACTGATGATCTCGATCATGATACCATGTTTCTCGGTGGACAATAAACTAGAAGATTGGACTAATTGTCGGAGTTTATTTAGGGAGTCTATATAAGCTTGACCTTGGAGTTTACTTGACCATGATAATGGAGATTGGTGGACTGACTATAGAAGGGTAGCCTTCCCAGTATTTGTGAATTATAGGATATTAGAAGATCGTGTGGAGCACCATAGAGATTGGATTTGAAGAACTACTGGATCATGTAATGATTGGTGTAGTTAATGGGTTGTTGGAGTTGATTCATAGGAAGGAAACAAGATTTTTGGAGTGGCATACGACGTGTTTCCTTAGAATAGAGATGCTTTATCTTAGACCTTGGTAGAATAGGCTGAGCACTTGGATTGTGGTGATTAAATTCAAGCTTAGCAACATATATGCTCTACCCATGGATTTTTAGGGGTAGCCATACATACGAGTTTGGGGATTGTAGACATATATGATTTTGTTAGACCTCCTCTCGAGAGTCGTGAGGACATGAATAACATGAGTGATGATTGGAGTTGACCTATACGAGATGATTCTTTTGGTAATATGAGGTGAAGACTAGGTAGAAGTATTGGCATATCAGGAACCGTGCTTAAAGATAAGATGATAAATGTTCACTCGTACGCTAGAATCCTTGAAACCCTTAAGCCCTACCAAGCCACAACATGGTCGGATCCTGACCTTGGGCTTTGGCTCTAGATCGATAAGACCTTGGCCAATGCTCAACCATGACCATCACCAATGCCTCAGCCCACATTACGTACCCCATAGACTTCATGGAGTGCTTAGACAAGATAGTTGTCATCATCATTTGGTGACCTACCTGTCCACCCGAAGACGGAAGAAGAGCCGTTTAGCTAGTCAAGGAACATTTGAAGACCGCCATGCAAAGGAGGAAGAACTACACCTACCACCATCATCAAGAAGTAAACATCCGCGTTGAAGATCAGGTGTATCTACGGGCCACTTCTCTCTAAGGAACCAAGCATTCCCATGACAAGGAGACCCACACCAAGATTCATCAACCCCCTTCGAGATCATTCCAAGATTTAACAACCCCCTCTGAGATCTCTACGAGACGAAGAGAAGACAGTTACCAGCTGGGGTTGCCACCTGAGTTACCCGGTGTGCACAATGCTTTCCACGCATCACAACCCCAGAAGTGTTTCCAACTTCCTAATTGCCCGATCTCTACGAGGGCATTAACCACCGAGCCATCAACCCCTAGCCCAATCTAACCTACCGCGAGCTACCCATTAGCAACCTGGATCAAGAGGAACATCATACACGAAGCCACACCAGCAAGTACTTCAAGCTCAATGGAGCACTACACGGAAGCAGAAGCAGTATGAGGATGTGAAGACTACCCCGAATCCAAGTTTCCATACTCCTTTCCGCGCCTAGTCTGGGAATCTCGGGGACGAGATTCTTTTAAGGGGGGTAGGTCTGTCACACCCTGATTTTCATGCCACAACACTTAAGTCAATAAATCATGCTAAAATGTGGTTTGACAAAAACTTTTGAGTGTTTTGTCTTTGCTTTGATTGAATGTTTTGTCTGCTGTTTGCAAGTGCTCTAAAAATCAAATAAATCCTCCAACTCCTATACTTCATTTCCTTGCTCCAAACTCTTGAACCAATGATCATGCCATGTGTATAGGACATAAAAATATTTTCTTACAAAAATGATTTGGCCAAATAGTATTTTCAAAAATTAGTTTTTCAAAAACCCCTGAATTGAGGTTTGCACTGCAAGTACTTAACTAAGGGCAGTAACAATCTTTCTAAAAATATATTTAACTCCTATTAGATATAGGGTACCCAGAAACCACAAAAATATAATTTTAAAGGTTATTTTCCTATTTTATTTAAAAGCTTTTTCTTAAGGCCAGAAATGGTCTATAATAGGGAAAAATTATTTTATTGCTTTAACAATATTTGACAAAAATCAGGGAAGCTCAGTGGTCATATATTGTCCATATATAAGAGTTCCAACACATGGTCATGTTCAAAATATTGGTCAAATCCCTCAAAAACCCTTTCTGGATATTTCAAGCTTTTGAAATATTTACAAAGGAAATATTCTCCAAAAATTGCAAGGAAATTCTAGCATGTCACATATGACATATAAGATGATCTTGCCAAGTCTCATGACTTGGAGAACAAGATAACATCATCAAATACCCTCAAAACCATTTCTGTCCATTTTGAAGTTTGAGCAACTTTACATTGCCAAACATTTCCAAATATTCTCAAACCTTGTGAACATTCTCAAATGGTCTAATTATACATCTAGACCAAGTGGCACAAGTTGGAGAACAAGTTATATTTATCAAAGTGCCCCAAAACCCTCTCTGACTAGAATCAAATTTGAACAACTCTACATTACCAACTTTCTCTCATTGATTCCAACTTTTGTGAGAATGATCACATGACCAAATGAGGCCACTAAACCAAGTGGTGCATCAAGGAGAGTTGATTTGCATGACTAAATCTTGGTAAAGCCATTTCTGCCAATTTCTAGGGTTTACCAAAGTTACATTGGCTACTTTGCCCAAATGAGCTCAAACTTGGTGGAACACCCTACTTCTATGTGCCATTCCATCCTGTTAAGTCTCATGGAAATTAAAGTTCATTTGCTTTCCCAAACCATTATCAAACACCTTCTGGCATTTTGCAAAAATCACAATTTTGACCCCTTCCACTATTCTTGGGGAGCTCAAATTTTTACCACAGCTCCTCCTAGCCCCCTTTTACCTCTAGTAGCAATGGCAAGACCACAGCTCACTTATTGGAGGGGAAAAATCTCTCTCTCCCTCTCTGGACAGCTCCTTTCTCTCTCTTTCTCACCTCCCTCCTCACTCCATTGGTTCCACAAGGCATCCAAGGCTTCCCCCTGCTATCCTAATACCTCCCGCACTATCGACACAAGTGGTCGCCCATTCCCCTTTCTTAATGCCATGGCATGCCATTTGGGCGCTCTGGAGCGCGCTATAGTGCGCTCCCGCATTGTAGCCGCCCCATTCCAACCGCCTCCGGCCACCTAGGGCCTCCCCCTCGTGTCCCCCGAGGTCACCTCGACGTCCGCAGCACGCTATACTGTCTTCCCCCTCCTCTTTCTCCCTCGCCGGCTCTCCTCGCGTGCAGACAAAACGCCGCCTGAAAGGCTGGCTGGCATGTAGGGACCCGCCTTGCCGCATTTCCGCTCCCTCTCTCCTCCTCCGGGCGTAGTCCACGCCCACTAACACCGGACATGGCCGAGTGTGCCAATTCGGCCCCAGATCGCCTTAGGCCGTGGCCATGGACGCCGTCCACGGTGCACCGTCACCCCGCCTTAAATGACCATCCCGAGCCCCTCCTCCGGGCGCCATTCGCTCTATCTTCCTCCCAGAGACCTCCTCGAGCAGCCAGCTCCCCTCCCCGTGCCCTCCATCCACCGCAATGGCCGGAGCCTTGCCGTCGGTCTCCACGTAAATCCGCGCCCATCTCTCCTCCTCCTTCCCTATGGACCACGCTAGAGCGCCACCATCGTCGCCACGAGCCCCTCCCGTGCTCCCTCCACTCCTCCCCGTTCCTTCCTCGCCTAGCCGAACCCGCCGTCAACCCCGGTCCGCCGCACCCGAAGCCCTCCTCTTCCCTGGCTCCCCCGCGGTCGTGAAGAACATGGAGGTCTTGTGCATGCGTGCCGAGTCCTTCGGTGTGCCGGGCGCCGCCAGAGGTGGCCCGTGCCGCCCGGGGTGAGCGCCGGTGCCGCTCGGCCTCGCCTCCCCTGCCTCTGCTCTGTTCAAGCGGGAGGTAGGGGACGGCCTGAGCCCCGGGCCCCGCTCGTCAGTGACCCGGTGGGCGGACCCCACCCGTTTAAGTGGAGACGGTTTCCGGCATTGCCGTCTCCCTCACGTGAAGGCGTATTTTCACGAATACGCCTCCGACGTGGCCCCTGCGCGCGTGCAGCCGAGCCGCTGGGCCGGCCCAATTGTTAACTCTCGCCCAGCGCGCCAGATAAGGTTAAAGCCTTTTCCCTTTTTCTTTTTCCAATGAACTTCTAAAATCCATAGATTATTCATATTATCTCCAAATTTGATGATTCAAATTTCTAACAGTTCATAAATTCCTGATCTATCACGTGGTGCAATTTGCACATTTTTCCATAAAGATTTTCTTCACAAATATTTATCAAAACCCTATTTTTCCATTTCTGTGATGAACTTTAGAAAATCACAGAGAGCCCATTTTTTATCCAAATCCCATGATTCAAAATCCTAGATGTCTATAAGTTCAAAACTTAGTTTTTGAACATTTTTACTAGTACTTTCTGTATCACCTCAAATAATGGTCTATTTCTTTATATATAGCCAACTTTGCAAATTCATAGGAAATTCATTTGAACTCCAAATCCAGTGAAACCAATTCCTAGATGCTTCTAAAATCATCCTTTGTTAAATGGGTGCCTTTGCTCATTTTTCAAAAATATATTTCTGTACACTTCTTGCAAATCCATAAACCCCTTGATTCCACCATATCAAAATGTTCAGAGATGTCCATTGATCAAATCCTAATGAAACCACTTTGGTCATCCCTCATGTGACCAGAGGTATCCTAGAAAAGTCCAACTCATATTTTTAGAGCACTTTTATTTCCTGCCTTGTTGTGTTGCTTATTATGCTTGCTTTCGACAATAGTTGACGAAGTAGACAGAATGCTCGGAGTTGGACCAGGGATATTTGAAGACCTCGAAGACTTCGTTACAACAGGCAAGCAGCCCGTTGACCATGTCTATGAAACCTTTTTATGCATGTCATATAGTACCTTATCGTTGTTGCAACGGAATCATGATGGGGTGATAACCACTTCGATGGTTGCCACCATACTTCCTCGTTGATACTTGCATTGTGCATGACCCTACCTTCCTATGAGGGTTATGCCGGTGGGAGTAGATATGATGCTAAGGTAGTGCTATGCAAAAAGGGACGGGTATATGCATGGTGAAGGAGGCAAAGTATTTTCAAAAGAATTTTTTGAAAACCCCATCGGGTGCCACTTATGCCCGAGGGAGATGATGAAATGGGTAACCACTTGATGACGAAGTGGTGTACCGAGGCAAGTGTGTGTGTTGTTTTCGAAAACGGATTAGATTTAAGATTTGTCGACTGTCCCAACCTTACATGCGCAACCACTCTACCCTTATATGGGAAAGGGCATTATTGATTACCTAGGCCGATACTAGCTTGGAACCCGCATTACTAGTGACGGGGAGAGTTGGTGCTCTCTCGACGGGTCGTGCTGTAGGGCGGCCATGACTGTTTTCACAGGGCACCGAACACACCGTTGGTACCCCGTGCTTGTGGTATATGATGAATATGGGAGCGAGGCTCCACAACTTTATGATGTGAAATGTTGGGCACGGGGGTTACTACCAATCGAGTGTACTCCATGTTAGTGTCGTCTAGGGAAAGGTAGTGATCGGGTGCTTACCCCGGGTACTTGAGGTACCGCGGGTCGTGGATGACACGGAAGTTCCCCGGTTCTTGTGGGTACAGTGTGCAACCTCTGCAGAGTGTAAAACTATTCGAATAGCCGTGTCCACGGTCAAGGACAGTTGGGCGGTGCTGCTTAAACTACGTCCAGAGTTTTCAACCGTGTGTGTGTGTGTTGATAAAACTACTTGGGTCAAGTCACAGGACTCGACATGTTTGAGATGGGTTGGTGCCCACTCTATTTATGTTGGGTTGGTGCCCACTCTATTTATGTTGATATCTGTAACCTGTCCTCATGGTTACTTGAATTCTCTTGATGCATGTCATACAAGTTGTTGAACATGTCATTGCACTCAAAACTAGCTTTTCGCAAAAATTTACCTATATCATGCATCGTTACATCTTGAACCAAAACATGGGTTGCTTAAGTAGTACATTCAAAGTACTCATTAAACGCCTTTGGTTATTTAATTGACCTGCATGGAAGAACAGGATATGATGAAGAATACTTGGCTGATTTAACATGCGAGCTAGGACGCTTCCCGGTGTAATGCCCGTAGGGTTAAGGCGGATGGCATGGGTCCAAGTTATCAACGAAGATTTCCGCTGCGATGATATACTCAAGACTTGACCATAATGGTCCTACTTGTGTAATACAGTATGTATGGATGTAAGCCTCTTGTTATTCAGCTTCTGTGTGTTCAGTGAGCATTGATCTCTGGGATCACTGTACACGTGCATTCGGTGATCACGACTTATGAGTCGGGGTCCCCACAGGTGGACACTCCGAAGGAAACCAATGGCGATGAGGCAATGGAGGATAACCCCTCAGGGAAGAAAGCTAAGCATGGGCGTCGTCAACGCCACTCCAAGCCCCACCACAACAATAACGACACAGGAGACGAAAACAATCCGAATGGTGCCGATGATGAATACAATCCTAATCAGCCTGCCTTCAAGCAGGCCGGACTGGCCATGGACGGATACTCAGAGAAGGACAACTATATGTCCCCCTCCGAAGACGAGGTGAGTCACGGCGATGATGAATTCGGCGTGCCGGAGGATCCCTCAGAACACGTCTGCTTCAAGCGATGGCTTATGGCCACTGCAAGGAGCCTGCAAAAGAAGCAACAGCAACTCAAAGCTGACCAAGATTTGCTCACTGACAGATGGACCAAGGTCCTAGCCACCAAGGAATACAGACTCGACCGCCCCGACCAAGGGCACACACGGCATAATTCACTACCTCAGCCTAAGAAGGACAATATGCAAGAAACACGAGGCGGCATCCTCAAGCCTCGGCACAATCGTCATAAACGTTAAGCCAGGGAAGATGGTGCCAAATTCAGCGGCCCCAAGTCCGGTCAGCGGAAAAAGAACAACTCAGCCCTTCCAGCCCAAGCAGCATACTCGACCAACCATGCGAAATTCATGGTACCCCCAGAAGGGCGGCCAAGCACACCAATAGAGAATGCCGGATCCTCAAAACAAAATGGCCGGTTGCGCGCCGGACATAATGAAGGGAGGTTTTCCACAACGAAAGACCATTCAAACATGGCGAATTCAAAAGAAGATCCTCCACAGTACAAAAATACGGCCGATCTTCACTGATCACATCGACTGTCCAGACAACATCAACCACAACAATTTAATAGCACTCACTATCGACCCAACAGTCTGGGGGCTCCATCTGACACGAGCCCCCGCGGGCATAAAAAATTATCAATAGCATCTTCTAAAAGATGCCAGGTGCAAAAGCCAAGTTTTATTGGCCCACCACTTCAACGGTCGTCTTTGGATCATCAAATAAATACCACACGGAAGAATAAGTCTTCGGCACTGTCCCCTTATACAGTAATTACCACACACGAACGGGACAAGCCACGTTGGCTAGATTCAACGAGGTACAACATTAGGCCAGTCCCATGTGACATAGTCACAATTATGGGCAGGGCCGAACCCCACCCTTAGAGTGGAAATCATAAAGGTGCTGAGCGTGCCTGTTTATCAAATTTTGATTCGGCAGCCAACTACCCGGACACCAACTGAGGAGTCCGCGCTATCTTACGGCATGACAACCTGGTTCAGCCAGGCTCCGCGGTTCAACCACAGCAGTACATGCACCTGCCTTCAAGCATTTGTCTTTACAGACTAACTTTGGCGCAGAACAGGACTGGTGACGCGGAATCAGCTCGGACGTACAAGGCAGGAACACATAAGGCAGTCCGGATACACCTCAGATCCACACACGCCTCCTCGGTCCGGCCACGACACAGTTCATAAAAATACTCCTTTTCATAAGCATAAACCGCACTCATATGCATAGACGTGTCATTTTACTACAATGCGTAGACTTAAATAACACTTACCGGACGTCGTTTTTTATCGACGCCTTTTTGTCACAAATGGCACCCACGCCTTGTGTTACGCCTGATGATGCCAGGGGCTTCATAGTACGGCAATAAAGTACGACCACCTTTTCGGTCGTTTGGAACCCCGAACTTATAGCATGCATCAGCTCCGAATCATGTCTTGGGTCATTAGTTGGGTTTGCCCGGCTCCCATGTTTTGGTACCTTACGTTTCGCTCCATCGGCTAAGGTAGCACTGGGAGAACTACTGCTGTGTCTCGGTTCTTCCGGACGAGCACCTCAGTAGAGAAAGCGAAAAACTGACTGTCATGATACGGCGAGAGCTAGTCAGCTGTTCGAGAGGTTGTAAAATCTTTAAAGATTTATTCCGCACAATGCCATTATAAATGCAAAGTGTGACGGATCGGTCTTCCGATCAGGCGCCGATAGAGCCCCCAGTTCGGCCTACCAAACACCAGGGGCTGAGCCCACCATACTCGAATTCCTATAGCTAAGTGAGAGTGGTAAAGCCCTATAGTTTGATTGCCTGGTTCGTAGCAAGGAACACCTCCTTAAAACGACCCAACAATGGGATAAAGAGTGTTCAGGTATGTCCCGAACACCCCCGTACTTTTTACGTGGGGGCAGAAGCCGATGACTGGCCAACTCTAAGGATTTATATACACTAAACAGCCGCACGAGAAGAACAAACGTTCAAACAAAAAAGGCAATAAATAATAAAAGTGCCATTATCCCACATTACAAAGAATGGCACGACTGCCTTCAGGGAAATATAGTGTCTTTGGTAGACTTATCCGCCACAAGGTGGGCTCCTTTCAATACACCCTCATAGTATAACTCGGGATTGCGATGCTCCTTACCCTCCGGCGGCCCTTCAGTCATCAGCTTCTCAGCATCAAGCTTCCCCCAATGCACCTTCGCATGGGCAAACGCCATGCGTGCACCCTCTATGCAGACCGATCGCTTAATGACATCAAGCCGAGGGCAAGCGCCAACAATCCGCTTCACGAGTCGAAGTAATCGCTTGAATTGGCTCATGAACACAAACCGGACAACCATGTCCTTCATGACTAGCTCGGCCGCCAGGTGCAGTTCGACCAGCTGCTTCAGCTGATCAATAAAGGGCACCGGATAATTTGGCGCCAAATACTGCGACCAGAAATCCCTCTCCGCAGACTTCTTCTCCTCGGTCCGGTAGAATTGGGCAGCATCTGATATGCTGCAAGGCAGATCCGCAAACACCCCTTGAGAAAACAAGAATTCAGCTTATCGCTTAGAGTTCCTCCCATTATCATGTAAAAATAGCCATGAGTACAAAAGGCCTTACCAGCCGCAACCTTCCGGGCCTCCTGAATATCCTTCAGAGCACCTCAGGCTTCTTCCCGAGCATCCTCTGCGGCTTGGGGAGCTTGGGAGAGTTCGGATTCTTTCCCTACTAGACTCTCCTCCAAGCCCTCCTTTTCTTCACGGCATCCAGGAGCTCTCGCTCAGCTTCAATGACCCTGGCCTCGTGCTTCTCATGAAGAGCCTGTTCGGTGGCGGCCTTACTATCGGCTTCGGCCACAACCTTCTTCAGTGCCTCAATTTCGACACTCGTCCCTAGAGCATACAATGCAAATATCTTAATTAGGCACAACTTCTAATTCGTGCTCAACTTAGCACAAGGTTCCAACATACCTTGTTTGTCCTCAAACTTCTTATTCACGCGGCCAACTTCCCCTTCGGCCCATTCCAGACGCTGCTTTAGTTCAGACACCTCCGCATTATGACCGGCGGTCATCCCTGCAGACGCCTGTTTTCAAACAAAGGATACACATCATTAACTGAGTCTCCTGCAAAACGAAAAATTTGATCCCCTGTTCGGCCTTCTTTAGCCGGACAGTGCATCAGGGGTTACTACTCATATTATGACAATCTCCCAAAGGTTACTTAAAAAACATACCTCAAAGCCCTTTATAAGACTAAGGCAGGATTCCTTCAGTCCGCTCTCAGCGGAATGAATCTTTTCAACCACCGCACCCATGAGGGCACAATGTTCATCGACGATAGATGCGCTTCTTAGCGCTGTCAATAGGCCGCCCGGCAGCTCTGCTTGGACAGAGGCCGCTGGAAGAGCAGGCAAGCCCCCCAAGGGCGGCTGCTCACCCGATCCTGGAGCTTTAAAGGTCTCCAGGACCGTGTTCGGCTAGGGTCCGGACCTAAGATCACCCCGCCATCGACGCGCATGGGAGCCGCTGCTCCCGTGTGTCCGGCCCCAGGGATATGCCCCCCCTGGTCCAGGTCCCGCTGAGACGACACGTCGGTGTCGCGCCTAGGCTTCGGGGAAGGAGCCTCTGGAGGCGTCTCGCTCACCAGGGCATCTGAGCTCAGCGAATCCTCCGAGGAGGACTGTTCGGCGTGGGACCTCGCCGGGCTGTACGAAATATGGCAACAGTTAAAACTACTACATCCTAACAACCCCGGGCGCGTATGCGTGTTCGGATTTCGTATACTTATGACTTTTCCAGGGGCTGGACCCTGGTATCCCACTCCGGGCTGCTATCAGCAGCCGTGGTGGATGCCTCTGGGAAGGAACCTTTCCTCCTCTTTGGCGATTCAGCCTCTAGGGATGAGGAAGCTGTCCTTTTCTTCCCACCCCCTGCGGGAGACTCGTCTTCCTCCTCCTCCTCCTCTTCGTCTTCGGCAGAGGGATGGTCGCTGGAGTCTTCGGATTTTGCGTCCGAAGCATCACGACAACGGAGGCCACTCCGGGTCTTCCTGACCTTCTTGGAAGCCTCTTTCTTCGCTGCCTCGTAAGGGGCTGGGACCAGCATCTTCGTTAGAAGAGGTCCGGCCGGGTCCTCCGGCAGCGGGGCATGACAGTGTATCCGCTCCACCTTTTTTATCCATCCCTGGGGTTATGATAAAGCGTGATGAAAGTGTCTCCCTCAGGACATGCCAACTGAAGCATGGATGGACAGGGCACAACAATAACTTACCGGACTTGCAGAGTGGGATACTTGATACTCACGGTCCTCGGCGGAGGCCGGCCATGATTTACCAGACTTAAAGAGCACCTTCCAGATATCCTTGTGGTAGGAACCATAGAGCTCTCGAAGGGTCTGGTGCTCGGTTTGGTCGTATTCCAACAAATTGCTGGCTCGACGCTGGCAAGGGAGAACCAGGCGAATTAACATCACCTGGACTACGTCGACGAGTTTGACATCCTTGTCGACCACACTGACGGGGCTCGAGCAAAGGATACTCATCGTGACGAGGACGATTCAGCCCTTCTCGGGCCAGGACGTGAGCCGTAGTGGGGCTCCAGATCTGAACTCAGGAGCTGCAACCCACTTTTTGCCACATGGTTCGGTGATATAGAACCACTGCTGCTGCCACTCCTTGATGGAGTCATTGAAGGCGCCCGTCGGCCATACAACCTTGGGCATCTTGCTCACCATGGCGCCACCACACTCAGCGTTCTCACCACTCACCACCTTGGGCTTCACATTGAAAATCTTCAGCCATAGGCCAAAGTGAGGCAAAATTCATAGAAAAGCCTCACACACGACGATGAACATCGAGATATTAAGGAAAGAATTGGGGGACAGATCATGAAAGTCAATCCCGTAATAATACATGATACCGTGAACGAATGGGTGAAGGGGAAACCCGAGCTCACGGACAAAATGAGGAAGAAACACGACCCTCTCGTGGGGCTCCGGAGTGGGGACGATCTGTCCCGCCGGCGGTAGTCGGTGGCCGATATTTTTGGCCAGGTACCCGAGATCTTGGAGCCTCTTGATATCCTTCTCCTAGATGGTAGAGGCTATCAATTTGCCTCCTGCTCCAGATCCAGACATCTTCGGAGAACCTCTCTTCGGTGGAGAAGAAGAGTGCTTGGGCACTAGGGCTCGAGCAGAGGGGAATGGACTAGCAGAGGGAAAAGGCGTGAGTGAAAAGGAAGAGACCTTATCTCTTTATAGAGGCGATAAAATCTTTTGCGCCTCCCCACTTGCCTGGTGGAACCCGCTCGTTCTCCACTCGCCACAATTAGCGGTGCGTTTGGATTACCCGTACCCGTATTGATGAGAATCCCGCAATAAGGGGACACGATCTCTGCTCGGCAAGACATGCAGAGGAAACCGCCTCGCAATATGCGCTGAGGCTGGTTGTGGGAAAATGGTCGAATAATGACTCGACCGTAGTATCATGTTGCTTTGTCTAAAATTGCCAGCAGATCAGATTTATGCTATGCTCTCTACGGTGGTATGTGAAGATCATCTTCCAGATCCGGACACGGTCTAAGTGTTCGATAATTATTTTGGAGTATTCGGAGATGGAACCCGGCTTGCAATGCCGAAGACAAAACTGCGTGCCGGACTCGTCGTCATTGAAGCCTGCTTCAGGGGCTACTGAGGGAGTCCTAGATTAGGGGGTATCCGGACACCCGGACTATATACTTTGTCCGGACTATTGAAGCGTGAAGATACAAGACTCAAGACTTCGTCCCGTGTCCGGGTGGGACTCTCCTTTGCGTGGAAGACAAGCTTGGCGATCCGGATATTATATTTCGTTCCTTGTAACCGACTCCATGTAAACCCTAGCCCTCTCCGGTGTCTATATAAACTGGAGAGTTTAGTCCTTAGGGGGAGAATCATAATCATCATAGGATAGCTTCTAGGGTTTAGCCTCTACGATCTCGTGGTAGATCAACTCTTGTACTACTCATATCATCAATATCAATCAAGCAGGAAGTAGGGTTTTACCTCCATCGAGAGGGCCCGAACCTGGGTAAACATTGTTTCCCTTGCCTCCTGTTACCATTAGCCTAAGACGCACAGATCGGGACCCCCTACCCGAGATCCGCCGGTTTTGACACCGGCACTACCCCTGGGCGCGCCCCTACCTCATGGCTGACTCGGGGACCCCCCTGACGTGAAACCGACGCCAAAATTTCCTACAAATACAGAAATCCCTGAAAAGAAACCTAGATCGGGAGTTTCGCCATGCAAGCCTCTATAGTCACCAAAAAACAACCGGGACCCGGTTCTGGCACCCTGCCGGAGGGGGGATCCATCACTGATGGCCATCTTCATCATCCCGACACTCTCCATGACGAGGAGGGAGTAGTTCACCCTCGGGGCTGAGGGTATGTACCAGTAGCTATGTGTTTGATCTCTCTCTTTCTCTCTCTCATGTTTTTTATTTGGCACGATCTTGATGTACCACGAGCTTTGCTATTATAGTTGATCTTATGATGTTCCTCCCCCTCTAACTTCTTGTAATGGATTGAGTTTTTTCTTTGAAGTTATCTTATCGGATTGAGTCTTTAAGGATTTGAGAACACTTGATATATGTATTGCATGTGCTTATCTGTGGTGACAATGGGATATTCACATGATCCACTTGATGTATGTTTTGGTGATCAACTTGCGGGTTCTGTGACCTTTTGAACTTATGCATAGGGGTTGGCACACATTTTCGTATTGACTCTTCGGTACAAACTTTGGTGAACTCTTTGAAGTTCTTTGTGTTGGTTTGAATAGATGAATCTAAGATTGTGTGACTCTTTGTTCCATGTTGAGTGGTTGTTATATGATCTAATTATGTTATCATTGTTGAGAGAACTTGCACTAGTGAAAGTATGAACCCTAGGCCTTGTTTCAAAGCATTGCAATACCGTTTTCGCTCACTTTTGTTGCTTGCTACCTTGCTGTTTTTATAATTTCAGATTACAAAAACCTATATCTACCATCCATATTGCATTTGTACACCATGTCTTCGCCGAACTAGTGCACCTATACAATTTACCATTGTATTGGGTGTGTTGGGGACACAAGAGACTCTTTGCTATTTGGTTGAAAGGTTGTTTGAGAGAGACCATCTTCATCCTACGCCTCCCACGGATTGATAAAACTTAGATCATCCACTTGAGGGAAATTTGCTACTATCCTACAAACCTCTGCACTTGGAGGCCCAACAACGTCTACAAGAAGAAGGTTGTGTAGTAGACATAAAGTCTCGGATGAGATCACGGACATGACGAGGAGCTCCGGAATGGTCCGGAGGTAAAGATTGATATATAGGACGATGCTATTTGGTCTCTGGAATGGTTTTGGAATGCACCGGAAAGTTATTGTAATATGGGAAGGGGTTCCGGAGGCACCAGGAGAGTATTGGCCCTTATTGGGCCAAGTAGAGGGGAACACATCATCCCACATGGGCTAGTGCACCCCCCTTATGGCAGCCACACCCAATTAGATGGAAGGGGAAGGTGCCACCTCCTCTTACCATATCCCGGAGAGGGGAGGATGGAAAGAAGGGGGCTCCTCCTCCCTTTCCTTCTCCCTTGTGCCTATTTTTCGCAGGGGAGGGGGGCGCACAAAAGGGAGGAGCCCTAGGGCTGCCTCCGCACCACTTGGGGCGCCCTAGGGGCAACCTCCTCCCCTCCCACACCTATATATATGTGGGGAGGGGTGCCACACAAGACACAACTTAATCCACGCCATGTGTCGGCACCCCTCCGCCTCTAGTTTACTCCTCCGCTCTAGATCATCGCAATGCTTAGGCGAAGCCCTGCGAGCATCACTTCACAATCACCGTCACCATGCTGTAGTGATGACGGAACTCATCTACTACCTCGACGTCTTGCTGGATCAAGAAGACGAGGGACGTCACCGAGCTGAACGTGTGCAGAACTCAGAGGTGCCGTATGTTCGGTACTCGATCGGTGGAGCGTGAAGAATTGACTACATCAACCGCGTTGTGAAACGCTTCCGCTTAAGGTCTACGAGGGTACGTAGACACACTCTCCCCCTTGTTGCTATGCATCTCCATGGATAGACATTGCGTGTGCGTAGAATTTTTTTGTTTTCCATGCAACGTTTCCCTACTGGTCTTAGTGCCATTCTTTGGAGGAAATAACTAATTTGAGCATGATTCATTTTGCAAGATAATTATTGTCACCACTGATGCTATCTTAAATATGATTGCTATACATGTTATTGTTATTATGGACTAACCCGTTTCTCTTATTCAATTTTACTGAGTGTCACTTGGGATGGCCAGACTTCCCATGCACTTAGTTTTTTTTTTATTTTCTGAGTATCACTTGGGATGGCTAGACCACCTGCATACTCACTTATTTTCAAGACCTCTCAAGGCATTGCTTTTAGACACTTGTTTGGAATTTCTTTTTCAAGACCTCTCGAGGCGTCGCTTTTAGACACCCGTTTGGCATTTATTTTCAAGACCTCTCAAGGCGGCGCTTTCAGACACCCGCTTGGAATTTTTATTGGAATTCCTCGGGCAGTCCAACGCCCGATGTTCCATTTCATTTGCTTGATTTACTATTAACATGATTTATTTATCTTTGTGCACTGTATTAATATTGTCGGATTTCGGGTTCCGGCAGACCCTTGAGGTTCGAACACTGGGGTGCGCGCGGAGATTTCGCCCTCTACCTACCTGCACCCCGCCGACTCGCTAGGATCTAAACTACGGAAGGAACAACACAAGAGACACAGAGTTTATACTGGTTCGAGGCCACCATTGCGGTGTAATACCCTACTCCAGTGTGTGGTGTGGTGGATTGCCTCTTGGGCTGATGATGAACAATACAAGGGAGAACAGCCTCGCGAGGGTCTGTTCTTGGCTGGGACGATGAACTGCTAGGAGGAGTTCAGTCACCCTCTCTACTCGTTTCTTGGCGAGGATCCTGTTCTTGATTCTGGCTCCTGGATTCTAGATGCTCGATGCTAGATGCCTCTACCACGGGGGTGGCTAGTCCTATTTATAGGCAAAGGCCCTGGGACTCTTCCCAAATATTGAGCGGGAAGGGCGCCAACAATTGACCATTTTGAAGGGGAACATCTGGTACACTTATCCTGACTAAAGTTGGTCTTTGCCTGTCAAAGGCTCTGGTGGTGACGCCTGCTTGGGCTCCACAATGACTTCCTCCCTGCCGTTGGGCAGGTCTTGGTCTTGTTACACCGAAATGGATGCCTTTGCTTGATGCTCTGACCTGCGCTTGCTCCCTTTGCACCAAAAGAGGAAAGGAGGACACTGTGCGGGCTGGCACCCGACTGGCGCCCTTGGTCGTCATGGCTTGCATCATGGGCACCTCGCGAGGTACCCCGCCTTGATCTCTCCGCCTCCTCGTGAGCAGGCCTAATGAGGTCGTGCCTGAGGAAGCTCCTTGTTGTCCGCCCCGCGAGGCTTGGCCCCTCGCGAGGGTCTTGAGCTTGTGTTGATGAAGATGGGCCGTGCTGGGCCCCCTTTGAGCCACGCCGCAGGCCGCAGGCAGGCAAGTCTGGGTACCCCTGTTTCCAGAACGCCGACAAATATTTATCATGCCATGCTTTAATTTTCAGTCAGCACATGCATAGAATTTAATTCATCATGAGCATATGCATTCGATATATCTTTTGTTCATTATGTTTGTGAGTACATTCAAACATACTCACTGGCTTGTCCATGGTTATTGTCTTGGCCAGATCATGATTCAGAGAGGAGCTTTGCGAAGACACCTCCGCAACCTAGGATTCGAAGATAGCAGCCACATAAGACAGGAGTTATCGGGGTCAGCTGTTCCTATGGGAATGGAGTCCCATCAATGTTGTAGATCCATGAGTCGCTTCCATCATTCACCACTACAGATCCTTGTTATATTCATTGGACCTTTATGGTCTTGTACTGTAGCGACCAGACCTCAAACAATCTGATCTCTGTGCATCCGTGTCATCGCTGGATCGGTAATGCTGACACGCACAGTACTTGAAGGATTTATAACAGAGTAGCAATCACACACTTATTACATCGAATGTCTCAAAAGAGAACTTATTACAATAAATATGTCTTAAGGCCATCTAATAACGATAACAGCGGAAGGCTTGGAAGATAAGCGAGTCCATCAACTCCAACGGCATCACTGAGTATAAGATCACGACCTAAGGCACCTTACTGTCGTTCGAAAGTCTGCAACATGAACGTTGCAGCCCGAAAACGGGTCAGTACATGGAATATGCTGGCAATGTAACACATAGAGAGTAATAAACAGAATAATGCTATCACTACATGCATATATGGCTGGTGGAAAGCTCTATGGTTACAGTTTTGCATAAAGCCAATTTTTCCCTACTGCAAAGGAATAAATTTTATTTAACTATCATGGTGGTTGTTAAACATTGAGAAGGTTCCTCCAACTCAATCCCAATTAAGCATCATCATTAACCCAACATAATTTAATTAAATAACATGATGAGATTCACATGATAATCCAAGTACTAGATACTCAAAACATCCATAACCGGGGACACGGCTAACCATGATTAGTTTATACACTCTGTAGAGGTTTGCGCACTTTTCCCCGCAAGACTTGATCTCCTCCGCTTGATTTCTCGCACTACATGGTGTTTGAGAAACGGATGAGCGAGACACAGTCTTTCAGAAGTATTAACTCTCTACTCCGGGTAGATAGTACCAACCTACATCCCCTACATCTGCTAGTCTACCTCTTCAAGAGCTCACGCAACATACTCAACAATGTTAGAGCCCATAGTAGCTTGCGGCTGCACACGGAAGTTTCTAGCATGAGTAATCTCATGATCCTTTGAGCCTGGGTGGCGGTCCATAGGAGAATCACACGGTACCCCGGGATTTCCAAAAATACAGGCAACACTGGGTTCCCCAGGTGCCTCAATCCACCCAGATCATGTGAATTTAAGTTGCCACCTTAAATAAATCATTAATTAGTAATCTCACATCTGTCATGGATACACTCACCCAATCCACGTCTACTAGCCTAGCATAGCAATATAAGCAAACGTAGAAGTAACTCCGAAAGGTTTGATAATAAAACAGGTAAAAGGTACTACCTCGTCTACTTCCCAAAACCCACATATCAATCAGATCCTAATCATGCAATTGTTTGAGGATTGATCTAATTAAATAAAACTGGGTAGTAAAGAGGTATGTTCAAAGTGTTACTTGCCTTGCTGATGATCCGTGAAACCTAGAGATTCGAAGTAGCAAGCGGCGCACTCCGGGTACTCTATCACAAAGAAACAAGCATACAATAAGTACTCATCTAATGCACAAGTAAAACTCAAATAAGAGATCTAACTAGAAAGTTCAACTTAAGAACTCCGGTTTGCAAAAAGAATCAAATCAAACGAAGCAACAAAACTCAAACGGCGAAAGAAACAAGCTTCAATTTACTAATCTGGACCTAAGTCAAATTTTACAATATCAAAAACTTGTTTGAGTTGGTTAAACGGAAAGAGGGTTTCGAGCTGAAACTCTAGGCGCTTGAATCGCCTGATTCCGATAATCGAGCGAAAAGTTACACTAGAATGAAAATTGGATCAGAAATCGCGATCAGAAATAATCGCGGAAAATCCGAGAAAAAGAAAAACGGACGAAAAGGCTAACGAACGAACGTTAGCTGTCTGCGGCAAAACGACAAAAACCGTTCATTAAAACAAACGTACGGATGAACGTCCGCTAAATAACCTAAACCGGAAAAAAATAAAAACCCATCTATTAAAAAAACAACCACGATTTAAAAAACTGGGCGATTAACCGGCGAAAAGCGGCGGCGGCGGCGGCGGCTACCTTAGTTAGGGTCCAGCGAGGTCGGCGGCGAGCTCCGGCGGGGCTGGTGGGGCGGCGACGAGGGGATCTGGCGGTGGGGCGTCGGGCGGTGGCGGACGTCATCGGGCGGGATCGGCAGCGTCGAAGTGTCGAGGCGGCGCGGCGGCGGACGACAATGATCTCCGGCGGCGGCAAGGGCAATGGCGGCGGCGGCAGGACGGCGGCGCTAGGGTTTCGGGGGCGGGGCTGGTGGCTCGGGCCTTCGGCTCTTTAAAGGGACGGCCGGGTCGAAGTCCCGGACATACACGGCCCGGTTAGGTCGGTTTCGTTATTTTTAAATAATTACGCGCAGAAAAACAAATAAAAGAAATACTAAAAGGACTCCAAAAATCTCAAAATAATATTTCCCCATCCTCTAAAATCGAGCCGAACAAGATGAACATTTATTTTGGTCCTAAATGCAATTTTGAAAAACGCGCATTTTTCCTAATTCAAATAAAATAGCGATAAAACTCCGAAATAAAATCTTGTTTGATTTTATTATTAAATCCTCAATATTTCTTTATTTTGGGATAGTCATTATATTCCCTCTCTCATATTTTTATAATAGAAATAATTGAAGATAAAATAATTAAAATCAAATGATCCTATTTTCAAAATTTGAGAAAAACTCAAATATGAAAATAACGAAATCCCCAACTCTCTCCGTGGGTCCTTGAGTTGCGTAGAATTTCTTGGATCAAACCAAAATGCAATAAAATATGATATGCAGTGATGATCTAATGTATAACATTCCAAATTGAAAATTTGGGATGTTACAAACCTACCCCCCTTAAGATGAATCTCGTCCTCGAGATTCGGGTTGGCTAGAAAATAGGTGAGGGCGGTCCTTCAGTAGATCTTCCTCTCTCTCCCAGGTGGCTTCATCTTCGGTATGGTGGATCCGCTAAACTTTGCAGAACATGATAACCTTGCTGCGGGTGACTCGGCTGGCATATTCGAGAATCTTGACTGGTTTCTCCTCATAGGTCAAATCACTATCCAACTGAATCACTTTCAGTGGCACTGTATCTCTTAGCGGTATATCAGCCATCTCTGCGTGGCACTTCTTCAATTGGGAAACGTGGAACACATCGTGAACTCCTGACAATCCTTCAGGCAATTCCAACTTGTAAGCAACCTCTCCCATACGCTCCAAAACTTTGTATGGTCCGACAAAACGTGGCGCTAACTTTTCGTTAACTCCAAAGAGCTTAAATCCTCGAAGTGGAGATACACGAAGATAAACTCTGTCTCCGACTTTGTAAATTGTCTCCTTGCGTTTAGAATCTGCATAGCTCTTCTGCCTAGACTGGGCTACGTTGAGCCTATCGCGAATCAACTTCACCTTCTACTCAGACTCTTTAATCAAATCTGGTCCAAACAACTGGCGGTCTCCAACTTCATCCCACAACAACGGTGTCCTGCACCTCCTTCCGTAAAGAGCTTCGAAAGGGGCCATCTTCAAACTGGATTGATAACTGTTGTTGTAAGAGAACTCCGCATATGGAAAATTGTCGTCCTAACTAGATCTGTAATCTAGCGCACAAGCTCTCAGCATGTCCTCCAGAATCTGATTGACTCTCTCGGTCTGTCCATCTGTCTGCGGATGAAAGGCCGTACTGAACTCTAGCCTGGTACCCAAAGTTTCGTGCAACTGATTCCAGAACTTTGAGGTAAACTTGGTTCCTCTATCTGATACAATGCTCCTCGGAACTCCATGCAGACATACGATCCTGGTCATGTATATCTTTCCCAACTTAGAACTGGTGTAAGTGGTCTTCACTCGGATGAAATGAGCTACCTTCGTCAAACGATCGACTACAACCCATATCGAGTCATAGCCTGAACGAGTCCTGGGCAATCCTGTGATAAAATCCATGCCTAGCTTATCCCACTTCCATTCAGGTATTGGCATTGGCTGCAGCAATCCTACTGGCTTCTGATGCTCTGCCTTCACTCTCTGACATACATCACATACTGCTACATACTCCACAATATCCTTCTTCATACCGGTCCACCAAAAAGCGTCCTTCAAATCCAAATACATCTTGGTATTTCCTGGGTGAATCGAATAAGGCGAATTGTGGGCCTCTTGTAAAATCAACTTCCTGATCTCCGGGTCATTAGGCACATAAACGCGGTCCTCAAACCATAAGGTATCATGCTCATCCTCATGAAAACCTTTAGCTTTTCCTTTGCTCATCTTCTCCTTTATCTCAGCAATCTCCTTGTCAGTCTTCTGAGCTTCTCTGATCTTATCCATCAAAGTAGACTGAATCTCCAATGCTGCTACATAGCCTCTCGGAACTATCTCCAAACATAGCTCGCGAAGATCCTCGGCTAACTCCTTCGGTAACTCTGTGGTCATGACTGTGTTGACATGGCTCTTGTGGCTCAACGCATTGGCTACTACGTTAGCCTTTCCAGGGTGATAATGCAACCTCATATCATAATCCTTGATGAGCTCCAACCATCTCCTTTGCCTGAGAATCAACTCCTTCTGCGTGAAAATGTACTTCAAACTCTTGTGATCCGTGTACACCTCACAATGGTTTCCAATGAGAAAATGTCTCCATGTCTTCAATGCATGCACTACGGCTGATAACTCCAAATCATGTGTAGCATATTTAACTTATGAGGCTTAAGTTGTCGTGAGGCATACGAAAAAACTCTCCCCTTCTGCATAAGCACTGCTCCAAGTCCTCGACAACAAGCGTTGCAATATACTTCATAATCCTTGCGCTGATCTGGCAGAATCAACACTGGTGATGTAACCAAACGTTTCTTCAACTCCTGGAAACTGGCCTCACATTCCTCTGTCCATTCAAACTTGGTGTCCTTCTTCAACAACTCCGTCATGGGCTTTGCTATCTTTGAGAAATTCTCAATGAACCTCCGGTAGTATCCTACAAGTCAAAGAAAACTCCGGATCTCTCCAACTGTTGTTGGGGCTTCGCAATTTGTCACAGTGAAAACTTTAGTGGGGTCTACTGCTATTTCTTCACCGGATATAACATGTCCGAGGAATCCAATTTCCTTCAAACAAAACTCACATTTTCTAAACTTGGTGTATAACTGATGTTCTCTGAGCTTCCCAAGTACCAAACGCAAATGCTCCTTATGCTCCTCTTCATTCTTTGAGTAGACCAAAATGTCATCAATGAACAGCACGACAAACTTATCCAGAAACTCCATAAACACCTTGTTCACCATGTTCATGAAATAGCAGGTGCGTTAGTCAGACCAAATGACATAACGGTATACTCATACAGCCCGTACCTGGTGGTAAAAGCCGTGTTAGGTATATCCTGCTCTCGAACCTTCAGCTGGTGGTATCCTGATCGCAGATCGATCTTGGAAAATACCTTAGCTCCTTGCAATTGGTCAAACAAATCACTGATCATCGGCAGTGGGTACTTGTTCTTGATTGTCACTTCATTCAATCCTCGATAATCAACAACCATCCTCAATGATCCATCCTTTTTCTCCACTAGAAGCACTGGCGACCCCCAAGGTGAAGAACTTGGGTGGATATAGCCTTTATCCAATAGCTCCTTAATCTGCTTCTTAATTTCCTCCAAATCTTTTGCGGGCATCCTGTATGGTCTCTTTGATATTGGTCCTGTGCCTGGCAAAAGCTCAATCGAAAACTCAATGTCTCTATCCAATGGAATGCCTGGCAACTCTTCTAGAAATACGTCAGGGAAATCCTTCACCAATGTTACTTCCTCCTGTACAACTCCTGATAAGGAATTTACTTGAGTCCTCTTCGGCACATGCCGGGATACATACTTGATCCTTCTTCCTTCTGGTGTGGTAAGCAAAATCGACTTACTAGCTCATTCAATGTTCCCTCCATACTTAGATAACCAATCCATGCGTAATATCACATCTAGTCCTTGCGACTCCAATACTATTAGGTCTGATGGAAACACGTAGTTACCAATCCTTAATGGTAACCAATCACACCATAGACTAGCCATATAATCTGCTCCTAGCGAGGTTACTAACATGGATGACCTAAGGGCTTGGGTTGGCAGTTTATACTTATCCACAAATCCCCTTGATATGTATGAATGCGATGCACCAGTATCAAAAAGAACAATTGCAGTAAATGACTTAACCAAAAACTTATGGATTACTGCATCTGGCTGGGCTTCAACCTCCTCCATGCTAACGTGGTTCACTTGTCCTTTGTTGAAAGGGTTGGGCTTCTTCCCAGAGCTTCCTTTGCCATTTCCATTCTTCGCTCCAGGACATTCAGTGGCATAATGTCCAGTCTTCTGGCATTTGTAACAGGTAATGTGGCTCAGATCCCTCTTGGCTGGTGTTGAGTGGTTGGTGCGGTTTTGTCCATTGCTTCCTCCATTCCCATTACCATTCTTGGGGCCAGTATGGTTGTGCGAACTCCCTCCTCCATGGGTATGCTGAAAATGTCCTCCCGATTTCGGGGTAAAACGAGGCTTCTGCTGAGCTCTAGAATTATACTTCCCTTGTCCATACTGCCTCTTGCGGTTATCAATCTGCTGCTTCTTCCCTTCAATCATGAGAGCTCTATCTACCAACTCCTGGTAGTTGTTGAAGGTTGCTACCATCAACTGCATGCTCAGCTCATCATTCAGTCCTTCCAGAAACTTCTCCTGCTTGGCTGCATTTGTAGCAACGTCATCTGGAGCATAACGTGCTAGCTTGCTAAACACATCCACATACTGGCCAACAGTACGTCCTCCTTGGCACAAGTTGTGAAACTCACGCTTCTTCATGGCCGTAGCTCCTGCTGAAATATGAGCAGTACGGAAAGCTTGCTGAAACTGATCCCATGTGACAGTGTCGATGGGATAAGTGGCTGTGAAATTCTCCCACCATGATGTTGCGGGTCAATCAAGCTGATGTGCGGCAAAACGCACCTTCTCCGCATCTGTGCATCCTATAGTGGTCAACTCCCTTCCCATCTTGCGGAGCCAATCATCTGCAACTATCGGCTCGGTGCTACTGGAGAACACCGGCGGATTCAGCCTCAAGAAACGGGCTAAGTGATCAACAGGTGGTGGTGGTGGTGGGTTGTTGTTGTTGTTGTTACCCTGATTCAGATTCTGGACTAACATCTGCATCAATGAATTCTGCTGCTGGATTAACTGAGTGAGCTTCGATGGGAAAGCAAATCCATTGTCACGTCTCGGAGCATCTGAGGGTTTAGAAAAGATGAGAATACAAAATAGAGTGAGGTCTAGAGATAAAAACACTACCCATATGCACATGAGACAAACACAATCAATATCACTTCAATCAATTCAAACAAGGGCATACAACGGTCTAACTATCGTTACAAAAGTGCTCGGACTATACTATATACATGGGGGAATGCTACTATTGTTATGCTGGTCGACTAGAAAAATTGATCGGTCGAAGACTCCATGATATCTGCTCCAGCTTCATCAACAAAGTCATCACCGCTATCGTCTGGGTCCGAGTCAGTGTCGTCGATGATGATGTAGTTCTTCGGGCAAGTGCAATCATCGTCTTCTCCTCCAGTCACGGGGAATCCCATAAATACTTTTAGCTTCTTCTTCAGATATTCATTCTTCTCCACGAGTGTCGTCATTTCCTCCTCATATCCATCGCGTGTAGATTTGAGTTCTTCCTCCAGCTCCATGATCCTGGTCATAGCCTTCTTCAGATCTATCATGCCTGCGCACATCTGGTTCTCCTGGCAACTTATGTGCTGGTTTAACTCCTGGATGAAAGCTGCAATTGATACATCCTTCCTGGTGCTGATCATCTCCCATTGCTCATCTCAGCACCCACAAATCTGGTAGATAGTATCCTTGAGATCCTTGTGGTTAACTTCTCCAATGCGTCCCATGGTGATGTGGGCTGGCATGCTCTTTCCTAGACTCCAGGTTGGTGCAGCAAAGGAAAACTCTATGGGCTCAGTTACGGGCATGAATGTCCTTCCTGGAAATTGAACTTGAATCATCCAACGCTCCTCTTCGGGTAAAGTGGCGATGTAGGTCCCGGTGAAGCTTGGTACTCCGATGTTCAGGTATCTAGTGACTTCCTTCAAGTGGCGTCCAAAGGGTGTATCTTCATCAGGTTGGGTGAACTTGTTCCTTGCATCGGCCATACTAAAAGAGTAGAAAAGGAGAGGAGTCAGAAATGAGAAGAGAGTAGTGATCTAGGGTTTTAGCTTAGTGGTTGTGTCCTACAGTCAGCATGTGCCCTAAAACCATCTTGTAGCGACCAGACCTCAAACAGTCTGATCTCTGTGCATCAGTGTCATCCCTGGATCGGTAATGCTGACACGCACATTACTTGAAGGATTTATAACAGAGTAGCAATCACACACTTATTACATTGAATGTCTCAAAAGAGAACTTATTACAATAAATATGGCTTAAGGCCATCTAATAACGATAACATCGGAAGGCTTGGAAGATAAGTGAGTCCATCAACTCCAATGGCATCACTGAGTATAAGATCACGACCTAAGGCACCTTACTCGTCATCGAAAAGTCTCGCAACATGAGCGTTGCAGCCAGCGGGTGACACATGGAATATCTTGGCAATGTAACACTTAGAGAGTAATGAGCAGAATAATGCTATCACTACATGCGAGATATGGCTAGTGGAAAGCTCTATGGTTCTGATTTTGCATAAAGCCAATTTTTCCCTACTGCAAAGGAATAAATTTTATTTAACTATCATGGTGGTTGTTAAACATTGAGAAGGTTCCTCCAACTCAATCCCAATTAAGCATCATCATTAACCCAACATAATTTAATTAAGTAACATGATGAGATTCACATGATAATCCAAGTACTAGATACTCAAAACGTCCATAACCGGGGACACGGCTAACCATGATTAGTTTATACACTCTACAAAGGTTTATGACTTTTCCCATAAGACTCGATCTCCTCCGCTTGATTTCTCGCACTACATGGTGTTTGAGAAACGGGTGACCGAGACACAGTCTTTCAGAAGAATTAACTCTCTACTCCCGGTAGACAATACCAACCTACATCCCCTACATCTGCTAGTCTACTTCTTCAAGAGCTCACGCAACATACTCAACTATGCTAGAGCCCGTAGTAGCTTGCGGCTGCACATGGAAGTTTCTAGCATGAATAATCTCATGATCCCTGTGAGCCTGGGTGGCGGTCCATAGGAGAATCACACGGTACCCCGGGATTTCCAAAAATACAGGCAACACTGGGTTCCCTAGGTGCCTCAATCTACCCAGATGTGAATCTAAGGTGCCACCTTAAATAAACCATTAATTAAAAATCTCACATCTGTCATGGATACACTCACCCAATCCACGTCCACTAGCATAGCATAACAATATAAGCAAACGTAGAAGTAACTCCCAAAGGTTTGATAATAAAATAGGTAATAGGTACTACCCCATCTACTTCCCAAAACCCACATATTAATCAGATCCTAATCATGCAATTGTTTGAGGATTGATCTAATGCAATAAAACTGGGTAGTAAAGAGGTACGATCAAAGTGTTACTTGCCTTGCTGATGATCCGTGAAACCTAGAGATTCGAAGTAGCAAGCGGCGCATTCCGGGTACTCTATCGCAAACAAACAAGCATACAATAAGTACTCATATAATGCACAGGTAAAACTCAAATAAGATATCTCACCAGAAAGTTCAACTTAAGAACTCCGGTTTGCAAAAAGAATCAAATCAAACGAAGCAACGAAACTCAAATGGCAAAAGAAACAAGCTTCGTTTTACTAATCTGGACCTAAGTCAAATTTTACAGTAGCAAAAACTTGTTTGAGTTGGTTAAACAGAAAGAGAGTTTTGAGACGAAACTCTATGCGCTTGAATCGCCTAATTCCGATAATCGAGCAAAAACTTACACTAGAACGAAAATCGAATCAGAAATCACGATCAGAAATAATCGAGGAAAATCCGAGAAAAAGAAAAACGGACGAATTGGCTAACGAACGAACGTTTGCTGTCTGCGGCTAAACGACGAAAACCTCTTTAAAACGAACGTACGGACGAACGTCTGCTAAATAACCTAAACCGAAAAAAAATAAAAACCGGTCTATTAAAAAAACAACCACGGTTTTTAAAAAAACCAGGCGATTAACCAGCGAAAACCGGCGGCGGCTACCTCGGGTCGGGGTCCGGCGAGGTCAGCGGCGAGGTCCGGCGGGGCTGGCGGGGCGGCAGCGATAGGATCCGGCATGGGCGGCAGCGGTGGACGCGTCGGCGGCGGATCCGCGGCGTCGGTAGGCATGGCGGCGGGCATGGCGGCGATCTCCGATGGCGGCGGCAGCGAACGCGGCGTCGTGGCGGCGTGTGGCGGCGCTAGGTTTTCAGGGGCGGGGCTGGTGGCTCGGGCCTCTGGCTCTTTAAAGGGCCGGCCGGGTCGGAGTCCCGGACGGACACGGCCCGTTTAGGTCGGTTTTGTTTTTTTAAATAATACGCGCAGAAAAACAAATAAAAGAAATACTAAACGGGCTCCAAAAATCCTGAAATAAATTTTCCCTGTCCTCTAAATTTGATTCGGACAAGATGAACATTTATTTGGGGCCTAAATGCAATTTTGAAAAACGCGCATTTTTCCTAATTCAAATAAAATAGCGATAAAACTCCGAAATAAAAACTTGTTTGATTTTACTATTAAATCCTCAATATTTCTTTATTTTTGGAAATTCATTTTATTCCCTCTCTCATATTTTTATAATAGAAATAATTGAAGATAAAATAATTAAAATCAAATGATCCTATTTTCAAAATTTGGGAAAACTCAAATATGAAAATAACGAAATCCCCAACTCTCTCCGTGGGTCCTTGAGTTGCGTAGAATTTCTAGGATCAAACCAAAATGCAATAAAATATGATATGCAATGATGATCTAATGTATAACATTCCAAATTGAAAATCTGGGATGTTACATGTACTCAAATTCTTGTAACCGCTTGGAGTTCTGTATCAAGGGAGTGTCCACTAGCAAAGAGTAATCCTAGGGCTGGTGATGACATGAGGGTCATTTGCTAGGATTTGATGACCCGGAAAACCGGCCCTGACAACCTTGGTATCAGAGCCAGGCTGACCATTGGCTAATCCTACCTTAACCTGGTCACTATCCCTAGGTTTCCACACCATCCACATCCTTTCTTGTCCACAGTTAAGCCCATCTTATGTGATAACCGCACAGTGGCCAGCTGACATCTTTTTGACAGTCGGTGCCCAACTTATCATCTTAGCCCATAGGCCGTGTGCTTGTGGCCGACACCTGAGTTTACCCATCCACAAGTGTGCGATGGAAGACTCCGCTGGCTTATAAGGGAAGCCTTGCCCCAACTCAGCACACCACAACCTTCACTCGCAACCTGATTTCCAAACCACCAAGATGCTTGGTCCCATCGTCCACAACAAGACTACCGCATCCGATCTTGGAGATTTCATAGCCATCCTCGCCAATCTCACTCGTCGTGCTTTTGGCATAGATGAACCCCCAGAATATGTTGTGTACCAAGAACACACAAGTGATTCCATCCACCACTTCTGGGCCACGGTGCACATCTACGGGAGGGGAACCACATTAGAACATCCCTATCGGTTCACCGGGAGGATGACCTTCGACGAGCCCCTAGCCATCCAACTTGTAGCCCAAGAGGGTATAGTTAATCTCCGGCATTTGTCGCTGAGGATTAACATCCGCCCTTTCTTCTACTACCCTAGTCGTGAAGGCTATGGTAGCTCGACCCAAGTCGCCAACGGAGACCATGAGTCGGATCCTGATCTAGTGCATCTGGTGCGTACCTAAGAGCACAAGAAGCACAATTCAATCAGGTCACCAATGATCTGATTGCGACCCGCAGGACGCTTGCTCTCCTAACACCGGTGAGAAGTGAAGCTGCAACCGACACTAACACCCAGATAGTGTTGCTTGGGAGACCAGTTGAGCCCCTAAGGTCTGCTCCTGTCATCTACCCAGGCAAAGCCTTCGTCTACCCAGGGGAGCTCCGTCGTCTCTTTGAGACCTACTCCAACGGGATTGTAACCACGACACCCCATGAGGGGCATCACTGCTATCCCAGCGCTATAGCTCCCTATTCTACCCCAGCCAACTCCGACACTGAAGCTCACGGAGGAGCCTCGACATCCGCAAGACACGCCCGACTAGATGTCAACGAGGTGGACTGAGTCCACCACAATTGTTGTCAAAATCTTAGTGGCCCTGTTGCCTTGTATTTTTGAGGTAGCAGTCACATGGCATAATAAGCTTGTAAATTACCCGTGTGCCTTCATTTTGGTGGTACTATGTGTGATCTAGCATAAACTGTTGATGTATGGCGACATAGTAAATTCTAGACGTGACTGCCGAACACCCTAACCGACACACACAGTAATATGTCAAACTCCTTTTGGGAAGTGATGTCCGACAATTTGACTTGGACAACCCTATGTCTGAGCCGATACACAAGTCTTACCGGTGCGGCATCATGTTTCCTAACCCAGACACCTTATAAGGCGCCATATCCATAAACCACACCAGCCACCCTCACCCTTGAGCACTGCGTTTCCCCATCCATCCTCCATGTCTTACCCCGGGGCCTGCCTAAGAACTTTAGATGCAAGCCCTGGTAGTTTTGTTAAGGTTTTGTGGGATTTAACCTGCAATACCCTTGGTTCCACCTACCCACCCCAATATGAATTATACAAATTGTGGATCACGGCTGATTCCTCAAAATACTGGGCAGTTGTGCACATTCCACGAGAGGCTTTAAGTCAAGGCCCTCCATATGTTGTTTTCATTGGAGATCCATACCAACCTCAGGCATGTCCATTGAGGCTGCCACTTATGAAGTAGTTACCCATCTTCAATTCGTGGTACCCGCTGCCAGTGAAAGGAAATACTACTATTTCCTAAGCCGCGTAACTTATGGAGTAGAAGCCATGTTCCGTTGCGAACGTATAAAAAGAGATCCAACTCTAGCCAATCTCATTCAGTATTTGATGGCCCAGGAGCATCTAACCCAGCAACTAATGGATTATCTCCATTATCTTGCTGTCCTGAATCACCAGATCGCCATTGGTGGACCACCCTTACTAACCCCGGAAGGGCATGTTCTTCGTTTGCCTCCTCCACTTCCCCTGGAAGAAGAAGAATGTGCTCCAGCACCGGGAACCCTTCTACAAGACCCTGTAGATATCACATTCGTGGCATAGACAACCATAAGTATGTTTGTTGCAGTGTCTCGCAGTAGTTTACATAATGCAACCTTTGTATTGTATTATAGGGTGTATGTCATAAGTGCATTGCTATGATTGCATTTCACACATGATCATTTGTTGTGATATGCATTCAGTTCTTTTGCCCTTACAAGTATCGAGGACGAGATTTTCTTAAGGGGGGTAGAGTTTGTAACACCCCGAAAAATTAACCATATTCTTATTAAGTAAAATTTGGCCAGAAATAAAATTTTGAGCTATATGAGGTTATTTATTATCTCAGTTTCTTTTCTATATTCTATTTTCCAAAATTCTTCCCTCCACAGAAAATTATTTTTGTAAAATATTATGAGCTCTGGTAGTTTTCCTAGATCAATTCATTTATATTTTAAATAACAATAGGAAATAATTTCATAATAAAAAAATTCCTAGAATAATTCTCTTAATAGCATTTTTAACCTTTGAAATACTTCTGTTACACTAAAATCATTTTAATAATTGTTTTAAAATCCCACAAAAACTATGAGAGGTCATGTGATGCCTATATATCACTCTTATGCAAAAACCTCACTTGGTATTTTGAAAATTTTGAGTGAAACATCCTCTTTTCAGTTCTATCCCATTCTTGAGTTATGACTACAACCCTAATTTTCCTAGCTCTATTAATTCTGAAATTTTTGCATCTCATAGTCCTCCCAACCAACACCTTACTTCTTTTGCATCTTTTAAGCCCACCAAATATTCCACTGAAGTTTCCGTCCAGAATTGAATTTTGGTAAAACTTGCACTAACAAGTTTCCCTTTTTGCCAAACTAACTCCACCATCATCTCTATCATCCAAAGAGACCCCATCCTGCCAATTCCCAAATCTAACAAAATCTTCCAGGTCACCCTAGCATTCTGTCGATCACCTCATGTGCATGACAGAAATGTTGCCACGTCCTAGACCGCACTAGACACTTGGTCATTTGGCCAAACAAACATGTCTAGCATCTTCACAAGACCAAGAGCAGCCATTCTAAGAAATCTCAACACTAGAAAGAGCTCTCTAGGTAGCCCTGGCATTTTGTCGAACGCTCAGTGTGCATATCGAGAGCGTGGCCAGAGCGCCTGTACTCCATCCAGGGGCATCGAGCTATTGTCGTGTCTCTGCTGCTTCCCTCACTCACCCTAGCCCTCCTCTGGATCGACTCGACCACCTGGAAGCCTGCCGACAACTAGCCTTGGCTGCTAGTGCCGGCCACCATCATCCACGCCGACCAGAGCCACCGCCCAACAAGTCATGCTCAGCCACGTCTTCACCCGAATCGCCTCTCCTTGATTTCCAACGGCTCAAGCTCATCCGCATCTCACTGACCGCACAAAGGCAACATCGGCCACGACACGTCCTCGCCACCATCCTCGTCTGCCATGAATGGCTGTCGTCGCAGTGAGTTGTGGATGGCACCACCCGAGGCTCGTGGCACGTCTCTGAGCCAGCCAGCGCGCCCCTACATCACTGCCAGACGCGACCACCCTTGCTAACCACCCGCCAACCTCAACGGCCTCACCTGCCACCATAATAATCGCAGCCATTGTGCCTATCCTCTAGACACCACGGAACCACCTCCCCGGCGCTATAAAAAGGTCCCCGATCTTGCTCCTCTCATCGCCACCACTCCTCCATCCCTCATAGGCCCCCCTAGGTAGCCAAGCGACTGGAGGTGGCCGTCTTCTCCCTCCCCGGCAGCTACGACCACCGCCACTCTTCGGATGGTTTTGATGCCGTCCAGCTCTCCCTCTCCTAGATTTCTTCACCACTAGCCTCCTCGAGCACCCACTGATCTATCCCGCAGTCAATTCTTCTCGGGAGCCACCTTGGCGAAACGCCCAATTCGCCTCCGCCGGAGATCTTCAGGAGACCTCACCGCCGGCGACTCCGTCCACCCCGGCGACTAAGGAGAGTACCCATGGGACCGCCTCAACCTCCTGAGCTCTTGGGTGGCCTTGGTTTTCCGAACGGTGCTGCCGTTCGCTGGCAAGCCTCGGCGGAGCACTGCCTCTGTTCTGCCAAAGGAGAAGACACGGGCGACTGACCGGTCAAACCAGACTGGTGGGCCTGTGGGACCCAGGGTCTGCGAGTTCCACGTCACACGTGCTGACTTAAGTGAAAGCGTATTCTGCGAAGTACGTCTGCTCCCCTGGAAAGCGTATTCTATCCCGAACCGTTTTCTTTTTCTGTTTTTATTTAAAAATAGAATTTTGACCAAAGTTTGAGTGCCTCTAGTTTTTAAACCAAAACTCCAAATGAGTTGACTCTTTTACTGACAATCTTTAAATTTCATCTAGTTTATTTTAGTATTTATTTCAAAATTTTCCAAGCAACTTTTTAGCAAAGTTTTTGCTTTATGTGGTAATTGAATATTTTGAAAATAGGAAAATGGAGGGGAGATAAATTTTTCAAAGTTTTGGAGTGCACCGAATCTTTCTGCATGCACAAGGCAAGCATACTGAACACATGATATGGTGAATGCATAATTGTTAGTTGGCAAGTATAATTGAACTATGAATATGTTGAATTCATATATTGAATTTGCATATTATTAGTCAAACATGCATGATCCCCTGGATGGTATTTTATCTTCATTTAAACATGAACTATACGTGAGTATGGTTATTTTCACGTGCCATATATGCCTATGTTGGTCCAGGCTAATTTGTAGGAAGAACCAGTCACGAGAAAAGTGGTCGTGAGACAGAAATCTTGTTGTGACGAGAATTATCAGTGAGGGTATGTTGGGACATACCAGGTGGGGCCCACGTTGGGTACTAGAAATAAAATATATTGTGCTAACCACTGCAGGAAAACTTAAACCTCCTGACTCGATCGTAGATCAAGTCTTGCTCCGGTAACCCCCATACTGGTTTCATGCAACCACTTGTCCCCGCCACAGGTAGGGTACGGTTCAGTAAGTTATTAACCCTTTTCCCTGCACACACCATACAGAGAGGCCACAATGAAGGTTTCTAGGTACCGGTTATAATGCCAGTCGTCGGGTCAAAAGGCATGGGTGTATCCGGCTGGCCGAGAGGGGGGCACCCCTTGTAATTCGCGCGTATTAATAGTGATCCCATGCTATTCGAGACAATGGTCTCCCCGCCTTAGAGTTTCTCTTGAACGATGCTTTGGGTGATTCCTGGCATCCGGAAAGTTAATCTGGTATGTGTTGGTCAGGTGTGTTTCCCACCCAAAGGCCGTAATGGGAATTAGTCAGCGTCTCAGTATTGGCTAGAGAGATCCTATACACATGGGTAAAGAGTGCACCCTTTGCAGAGTCATATCTATTTGAATAGCCGTGTTCGCAGTTAAGGACTACAGTCTGGGTTGGTCAAGTGTTTGTATTATTGTGAGTCTCTGGAGGAAATAACTAATTTGAGCATGATTTATTTTGCAGGATACTTGTTGTCACCACTCATGCTATCTTAAATATGATTGCTATACATGTTATTGTTATTATGGACTAACCTGTTTCTCTTATTCAATTTTACTGAGTGTCACTTGGGATGGCCAGACTACCCGTGCACTCACTTTTTATTTTCTTTTCTGAGTATCACTTAGGATGGCTAGACCACCTGGATAATCACTTATTTTCAAGACCTCTCGAGGCGTCGCTTTTAGACACTTGTTTGGCATTTCTTTTCAAGACCTCTCGAGGCGTCGCTTTTAGACACCCGTTTGGCATATCTTTTCAAGACCTCTCGAGGCGCCGCTTTCAGACACCCATTTGTCATTTTTAGGAATTCCTCAGGCGGTCCAACGCCCGATGTTAAATTTCATTTCCTTGATTTACTACTAACATGATTTATTTATCCTTCCGCACCATATTAATAGTTATCATGCCATGCTTTAATTTTCAGTGAGCACATGCATAGAATTTAATTCATCATGAGCGTATGCATTCGGTATATCTTTTGTTCATGATATTTGCGAGTACATTCAAACATATTCACTAACTTGTCCCTAGCTATTGTCTTGGCCAGATCATGATTCAGAGAGGAGCACTACGAAGACACCCCTGCAACCTAAGACTTGAAGATAGAATCCACACGAGATAGGAGTTATTTGGGTCAGCTATTACTATGGGAATGGAGTGCCATCAACGTTGTAGATCCATGAGTCACTTCCGTCATTCACCACTAGACATCCTTGTTATATTCATTGGACCTTTATGGTCTTGTACTGTAACATCCCAAATTTTCAATTTGCAATGTTATACATTAGATCATCATTGCGTATCATATTTTATTGCATTTTGGCTTGATTCTAGAAATTCTACGCAACTCAAGGACCCACGGAGAGAGGGTTGGGGATTTCGTTATTTTCATATTTGAGTTTTTCTCAATTTTTTGAAAATAGGATCATTTGATTTTAATTATTTTATATTCAATTATTTCTATTATAAAATAAGAGAGAGGGAATAAAATGACTTTCCCAAAATAAAGAAATATTGAGGATTTAATAATAAAATCAAATAAGATTTTATTTTGGTGTTTTATAGCTATTTTATTTGAATTAGGAAAAATGTGAGTTTTTTAAAATTGCATTTTAGGCCCAAATCCGGCTTATATTTAGAGGACGGGGAAAATTTATTTTGGGATTTTTGGAGTCCATTTAGTATTTCTTTTATTTCTTTTTCTGTGTGTCTGAATTATTTAAAAAAACCGAACTGACTCGGGCCGCCATGGGCGACCCGGACTCGTCCGCCGCCCAGGCTTTATAGGCCGCCCACCCCCGCCGGCCCACCCCAGCCCGCGCCCCACCAAACCCTAACCCTAGCCCCACCACCGCGCCACACAGACGCCGCCGCCGCCGCCGCCGATCAGCGCCGCCGTCCGCCGACCCGCCGCCGTCTACCTCGCCGCCGATCGCCACTGACACTGCCGGAGCCCGCCGCCCTTGCCGGAGCCCGCCGCCGCCGGAGGTAGCCGCCGCAGCCTCGATTTTCGTAAGAAAACCGATCGGTTTTTTTAAACCATAGATTCGTTTTTTCTAGATCCAATTCGGTTTATTTTTTCGGTTTAGTTTATTTAGCGAATGCCCGTTCGTTCGTTCCTTTTAACGAACGGATTTCCCCGTTTAACCGCAGACAACAAACGTTCGTTCGTTAGCCTGTTCGTCCATTTTTCTTTTTCTTGGATTTTCCGCGATTATTTCCGATCGCGATTTCTGATCCAATTTTCGTTCTAGTATAAATTTTTGCTCGTTTATCGGAATCAGGCGATTCAAGCGCCTAGTGTTTCGTCTCGAAACCCTCTTTCCGTTTAACCAACTCAAACAAGTTTTTGCTACTGTAAAATTTGACTTAGGTCCAGATTAGTAAACGAAGCTTGTTTCTTTCGTCGTTTGAGTTCCGTTGCTTCGTTTGATTTGATTTTTTTGCAAACCGAAGTTCTTAGGTTGAACTTTCTAGTTAGATCTCTTATTTGTTTTACTTGTGCATTAGATGAGTGCTTATTTTATGCTTGTTTGTTTGCGATAGAGTACCCGGAGTGCGCCGCTTGTTACTACGAGTCTCTAGGTTTCACGGATCATCAGCAAGGCAAGTAACACTTTGATCATACCTCTTTACTACCCAGTTTTATTGCATTACATCACTCCTCAAACAATTGCATGAGTAGGATCTGATTTAATATGTGGGTTTTGGGAAGTAGATAAGGTAGAACCTATTACCTGCTTTATTATCAACCTTTGGGAGTTACTCTACGTTTGCTTATATTGCTATGCTATGCTAGTAGACGTGGATTGGGTGAGTGTATCCATGAAAGATGTGAGATTGATAATTAATGGTTTACTTAAGGTGGCAACTTACATTCACATCTGGGTGGACTGAGGCACTTGGGGAACCTAGTGTTGCCTGTATTTTTGGAAATCCCGGGGTACCGTGTGATTCTCCTATGGACCGCCACCCAGGCTTAAAGGGTCATGAGATTATTCATCCTAGAAACTTCCGTGTGCCGCCGCAAGCTACTATGGGCTCTAGTATAGTTGAGTATGTTGTGTGACCTCTTTTAGTGGTAGACTAGCAGATGTAGGGGATGTAGGTTGGTACTGTCTACCCAGAGTAAAGAGTTAATGCTTCTGAAAGACTGTGTCTCGGTCATCCGTTTCTCAAACACCATGTAGTGCAAGAAGTCAAACGGAGGAGATCGAGTCTTGAGGGTAAAAGTGCGCAAACCTCTGCAGAGTGTATAAATTAATCATGGTTAGCCGTGTCCCCGGTTATGGATGTTTTGAGTATCTAGTACCTCGATTATCATGTGAATCTCATCATGTTACTTAACTTAATGTCGTTGGGTTGATGATGATGTTTAATTGGGATTGAGTTGGAGGAACCTTCTCAATGTTTAACAACCACCATGATATTTAAATAAAATTTATTCCTTTGTTGTAGGGAAAAATTGGCTTTATGCAAAACTGTAACCATGGAGCTTTCCACCAGCCATATATGCATGTAGTGATAGCATTATTCATTCATTACTCTCTATGTGTTACATTGCAAGATATTCGATGTCTTGACCCATTTTCGGCTGCAACGTTTCATGTTGTAGACTTTTCGCATTTACAGTAAGGTGCCTTAGGTCGTGATCTTATACTCGATGATCTTTGTTGGAGTTGATGGACTCGCTTATCTTCCAAGCCTTCGTTGTTATCGTTATTAGATGGCCTTAAGCCATATTTATTGTAATAAGCTCTCTTTTGAGACATTCGATGTAATAAGTGTGTGATTGCTACTCTGTTATAAATCCTTCAAGTCTTGTGTGTGTCAAGATTACCGATCCAGGATGACACGATGCACGAGATCGTATTTGAGGTCCGGTCGCTACAAGATGGTATCGAGCACGACGATCAGAGACACGACCACTAAGCTAAAGCCCTAGATCACTACTCTCTTCTCATTTTTGATTCCTCATCTTTTCTACTCTTTTAGGATGGCGGATGCAAGGAACAAGTTCACGCAACCGGATGAAGATACACCCTTTGGATGCCACTTGAAGGAAGTCACCAGATACCTGAACATCGGAGTACCAAGCTTCACCGAGACCTACATCGCCAATTTACCAGAAGAGGAGCGTTGGATGATTCAAGATCAAGTTCCAGGAAGGACGTTCATGCCCGTCACTGAGCCCATAGAGTTTTCCTTTGATGCACCAACCTAGAGTCTAGGAAAGAGCATGGCAGCCCACATCACCATGGGACGCATTGGAGAAGTATACCACAAGGATCTCAAGGATACTATTTACTAGATTTGTGGGTGCCAAGATGAGCAATGGGAGATGATCAACACCAGGAAGGATAGATCAATTGCATCGTTCATCCAGGAGTTAAACCAGCACATTCGTCGCCAGGAGAGCCAGATGTGTGCAAGCATGATAGATTTGAAGAAGGCTATGACCAAGATCACGGAGCTGGAGGAAGAACTCAAGTATACACGCGATGGATATTTGGAAGAAATGACGACACTCTTGGAGAAGAATGATGATCTAAAGAAGAAGCTAAAAGTATTTATGGTATTCCCCACGACTGGAGGAGAAGACGATGATTGCACTTGCCTGGAGAACTACATCATCATCAACGACACCGACTCGGACCCAGAAGATAGCGATGATGATTTTTTTTATGAAGCTGGAGCAGATATCGTGGAGTCTTCGACCGATCAATTTTTCTAGTCGACCACCATAACAGTAGTAGTATTCCCCCATGTATATAGTATAGTCCGAGTACTTTTGTAACGATAGTTAGACCGTTGTATGCCCTTGTTTGAATTGAGTGAAGTGATATTGATTGCATTTGTGTCATGTGCATATGGGTAGTGTTTTTCTTTATAGACCTCATGCTATTCTGTATTCTCATCTTTTCTAAACCCTCAGATGCCTCCGAGATGTGAAAATGGATTTGCTTTCCCACCGGAGCTCACTCAGTTGATCCAGCAGCAGAATGCATTGATGCAGATGCTAGTCCAGAATCAGAATCAAGGGAACAACAACAACAACAACAACCCACCACCACCACCACCACCACCTGTTGATCATTTAGCCCGTTTCTTGAGGCTAAATTTGCCGGTGTTCTCAAGTAGCACCGAGCCGATAGTTGCAGATGATTGGCTCTGCAAGATGGGAAGGGAGTTGACCACTGCAAGATGCACAGATGTGGAGAAGGTTTGTTTTGCTGCACATCAGCTTGATGGACCCGCAGCATCATGGTGGGAGAATTTCACAGCCACTTATCCCATTGACACCGTCACATGGGACCAGTTTCAGCAGGCTTTCCGTACTGCCCATGTTTCAGTAGGAGCTATGGCCATGAAGAAGCGAGAGTTTTGCAACTTGCGCCAAGGAGGACGTACAGTTGGCCAGTATGTGGATGACTTTAGCAAGCTAGCATGTTATGCCCCAGATGACGTTGCTACGGATGCAGCTAAGCAGGAGAAGTTTCTGGAAGGACTGAATGATGAGCTGAGCATGCAGCTGATGGTGGCAACTTTCAACAACTACCAGGAGTTGGTAGATAGAGCTCTCATGATTGAAGGGAAGCAGCAGCAGATTGGCAACCGCAAGAGGAAGTATGGACAAGGGAAGTACAATTCTGGAGCTCAGCAGAAGCCTTGTTTTACCCTGAACTCGGGAGGACCTTTTCAGCATACCCATGGAGGAGGGAGTTCGCACAACCATAGTGGCCCCAAGAATGGCAATGGGAATTGAGGAAGCAACGGACAGAACCGTACCAACCCCTCAACACCAGCCAAGAGGGATCTAAGCCACATTACCTATTTCAAATGCCAGAAGACTGGACATTATTCCACTGAATGTCCTGAAGCAAAGAATGGAAATGGCAATGGGAGCTCTGGGAAGAATCCAAAACCCTTTCAACAGGGGACAGGTGAACCACGTTAGCGTGGAGGAGGTTGAAGCCCAGCCAGATGCAGTAATAGGTAAGTTTTTGGTTAAGTAATTTACTGCAATCGTTCTTTTTGATACTGGTGCATCACATTCATACATATCAAGGGGATTTGTGGATAAGTATAAACTGCCGACCCAAGCCCTTAGGTCACCCATGTTAGTAACCTCGCTAGGAGAAGAGTATATGGCTAGTCTATGGTGTGATTGGTTACCATTAAGGATTGGTAACTACGTGTTTCCCTCGGACCTAATAGTATTGGAGTCGCAAGGACTGGATGTGATATTAGGCATGGATTGGTTATCAAAGTATGGAGGGAACATTGAATGCGCTAGTAAGTTGATTTTGCTTACCACCCCAGAAGGAAGAAAGATCTAGTATGTAGCCCGGCATGTGCCGAGCAGGACTCAAGTAAATTCCTTATCAGGAGTTGTACAGGAGGAAGTACCAGTGGTGAAGGATTTCCCTGACGTATTTCCAAAGGAGTTGCCAGGCATGCCACCGGATAGATACATTGATTTTTCGATTGAGCTTTTGCCAGGCACAGGGCCGATATCTAAGAGACCGTACAGGATGCCCGCAAAAGATTTGGAGGAAATTAAGAAGCAGATTAAGGAGTTACTGGATAAAGGCTATATCCGCCCAAGTTCGTCACCTTGGGGATTGCCAGTGCTTCTAGTGGAGAAGAAGGACAGATCATTGAGGATGGTTGTTGATTATCGAGGATTGAATGAAGTGACCATCAAGAATAAGTACCCACTTCCGATGATCAATGAATTGTTTGACCAATTGCAAGGAGCTAAAGTGTTTTCCAAGATCGATCTGCGATCAAGATACCACCAGTTGAAGATTCGAGAGCAGGATATACCTAAAACGGCTTTTACCACCAGGTACGGGCTGTATGAGTATACCGTTATGTCATTTGGTCTGACTAAGGCACCTTCCTACTTCATGAACATGATGAAAAAGGTGTTTATGGAGTTTCTGGATAAGTTCGTTGTGGTGTTCATTGATGATATTTTGGTCTACTCGAAGAATGAAGAGGAGCATAAAGAGCATTTGCGTTTGGTACTTGGGAAGCTCAGATAACATCAGCTATATGCCAAGTTCAGCAAGTGTGAGTTTTGGTTGAAGGAAGTTGGATTCCTCGGACATGTTATATCCGGAGAAGGAATAGCAGTAGATCCCACCAAAGTTGTCACTGTGACAAATTGGGAAGCCCCCACATCAGTTGGAGAGATCCAGAGTTTCCTTGGACTCGCAGGATATTACCGGAGGTTCATTGAGAATTTCTCGAAGATTGCAAAGCCCATGACGATGTTGTTGTAGAAGGACACCAAATTCAAATGGACTCAGGAATGTGAGGCCAGTTTCCAAGAGTTGAAGAAACGTTTGGTTACATCGCCAGTATTGATTCTGCCAGATCAGCGCAAGGATTATGAAGTATATTGCAACGCTTCTTGTCGAGGACTTGGAGCAGTGCTTATGCAGGAAGGAAGAGTTGTTTCATATGCCTCACGACAGCTTAAGCCCCATGAGTTGAATTATGCTACACATGATTTGGAGTTAGCAGCCGTAGTGCATGCATTGAAGACATGGAGACATTTTCTCATCGGAAACCATTGTGAGGTGTACACAGATCACAAGAGTTTGAAGTACATCTTCACACAGAAGGAGTTAAATCTCAGACAAAGGAGATGGTTGGAGCTCATTAAGGATTATGATATGAGATTGCATTATCACCCCGGAAAGGAACGTAGTAGCCGATGCGTTGAGCCGCAAGAGCCATGTCAACAAACTTTTGACCGGAGGGTTACCAAAGGAGTTAGCCGAGGATCTTCGCGAGCTATATTTGGAGATAGTTCTGAGAGGCTATGTAGCAGCACTGGAGATTCAGTCCACTTTGATGAATAAGATCAGAGAAGCTCAGAAGAATGACAAGAAGATCGCCGAGATAAAGGAGAAGATGGGAAAAGGAAAGGCTAAAGGATTTCGTGAGGATGAGCACAATACCCTATGGTTTGAGGACCGCGTTTATGTGCCTAATGACCCGGAGATCAGGAAGTTGACTCTACAAGAGGCCCATGATTCGCCTTATTCGACTCACCCGGGAAATACCAAGATGTATCTGGACTTAAAGGACACTTTCTGGTGGACCGGAATGAAGAAGGATATTGCGGAGTATGTAGCAGTATGTGATGTATGTCAGAGAGTGAAGGCAGAGCATCAGATACCAGCAGGATTGCTACAGCCATTGCCGATACCCGAATGGAAGTGGGATAAGCTAGACATGTTTTATCACAGGATTGCCTAGTGAAGACCACTTACACCAGTGCTAAGTTGGCGAAGATATACATGACCAGGATCGTATGTTTGCATGGTGTTCCGAGGACCATTGTATCGGATAGAGGAACCCAGTTTACCTCAAAGTTCTGGAATCAGTTGCACAACACTTTGGGTACCAGGCTAGAATTTAGCACAGCCTTTCATCCACAAACAGATGGATAGACCGAGAGAGTCAATCAGATCCTGGAGGACATGCTGAGAGCTTGTGCGCTAGATTATGGATCTAGTTTGGACGATAATTTGCCATATGCAGAGTTCTCTTACAACAATAGTTATCAATCCAGCTTGAAGATGGCCCCTTTTGAAGCTTTGTACCAAAGGAGGTGCAGGACACCGTTGTTGTGGGATGAAGTTGGAAGCCGTCAGTTGTTTGGACCGGATGTGATTAAAGATTCTGAAGAGAAGGTTAAGCTAATATGCGATAGGCTCAAGCTAGCCCAGTCCAGGCAGAAGAGCTATGCAGATTCTAAACGCAAGGAGACAATTTACAAAGTCGGAGACAGAGTTTATCTTCGTGTGTCCCCACTTCGAGGAGTTAAGCGTTTTGGAGTTAAGGGAAAGTTAGAACCGCATTTTGTGGGACCATACAAAGTTCTGGAGCGTATGGGAGAAGTTGCTTACAAGTTGGAATTGCCCGAAGGATTGTCAGGAGTTCATGATGTGTTCCACGTTTCCCAGTTAAAGAAGTGCCATGCAGAGATGGCTGATATACGCTTCGGAGATACTGAAGTGCCTTCGAAGCGATTCATTGGATAGTGACTTGACCTATGAGGAGAAACCAGTCAAGATTCTCGAATATGCCAGCCGAGTCACCCGCAGCAAGGTTATCAAGTTTTGCAAAGTTCAGTGGAGCCACCATACTGAGGATGAAGCCACCTGGGAGCGAGAAGAAGATCTACTAAAGGACCACCCTCACCTATTTTCTAGCCAACCCAAATCTCGAGGGCGAGATTCATCTTAAGGGGGGTAGGTTTGTAACATCCCAAATTTTCAATTTGGAATGTTATACATTACATCATCATTGCATATCATATTTTATTGTATTTTGGCTTGATCCTAGAAATTCTACGCAACTCAAGGACCCACGGAGAGAGTTGGGGATTTCGTTATTTTCATATTTGAGTTTTTCTCAAATTTTTGAAAATAGGATCATTTGATTTTAATTATTTTATCTTCAATTATTTATATTATAAAAATAAGAGAGAGGGAATAAAATAACTTTCCCAAAATAAAGAAATATTGAGGATTTAATAATAAAATCAAATAAGATTTTATTTCAGAGTTTTATTGCTATTTTATTTGAATTAGGAAAAATGCGCATTTTTCAAATTTGCATTATAGGCCCAAATAAATGTTCATCTTTTCCGGCTTATTTTTAGTGGACAGGGAAAATTTATTTCGGGATTTTTGGAGTCTGTTTAGTATTTCTTTTATTTCTTTTTCTATGCGTCCGAATTATTTTAAAAAACAACGAACCTTCTTGGGCCGCCGTGGGCGACCCGGACTCGTCCGCCGCCCAGGCTTTATAAGCCACCCACCCCCGCCGTCATACCCCAGCCTGCGCCCCGCCAAACCCTAACCCTAGCCCACAGCCGCTGCCGCCGCCACCATTGAGCCGCCGCTTGCCGTCGCCATCGCCCGCGCCGCGCCGCCCAGCCGCCGCCGTCGCGGACCGCCGCCGTCCGCCGACCCCGCCACCATCCACCTCGCCGCCGACCCCGCCGGAGCCTGCCGCCTTCACCGGGGCCCGCCGCCGCCTCGGTTTTCGCGAGAAAACCTATCGGTTTTTTTTGAAAACGTAGATTCGTTATTTTCTAGATCTGGTTCGGTTTATTTTTTTGGTTTAGTTTATTTAGCGAATGCCCGTTTGTTCGTTCGTTTTAAAGAACGGATTTCACCGTTTAACCGTAGACAACGAACATTCGTTCATTAGCTTGTTCGTCCGTTTTTCTTATTCTTGGATTTTCCGCAATTATTTCCGATTGCGATTTGTGATCTGATTTTCGTTCTAGTATAACTTTTCGCTCGTTTATCGGAATCAGGCGATTCAAGCTCCTAGTGTTTCGTCCCGAAACCCTCTTTCCATTTAACCAACTCAAACAAGTTTTTGCTACTGTAAAATTTGACTTAGGTCCATATTAGTAAACGAAGCTTGTTTCTTTCGCCGTTTGAGTTTCGTTGCTTCGTTTGACTTGATTTTTTTTGCAAACCGGAGTTCTCAAGTTGAACTTTCTGGTTAGATCTCTTATTTGAGTTTTACCTGTGCATTAGACGAATGCTTATTGTATGCTTGTTTGTTTGTGATAGAGTACCCGGAGTGCGTCGCTTGCTACTACGAGTCTCTAGGTTTCACGGATCATCAGCAAGGCAAGTAACACTTTGATCATACCTCTTTACTACCCAGTTTATTGCATTAGATTACTCCTCAAACTATTGCATGAGTAGGATCTGATTTAATATGTGGGTTTTGGGAAGTAGATAAGGTAGAACCTATTACCTGTTTTATTACCAACCTTTGTGAGTTACTCTACGTTTGCTTATATTGCTATGCTATGCTAGTAGACGTGGATTGGGTGAGTGTATCCATGACAGATGTGAGATTGATAATTAATGGTTTACTTAAGGTGGCCACTTAAATTCACATCTGGGTTGACTGAGGCACCTGGGGAACCCAGTGTTGCCTGTATTTTTGGAAATCCCGGGGTACCGTGTGATTCTCCTATGGACCGCCACCCAGGCTCAAAGGGATCATGAGATTATTCATGCTAGAAACTTCCATGTGCAGCTGCAAGCTACTCTGGGCTCTAGCATAGTTGAGTATGTTGTGTGACCTCTTTCAGTGGTAGACTAGTAGATGTAGGGGATGTAGGTTGGTACTGTCTACCCAGAGTAAAGAGTTAATGCTTCTGAAAGACTATGTCTCGGTCATCCGTTTCTCAAACACCATGTAGTGCGAGAAGTCAAATGGAGGATATCGAGTCTTGCGGGGAAAAGTGCGCAAACCTCTGCAGAGTGTATAAACTAATCATGGTTAGCCGTGTCCCCGGTTATGGACATTTTGAGTATCTAGTACCTGGATTATCATGTGAATCTCATCATGTTACTTAATTTAATTTTGTTGGGTTAATGATGATGTTTAATTGGGATTGAGTTGGAGGAACCTTCTCAATGTTTAACAACCACCATGATAGTTAAATAAAATTTATTCCTTTGTTGTAGGGAAATATTGGCTTTATGCAAAACTGTAACCATAGAGCTTTCCACCAGCCATATATGCATGTGGTGATAGAATTATTATGTCCATTACTCTCTATGTGTTACATTGCCAGCATATTCCATGTGCTGACCCATTTTTGAGCTGCAACGTTTCATGTTGCAGACTTTTCAGACAACGAGTAAGGTGCCTTAGGTCATGATCTTATACTCAGTGATGCCGTTGGAGTTGATGGACTCTCTTATCTTCCAAGCCTTCTGTTGTTATCGTTATTAGATGGCCTTAAGACATATTTATTGTAATAAGCTCTCTTTTGAGACATTCAATGTAATATGTGTGAGATTGCTACTCTGTTATAAATCCTTCAAGTACTGTGCGTGTAAGCATTACCGATCCAGGGATGACACTGATGCACAGAGATCAGACTGTTTGAGGTCTGGTCGCTACATGTACTCAAATTCTTGTAATCGCTTGGAGTTCCGTATCAAGGGAGTGTCCACCAGCGAACAATAATCCTGGGGCTGGTGATGACATGAGGGTCATTTGCTGGGATTTGATGTCCCGGAAAACTAGCCCTGACACTTCATCTGACACCGAACGCTAACCGGGGGCTCATAACTAGCCTCCCCAAATTAAAGCTCCTATGACTAAATGAAAGATATAAGGCCTGCATATTTGATTGCCTCATTTCTGCTAAACAGCCGCTTCGGGGCAGTGAGACTCCAGCTAAGGGTTGTATTGTTAGTACAGAAACCCACTAGCATCTATAAAGGGGTAGGAGCCAATGATGGGCCATTTCCAAATTATAAACAATCCTGACGGAGAAGTGGCCTTCCATAATCAGCCTTATAAAGCCATAAATAGGCACTAATTTGACTTCAGATTTTGTCCAAGCAAGGTTGCCTGGCTCCTATGCTTACCCTCTACGTTCTGGATAGTTCGCCTAGAGGGTAAAAGGAGCACCTTTGTGATTGTTATTTCCGAGTCATCTGGGTTAGTACGTCAAACTTTGTGAAGCCGAAAGCTAGCCATCTTAAGAATATCATTGGTCGGCAACGATAGAAGTAATTTTTTTGGTTCATTAAGACCATAGAGTTCGGGAACTTTCCCCAAACTAAATCCTCGATATTTTCCTCCCACATTGATTAGAGGTGAGGTTTCATGATCATGATCAACATGACAGCCTAGGACAAGGACCTTATAAAGGAACTATTTTTTCCAAAAGACGTTTCTTACATTAAATAGTAATATACCATATCTCTCCGTGTACCTTTGTTTATAAAACCATATGGCCGGATTCTCTTGTTTGCCGTAAATCTTTGCTGTTATAAGGGCTTTATAAAGTAGGACAAACACTCCCCGGCTACTGACCGAGGAGGTTGAAGCAGATGGTCGGTCAACAAAGTTTTGTACAATGCGGATCCGAGCATTCATGATGTAAAGTACTTGGATACATAGAATCATTACATATGAAATTGTGGTTGAAGTCAATTTACTCTGGATACCAATCCTTAATTCATCCATCTGTGCCCACATTAATGCTCGAGGCTACTGGGCTTCATGCTTGCCAGTTAAAAGCCATTAACATGTTACATTGATCCCTTGATCTGGTGTTGCGACCCCACCAATGGCTCGGGGGCTACTGCATTGACGATTCAATGCAGAAAATTTACATAGTACAAACAATTTCTGAGCAGATTATGATCCTCGGGTTGGTCGGTCAGACGCAACCGGAGTCTCAAGGACTATGCATACCATGTTTCCATTCTTACTTATGCTGTCAAGCTAGGAGCTAATCCTCAGGCCAATTTCGCAAATCGACCTGAGTCTCAGGGGCTACTGGGATCATCGGTTTCATGCTTTCCTTCAGGTGCATCTCGGATTTTAGGCCGACACACACCTTGAGAGCTACTGGCAATATATCTCAGCAGAGAATAAAATGCACCAATTGAGAAAAATATATCCACAAAAAACAGCCCAAGACCAAGGTGGTGCACCACCTTGGAAGCAATCCGAAATAAAGCTCAGATGCAAGTGCCTGTCTCTATAGATGGCATTTCCGGCATTAAGCTCGGCTAAACTGCTGCAAAGTTTTTCAAGAGTGAGGTAATTTATGACACCCAGGACACAGTTCAGCGTTAGAGGTCGGCTGTAAAAAGACACCTCGGATGCAATCCAGTATTGGAGCTTGGATGCAGTTCGGCGTTGGAGCTCGGCTGCAAAAAGACACCTTGGATGCAATCCCGCATTGGAGCTTGGATGCAGTCCGAAGTTGGAGCTCAGACGCAAGAGGACACCACCGCATGGGAAACACTTCAAACCCAAGGTGTGGTGTAAAGATAACAAAGCATTGATAAAGGCCGAGAGCTTAAAGGGGCTCCTCGGATACCCGATGCATAAACTCTTCTGATTCACTTCGGCGAGCCTCAAGGTCGAAGATGGGAAGATTTGTTGAACCAGTTTTGAAGACTAACGATCAAGGATGAAGAACAGTTAGGAAGAATTGAGGAGCGTCCCCAACTTGAAGATCGATTCAGGGGGCTACTGACGGTGTTCTGGACTAGGGGGTACTCACCACGTCGTCTCCCGACCAGGTGGATCGGGCCGAGGACCCCCATGATGGTTCACACATGGGCCACTTCAGGCAGCCCATGACATATACGAGGACGATTCCACAAGACTTGATGATCAAGACAAGGACCCCTCTCCATCGACATAGCCGACTAGCACTCTTGTTATCCTAGGCCTCCGGTACATTATATAAGCCGAGGCTAGGCTAGTTGATAGGGGGATATTCTAAATCATTAGAATCATACACAACAAATGATCTCGAGGTAGATCAACTCTGTACTTGATACATCATCATCAATATAAACAAGAGCAGGACATAGGGTTTTACCTCCATCAAGAGGGCCCAAACCTGGGTAAACACCATCTCTTGTTACTCATCGATCCAAGATCCATAGCTCGGGACCCCTTACCCCTAGGTCTGCTGGTTCTGACATCGACAACGGGGTTCCCAAACTTATTTGCCATCTGCATTGATCCCTTGCACTTGGTCTCCATGACGGTCCAAAATGGTCAATGGAACATCTTGTTCTGTCACTCATTCGAGCAAGAGGATGTGTTGGAGTGGTCTAATTTATAGCCGATCCTACCTCCTGTGTGCGCGGGCCACCCAGACTCCGCGTATTGGCAGCTTTCTCCCTCGGGTGATTTTCTTATGGCATCGACATACCACGCACTGAGCCATAGGCCGATGGTTGTGTGGGTCACACCACTTTGGAAGGCACCTCTCCCTTTGAAAATCAAGATTTTTGTGTGGCAACTGCTGAGGGATCGCCTCCCATCTGGTACAGAGGTGCTCAAGAGGCATGGCCAGTGTAATGGGTTGTGCCCCCCTTGTGGGGTGTCGGAAACAGGGACCCACATCCTCTTCACTTGCGCGATGGCTCGGCCGCTTTTGAGCTTTGTTCGGGAGGCCCTCAAAAATGTTTGGGAGGCTTTGGATCTTGCCAGCTTCCTCCAAATCAGAGCGGTGCATACCAGAAGGAATAGGTGCCTCTTCCAGCTAATTTTTGCTACGTTAACATGGATGCTTTGAACAACATGTAATAAGAGGGTGATCGGGTGGATCTTTGTGCGATAGACCTCTAACTCTTTCTTCAAATTTCTTGCGTTCTTGTAGCACTGGCACCTACTGGCCAGGCAACGGGACCGTGACCCACTCAGGTAGATGTTGGATGTGCTACATGACTTGACACGTGGACTGCCTCTCTAGTGGCCCTTTGATGTTATGGCACTTGATGGTCTTTTTATTGTTTTTATCCTTTGTTTTGTTTGGGCTTCTTTGTGTTGTGGCCTTGATGAACCACAAGTATATGCGATCAAACAGTGTTGGAGGGTAGTATTTCACCCAAATTTATTGATTCGACACAAGGGGATCCACAAAATATTTACAAGCCTTAGCAGTTGAGTTGTTAATTCAACCCACACCTGAGAAATCACTTCCTTGCAACAATTTATTAGTAGCAAAGTAATACAATAGTGGTGATAGCACTAGTAACGGTAGTAGTAACAGGAGCAGCAATAGCATATTTTTAGCAAGTAGAGGAGTAGTAACTTGAGCAAAGACAATTGTATTAAGGCATGGGCATGGAGTAGAGATGGATATTCAGATGAGACTCAATATGTAACTGTTACAACCTAGAGATGTACACAATAGCTCGAATTCATCAATCATATGTAAGCATGCATTTCGTATATAGTTATACGTGCTTGCAGTAAGAATCTATATAACATATTTTATCCTACCCACCCATGGCAGCAGGGTCCTAATGGAAACTAAGGGTAATTAAGGCGCCCCTTTTAATAGAGAACTGGAACAAAGCATTAATACATAGTGAATACATGAACTCCTCAAGTTAAAGTCATCCCCATCGATATCCCAATTTGTGGTCACCTTGGGGGTCTAAGGTTCAGAATGATAAGAGGTGTATACAACTTGCAGGTAAGATCAACAACTCAAATATATTTATGAAAGCAAAATATGTTTAGATCTGAAATTATGGCACTCAGGCCCTAGTGACAAGTATTAAGCATAGCAAAGTCATAGCACCATCAATCTCAGAACACAGTGGATACTAGAGATCAAGCCCTAACAAATTGACATCATTACATATGAAATCTCATCCAACTCCATCTACCTCCAATATGCCTAGAAGGGGATTACTACTTGTCACTAGGAGCATCATGAAATTGTTGTTACAGAAGGGTTTGTGATGACAACGGCAACGAATCCCACTCCCCAGAGCCACGAACAAACTCGAGAATAGGGCTCCTGTCGAAGAATAGGAGGTGGCGGCACCTCCATATCGTAAAACGCGATGAAACTTTCTCTCTGAGTTTTTCCTCGAGAAGACGGAATTTATAGCGCTGGAATAAGGTCAGATGGAGGTCCAAGGGGCCCACATGGCCAGGTGGCGCGGCTTGGGTGGTGTCTGCGCCACCAGCCCATGGGGCCAACCCTGGCCCTTCTTCGGTGGTTTCTGACTCCGGTATTTTTGTTTATTCCAAAATAATTCTCTACAAAGTTTTGTCCAATTTTGAGAAAAACAAATTCGGCACAAAAAAACAACCCCAAGGTAGTTCTGCTAAAAACTACACCAGTCCATGTTATTTTCACTCAAATCATGCAAATTAGGGGGTAAAACAAGAGCAAAAGTGCTTGGAAAAGTAGATACGATGGAGACATATTAACTCCCCAAAGCTTAACTCATTGCTTGTCCTCAAGAAATTCAGTTGACAAGCTGAAAGTGAGAAAGAAAACCTTTACAAATTCATTGCTTTTGTTGTTGTATATAAGCTTAACTTGTTTTCAGCAAAGATCATGAAGTAAAGTAGTAAACACATATCCGATAACACTTAGCAACCACATTTGGCTGCAGGCGCCCGTTCTCACTATTTCTGCAAACGGGTGCCTACAGGCGCATTAGTTGGGCTTGGCCCATTACTGTTTCCTTGCTTATAGGCACTTTAGTTAAAAAGCCAAAGAAAACTATGCAGGCATTAGCCTGATTCGAACCTGGAAGCTAGGGACTGAAATCGAACGCACTCACCAACTCACCCATCATAGTTGACATGCTACATGCCTTCTTGTACGTGATAAATATGAACAATAAAAACAGAACTCTTTTTGTTTTCAATTTTCTTAAATGCGCAAACTTTTTAAAATCGTGATTCCTTTTTATTTTTTATTTTGTGGAATGCACATTTTTCATCAAATTCAATGAACTTTTTTTCACATTTGATTTTTTTCTCAAATTCGATGAACTTTTTTTCACATTTGATGATTTTTGTTTAAATTCAATGAACTTTATTCAGATTTGATGAACTTTTTTCAAATTTGATGAACTTTGTATAAAATTCAATGAACTTTATTCAAAATTGATGAACTTTTATTCAAATTCGACGAACTTTTTCCAAGTTTGAATATTGTATTTCAAACTCAATGAACTTTTTTCAATTTTGATGAACCTTTTCAATTTTTTGAATGATAAAAAAATTCAGATTTGTGAATTTGTTTTCAAAATCGATGAACTTTCCTTTAAAATTGATGAATTTTTTCAATTTTGTAAACTTTTCTTCCAAAGTAACGAACTTTTTTTCCAATTTTTTGTTTTCTTTTTTCAATAATTTAACGTTTTTAGACAAATAAAGGTTAACTCCTTATGTTTTCTTGTTGTGAACAACACAACGACTTTGGTGAAGTGGTTATTCTGGTAGGTTGTCTACCTAGTGGTGCTGAGTTCGAATCCTAGTTCTCCCAGAATTGATGTTTTCTTTTTTCTTCTGTTTCCCTTTTTGAACAGATTTCTGGGTCAGCCCGCTTCCCGTCGCTTGCGAGCGCCAAAAGTGCCAACTGGCGCTTAAAGCATGGATTAGGAGCTCTCGATATATACAGTCTGAACATAAATATCACAGAGGCAATATTGGGTTTGAACTAGTTACATGCATGGACATGTGCCAAGTCAAGCCACTTGAATTTTTTAGAGGATACCATCCTAACAAACTACATCACGATAAATCTAATGCTTGTTGCCACATAATAACATATTATCCACTCCTAGCTAATTAAGCATGGCATGAGCAACTACGAACTCTAATCATCATCATACATATGTTTATCACTACAAAAAAGACACATCTGTGACATTTTAGCCTGAAAGATTTTTTTCCTATCGTGGTTATGACACTTCTATGATGATAATTGTGAAAAAACCACATATCATCATAGATGTGGTGGAATCCTACTTCTACGACAAAAAACCATGACAGAAAACGGGCTTTTCATCCTGGGTGGGCCGGGGACGCACCTGCATGACATTCTTTGGGCTGTTCATGACGTAAAAATCATGGTAGAAGTGAGGGCGAGGAAATTTTCGCGGAGTTCCCGGTTACGGTGGGTGGTCGGGGCCGAGTGATGCACTATGGTTTGCGCGTTTCCCTCGTATGTAGGCGCATGTACGTGTGCGAGGCATTGGCTCCAACTGAACCCGAGGAAGGCGTTCGCTTACTAAACCCGAGCGATTGCACTAGCTACGTTACAGAACCGCAGCGACCAATCCCTTGGCTATTTACAGAATCCGAGTGATTCCTTCACTGCTGACTGAACCCGAGCGATTCCCTTGCTACTGCTGCTAACTGAAGCCGATCGAATCTGCCTCTTGATGAACAGTGACCATTGTTGGGGGTTGTATGAACATGACCCCGTGGTAGTAGGCCGTTGCTGCTGGATGAACAGGACCCCGAGGAGGCCACCACACCTGAGCCGGTTGGGGTGGATGAACAAGACCCCATATAGGGCTGGTTGAACAGTAGCCGGTGAAGGCCGTATGAACAGTAGCCCGTGGATGAACAGTAGCTGGTGGAGGCAGGAGGAAGACGCGGTGGATGAATAGTAGCATGTGGAGGCTGGAGGAAGTCGGTCGTGCATGAACAGTAGCCCGTGGAGGCTGGAGCGAGACAGTAGATGGTGGATGGATAGTAGCCCATGGAGTCCCGTTTTGCGGTACACCACACCCGTCCTGCTAAATAGTACCCCGTTTTGACCGTAGGTGCTCCAACACAAGTCCGTTTCCTTCGTTTTGCGGTCTGCCACACCCCTCCTGATCAACAGGACCCCGTTTCGACTGTAGGAGCTCGAACAGAAGTCCATTTCCTTCATTTTGTGGTACGCCAGACCTCTCCCCATGAATAGGATCCTGTTTCGACCGTAGGCGGTCGAACAGAAGGCCATTTCCTGCATTCTGCAGTACGCCAGGCCTCCTTTCGGCTGTTCCTTCCAAGCCAGTTGGCTCCTGATGAATACAACACAGTTTCCTCCGCTCCAACCCAGCCGGTTGGCTGCCGATGAACGCGACGCCGTCACTACCGTCCGTATGCGTGAGTACGTGTTCGAGACCCTGCCCGTATGACGTATGCATGTACATGGCCGTATTTTTTGTCCTGTGGCTATACGTAAATGTACACGATTTAGACGGGACCGGCTGAACTGCTACGTCGGGGGCTCAACTACGACACGTGCCACTAACTCGGACACGGTTCATCGCTACAGAGAGATGGATCGACCAGCATGTACATACACATTTGCGACCTGAAAGATAACCGTACGTACGTTTCGACCTGGTAGGTCCCAACCGTCAAGGAGATAAGGGCGCACATCCTTGCATGCGAAGATATAGCTGGTGGGTCCCAGCTGTCACAGGGAGGAACCATATTTTTCACGTAATAAGGAGGCACTTCCTTGCGTCCGAAGATGTAGCTGGTGGGTCCCAACTGTCATGGGGAGGAAACATTTTTTCCGCTTAATAAGGAGGGACTTTCCTTGTGTGCGACTCATTGACGTGCCACCATGGACCTCGTGGGTCCCAGCTATCAGCCTCTCCACGTACAGCCCTCTTCCGGTGACTCTCATTTTTTGACAACACAACGCCGAGCGCAGCAAGGCGGTGGACGACGGCGAGGCCCCAGACGAGAACGACCTGGAGGTGGGGAAGATGCGGTAGTTGAGTCGCAGCCTGAGAGGAGTATGACATACGAGGGTTGACTGGTTCTGTGCGGCCCGGGGCTGCAGTTGGCGGAGAATACTATGAGGGGTGGAGGGGTGGAGGGTTGGAGGGATGGCCTGGCCGACGGTGGAGTAGCGCTTCGCAGTGAGGCGTGTGAAGCAGCGCTGCAGGCCACCAAAGGCCAAAGCAAGAGGTCCCACCAGCACTGGAGGAAGAGGACGAGAGATTGAAGATGCATGTCGGTGGCCGTTGGATGTACATCCAACGACTACAGATGTCAGAATCATTTTGTTGACTAATTTGAAAAGGCCTTCCGTAGGCAACCTAATGGCCCACATGTCAGACTCCTTGCGTGCGAAGATCTAACTGGTGGATCCTAGCTGTCAGGGGGAGGAATATTAGTTTTTGACCATAATAAGGAGGCACTTCCTTGCGCGCGAAGATGTAGCTGGTGGGTGCAAGCTGTCATGGGGAGGAATAATAGTTTTCCTGCCTAATAAGGAGCTAATTGCATGCGTGCATCCATGAATAGGTGCGTCCCCACTGTCAGCCTCTCCATGTACTGTCCTCCTCCGATGACTCTCTTTGTTGGGCATGTTGACTACGTAGTGCCGAGCACGCCAAGGCGGTGGATGACGGTAAGACCCCGAACGGTGATATCTGCTAAAAGTACGCCGGTATTTCCCCAAAGAGGAAGGGATGATGCAGTATAGCGACGGTATGTTTCTCCCTAAGTGACGAGACCAAGGTTATCGAACCAGTAGGAGAACCTCCTCACACCACGTAAATAGCACCTACACACAAATAACAAATACTCGCAAACCGAGGTGTTAAAGGGTTGTCAATCCCTTTCGGGTACGACGCCTCAAGAAAGGCAAAAAACGTGAGGTAAAGGGGGTAGATAGGATAAATAGATCGCGGAACAAATAAATTGCAGCAAGGTATTTTTGTATTTTTGGTTTAATAGATCTGAAAATAAATGCAAAGGAAAATAGATCCCAAAGGCAAATATGATGAAAAGAGAACCGGGGGCCGTAGGTTTCCCTAGTCGCTTCTCTCGAGAAAAATAGCAAACGGTGGGAAAACAAGTACTATTGGGCAATTGATAGAACTTCAAACAATCAGGATGATATCCAGGCAATGATCATTATATAGGCATCACGTCCAAGATTAGGAGACCGACTCCTGCCTGCATCTACTATTAGTACTCCACACATCGACCGCTATCCAGCATGCATCTAGTTTATTAAGTTCATGAAAAAATGAAGGAATGCAATAAGAATGATGACATGATGTAGACAAGATCTATTTATGTAGAAATAGACCCCATCTTGTTATCCTTATTAGCAACGATACATACGTGTTGTTTCCCCTTCTGTCACTGGGATCACGCACCGTAAGATCGAACCCATCACAAAGCACCTCTTCCCATCGCAAGATAAATAGATCAAGTTGGCCAAAAAAACCAGATATCGAAGAAGAAATACGAGGCTATAAGCAATCATGCATATAAGAGATCAAAGAAGGCTCAAATAACTTCAATTGATAAAAACATAGATCTGGTCATAAACTCAAAGTTCATCGGATCCCAACAAACACATCGCAAAAAGGCTTACATCATATGGATCTCCAAGAGACCATTGTATTGATAATCAAATGTGAGAGAGAGGAAGCCATCTAGCTGCTAACTACAGACCCGTAGGTCTAAAAATAACTACTCACACATCATTAGAGAGGCACCAATGGAAGTGGTGAACCCCTCCATGATGGTGTCTAGATTGGATCTGGTGGTTCTGGACTCTGCGGCGGCGGGAATAAATTTTCGTCGACTCTCCGAGGGTTTCTGGAATATTGGGGTATTTATAGAGCAAAGAGGTGGTTCAGGGGGCACCAAAGGTGGGCACAACCCACCTGGGCGCGCCTAGGCCCCAGACGCGCCCTGGTGGGTGCTGCCCCCCTCGGGGCTCCCCTCAGATGCTTCCTTGGCCCATTGGATGTCTTCCGGCCCAAAAAATCCTCAAGAAGTTTTGCTGCATTTGGAGTCCGTTTGATATTGATTTCCTGTGATGTGGAAAACATGCAGAAAACAACAACTGGCACTGGGCACTATGTCAATAGGTTAGTACCAAAGAATGATATAAAATGACTATAAAATGATTGTAAAACATCTAAGAATGATAATATAACAACATGGAACAATAAAAAATTATAGATACGTTGGAGACGTATCAGGATCCCCAAGCTTAATTCCTGCTCGTCCTCGAGTAGGTAAATGATAAAAACAAAATTTTGATGTGGAATGATGCCTAATCTGTTATCACATTCCTTTTCTTTATATCATGGACATATGGACTTTTATATGATTCAAGGTAATAGTCTAGTTTTGACATGAAGACTTTAATACTCAAGCATACCAACAAGCAACCATGTCTTTCAAAATATCAACACTAAAGCAAGTTATCCCTAGCCCATTATGCTAAATCATTGATCCGTTCATGGAACACACTTGAATATTAGCTACACCCGATGCTCAAATATGATCACAGTTCCCCTTAGTTGGTGCTTTATAAGAGAAGATGGAGACTCAAATTCAAAATAAAAATTGCATAAGTAAAAGAAAGGCCTTTCGCGGAGGGAAGTAGGGATTTGTAGAGGTGCCAGAGCTCAAAGCTTAAATTGAGAGATAAAAATATTTTTGAGAGGCATACTTTTCCCACCAACGAAAATGACTTAGAGATCCTAACACTTTCCATGCTTGATACTCCCTCCATCCGAAAATACTTGTCATCAAAATGGATAAAAGGGGGTGTATCTAGACGTATTTTAGTTCTATATACATCCCCTTTTTATCTATTTTGATGACAAGTAATTTCGTGCGGAGGGAGTACATCATAGGTGGTTCCCAAACAGAAAATAAAGTTTATTCCTTTTTCCACCATTACTTTCACTTTCCATGGCTAGCCGAATCCATGGTTGCCCTCCATACCAACACTTTCCAAGGAATTTATTATTTGAGGATGTAAAGTAAATTCATTTTTCATTTCGGGACTAGGCATCCCTAATACCTTTGCCATACTCTCGTGCAATGACAAGTGAATAAACACTCATCGTGAGAATAGCACATCTAGCATGGAAAATATTGTTCACCCTTCACCGCCCCGCGAGCGATAGAGCACACAAAAGAGAAATTTATTTTGAAAATTAGAGATGGCACATGCAAATTTGCTTAGAACGGCATGGAAATACCGCATATAGGTAGGTATAGTGGACTCATATGGAAAAATTGGTTCAAAGGGTTTTCGATGCACAAGTAGTGATCATACTTAGTGCAAAAATGAAGGCTAGCAAAAAGATTGAGATGCGACCAACCAAAAAGCGAAAAATCTCATGCCCAAGCATTAAGCATAAGTAACACCAAATAATGCACCACAAGTAGGATATAAATTTCATTGCATAACTATTAACTTTCGTGCTTGCATAGGGAATCACAAACATTAACATCAATATTCTTACTAAAGCACAATTACTCATCAACATGACTCACATATCATATCGTCATATCTCAAAACCAGTACCAAGAATCAAGTTTATTTTGTCCAATGATCTTTATGAAAGTTTTATTATGTCCTCCCTGGATATCTATCACTTTGGGACTATTTTCATATGTTGCTTTTGATAAGCTCAAACAAATTTAAGTGAAGATCAGGAGCATAATTTTTCTTTCTCTCAAAATAATATAAGTGAAGCAAGAGAGAATTTCTTAAAAATTTACTAAATCGCAAATAAATCTAAGTGAAGCATGAGAGCATTTCTTCAAAAATAACAAAGCACACCGTGCTCAAAAAAATATAAGTGAAGCACTAGAGCAAATCCATGGCTCTAAAAATTTAAGTGAAACATAGGAGCAAGCAAAGCATAATTTTTGGCTCTCTTAAAAGGGTGTGTCCAGCAATGATTCAAGACTTATAACACTAACAAAAATAAGCAAAGACTCATATCATACAAGACTCTCCAAGAAAAACTCATAAAATGTAACAAATAAAAATATAGTTTCAAGTAAAATACCGATGGTTCTTAGAAGAAAGCGGGGATGCCACTTGGGGGCATCCCCAAGCTTAGTTTCTTGCTACTTCTTTGAATATTTCTTGGGGTGCCTCGGGCATCCCCAAGCTTAGCCTTTTGCTAATCCTTATTCCTTCATCCATCGTAAGATCACCCAAAACTTGAAAATTTCAATCACACAAAACTCAACAAAACCTTCGTGAGATCCGTTAGTATAAGAAAGCAAACCACTACTATTAGTACTGTTGAAAACCTATTCCTATTTTGTTTTTGCATTATATCTACTGTATTCCAACTTTTGTATGGCAAAAACTCATCAAAGAAAACCATAGAATCATCGAAACAAGCACACGACGCAAAGAAAATAGAATCCGTCAAAAACAGAACAGTTTGTAGCAATCTGAATATTTTGAATACTTATGTAACTCCAAAAATTCTGAAATAAATTTGTGGGCGTGAGAAATTTGTCTATTAATACTCTTAAAAAATAATCAACTCGAAAGCACTCTTCTGTTAAAATTGACAAATAATCTTGTGAGCGCAAAAGTTCCTGTTTTTCAACAAGATCAAATCAACTTTCACCCAAATCTTCGCAAAGGCCTTGCTTGGCACAAACACTAATCAAAACACAAAAACACAATCATAATAGTATCATAATTGTGCCAACACACAAGAACAGAAAGCAAAAAAGCAAAAATAAATTTTATCCATTGGGTTGCCTCCCAACAAGCGCCATCGTTTTACGCCCCTAGCTAGGCATAACTCGTAGGATCTAAGTTTTTCATCTTTGGTTCTAGATCAATAGGGTGCCCTCATGATTGATTCATTTGGTGGCCTAATTCTTGTTCTAGGGAAGTGTTCCATACCCTTCCTTAGTGGAAGTTGAAATTTAATATTGCCTTCTTTCATATCAATCACGACACCAACAGTACGCAAAAACGGTCTACCAAGAATAATTGGACAAGACGGATTGCAATCAATATCAAGAACAATGAAATAAATGGGCACATAATTCCTATTTGCAATAATAAGAACATCTTTAATTCTTCCCATAGGCCTTTTAATAGTAGAATCCGCTAAGTGCAAATTTACAAGCACATCACATAAAGATTTTGGAATTGTAGAAACACTAGGACCCAAGTCACACAAAGAAAAACACTCATGAATTTTAATCTTGACTTTGATAGTAGTTTCCCACTCATCATGAAATTTTCTAGGAATTGAAACTTCTAGTTCCAACTTTTCTTCAAAAGCTTTCATCATGGCATCAACAATATGTTTAGTAAAAGCCTAATTTTGTTCATAAGCATGGAATGAATTTATCATGGATTGCAACAAATAAATACAATCAACCAAAGAGCAACTATCATAATTAAAGTCTTTGTAATCCAAAATAGTGGGCACATCACTAGTTAAAGTCTTGACCTCTTCAAACCCACTTTTATCAATTTTCTCAACAAGATTTTCACCCTTCGAATCATAGGGATGCCTTCTAACTAAAGTTGACTCTTCTCCAGTCCAGTTTTCATCAATCTTAATTTTACTAAAAAAAGAATCAATAGAAGAAACACCAATCATTTTAAGATCTTCATCACTTTTATGATAGTAATCGCTAGAAAACACTCTTTCTAAAAATTCTCTTTTAGCTCTAAGAATAGCGGTTCTTTTCTTACTTTCATCCATAGAAATATAAATAGATTTAATCGATTCTTCAACTTTAGGCACACAAATTTTCATCTTGAGAGTTTCTACATCATGAGAAATTCTATCAACACTTCTAGACAAATCATCAATTTTATTCAACTTTTCTTCTATCGAAGTATTGAAAGCTTTTTGAGTATTCATAAATTCTTTAATATTGCTCTCAAGATGAGAGGTGTTTCTATTATTATTATAAGTAGGATTACCATAGGAATTACCATAATTATTAGAGGAATTACTAGGAAAAGGCCTAGGATTAAAATTACCTCTATAAGCATTGTTATTAAAATTGTTTCGCGAGACAAAATTCACATCTATGGCATCACTATTTTGCTCAATCAAAGTAGACAAAGGCACATCATTGAAATTAATAGGATCACTTTTATTAGCAACCAACTTCATAAGAGCATCAACCTTTTCACTCAAAGAATTTATCTCTTCTACCGAATTGACTTTTTTTACTAGTCGGAGCTCTTTCAATATGCCATTGTGAGTAAGTTGCCATAATATTGTCTAGCAATTTAGTCGCTTCACCCAAAGTAATTTCCATAAAAGTACCCCTCGCAGTGGAATATAAAAGATTACGAGAAACAAATTCAATCCCGCATAAAAATTTTGTATGATCATCCAAAGATTTAACCCATGAGTTGGGCAATTCCTTAGCATCAATTTCATCCTTTCCCAAGATTGTGCAACATGCTCATGTTCAAGTTGCTTGAAATTCATGATCTGGGTTCTAAGGGAAATAATTTTTGCAGGCGGAAAATACTTAGTGATAAAAGCATCCTTGCACTTGTTCCAAGAATCGATACTATTGCGAGGCAAAGAAGGAAACCAAATTTTTGCACGATCTTGCAAAGAAAACGGAAATAATTTCAACGTCACAACATCATTGTCCACATATTTTTTTCTTTTTCATATTGCATAATTCCATGAATGTGTTAAGATGGGACGCGGCATCCTTATTAGGAGTACCGGCAAATTGATCTTTCATGACAAGATTAAGCTGTATTAACATCACAAGACTCCGCACTAGTGGCGGGAGGAGCAATCGGAGTGCTAATAAAATCATTGTTGGTATTTGAGAAATCACACAACTTGGTGTTCTCTTGAGTCATGATGACTATGCAACAAGATTGCACTGAAAAACAGATCTGATGAAAAAAATGGTGAACGAAAAATAGGGCGAATAAAACGGCAAACTTTTGTGAAGTGGGGGAGAGGAAAATGAGAGGCAAATGGCAAATAATGTAAATTATGAGGAGATGAGATTTATGATTAGGAACCTGGTTGATGTTGAAGATCCTCCCCGGCAATGGCGCCAGAAATTCCTTTTGATGTCTGCTAGAACTACATCGGTATTTCCCCAAAGAGGAAGGGATGATGTAGTATAGCAACAGAAGGTATTTCCCCTCAGTGATGAGACCAAGGTTATCGAGCCAGTAGGAGAACCTCCTCACACCACGTAAACAACACCTGCACACAAATAACAAATACTCGCAACCCGACGTGTTGAAGGGGTTGTCAATCCCTTTCGGGTATGACGCCTCATGATAGGCAAAAAAAGTGAGGTAAAGGTGGTAGATAGGATAAATAGATCACGGAACAAATAAATTGCAGCAAGGTATTTTTGTATTTTTGGTTTAATAGATCTGAAAACAAATGCAAAGGAAACTAGATCACAAAGGCAAATATGATGAAAAGAGATCCGGGGGCCGTAGGTTTCACTAGTGGCTTCTCTCGAGAAAAATAGCAAACGGTGGGAAAACAATTACTGTTGGGCAATTGATAGAACTTCAAATAATCATGGCGGTATCCAGGCAATGATCATTATATAGGCATAACGTCCAAGATTAGTAGACCGACTCCTGCCTGCATCTACTACTATTACTCCACACATCGACCGCAATCTAGCATGCATCTAGTGTATTAAGTTCATGGAAAATAGAGTAATGCAATAGGAACAATGACACGATGTAGACAAGATCTATTTATGTAGAAATAGACCCCATCTTGTTATCCTTAATAGCAATGATACATACCTATCGTTTCCCATTCTTTCACTGGGATCAAGCACCGTAAGCTCAAACCCATCACAAAGCACCTCCTCCATTGCAAGATAAATAGATCAAGTTGGCAAAAAAACCAAATATCAGAGAAGAAATATGAGGCTATAAGGAATCATGCATATAAGAGACCAAAGAAGACGCAAATAACTTTCATGGATAAAAACATAGATCTAATCATAAACTCATAGTTCATCAGATCCCAACAAACACACCACAAAAAGGCTTACATCATATGGATCTCCAAGAGACCATTGTATCGATAATCAAAAGAGAGAGAGGAAGCCATCTAGCTATTAACTACGGACCCGTAGGTCTACAAAGAACTACTCACGCATCATCAAGAGGTACCAATGGAAGTGGTGAACCTCTTCATGATGGGTCTAGATTGGATCTGGTGGTTCTGGACTCTACGACGGCTGGAATTGATTTTTATCGACTCTCCTAGGGTTTCTGGAATATGGGGTGTTTATAGAGCAAAGAGGAGGTTCAGGGGGCACCCGAGGTGGGCACAACCAACCTGGGCACTCCTGGGCCCCCAAGCATGCCCTGGTGGGTGCTGCCCCCTTCGGGCCTCCCCTCAGGTGCTTCCTTGGCCCGCTAGATGTCTTCTGGCCAAAAAAAATCCTCAGGAAGTTTCGCTGCGTTTGGATTCCATTTGATATTGATTTCCTGTGATGTAAAAAACATGCAGAAAATAGGAAGTGGCACTGGGCACTATGTCAATAGGTTAGTACCAAAGAATGATATAAAATGATTGTAAAACATCCAAGAATGATAATATAACAGCATGGAACAATAAAAAATTATGGATACATTGGAGTCGTATCAAACGGGAATGAGCCGGAGATGGGAAGCCGCGCCGGATGGAGAGGAGGGTTAATCAGCTCTGGTGTGGCGTGGGGTTGCAGTAGGTGGAGAATAACATGAGGTGAGGAGGACTTGAGGGATAGGCTGGCCGGCGGTGTGGTAGTGCTTCGCAGCAATGCACGCTCAAGGAAGAAGACGAGAGATTGAAGACGCATGCCGACTGCTAGATATAAATCCAATGGTTGTGGATGTCAGAATCATTTGTTGACTAAGTTGGCAACGCCTTGCGTAGGCTTCGACCTATTGGCCCACATGTCAGCCTGCAAAAATGCGGAACATATTTAACCCTTTTTTGGGAGACACATATTTAACCCATCTTTTCTAGAATTTACAGTCAATTTGCTGGCTGGGTGAAAAAACAATATAGCGTCAAGGCGGCCCATTTAATTTTTTTCTAAGAAATCACAACAGATTTGCACTTTCTTGAAATACATGAATTTGCTGGGCTTGTTGTAAATATAATGATAGGTTAGACAGTGCAATTAGTATCAAAAAATAAACGAGAGTTGGACATTTTATTATATATAAAATTAGCTAATTAGCGAGTTATTGCTCAAAATAAAAATGAGCGTGTTATTATTACATTGGTCCTTAAATCTCTGCAACTTTTGTGAGCAATCACCAGGATTTTCGTTGCCTTAACCACAATTTTCCTTGCCAACTTCTGTTAAACATTTATTTTTATAAGTTGATAAGACATGGGTTATTTTTATAATGTATATATAAGTTTCTATTAAATATACGATAATAATAATAATAATATTAATATATATAATGTGGTTAGAAGGGAAAACATAAATTGGACCCGGCATTCTTATTCTTATACATAGAAAAATAGATAGAGATCTGCGTTTTGTTAAAAATAAATAAATTAGGCTGCTGATGTTTAAGAAAAAAAATCAAAACCTAGGCTCACGGTCTCGGTATGTCATGGGATGTTGTAGGATCTAAAGTATGTCTAGAGGGGGGCTGATTAGACTACTTGACCAAATAAAAAATCTAGCCTTTTCCCAACTTTATATCTTGGCAGATTTTAGCAACTTAACACAAGTTAAGCAATCAACCTACACATGCACTTCTAATAGTATAGCAGCGGAATGTAAATCATTGCATATGAAGGTAAAGCGGAGGAGTTTGGAGGGAGCAAACGCAATGTAGACACGAAGATTTTTGGTGTGGTTCCGATAGGTGGTGCTACTGGACATCCACATTGATGGAGACTTCAACCCATGAAGGGTAACGGCTGCGCGAGTCCACGGAGGGCTCCACCCACGACGGATCCATGAAGAAGCAACCTTGCCTATCCCACCATGGCCATCACCCACGAAGGAATTGCCTCACTTGGGTAGATCTTCACGAAGTAGGCGATCTCCTTGCCCTTACAAACTCCTTATTTCAACTCCACATTCTTGACGGAGGCCCCCAAGTGACACTTAACCAATCTAGGAGACACCACTCTCCAAAAGGTAATAGATGGTGTGTTGATGATGAACTCCTTGCTCTTGTGCTTCAAATGGTAGTCTCCCCAACACTCAACTCTCTCGCGCGGATTTGGCTATGGTGGAAAGATGATTTGAGTGGAAAGCAACTTGGGGAAGGCTAGAGCTCAAGATTCTTGTGGTTGGATTGGAATATCTTGGTCTCAACACAAGAGTAGATGGTTCTCTCTCAGAAAATGAGTAGTGGAAGTGTAGGCACGTTCTGATGGCTCTCTCAAATATGGAGAAGGGGGTGGAGGGCTATATATAGCCTCCACACAAAATCTAACCGTTACACACAAATTCCCAAACTCGATGGGACCGAATGGTTAAACTCGGTCAGACCAACTGGGTTCAAAATATTTCAGTGGGACCGACAACATAAACTCGGTGAGACCGATGCGCTAGGATTAGGGAAAAACCTCATCTCGGTGAGACCGATCACATGAACTCGGTGAGACCGATTTCAGTAATAAGCGAACAGAGACTTGGTCAGGAAAACTCGGTGGGACCGATCGCTCATCTTGGTTAGAGCAGAACATTACGGAAAGGAAACAAAGAGTTTGCAATGCCAACTCGATGGGACCGATCGCTCACTTTGGTTAGACCGAAACATTATGAAGGGAACAGAGAGTTTGCATTTCCATCTCGGTGAGACCGAGATATCTATCGGTGAGACCGAACTGATTAGGGTTTGTGGATATGGCTATGTCAAGTGAACTCGGTGGCGCTGGATAGATCAAATCGATTGGGCCAATTTTGACTTTAGGTTTAGGACATATGTGGAAATGAGAAAGTGGTTGAGGAATTTTGGAGCATATCACTAAGCATTTTGAGCAAGCAAGCCATTAAGCAAGACCTCATCCCCTTTTAATAGTATTGGCTTTCCTATAGACTCAATGTGACCTTGGATCACAAAAATGAAAATGTAGAGTCTTGAACTTTTGCCAATATGAGTCCTTAGCATTTTGAGGGGTCCACATCTCTAGTCCATGCCATACCAATCATTGAACTTCCCGAAATATTGATCTTGAAAGAGTATTAGTTCAATGAGCTATATGTTGTTGTAAATTACCAAAACTACCCGGGGATTAGTTGCACTTTCGGATGCGCATGTTAAATAACATAACCTAGGCCGAGATGATACTTGTTCGCCCTCTGAAAAATGTGATACTTAGTAGATCCCCGATACCCCTAAAAAATAGCTCCTCGATGACTATATTCATTGTAAAAAATCATTTATTGACTAGGTTGACAAACCCGTGGGCCCCAACACCAGTATGCTATATACAATTAGGAGGAAGCTTTATTTTTCAATGATTTACTTGCTCGAGTACGGCCATGGACCTGGTAGGTCCCGACGGTCCGCCTCGCGACGTACAGTCCTCTCCAGATTCCTCTCGTTTGTTGAGCATGTTGACAACGACAAACGGAGGCACCGCGGAGAACGCAAAAACCGGAGGATGACGCCATGGACACGGACAGGAACAAACTGTAGGCGGTGAAGAGCCTTAGAGTAGTGAGAAATCATGCCTTAATTCTTTCAAACATACCGCAGTAGTCCGGTGCATACAACCCTCTCACCCAAAAGTTGTGTTGTCCGGGTTAGATTCTAACTGGTGTAGTTGAAAATTATCTAATTTTTTGCCTCGGCTATTACTGACATGTGGGTTCCGCCATGTCATCTACACACACCACCTCCACCAGTTGCCAAAATTTCATCCTTGGTTTACCCAGTTTTTCGCACACTCAACATTGTGTGGGCATTTTGAAAATAGCATATCTTTATGAGTGTGCATCATATGAAGATGTGCTATACATGAATGTTGATCAGCATGATGTTAACTTGCGTTAGTTCCATTTTCGACCATGAATAATATTTCCAACATTCTATTATCCATGTTTGAAAAGTGTGTGTTGATTTAGATGCTCTCCGTCTGAAACATGCAGTTTCTTATGTGAAATTGAAACTTGCAATTTCTTCTTTGAAAATCACTTGGACAGGCAGACATTGCCGGTGGTGAATTGAATGTTGCACTTCTTCAATCCCTCAGCAACGCGAGGGGGAATAAGATGAAACTTTCGTCCCATGCCGGCGCTTGGGGAATGGAGCGAACTGGATTTAACAGGGGGCAGGAGGGGGGGAGGGGGCAGCGTCGCCGACCCTTGAGCGGCAGCAGGCAGTCCTGCCATGCTGCTTGTTTGGGCGGTAGGAGAACAAACAGAGGGAAGACTGAAGAAGCACATCAGAAATTAATTATTCTTTTAAGTGGATGGCTCTCGATGGCGTATTTTTTTACTTGCCTCTGCACGATACAACATTTATTTTGAGTCTCCCAGTCCATGGCGGACCAGCAGCCCATTTGCTGGGTGGGCCAACCTACAGAAAGCAGCACTTGATTTTTCATCAAGGCCAAAAAACAATGCAGTATTATGTTTGTTTTTAGGCCGAAAACATTATGGCGGAGGTTGGGAGGGAAGGGGTAGAGTGAGCAAAAAGATAAAAAAAAAAGGAGTTGGCGCGCTGTTTCTACCCTAACACTACAAAAAAAAGACACATCCGTGACATTTTGGGCCGAACGAAAAAAAATCTGTCATACTTGTGACACTTCTATGAGGATAATTGTGACAAAACCCGGTATCATCATTGATGTGGTGAGATCCTACTTCTATGACAAAAAATCATGACAGTAAGTGGGCTTTTCGTCCTGGGCGGGCCGGAGACGTAGCTGCATGACATTCTTTGGGCCGTCCATGACGGAAAAAACCGTGGTAGAAGCGAGGGCGAGGAAAATATCGGTGAGTTCCTGGTTATGGTGGGTGGTCGCGGGTCGAGCGATGCGCATTTCTCTCGTACATGTACGCGCGTGGGTACGAGGCGTTAGGCTCTAACTGAACCCGAGCAAGGCGTCACTTAATAAGCGAACCCGGCGACAGACCTGCAGCTACGCGTTCATGAACCCAGCGATCGAGCAATTCGCTTCGCTCTGCGCTAATCAAGACGATTGATCTGCCTCTGGATGAGCGATGGAGTTCTTTGGGGGTTTGGATGAACAGTGAGCATTGCTGGGGGGTGTATGAATAGTTCCCGGTGGGGGTGGATGAACAGGACCCCATGGTGTTGCCTCTGGATGAACAGGACCCCGATCGATCAAGCATGTTCGGGCTGGATGAAAAGGACCCCGTGGAGGGCTGGTTGAACAGTAGCCGGTGGAGGGCTGGATGAACAGTAGCCCGTGGAGGGGCGGTTGAACAGGAGCCCGTGGAGAGGGCTGGTTGAACAGTAGCCGGTGGAGTAGCGCGCGGTGGAGGCTGGATGAACAGGAGCCCGTGGATGAACAATCACAGGAGGAGGCTGGAGGAGGTCGATGGTGGATGAACAGTAGCCTGTGGAGGCTGGAGGAGATCGACGATGGAGATGAACAGTATTCCGTGGAGTCCCGCTTTGCAGTACACCACACCCCTCCCGATGAACAGGACCCTGGTTTCAACCATAGCACTCCAACACAAGTCCTTTTCCTCCGTTTTGCGGTACGCCACACCCCTCCCGATCAACAGGACCCCGTTTAAACCGTAGGAGGTCCAACAGAAGTTCGTTTCTTCCGTTTTGCGGTATGCCAGACCCCTCCCGATGAACAGGATCCCGTTTCGAACATGGTCGGTCGAACACAAGGCCGTTTCCTCCGTTCTGCGGTACGCCAGGCCTCAATTCCATCGGTTCTTCTGTCCGAGCCCTTCCGATGAACACGACGACGCATTTTGTTCCGACCCAGCCGGTTGGCTCCCCATGAACACGACGACGACGCAGTTTCTCCATTCCGACCCAGCCATGTACACGAGCCCTGGCCGTACGTATGCGCGAGTAGGTGTTCGAGACCCCGCCCGTATGTACGTACATGGCCGTATTTACTTTCCTGCACCCTGGCCGTTGTATGTACGTGTATATGCTATGTGTGCGCCTCTACTATGACACGTGCGCGCCTCTACTACGACATGTGCGCGCCTCTACATCGACCAGTATGTAGGTACACGTTCGCGACCAGAATGACAACGCTACCTACGCTTCGACCAGGTGGGTCCCAACTGTCAGGCACTTCCTTAGGTGCCAAGATGTAGATGGTGAGTCCCAGCAGTCAGGGGGCGAAGTTTTTTTCCCGGACGCACTTCCTTGTGTCCGAAGATGTAGCTGGTGGTCCCAGCAGTCAGGGGGGAATGTTTTTTTTTCATGAAATACGGTAGCCCGTCCGGTGTGTCCCTGCTGTCAGGTAGAGGAATAATTATTTTGTGCGTAATAAGGAGGCACTTCCTTGCGGCTGCCGTGGACCCAGCTGTCAGCCTCTCCACGTATAGTACCCTTCCGATGGAAGTCGGTCGTTGACCACATTGACCACGCCGCGCCAAGAGCACCACGGAGGTGGACGACGGCGAGGCCTAGGAAGGGGACGACGCGGAGCCGGGAAAGATGCGGCAGTGGAAGCCCGCGCGGAGAGGAGTACGAGGGTTCATTGGTTCGGCTGCGGTGTGAGGTTGTCGTCGCCGCAGAATAATAGGGGGTGTGGGTGAGTAGAGGGATGGCCTGGCCAGCATTGGGAGTAGTTGTGGACAGTAAGGCCTCCGCGGCATCACAGTCGGCTACGGGAGGCACGAGCATGCGGCACGACCGGCGCTGCTTTAGGCGGCTGGAGCAAGAACACCAGAGGTTTAAGAAGCACTACAGCCGTTGGATGGACATCGTACGGTCACTGCACCTAGAATCATTTATATTGACTAAGTTAACAAAGCCCTTGGTACACGTCAACTTAGTAGGCCCACAGGTCAGCCTTCAAAACGGTGCGCCCCAGATGTCAGGGGGAGGAATCTTTTTTTGGGTGGCTGAAGCAAGAATATCCGAGATTGAAGAAGAAGCACGACATCCGTTGGATGGACATTCAACAGCCACAGCTGCTAGAACCGTGTGTTGTTGACAAAGCCTTGCATACGTGTCAACTTAGTTTTTTTAGTGGACGCGTCAACTTAGAAGGCCACAAGTTTGTGGCAGAGAACATATAGCCCATTTGCGATTTGTAAGAATGTACATCCCATTTTTTAATTCTAATGGAATTTACTACAGCCCATTTACAGTTTGTTAAAAGTACAGCCCATTTTCTAGCTAGGACAACCAACCGCTCATAACAGAATTCAAAAAAATTTCCCACATTTTGATGGGATTCGAAATATTTTTATCCGAAATTTCTAGTCAGATTAAATATAATTTCAAAATAAAGTTATATTATGTTAAAATCAAACGAAATATTGCGCGCACAACAAGTAATGAAATTAAAATTTTCAAATTCCAAAAATAATATATTTTTTAACTAATTATGCGTTTGGTGCAATTTTTTATAGTTACTGCCCATTTATTATAATTACATCCCATTTATTATTTCCTAAAGTCCATTTTCTTGTTAAGCCTAATGCATACCTCCTAGAAAAGTTTGTAGCCCAGTGGGGCGGAGAATAACAAGTTGGCCCGGATATTGTGTACAGCTGTTGGCCCAATTGCATTGCTGATGTTGAAAAAAAGGCCTCTGTAGTACAGTACAATCTAACATGGCTACTCAGCCCACATTCAGGCCCCAAACAAGGCTTCTGTACAACTTTATGAAGTCACTGAGCTCAATTAATAACTTAAGAAAAAAGTTAGATTATAGTGGAACCTAATTAAAAGCTGTCACGAGCAAAGAAATAATTCAATGGGTCCCACTTGTGCGTGTGTGCACGTGTGCGTGTGTGAATGTGTGTATGTGTGTGTGTGTGTGAGAGAGAGAGAGAGACCCATCGGTCGATGCTCGTAAATACATCTTTCAGCCATATGCGTTGCTGATGCTCAGTAAAACTTATATAGTTGACACAATCATATAGAACATTATAGCACACTGAACTTGCATACAAAAATTTCACGCAGACGGCACAATCAGGATGGAAGCAGTGGATCACTACGGGTAGGGCTATGTTGAAACCAACGAACTCATACATAACGGTTCATCGTCTTATCAATGATTTGGAAATATCTTGAATGCTGTGTAAAGAAAACAGACAGACGACACAATAAGTTCTGCTAGCACATTAAGTTGACGTACAACCCTTTCTAAAAAAAAGTTCAGGTACAAAAAAAGAACAGGTCGCAATCAAATGTACTGGCACATGAGTGCTTCACACCCATAGCTCAGATTTAACTTGTATCTGACAAGATTCAGTTGTTACCTCAAATTAGAGCACATCCAGGCTGCCAGCCCTGCCTCTTCTCCCAAAGAAGCAGTGGCCTCCGCCGCGCGATGGAGTAGGCCCTGTGCCATCCATCATTCCGAGCAACACGGGGAAAGTCTGACGTTGACTCCTGTAATGGCCGTCGTCGACGGACCCTGGCGCCAGCGGCGGCGGCAGGACTTCGATTGATGGATTGACCACTTCTTCGACATGCACGAACACTCGATACAGGTACATCCCTAACGTGGTCCACGACGGCCTTGGTGGCGACGAATTGTACAACCCCGGTTCCTGCACCAGTATCTCAACACCAATCACCTTCAGTATGGGGAAACTGGAGTAGGAATCGAGATTCCAGAGGTGGGTGAGGGGCGGGAGATTGGGGATAAAAAGGTATCATGAATTTCGAACACGGCCAATATGCTCTCAGCGTGCAAGCGCACGAATACACCGGTGGCGCCCACATGTCGGCCTAAGAGTCCTTATTCTTTCTTTTCTGGAGAACCCGACCTTTTTTTTGAGGATCTTTTAAGAGCCCGGCCTAAGAGTCATAATTGACCTGTTTGGCATTGCGTTACTACTCAGCCCATATTCAACAACACCTCACCGGCCCAAACAAGTGTACATAATCGAAAAGACACTGAGCTCAAATTATATAACTTGAAAAAAGGAGATATACTCTGAACACTGGAGAATGGTGATGCCCTCATTTAGCTCACCAGTAGTTTGGGACAATAAATAGTTCGAAACAACGATATATACAACATTCAAACACTGACTAGTGACTACTACTGACATAAACAGCAAGACATGATAGTTCATAAGAAGTCTTGCTACACCACCAAAACGCACCCATCTGCAGCACTCAGACTCTCGTGACCCAGACTGGAATGATATTCTAAACAGAAGCAACTATTACATAGTAAGAGTGACATAGACGAGGATGAGCAAATGACAAGCAATATGCTTAACAAAAGAAAGAACTACCCATCCAGAACAAGCGACAAAGACAAAAAAGTCATTCGAAGAGATGATCCAACACCATCATAATTTGCAGCCCCGCTTCAGCGACCAGTGATCTGGAGACACCAGTACTCCACCCTTTCATCAAAACAACCCAATTACCTATTAACTTGAAGGCTTGAACCACATCAATGTCTGTTTTAATTGAGACATCCAAGGATCAAAGTTAATCCGGATGCCTTTGTCATTCTCACCTTCTTTTGGCTACAGGCTGTATTGCTGACAGTCAGGGGACTTTGCTCCCGAACTCCTAGGGCTCGCTGTGTAGACACAGTTTTCCATAGCAAACAGAGCCTCTCTGCCATCAAGGTCCTTGCCAATAGTGATCTCCTGGTTAATCGGATAATTGAGTACGAGAAACAGAGAGTGTGAACCAAGGCTGTTTACCCGCCTCCAACTAAAAAAATCCTGAAGGCCCCAACAAGCTGGTATCCTGCTCATAGACGTAACAACCACTCTCCGGATACTCACGTATTTCACGGTGCTTGTATACAGTGGGGTTTTTGCAATATAACTTTTCCGGCTCATGTGTCCGAATGATCATTAGTCTTTTGTCGTTGTCTGATCGAGCGAGGAACCAGTTGTGCTTCCCTGTTTTTGGCAAAGGTGGTGTGATTACAAAGGGCAGTAACTGTAGGGACACTACATCATATCAAAAAGGACATGCATTGTTAATGTAAGATCAGCATTGTTCAGAGTATGAGTAGGATAACGCAAGAAACAGCATTGATATGTCCCTGTTGGAACTGGGAGGAAAATACAGGGAAATGTATACTGGGTTCCAAAATATAGAAGTGCCATGCATGGTTATACACATGTTATCTCGCAATCGATTCTTCACAGGAAACTACCATGTCATGCATGTTTTGTAATCATGTTCTGTCCTCACAAACAAATTCTTCAAGGTAACTAACAGACCATGCATTGTTATATACTCGTGTTCTGTGGGCAAAATTATTGCGAGAATATTATTCTAGCCATTGATTGCTGAAGGGCGAATATAGGTATGTACACATGGTAAGCATTACAGGATTTCACTACTTCCAAATATAGAGTTCTCCATATGCACATTTACTTCCCTAGTGTATGGTTAGATGAAATCAACAGTGTGGTGCATGTTTCTACATCATGAAAATGAGGAAACTAACATGGCCATTGATACACACTCATATTTAGTAATAGTATATAGATTACCGTAAAATAAGGAGAATATCCATATATTCCTAACCGTTTGATTACTCAGGGGTACAAATTGGCTGGAATGACATGGTCACAATCGCATGAATTAACTCATTCCAAATATAGCTGATTTACGGCGTCTCTAATACATTGCCATAGTTCTACTCAAATTCTGCTCAAACAGGGATATGCCAATCATCACAAAAAGTTCAAATAGTGTCATGGCATCATCATTAACATGAGAAGGAAACAACTTACACGCGCCGTCCCAGCAATACGTGGTGCCATCTGCTTTGTCGATCGCATAGATGATGACATTGTGTTCAATAGCATCACAGAAGTGTGTATCAGCTTTGACGATGATCCACTGCGAGCTGAGTTGTTTCCGGCTAAAGAAGGCACCAACATAAAGATAGGCGAGTCCGCGGTCGAACAAGGAAATTAGCTTGAAGTCTGTGTAATTCGCATGTCATGTGGGCACTTGGCAGATTACAATCTTCTGCAGAACAAGGTCCGTCCAACTGATGTGGTAATCTAGATGACTTGGACCACGATGGTAAAACTCTATGTAATCCAATGGAGGAAGGATAATCTCATGGGAGGTCTGGAAGTTCACGAGCACCAACTTTTTACCATCTTCTCTGAAGGCAGCCATCTAGTGGGAGTTCATGCCGACCCAGTACATACCTACCAAGAAGTTTCGGGCAATGGTGATCGGATCAAAGTCGAGGGAAATGATGTACGGCACCCACTACATACTTGCAAAGAATTTCGGCTAATTGAGATCGGATTGAAGTCGAGGGGCATCATGTACGCCTCCGTATCATGGTGAGCCAATCTCGCAAGACTAGATAGTAGCAAGCAGGGTGTCTTGAAAAGCTTAGGCCTTGCTTCGACGATGGCCGTGTGCATGTCCCTCGAGCATGCAACCAGCCGCAGGGCGCTCAACATATCCATACACTAACAATAGAGGTCGAGGATGTCACTGGGGAGATTGCTCCAATCGTGGCTCATATGGATGCTGCGCGGTTCGCGTTCAGCCATGGTGGAGTTTGGAAGGTGGGTTTTTGGGGGTCTTGATTTACGGGGGAGAAGGTTGTCGGTGCTAGAGCGGCTAGCGAGGGAATAGTGGTACTGGGGCAGGCGAGCGAGGCGACGGTACACAGGTGCATAGTGAGATGGAGACAGAGATGGAGATGGAGTGGTGCTATGGGAGGGGAGAGGGAGATGAGGCGAGGCATGCTAATGTGATGTACAACGGTGGTGACAGACGGCATAATGCACAGGGTGAGGCTGACTTTGGTAACCCGAACACGCCGCCTGGACTAGTGTCAGGGGTAGGGTGTTGTCACTTCACTATGAGGACCGGATGAATAGTATTTTGACCATCAAGTGTACCACAGTTGTACTACTACTACTACTACTACTACTACTACTACTACTACTACTACTACTAGTAGTAGTAGTAGGAACATGAGTACTCAGTATTGTATAGCGGAAATAGGTCTCCCGTGCCAGCATGCCTGTTCACTTCATCCTCCAGGTATCATCCATAGTGCGAGCAGAACCAAATTCTCGTGCACGCGGAAGCGCGAAGATGGGCCTTTTCTTTTTTGATGAGGATAACCGTGTATTCCTTAACCAGAGATTGTTGTGTCTCCCACGCACGCGCCAATATCCATCTGAACCAGCTACGACACATTTTTTATCTGTTTGCATAGGTCCCACCTATCAAGAATGATGGGCACGTACACGAACAGGTACGACTCCTCAGTCTACCCGCATAGCCTTTTTGTTTAGTCTACCTAGCCGTCTAATCAACTGCCTGCACGCCACTTCTCCCATTTACTTCTCCATTGGGAACCAATTATCCTCTGCTTCTTCACCTCCCCTTTGTCTTCATTTGCATCCAAAGCCCACTGCGTTCACATTGTTTTAACCTCTTCACATACTCCTGGAGTAATTCTGAAGCCCCTTTAAATAATCATCTACTACTTCATTTAGACTAGCCATCTAATCCTAATTCTCGAAACCACAGCCCTCCGTTCCAGCAGTTCCAAATGGCGAAAGAGATCGAGATGCAGGTTTTTAGCGTCCAACATGTCCTCGTCGAAGGCTCGTTGAGCATAGTTGCCACCGTCACCGTCCACCCAAGGGTTGTTCGAAAGTGGATCAACAATGTATCCAACTCCCTCAAAAAGGTAGAGATGAGGGTCATATGTCTCGATGCAGAGTACACAAAGCGTGCCACCGGGAAGATCCAACGCGCCGCCGTCCTTTAGTTGTGCCTCGAAGATGATGTTTTGGTGTACCACATCATACACGCGCCCTCCATACCAGGTGAGCTTCACGATTTCTTGTCTCAGGAGGACATATACTTCTGTGGGGTGGCCATCGAAGGGGACAAACACAAGCTGGAGCCGTACAACCTTGATTTGAAAAGCATCACTATCCTACAAACCAGAATCAAAATTCATGTAGAAGATTCTGATAAACAGACATCATCCCTATTTGACGTAGCAAATTTTGTGCTCAGTACAAATCTTCAGAAGGGTGACGAGAAGTTGGCATTAATGTCGTCTGAATGGGAGAATTATCCCTTGACGTATGAGCAGATAAAATATGCTGCCCTTGATGCCCGTGTGAGTTTCGAGATAGCTGCAAGGTCCAAAGAGCTTGTTGTGAAGCCGTCTCCCACAAAAAATGGGAACAAGAAGAAGTATAAGAAGAAGAAGAAGAAAAGGTTGCACCAGCAGCAGGGCATTATGGATGGATGAACTATTTCCTCTCTTGTAAAAAAAATTATTCCCTCTCGGTGTATATTGATATAGATGGACTATTTCGATGGTGTGCATGTCTTTGGAACAAGTAGTAGCGTGGGTCCACTTGACTATAACGAACTATTTATCCGCCTAGCTTTCTCTACTACTCCTTCCAGTGATCGGTATGCAATGCATGTGTCCGTAGACATGATAGCTTGTCCATGGAAGTTCAACAACGGCGACCATCACGTTTCATCTTGCGATTCCCACGACGCCTCTCCAACCCACGGCACCACGCCCCCCCGACGTGCGCCTCACCCCGCTCGGCAGCACCGCCCCTCTGCCTTTGTGTGCATGACATGTGGGCCTCCTTAAATGCGGTGAGCATCAAGTTTCTACCACAGCCACACGCGATTCCCATGACGCCGCTCGAACCCATGACACCACACGTCCCCTGACCTGCGGCTCACCCCTCTCGACCCCACTGCACCTCTGCCTTTGGGAGCATTACATGTGGACCAGCCACCTATCAGGTCCACATGTTATTGACTCAAAGGTAGGTGTAGTAAGGCACTAAAGCTCAGTGCCGAGGGCCCTGAGAGGGAAATATGACTCCTGCGCTAGGCCTTGTGGTGCTACCGCTACACGAACTCGTGCCAAACTTGAGATTTGTTTCTTTACTATACATGCACGCAACAATTTAATGGACATTGTAATATCAACATGTGATGGGGAGCTCTAAATTAGAATTTGAAACTTATAAAATGAAAAGATTCAAAACAAATAAACTGGGAGAGAGGGACAATATCATAGGATGTGTCCCATACGAAACAAGTCCCCTGGTTTGTCACCGTGAAGATGCAGTTAGAAAGGAGCACAGTGTCTTCGTACTCGTACGTCAACAAATCGGCCGCAGACAGCATGGTCCACCTTTGATCGCCATGTGCAAGGTTCGTGCTATCTTCTTCAATCTCACCGTGGTTCCATCGTACAAATTCATGCGGTGGCCCGTTGCATGGCTGATCCCAATGTTGGACAAAGGTTCTACGAGAATGGTGTCACCGTTGTAAATGTTGTGCAAATTGATGTTGGTACCTTCCCGTACATATGCAAGCCAATCTCCACTCGCACCGAGCCTAACCTGTGAAACAGTGGGCAAGGGGAGAATTAGGAAATGGACATGGAAGTAGTCTTTAGGATTCATTTACTACGTGATCAAACTCATCTTACCTGCTCATCGGAGGAAATCCGAGTGCCCCTCAACGTCGGCATCTCAAGGGGCGTCAACTTCAACTACGGCCACACCGCGCTAGAGAGACCCCCAAGGAAACATCCTCGTGCGTTGCACGAAATATCAAGATGCATTTGTATGAGTAGTTTATCTTGTGAGAGAAAAGGATGAATGAGGGAAGGCCTCTAGAGATAGAGATAGAGACTACTACTACCAATGTGCTGGCTCGTGCATTGCAATGGATCCAACGTAGTAGAATAATACTTGTTCACGTGCTTTAAATATAAACACTCTAGTTTTGATATACATGTGTCAGCAGACATGACAGCTTGTCCACGGAAGTTGAACCACGGTGACCATCACGTTTCTTGTTTCTACCAGTGCCACACCCACACGCGATTCCCATGACGCTGCTCCAACCCACGGCACGACGTCCCCCGATGTGGACATGGATCCTCTTACATGGCTATCACTGCCTTACCCTGCCTTTCCTTCGCTGACAGGTGGGATTCATGCTTGGGGGTCCCACATGTCAGTGACAGAATGGTAGGATTGTTCACGTCAGGGGATCCTCATCCCCCCGACGTGCGCCTCATCCCTCTCGGCCCCATCGCTCCTCTGCCTTTGTGTGCATGACATGCGGGCTAGCTGAACTGTGGCGACCATCAACTTTCTACCACAGCCACACCCGATTGGACGCGGTTTGCCTACTCCGCTGTTGTGCTCCGATCCGTACTCCCGCACCATCGAATTTTCATCCACCGGCTATGACACATTTCGTCCCGGGCATCAATCCTCAGCTGGAGTACTTCTGTACTACAGGTAGTACCCGCCGGTGTGGCCATCTACGCCTCATAACGCCCCGACGCCCAGCTGTGGCACCCTCGCCACAGCCACGCCACCACTGGCTGGTTCATATCGAACGAGTGAGTCGCGAACCACACCACCACCATGAGAATGACATGTGGGCCAGCCGCAATTAAGGTCTGCATGTCATTGACTCATAGACCGGGCACTAAGTCACTGAAGTTCGGTCCCGTGGGCCCCGAGAGGGAAACATAACTCCTGCGGCAGGCCTTGTGGTGCTCCTGCAGTACGAGCTCGTGCCAAACCCGGAATTTGTTTCTTACTACTACCAACTACTAGTAAGGTACATGTGCATTGCACACATGAGATTCTGGTGGTTTGTGCATTACGCTTAAGGGCCTGTATGGTTTGCAGCCTAAGGTTGCCATGCCTAAGCTTAGGCATGCCACAATCTCTTAGGCATGTGTTTGGTTCATTGCCACACTTGTGGCTTGCCACGCTTTTCTAGCTACATGGTCCACATGTCATAGACTCAACTTCTAGCCAAATCTTGCCACACTAGCCACACTTTTTGTGGCAGACACACTTTGTCTAAGCTTGGTTGTGGCAAAGTTAGTCATGAACCACACCTTGCCACACCTTGCCACACTTTGCCACACCTAACCTTAGGCAAGTTTGACCAAGTTAGGTAGGTGTTTGGTTCTAACCACACCTAAGGCAAGGATTCTTTTTATGAGTAGCGAGCCCCACATGCCATAGACAGAAAAAGTGTGCCAAGATTCTCTTAGGCAAGCCAAAGTGTGCCTAACAATTTGAGCAACTCAACTAAGGCAAGTGTGGCAAGTGTGGCAAAAATCATGTGGCAATATATGGCAAAGATAGTCACAATCCAAACAGCTCCTAAGTTCAACCATGGAGTCTTCTCGATTCTATATGTGGCAGAATCTGGTGGAATGTAGATGATATCCAACGGCCAGTAGTGCTCATATTTGCCATCTTTGGACCGTCGGATTGGCTTCATCCAACGACCAACTTTCAAAGTTATTCACACACTATATAGGGGTATAGATGTTTGGTTTGTAGCCTAAGGTTGCCACGCCTAAGCTTAGGTGTGCCACAATATCTTAGGCATGTGTTTGTTTCATTGCTACACTTGTGGCTTGCCACACTTTTCTAGCTACATGGTCCATAATGTCATAGACTCAACTTCTTTCCAAATATTGCCACACTTGTGGTGGCCGTTTTGTTAGCCACATTTTTTGTGGCAGACACACTTTGCCTAAGCTTAGTTGTGGCAAAGTTAGTCATGAATTAAGTTCAACCATGGAGTCTTCAAGATTCTACATGTGGCAGAATCTGGTGGAATGTAGATGATATCCAACGACCAGTAGTGCTCGGATTTTCCATCTTTGTACCGTCAGATTGGCTTCATCCAACAACCAACTTTCAAAGTTATTCACACACTATATAGGGGGTATAGATATAGATGTGTCGACCCGTTGCAATGGATCCAAAGTATATCTATTTAGTGCAGTGCACTCTAAACACATTATCTATTTATTTTTCTCTAACCTTTCATAGCCATGCAACCAAGCCACATAAGCTTCATGGGTGCCCCCCACATCATATTATTCATACTACGTTGACTGAAAAAAAGATAAATCACCCAAAACAAGATCTTCTCGTTTTTTGTTCCTTGGATGTTGTGTCGTGCACGTACCTACTAGTTGTATAGTGATAATACTAGTTGTATAGTACAAACTTGGTAGTAGGAGTAGTAGTACGGAATGCTCCTACTCTATCAACGAGCCCCCATCTGACACCAAATTTCTTGGCTTCCGTGCTACAACTAGATCTTCCCCTCATTTCTGTTTTCCAACCCGGCGGCGGGCGGGGTGCGGTTTGCCAATAGTCGGTTTGCTCAAGGGCGGTCCCACATGAAAGTGAAAATGCTAGGCAACATGCCTTCCCTAAGCTATGTGTCGTGCCGGACGGGCCGTGGAGTACTCCCGATTCTCGGGCGTGTGGGGGTGCGACGCGAACGCGGCAGGCCTTTTCCTTTTACTAGCAATGTGCCCATGCATTGCGACGGATCCAAAGTAGTAGAATAGTACTACTTGTTCACAAACTTGAAAGAAATCACTCTTGTTTTGATATACTCCTAATATATTACTTTTCACTAAGAATATATTTCTTAGGCTGTTTTGATGAGGTGAGGGAGGGATGTGGTTGCTTTCAAGATAATAAGGGGTTTTCTGCAAATTAAAGCAGAGAAGTGGGCTATTGTTGCAAAAACGCCACAACTTACCTCACAGCCATTAGATGCAGATCTAATGGTCAGAAACAATGGATGGCAGACACACCACCATCACTGTCGTGGATTTGTCACGGCAGATGTCCTGGCATAAGGACTTAGTCGTGGAGCCATCGCTACGGGTTTACTTGCAGGGGTTAAAACGGACACAAAGACACGAGGGTTTTTATACTAGTTCGCCCTTCGATGAAGGTAAAAGCCTACGTCTAGTTGTGATGGAATTGATGTAGTCTCGATGGCTAGGGAGCAAACAAGCTTCGCCTAGGCTCGAGTTGTGGTTGTCTGTCTTGAACCGCCGCCGGGTCGTCCCCTTATATACACGAGTGACGCCCGTCGGTTTGCAGAGTCCAATCCGGTTCATATTCGTATCCCGGTCGGTCTCTCTCTATTCCTAACTTACAATACAAGTTTATACATCAGGCCGGTTTACGGCTACAAGTTCTAAACCGACTACAGGCCCTGGGCCTTTTCATGACTACACCACTAGCAGAGCTAACCCGGCCCAATCTTGGCCGGTTTACACCTAGTGGTAATATCCCCAACATTAGGCCCCAGATTGATTTGAACTGGTTCATGTCAATCCTTCATAAAACCTGCATCTTGGATATCTTCTTTGTGTAATAAGTCGTCACCTTGTCATCGCTGTAAACCGGCATGACATCATTGCTTCCGGTCACTGTAAACCGTCATGACATCATCTTGAAGCTTATCCTTTATAGCGCCTTCTTTAATGACCGTCCCTGGATTCACGCGCTTGACCTAGTTTTACTGCCTTATAAATAAGACCGAAGGGTCATTCGGTTTCTCCCTTCGCTTCCTCTTCTTCTTCTTCCTTGCGCCGCTGCCTCTGGAGCTCCGTCGTCGTCATCGACATCTGCTTCGTCGATGGCATTGCATCAACCTCGTTAGGACGAGAATCTGCGGCCTTTGCCTCATCTCCTCTGTTTCCGGTAAATCTCTTACCCTTCTTTCATCTGTTTATCATTTTTAGATCTGTTCTAGGGTTCAAGCTTCATCCGTGTTCTTCATATGCTTTCACTTTTCTAGCCTTTGAGCAATATTATGAACCCTGTTTTGTACCAAACGAAGATTCGTGCGTATCCGTTGCACTTTCTCATCTAAATCCCATAGATCTTCCGCATACATATACGTATACCTCATAGTGCATTTCCTGCCTCTTCTTTATTTTCGCGACGCTTTTCCTGTTTTCTGAAAACTCGCGTTTGATCCATAATAAACATGAACTCTTGTGAAACCTGTTTCTGTCGATTTCCTCTGAAGCCAAGATTAGGCGGTTTAACTCACCATAATATCAAAAATTGCTGAACCGGCATCGGCACACCATTAGTCCCCGTGTTGAACCGCCAACATATATCTGACATCATATCGTATCAAACTGATTCATCGGAACATCCTCCGGTTTATCATATCTTGGATCAATTACTCTGTAATGAGTATTTTCTTAAACCGGACTCTTCTCCTTGTAGACCTCATGATGGCCAAACAGGTGTATGAATGCAACTGGGTCCCTTCCCGCGTCTCTGAGACACAACTGAATGAGTTAGTGTCCATTGGCGCTTTGGATAACCGAAACACCATCCATTGGAGGGTTCCTGGGGAGGAATGTCCTCCCACTCCCCAGGAAGGTGAAGTTGTAGTTTTCGCAGATCACTTGTTCCGGGGTTTCAAACCGCCCGGGTCAAAGTTTTACCGGGACGTAATGGCCAACTTTCAACTCCGCCCCCAAGATATCGGCCCCAATTCTGTTACCAACTTATGCCATTTTCAAGTCTTTGTCGAAGCTTATACGCAAGAGGAGCCTTCATTGAGCTGTTCCGGATCTCTTCCACCTAAACCGTCGTGCGAATTCACCGATGGCCCCAATACCGAATTGGGCGGTATGGCTATCCGTAAGAGGAAAGAGATCACTTATCCCCACGTGAAGCTCCTCTCATCCCAAAGAGTGGAGCATAACTTGGTTCTATCGAGAGACACCTCCTCGAAGGTGAAAATCCTTTACACGGCTTCCGCCCGAGGCGGCTCAAGAACACACATCCCTTTCCGCAGCGATTGACCGCGAAGAGAGAAGCAAATCGCTCCCCAACTATCAAGCTCCGGGCCTTTATGGCCAGCGGTTTGATTGGAATCGATCCGCACGCTGCTGGTTATCTTGGGGCATACGCCTCGAGCGGCGTTCGGTTTGATGTGCCGATACCGGCGATGTCGATGACCCACTCCGACACACCAAACTGGAATTGTTCGAAGATGAAGTCACGATTGATGAGGAAGATCTTGAATGAACCGGAGCACCTCGTGCCCAAACCGCTTGGCTCCTCATCGCACCTTCAACGCACCTCCTGCGGTAAGCCTCTGACTGTGCCATCATTAAATTTTACCATTACTTTCATACTTGCAATTCTCAATTATTTCCGATCCAGGGTGATGATCCGTTTTGGAGCAAGAAACTCTCGCAAGATAAAGCGGACAAGGCTGGGCGGCTAAACCGGCCCAAAACAAAAGTTGTCAAGAAATCCGCCCACAAGAGGAAAACCACGGCTTCGTCTGATCCGGCCATCGATGATGATGTGGGTAATCCGGAACTTGATTCTCTTGGCTTGTTTTTTACATGTCTTATTGCTGACGATGCTTGTCAGGATGACGCTGAAGCCAGCAACGCTGGATTTGCCGAGGTAACCATTCTCTCTTTCGATTCAACAAGCTTACCTTCACCAAAATTTCGCCGGGCAAACCGGAAAGTTAACTTTTCTCATCCTCTTGCTCACTTGGATCCCAAACTTCTTATGAAGACGCAGAAGACGAGGCCCGCCGCACAACTCCGCACGGCGGACGGTGTAGTTACCTCTGCGGTTTACCAAACAGCCCGGCTCGAAAAGCGCCGCACCGAGGTTTCCAACCATTTTATTACCTTGAATTCCAAAGCGGGTTTATTCCGTCAACCTCTTAATCCGTCCGACTCCGATTATCGGTCACCTCTCATTCGTCCTCCGCGAATCGTCACCACCAACTACCGCCACGAAGATAGCTGTCGGGTAAATTAATATGACCACATGTTTGTCAATTTCTTCTGTAATGTACGTGCCTTATTTCTGAATCCTTCTGTTTCTTCAGGACCAAACCGAAACCCAGCAAGAAAGCTCGTTTGGAGAAAACAACTGAAGAGGCTGCCGCTTCTGATCATGAGCAGGCGCCGGATCATGAAAATGTGGCTTTTGAAGACATTCCAAGTGATCCCCCGGTTCAAGAAGATGTGATTCCGAAGGAGAGGCCTGCAGCTGTTTCAGTGTCTGGTGACCCGGCCGTTCGTACCGTCCGGTTTGAAGATCCTCATAGTCCAGCTGAAACAGAAGTACCCGCACGATCCGTCGAATCGAAAGATGATGACGTTGTAATCACCGAGCAGGCCACTCGAACCGGGAATGCCGCAACTCTAACCCGGCATCTTTGTGAAGGAGGACTCTTCCACTCTTAAAAAGGAAAGTGGAATGTAGAGCTGGAAACATATGCCGCTATGGCGCCCAAGACCTTCATTCCGGATATCTGAACCGGCTTTCTGAAAGAGCGCGATTATGAAGTGGCTTGGTAAAACCGATGAGAGATAAGTTTGAGGTAACGCTCCTTTCCTTATTACCGATATAGTAATCCTTGTAGCCCCCAAGGGCCGGTTTGCAATCTTTGATCAAACTGGTACTTGATAATTTTCTTTGATAGACTTTGCAATCTTCCCTCACGACCACCAAGGCCGATTTAAGTATGTAAACCTAAACCGGTACTCCAAAAACTGCTTGTCAACACTTTAGTAAAATCAAATAGCCATTAGCCCCCAAGTGCCGAGTTGAATACGTGTATTGAACTTGGGACTTTTCCATGTATTAGTAGAAAAATTGAAGGTACATTAGCCCCCAAGTGTCAAGCATATAACGATGTTGTGTGGTTGAGACTTGCACTTTAATTGTCTGGTGATGATCTTTGTCAATATGCAGTGGTGAGGTGGCGATCAAGGATGATCGGATTACCGATTCTGAGCAGCATTGGCGACCAAAGCAGGCCGAGATGCAGACAAGGCCAAGAAGGAGTTAACTATTGCCCCGACTGCGCAGAAGAAGCAAAGGATAACATGAAGAAGGAACAGCTATGCGGGCCTTTGAAAAGGCCAACTTGCTCAAACGGGCCGAGAATGCTGAAGCCGCCCTTAAACCGGTGGTAGATGATCTGACAGCCGTGAAGCGGCAAGTGCATTCTATGACGGCAGCCATCTTCGGTAAGTCCCCTGTGAATAAGTGTAATTTACTTTTCTTGTTGCTCCAGTATTCCGGTTTAAAGCTGTCCTGTTATGAAATGCAGGCACACGCGTTGGGCACTTGGGGAACGACGTGCGGAAAAACTAAAGGCTGTCTACACCTTAGTGGAGCAGTGTATACCGAGCCCAACGTGTGATTACCACAATGTCACATAACAACCCGGCGCCGCCCCCGATCCAAGACACCTTGAACGGCTATCCATCCCGCCTTCCCGGATTGAGGAGGTAAAGAAGTCTGCTGACGAACCGGAGCCATCAACGCCTTGATCCGGGCCAAAGCACAGGTGCGATTTTGATCCAATGGAAGCAGCCGGGGCTATCGGTGTGAAGGAAGACGGCTCGGACTTTAATGAAGAGGACTTGCATGCAATAAACCGTGCAGTACGCCCACTTGCTTGTCAATTGGCGGAAGAAGCCGATTTGGAGCACTACCAAGCCCAATACAACGATCAGAACAAGCGTGTGTCCGCTCCAACTTTTGAACCGGAAAACTTGATCCCTCCAATCCGTAAGCACACTTACGCTCGACATTGAGCCGTCATCTTTGATTCATGAAGAAGCTGTTTTCGTTGCCGATGGGCATCGATCGACTTCGTGGATTTCCGGCCGATGGGTAGAGAGGAGGATGTCAAGCGGCGGAGGATGAAGAAACGATCGTGAACCGTAGGCGGTTTAGAAAACAATGATCATTTGGGCATCGTGTTGCCTTGTAATAGCTTTAATCAAACTTTGTTGCTGGGTATGCCTTCGTGCATCGAGTAAACTTTTGTTTGATTCACGCCTCGCAACCAAAAGATTGAACTCGGCGGCGGTGATACCGCCTACCGTTTATGGCATCCAATATATCTTTATGTATTGAAAATCAATTAGTATGTGATACAAATACCTGCCATATCCGGGCATAAAGCTGGCGTAGCCAATCTTGAAGCGGAGGCTTTCTTGTTAAAAACCATAACCGTGCTGGGAAACAATAACCCCCACATAGGCGTCTTTGAATCAGCACAAGCCCCCAAGTTTCTCCATAAAGATGAACCGGAAGATGGTAAACCGGAAAAATAAAAACTTCGGGTAATACCAAACCGTGCACTATCAGCTTGTTACTGATAGCTAAACCGGATAAAAACATTCGTCGAGTTGGAAACGCAACAAAAATCGAATACCAAATATGGCAACAAAGGCAATAACTCTTTGTAAAAAGAAAGCTGCATGGAGCTGGTCAGATGGCATTACCATAGTCAGACACAACCAAGCCCCCCGAAGGTGTAGCGATGGTGCTAGTCGGCCAGGTCCCCAAAAGACTCGTGGCGAGTACGCCGGCCAAGTGGCGTGACATTGGTTCGGGTTCGACCAAGCCCCCAAGTGACGCTGGCCCTATTGGCCGACCAAGAGGCGTGACCGGTTCAGACGTGACCGTGTCCCCAAATGATCAAGTGGCTTTCGCCTATCAAGAGGTGTAGCATTGGTTCGGATACGACCAAGCCCCCAAGTGATAAATATAACTGTCAAGGGGTAAACCGGAGGCCGCTTTTTTTTAAAAAAACAGAAACACTCCATGTAACCACGCATGAAAATAAAGACAGAGACCCCGCTTTGGCTGAGGCCCTGATTTTTATTATATCAAAGATAATATATACATTGTTATGCTATGTACATAAACCGAGCCGATGACTCATGTGTAGTAAGGTCAAGATGAGCTATATTCCACGGCTGTTGGTCTCCTCCTCGATGTACGCCGTCTTTATGCTCTCGAATATCAACCAGATAATAGGAACCGTTGTGCGTTTCTTGCGACCACAAAGGGCCCTTCCCAAGGTGGGGATAGCTTGTGCATGTCTCATGCGGTCTTGGATGAGACGAAGCACCAAATCGCTTCTGAAAGGCTCTGGTCTTAACCCGGCGGCTGTGATAACGACGAAGGTCTTCTGGTAAATCGCCGATCGAAGCGGCTGCCATATCACGCTCCTCATCCAAAGAGGTCCAAAGCGCCCCTGTCGCGCCGCTTCATTGTCCGCTTCAACATAAGCCGCTACATCGGGCGAATCGTGCGGATATCATCGGGGAGAATCGCTCCGCTCCATAAACCATGAAGAAAGGCGTGTAGCGATGGACCGGTTTGGCGAGTATTGATACTCCATAGCACCGATGGGAGCTCTTCAACCCAGCACCCGGTGTCCTCGTAATGGGACGAAGTCGTGGTTTGATGCCTCGCAAGATTTCGATTAGCACTCTCGCCTGCCCGTTGGATGGGGTGCGCCATCGATGATACATCGCGGATATGCTCGCGTTCACAAAATTCTTTCATAGCTCCCTTGGACAGATTGGTGCCATTGTCAGTGATGATACTGTGTGGAAAGCCAAACCGGAAAATCACCTTTTTGATGAACTATACCGCTGTTGCCGCATCACACTTACTGACAGGCTCCGCTTCAACCCACTTGGTGAACTTGTCCACTGCCACTAACAGGTGGGTCTTCTTATCTTTGGATCTCTTAAAAGGCCCGACCATATCCAGCCCCCACGTCGCAAATGGCCACGTTATTGGGATCATCCTCAACTCTGTGCGGTATATGGGCACGCTCGAGAAATTCGACACCCATCGCAGTGTTTGACCAAGTCCTCCGCATCGCGCGATGAGAGTTAACCAAGAGAATCCATGACGGAATGCCTTTGCCACGGGGACTTTGAACCGGCATGATGCCCGCAATCCCTTCATGGATTTCTCGTAAAATTTCACCACCTTCCTCGTGGGAAACACAGCGTTAAACGCCTCAAACGCTGCGATGATGCAACTCACCATTAATAATCGTCATGGACTTGGGCGCCGGATTACCGCTGGCGTAACCTCATCGTTCGCAATTCTCCTCGAGTCATATATGCAAGATAAGGCACCGCCCAATCTGGAATAGCATGTAATGCTGCCACCAACGGGCCTCCGGATCAGGAATTGCCAAATCCGCTTCACCGGGGAGTGAACCGACGGGTTGTGCAAGATGTCGAGGAAGATATTAGGGGAACCGGTTTCTGCCGAGAACCCAGACGGCTTAAAGCGTCGCCGCCGTTCTTCCGCGATCCACATGATCTACTTGATATCCCTTGAAGCACCTCGCTATATTATCCACCTCTCGTCGGTATGCAGCCATGAGGGGGTCCTTAGAGTCCCAAGTGCCAGATACTTGCTGCGCCACCAGGTCCGAAGTCACCAAAGCACTTAACCCGGCTTAAGTTCATCTCCTTAGCCATCCGGAGACCATGGAGCAAGGCTTCATACTCAGCTGCATTATTAGTACAAGGGAACATTAGACGGAGAACGTAACAAAACTTATCACCTCGTGGGGAAGTTAACACGACTCCAGCCCCCGAGCCTTCCAACTGCCTGGATCCATCGAAGTGGATAGTCCAGTATGTATGATCCGGCTTCTCCTCTGGCGCTTGTAACTCCGTCCAATCATTAATGAAGTCGACAAGCGCCAGTGACTTCTTCTTTGCAGGCGTGGTGTGTACTTGAGCCCATGTGGCCCAAGTTCAATGGCCCATTTGGCAATCCGACCGATTGCTTCCTGTTTTGTATGATATCACCCAAAGGAGTTGAACTAACCTTCGTAATAGGATGCCCTTGGAAATCTTGTTTCAGCTTCCTGGCCATAAAAACACCGTAGACTAGCTTACGCCAATGCGGATACCTCTGCTTGGACTCAATAAGTACCTCATCGATATAGTAAACCGCCGTTGAACCGGATATTCCTTTCGCCTCTTGCGCTCTACCACAATGGCTATGCTTACCGCTCGTGCATTGGCTGCCACATATAATAACAGCGGTTCCTTGTCAACCGGAGCTGCAAGGACAGGCGGGTCGCCAATTGCCGCTTTAGGTCCTCGAAGCCGTCAAGATTTGGACTCGAGACGAAATGATCTGTTTTCCTCAAAGCATCGGTATAAAGGAATAGCCTTCTCTCAAGGCGGTGATAAACCGCTCAATGCCATAATCCGCCCGCCAAGCGTTGAACATCATTGATACACTTGGTTTAGCCAAGGAGGTGATCGCTTTAATTTTCTCCGGATTGGCCGATTCCTGTTAGACACGGGAACCCCAATAGCTTGCCGGCGGAACACCAAAACACACTTGGCGGATTAAGCATCATTTTATAAATCGCAGGTTGTCGAAGGTCTCCTTCAAATCGCCCCCGGTGTCTCCTTCGTCTTGATTTCACCACAATGTCATCTACATAGGCATGCACATTGCGGCCGATCTGTGTATGCAAGCAATTACAGTACACACGCCGATAAGTAGCTTGGGCGCTCTTGAGCCCAAAAGGCATAGATACATAGCGAAGGCTCCAAAGGGAGTTATAAACGCCGTTTTCTCCTGGTCCTTGACCGCCATCTTGATCGATGATATCCGAGTATCGTCCAAAAAGCTTAAACGCTCACATCTCCGCCGTGGCATCAATAACTGATCAATGCGGGGAGAGCAAAAGGATCGGTTGGACAAGCTTTGTTAAGATCGTGTAGTCCACACACATCGCCAGTGCCGTTTTCTTAAGGACCAGCACCGGATTAGCGAGCCACTCTGGATGAAACACCTCGATGATAAAACCAGCTGCCGAAGCCCGGCTACTTCTTCTCAATGGCCTTGCGTCTTTCTTCATTAAACCGGCGGAGGAACTGTTTCACGGTTTATACTTAGGATCCACATTAAGTGTGTGCTCGGCGAGTTCCCTCGGACACTGGCATGTCGAAGGCTTCCATGCAAAAATGTCCGGTTCTCACGGATGAACTTCGATGGCGCCTTCCTATTTGGGATCCAGGTTGGCACCGACAAGTGAACTGCTTGGACGAATCGCCTGCACGAAGTCAACAAGCTTGGTTTCACCGCCGATTTGAATTTCAGATCCGATTCATGCTCCGTAGTAGGCTTCTTGGAGGGTCATATCTGCCGGATCAACATTGTCCTTATAAATTTCAACTCCTCGTAGGGCACGCACCGCTTCAGAAGCTGCATCTCCTTCCTCATATTCCAAAGCGACTCGGCGGCTTCCATGCACCGTTATTGTTCCTTTGTAACCCGGCATTTTGAGTTGCAAGTAGATATAACAAGGTCGTGCCATGAACTTAGCATAAGTCGGCCGTCCAAACAGGGCATGATATGGGCTCCGGATTTTTACCACTTCAAAGGTTAGCTTTTCAGACCGGGAATCATGCTCATCTCCAAAGGCCACATCCAAAGCTATCTTGCCAATAGGATAAGCAGATTTGCGGCACTACACCATGGAACACCGTATTGGACGGTGCGATATCTTTATCTGTGAGACCCATGCGACGGAAAGTGTCATAATACAATATATTGATCTTGCTTCCTCCATCCATAAGCACCTTAGTAAATTTATAGCCCCCAACTTGGGGGTCTACCACCAAAAGCCAGTGACCCGGATTGTCAACCCGGGGATGGTCCTCTCGCTCCATCGATAGGCTGCTCGACCAACGCAAATACCGTGGCACAGCCGGTTCAGCAAATTTCTTGCCCGTTTGTGAAGCTTCCGATCCGCTTGTCCAAACTGGTTGTGAAAACATGATCTTGCCGCCATTCAACTGCTTTGGCTGGCTCGATAGCTTTGATCATGGGCTGCTGTTGTTTGGCTACCTTGGTTACTCTGGTTGTTGAAATTGCCTGGTTGTGCCTGAACGGAAGCTCCGTCTCGACCCGGCCCATGAAAACCGGATCTGAACCGCCACGATCCCTGGTCATATCGGAAAGCATCGAATTTTGAACTCTTGCATAATAGAACAGTCTTTCCAAAGATGATTCGATGGGTTTTCTTTCGTCCGTGTTTGGGACAAGGCTGATTCAACAAGTAATTCAGACGGCTTGCACCAGCATTTGGACCCGATTCGCCTTGCCTCTCGCGCCGGGCCTCATCCTGCGCATTAGTGTTAGCTCTGAAATCATCGACCTTTGCGCTTGCCCCGTTCCATGACCTGCGGTTTGAAATCTGCTGCTTGGAGTTGCCATTCTTCTTTCCTTCCTGCTTCGTCATCATCGCCCGGGATCCTTGATGCTATGCAATCGGCATATTTTACCAGCGGTCATGAGGGTTCCCGTATCATTGCGAGAACCGCTTCATCGCCCCAACTTAAGTTTCAGAGGCTCAAACCGGCGGTTGCTTTCCAATGTGATGATCGCCGAGTCAAGCATTGATCCGATCCGAGGAGTGCAAGATCTCAGACACACGGCGTACCCAACGGGTTGTTGACTCCCCTTCTTCCTGAACACAAGCCGCCAGGTCTACTATGGACTTGGGCTGCTTACATGTATCCTTAAATTTGGATAAAGTGGGCCTTAAGCGAACCCCACGAACCGATAGAGTTGGGCGGCAAGCTTTTCAACCAAATGCGGGTTGTGCCCTCCATCATCATGGTGAAGTATTTTGCACACGCCGCTTCATCAACATCAAGCATCTCCATGGCCATCTCGTAACTCTCAACCGCCTCCGGGATAGATCTGCGGTGTAATTTGGCACCTTCGCGGGCCTTTAAAATCCTTAAGCGGGCGCACATTGCGCAAAGGGGGTTAAGCAGGTACTCCCAAAGCGGAGGTAACTCTGGCCGGTGAAGGAGGTAGGGCGAACGGCGTGTGTTGACCCGCATCACCCTGTCTTGCTAACTCGGCCTCCTGCGTGCGGCCCGATCCACCACCTCCGAGCATTACGGCGCCGCCTATCGGTGATTGCCTCGGGCGCTTCATGGTCAGCGTTACTCGATAGGGCGGTTCATCCATGCGCTTCTTTGTAGCTCCGGCTTGGGACGGGCGTAGAGTGAATCCGATCGCGGCTGTATGAATCGCCTCTGCTGGATTAGTGCGGTCCGGAAGCTCCTTAACCGGCGTGTCTCAAGCGCTTGGGGAATCTCCTCGACTGGAATCGCCTCCAATCGTGCGGCAGCTGCGACAAGGTTGTCCATAGGGTTAGAGTAATGCCCCGGGGGCGTCTGTACCGGCGAAGGAACCACCGTATTCTGCTGTGGGGGCTCCATCTGGCGTGGCTGGACCGTCGCTCCCGCTCCTGGCGCCTCAATCCGGTTTACCTCCCTGTGCTGGGGCGGGTTGCTGGGTCCGGCTCCGGGTGTCTGAAAGAGGTTTCTAGGGTCAAACCCGGATGGCAGGCGCGATCTGTACTTCCGCCTTAACACCTCCTGCAACGCGCTCTGGTCAAGCATGAGTCTGTAAGCTTGTGCATCTAAAGCGGCCCGCTCTGCGGCCATGCGCTCCTTCTCTGCCGCCAGATCCGCTTTGGCTTGCGTGATCTGCTCTCTCACCTTTGCAATCTCTGCGTTATGAGCCTCGATCTGCTGGGCTATCCTCCGCCATGAGCGCTGCTAAGCGATCAAGCAGATCGACAAAACTTGAACGGCGGTCGCCGGCCTCCGCCCCTGCTTGCGCGCTGAACCGGAAAGCATTGCTGCAGCGGTTGAAGAAAGGTTCTTGACTGCGTACGCCATGAATACACCGATCCGGTTCAGCTGGCACAGGGGTCCGAATCTGTCACCATCGGAATAGCCCTCGATCATACCATCCGCAGCTGGTACAATGACTCGGTCTCTCCTGCTGAAGATTCATCGCGGAGTAAGCAGCGGTCTCGCTACCGTACAGACGAACGGCATCATATTCCCCTCCATGGGTAGCTCCAACGAAGACATGCTTAACAGCCGGTTTAGCCGGGCTGGTTCTTGCTGCTGAGCCGTCTCGGCGAGGTCGGTGCGGATGTCGGCTCAGCCCTCGATCTTGCCGATGAAGGCGTGTATGCCGCGAAGGGGACCCGTATCCATACTCGATTGAATCGGCCTCGGGACCCCATCCGGTATTGTCGATGTAGATCCGCCACGGCGACTCTTGGTCATCCGCCCACGGCGTAGCCTTCGAGTCCTTTGAGCTTGCCCTCCAAGATCGTCAAACCATCGTGCGATAGCCCCATGGTGGGCGCCAACCGTAAATGGATTTGTCACGGCGGATGTCCTAGCATAAGGACTTAGTCGTGGAGCCATCGCTACGGGTTTACTTGCGGGGGTAAAGCGGACACAAAGACACGAGGGTTTTTATACTAGTTCGCCCTTCGATGAAGGTAAAAGCCACGTCTAGTTGTGATGGAATTGATGTAGTCTCGATGGCTAGGAGCAAACAAGCCGCCTAGGCTCGAGTTGTGGTTGTCTGTCTTGAACCGCCGCCGGTCGCCCCTTATATACACAGTGGCGCCCGTCGGTTTGCGAGTCCAATCCGGTTCATATTAGATATCGGTCGGTCTCTCTCTATTCCTAACTTACAATACAAGTTTATACATCAGGCCGGTTTACGGCTACAAGTTCTAAACCGACTACAGGCCCTGGGCCTTTTCATGACTACACCACTAGCAGAGCTAACCCGGCCCAATCTTGGCCGGTTTACACCTAGTGGTAATATCCCCAACAATCACCAACTGAGTCTTTTATAGGAGTAGGAGTAGAGAAACATGTATAAATTGTAACATTTGGTTCTGCTCCTTGGCATGATCGATAGATAGAAATAACGATTGGAAACGCTAGGGCGGGGCTATTTCCGCCAGATAAGCAGGGTACATAGTAGCTAGGTTGGCGCATTGTCTGTTTGGTCACATGCAGTCCGACATGTTCTAGTGTTTCTAGCAAGATGCCCGTGGGTTGCACGAAGTTGATGGAAAAGGTAAGCATAACTTATAAATTGACGGTTGGAGTACTAGTTATAGTGATGCATATAATTAAGCAAAGGGATCGCACATGTCGGTATTGACTGGAACGAGAATGCAACAGCACAATAATAATTAAGGCCATGATGATGCGATTGCAGTGGTGGTTACAGAAGGCAAGAAGAAAGATGCATCCATCAACGTACGACCTCCTCCTCCTCAACTTAGTGCTCCGGGCCACTGACCAGCGGCTAAGGAGCGGCGGCTTTTGTGGCGAGGTCGAGGTGCTTGTCAACAAAGGCATCCAAGGCTTCCAGGTGGTTGAGGAAGGCCAACATCATAGCGTCCTCACTGGCCTTGCAGATACCTTTGTACACGATTTGCTCGTACACGTGGATGTGTAGGTCAACGAATTCTTGTAGGGCGAGGTGCCTCACGGCGAGCGCGACCTCCAGGTGGACATTCTTCGTGGCATCGGCGGGCAGTCACAGGGCCACCAGTGCTTGAAAGAGGTTCCAGCCATGGAGGCCGATTAAGGTGGCAATCAATGAGGAGCCCGGACGCGTGGGCTGGAGGAGTACGTCGATGTTGTCCACGAGCTTCTTGAGGACGGTGAACTTGTTGGTGGTGGCAACGATCATCTGGTCCATCTGAGAGTTGTAGTTGGCGTCGACGGCGGCCATCCACCAGCCGGTCTCCAACACCGTCTGGAGACGATCCTTGGCCATGCCGTAGGCCGGCATCGTGGACCATCTGGCACAGCCGCTGGCCGCTTCGTCTTGCTCGCCGCCATGGAGTGCAGGTGAGCTCTTTTGCGCTTAGTGTAGGTGCTTAGGCAAATGCTTAGGTGTGTACGATGTGGTAGATGCATTGGAATGGAGGGGCGACTTTATATGAGGGAAAACTGCGTTGCATTCACATCGTGCAACCTCTTTTCCCGGTCCTCCTCCCATTACTTCCCTCATGCATTAATTGAAGGACGATGCATTGGCCGTTCAACATTTCGGGAACCGCTACTCCCTCCCTCGTCTGCATTAAAGCCGTACCGGGAACTGCGCCGCCCGCTGTCAAATCGAATAGTACTGCGCCACCCGCTGCACGCCCGGCTGAACACGCCTCCTTGCCTCCATCAAACCCCTCCGTTAAACCTGCATGCAAACCGAGAAACCTACTCCGGCCACACGTTCGTTCATGAGCAGGCCGGAATTAAACGCAACACCAGACGAGCTCCTCCCGTCTGCCCTCAGTTTAAACGAGGCCATACGCCGGTCAAGCTCCTACCGTCCACCCTGTATTTACACGAGGCCAAACAGACAGCGGGCAAGAATCGCACCCCTCCGTCGCTCCCCCATCTCCTCCTTCACCACTTTATCCACTCTTCCGATGGCTTCGAGGAGCCGTTCTCTGGCATATTCCCGGCTGGGTGGCTCGCCGAGCCCTCCGGATATGGGCGAGGCCGCTCGGTACTTCACAAACCTCGCTTGGCCAGCGGGCGATTGCGCGCTAAGCGGCGTGTGGTTCAACAACTCGCCGCTCAGTTCAGCTCAATGAGGTGGCAAGTTGCTCCACACCGTCTGCGCGTCATCGGCCAGCGTCGTACCACGCCACGTATGCTGCGGTGGCGCGCCTCCGTGTGCGTGGCGCGCCTCCCGTGCCTGCGGCCGCGCCTCCTATGCCTACGGCAGTGCCATGCAGGCAGAGACAGAAGTCGGGTGCGTGGAGAGCGATGAGTGGGTGGCCAGCTTCTCCGTGTCCGCCGCCACCACTTGGGTCCCATGAAGGCCACCGCCGAGGCGACGACTGCGCATTTAGGTGGTTTCTTTGCTGCTTTGTATCTTCTGAGGACCTTCGTCGACCCCGCAAGTGTCTGCCGGACATGTGGAAGACAAAGGGATCCGCGGGCGGCCATTTAGATTATGTACTCCCTCTCCAGTTGGCGGGAAATATTTGTTCTAAGAATGGATTGTTGGCGTTCTGGGAACGGGGGTCCCCAGACTTGCCTGCTTGCGGCCTGCGGCGTGGCTCAAGGAGTGGCCCAGTACGGCCCATCTGCATCAACTCAAGCTCAAGACCCTCGCGAGGGGCCAAGCCTCACGGGGCGGATGACGCAAGGCTTCTTCAGGGATGGACTCACCAGACAGGCTCGCGAGGAGGCGGAGAGATCAAGGCAGGGGTACCTCGCGAGGTGCCCATGATGCAAGCCATGACGATCAAGACCAGGTGGGCGCCAGGCGGGCGCTAGCTGTCAAAGATGTCCTCGTTCCTCTTTGGTGCAAAGGGGCAAGCGCTTGAGCATAAGTGCCGAGGCATCAAGCAAAGGTTACCATTTGATTGCTGTGAGACCAAGACCAGCGAGAGCGGCGGGGCCGGAGGTCACCGTGGAGCCCAAGACAGCGTCATCGCCAGTGCCTTTGGCAGCTGAAGACCAAGTTTAGTCAGGATAACTTGTACTAGATGTTCCCCTTCAAAATGGCCGTTGTTGGCTCCCTTTCCGCTCAATATTTGGGAAGAGGACGAGGGCCTCTATATATAGAGATAGCCATCACAGTAGAAGGCAGCTGGATCTCACTGAGAGCCAACAGAGACGGAGAAATTCCTCTCCAAGCACACCACACAAGAACACCCCTCACGGGGTTGTTCTTCCTCTGTACTATTCGTCATCAGCCCCAGAGGCAATCCACCACACCACACACTAGATTAGGGTATTACACCACAACAGTGGCCCGAACCAGTATAAACCTTGTGTCCCTTGTGTTGCTCATTGCGTAGCTTAGATTCATAGCGAGGCATTGGGGCGTGGATCGGTAGGGGGAAGATCTTCACGCGCACCCCAGAGTTTGAACCTTAAGGGTTTTGCCGGAACCCGATATCCGACATTTGCCGCGCCAGGTAGGGGTGTGCCGGGATCTTTCTTCTGCCGTCCTGCGTTCCACTGCTTCGTCGCCTCCATGTCCGGCGACCTGATGGCCACGGCGATGACATTTGGCGGCATGGCTGCCAAAGGTGACCTCAACCCGTGCCTCGGGCAGCCAGCGCTCCATGAAGCAGCTGCAGTAGCGCGGGTGACCTGATCAGCGCCGCTGTCCTCACCCCGGCGAGTGCGATCAGCGGCAAGGGCCTCAAACCACGCCGCGGCCACAGCACCGCACACCCAACGGGAGTAGGCAAACATGAAGGCCGCGCTCACGGTGGCTCGATAACTGCTACGGTGCAGGCTCCAAGAAAGCAGCCACGACGTGTTGCTGGAGCGCGTCGCTGAGCTCTTGGATGCCGCTGCTTCAAGGGTGCCCCATTTCTGCGTCCAGCTACCACCCCAGGTCCCGGGCGGATCACACGGCGGGCCCATCCGCTCCCGTGCGCCCTCAGGCGTACCTCAAGGCTTCATCAACACCAGCCTGGCCATCAGCGTCGGGCAACAAGCTGCACTAGCGCCTCCCCTGGTAAGCGAGGGCATGCGTGTCACTGCCTACGGCCCGGGCGAGCCTCCGCCCTACCACCCCCAAGATGGTGCTTCAAGCCAAACCACATGGAGCGCGGGGCACTATGGCAAGGCCTTTGGGGTGGCGACCCCGGAGGCTTACGTGCCCCACATGGTGGATCAAGAATAAGCGCTGGAAGAGGACCACGGCTCATTCCTCGGGCCAGGCTGGGAGGAAGAGACGCCAGAAGCCGAGCCCTTCCAGGAGCCTCAAGGAAGTCTCGCCAACCGCGCTGGCGGCAGCAGCTATTGGGTACCCCTAATTCCTCAGGAGCAAGCTTATGCTAACCATAGGTCGCAGGAAGTCTAGGTCACCACAGCGGAAGGCTACCCCAGTGCGGCGGCCTCCTTCCCCTCAGGAGGAGGGCACTGGGGGCTGCAGGAGAGGGGCTGGGAGCCAGGCCCCTCCCCACGGTGCACGGAGCAAGGTGTTCCTCGGAGGTAGGCCCTTTGCTGGGGAGGTGCCGCAAGGCCTGCCCCCGGCAGAGGACCCGTGGTCGTCGGTGGAACCACTGGCGTCCCCTTTTCTCCATTGGCATCGTCCTTGGTTTCCGGTTGCTGTCAATGGTGGTCTAGGGAGGCGCAAGGCAGGCCCCTCATCTGGCGATATGAAGCAAGGCCGGTACCTGTGAAGAAGGCCCAGTGCCTGTGAAGCTCGCCGTCCGTGACACTCTCGCGTAATAATGAGTTGGGGTTGTACACACCCCGGAGTCTCTGAAGAGCCGCCCTCGGGCTTTGGGGGCTCCCTCCCATGCCCAGTGGCAGCACTTAGCTCCGTGCTGATGAGAAGACGTCGAAGACTAGACTAGGTGTCGGACGCGGCCTTTTGCTTTTGCTTCCTTTTATGTGGTCAAGCTTTCTCATTTTGGATCTAAGTTGAAGTTGAATTTGTGTTTGCGTATGCGGGGAGGGGTGTTTTGTCCTGTTCGCGTGCTTTCTCGTGTTCCGGTTTCTGCTCAAGTTGGAATTCGCACTAGCTGCCTTCCCCTTGCAAGCCCCTCGCGGGTAGGGTTGGGCCCAGCACACACGTGCATGCCATCCCACGGCCGGGCTCACTCTCGTAAGGCTCTTGCCGCAAGGCCCATAGGTCTCCCGAGGGATCCTCGGAGAGTCGCCACAAGCCTACTCAAAGCTCGCCCAAGGTAAAGGTAAAATCACAGCAACCAATTCATCACAGAACCCATAACATCATACGGGCGCCCATTCGGTGCCGACCTTAACAACGCATGGACAACAGTCCTTTTTACATGAGGGGCTTCCCCTCCCAAAATGCTCTCACAACCTTCAGGGCCACACCCGAGCTTTTTCTGCGTAGGATAAACAACAGGGGGTGTAGGATCAATCAGACATATCGCTCACCACATCCTCTTGGTTGTCTCCAGAAGCGTCGCTGGTGCCATTATCGCCATCGCTGGCCTCACCCTCGTCGTCGTTGGCACCGTCTTCGCCATCGTTCACCATGTCACCTCCATCAGCAGCGACAACCACCCCGTCGTCATTAGAGGTGAAAGCCCGGACAAGTGCATCCACGTTGTCCTCCACCCACCGCGACAGGTCGCCTCAGATGGCCTCGGGCACCGGGGTGATGGCGGCGTCGAAGTTAAAATGGGGGTCGATGTTCTGGAGATGGCTGAAGACACGGGAGAATGCTCGTGCGAGTAGGCTGCGGCTCCTCTCCTTGACAAGCTGGCGAGCCCTCTCAGAGAGATTCTCCAGATGCGTCACCATGTTAGTGAAGAACTAGAGATTACCGGCGTAGTTGGTCACGTGAGGCTGCTCAGCGGCCGCATAACAGATATTGCCCAAGGCCGCGTTGGCCCTTTCCCTGAGTGTTCGGAGCATGGGGCCATGCAAGTGCTCTAGCGTCTGCCGCTGGCGAATCTCATCTTCGTTCCGCCGCGCAACGGACTCGGCGCCATCAACCATCCGTTGGAGGAGAAGCAGCTCGGTGCGGGAGGAGGCCAGCTCAGCCTGCGCCGTGCCCAAGGCGGCTGCGGTGGCCTCAGCACGCTGTGTTGCTTCGGTCAGCTTGGTCCTAAGAGCGGCACTCCTGCCCACAGCCTCGGCCTTAATCAGCTCCATATTCTCTCTTCATACTTGCGCTCAAGACCCGCGCGATCTTCCGCCACGCGGCGGTCGATCTCTTCTTGGATTCAGACCTCCCGCGCGCCGACATCATCCTCCGCCTGGGTAACCTGGCGCTCCCTCGTCTCCAACCGTTCAAGATCGAGGTTGCACTCGGCAGCCTCCAGCGTCAGCGCTTCCTCACGCTTATGGAGCTCCTCCTCTTTGACGGGCGTCCCTTTCAGTGACACAAGGGCAGCTTGGCGCAGCTCCACTTGCTGCTCCAGGGAATTGCACCAGGCTTGGAGCTCCCATGCGCGCTCCTCCGCGATTTCGCGTCGTCGGTCTGCCTCCTGAGCCTCCTCGATGGCTCGGGACCAGGCCTTCCGCGAGGCCACCAGAGATGCTTCGGCCTTTGCATTGTCATCACGCTGATGACGCGCAAGGCTAACGGCCACCTTCAGCCTGCGCCATTCCTCAGCTAGCTGCCGGCCTTCAGCTTCAACTCACGCATCCTCGCCCGCGAGCTCTACACCAAGCTGGCTCACCACATCTGTCGCCTTCTAGAGAAACTCTTGGCAGACGGCGCTGCGCTCTCGTGCACGCCTGAGCACGTCATCAATGTTATCCTCCGCCATCGGCTTCAGCAGAGGGCCCTGAAGTAGCTCGCCCCCTCTTGGCAGAGGGCTGGGGGCTGGCGCCCCCACAATCGCCGGACGGGCCCCGCAAGGGACCCAGCCTGGCGCTGATCCATCCCCTGAAGAGGAGCCGAAGATTGACTTCAACCATTCGCCGTCCACGATCAGGGGAGGAGCACGGGGCAAGCTGGTTGTGCCCTGGGAAAGCTCGCAAAGGAAGAGCGGCGTGCGCACAGGCTCAAGGCACACTGCGGGTTGGCCTACCTCTCCAGCCGAACTCGCCTCAGGGGTGGCGCACAAGCTCGGGATGCTCAAGGTCAGCGATTAAGATGAAGCCTGGGGAGGTGGCTCCTTGGCCGGCTCCGCGAGTTCGGCGCAGAGAGATCTGAAGGGCCCACGATCGGCAAAGGAGCGACAAATAAGGAGTTACAAGAAGGAGGAACTTACTCGTCCATGGCGAAGTACTTCCTGTGCTTCAACGGGCGGCGGGGGCGATCATTGCCACCCGAAGCCTCCTTCCTCTTACGGAGGGCGTCAAAGTCTATGCGGAACCAGCCCAAGCTCTCGACGTGAGGGCCGGCGCGTGGCATGGACGGAGAGGCATCAAGGTGACTTGCATCAAGGGCGCCAGGCCGGGGGGAGCGATCAGATACCACCTCCTGGTGGCTTGCCAAGGCCTCAGGAGTTTCGGCCTCAGGAGCCATAGGTTGCGTCTCCTCATCAGCTACCACCTCGAGGCGGGATTCGCAAGCTCCGGAGGATGACACCTCGGGAGCCCCGCGTGACATCGGCGTCTCGACACCAGATCCCCCAGCCTCCAGTGATGCTTGCCTCCCTGCACCACCTCCTGAGGCAGGATTGACGTGGGCGACGGGGGGAGGAGCCACGGCAACTAGATTCTCGCGGGGCCCCACGAGGTCAGCTGGGCGTAGCCCCCATTCGTCAAAGCAGGGCATCTGCCTCGCGAACTGGGCCCTGCTCGAGCAAAGATACAAGAGGCTGCCCCCATGTCGGATGCTGCACAGAGAGGGGTCGCCAGTCAAGACTTTCAACACCTTCCTCGGCATTTCAGGTGCAAGATCCCCCTCCTGGAGCCTCATGCGGTCTTGATGCCCAGTCAGGGTCCACATCGGACAGGAGCGGCGCTGGAGAGGAGCGATGCAGCACTGGAGGAACTCCTTCACCACCTGGGGCACCGTCACGCCAAGCATCCTCAACCTCTCGAATCGGCACCAGATAAAAGCGAGCTAGAGGCTCGTGAGCTTCTTGTGGCCCCAACCTGGATTGGGGATAGCAGGTAATGTCGGTTGTGCAAGCAGGGTGCTGGGCACCCCAACATCCACATACAGCCACCGCTCTCGGAACCCGCTCATGGAAGGGGGAAGGCCAAAATCAATCCCCAAGGCGGTCGTCTCAGGAACGGCCTGGAAGCTCACGCACCCCGAGCACTGCAATGGGTCGATCAGGCGCGGGGAGAAGAAGTGGCGCAGGAGAGCATCAGAAGGGGAAATGCCCACCATGGCTTCGCAGACGAAGGCAAAGACAGCAAGAAGAGTAATGGATTGGGGACCGAGATGCATCATATGGATCTGGTAGTGGGAGAGCACCGCATTGAGGAAGGCGGAGAAAGGGGGAACCATGCCCGCCCACAGGGCATCGGCGAAGAATCAAACCTCCGTGACGATCCTGTCAAAGGAGGCATGGGACGCAGGCCAAGCCGTCGTCCTTCCGCACTCGTTGAAGCTGAAGGCGAGGGCGGAGCAGACCTTATCCAAGGCTTCCGGATTGAGTATGAGCGACCGGTCGACAACGGGCGCAGCCGCCGGAGGCGAGCTGGCCGAAGGCGCGGGCTTCTCCCCTTTCTCCTTTTTTGTTGGCGCCATGGCAACAGGAGGGGGGCAGAGCTCAAGTCGGATTGGTGGCAGAAACAGAGGCTCAAGGAAGAAAGGAGAACAGGAAGCACGCGGGCAGCAAGGAGAGAATAACTGTGTACAGTTTCGTGGCCGCCTAGACAGGCGAATATTGGGGAGTGTGGGGAAGCGGAGACGCCCACGTCCAATCAACTGTCACGCGGTGCAAAAGGCTGCAGGCTATTGGGGCCCGTGGCGCTCCGCACTTGCCCTTTCGCTTCATTGCTAAGCCAAGTCCGAGCGCTCCTTGGGCCCGGGGGCTACTATCGGCATTCTAGGAACGAGGGTCCCCAGACTTGCCTGCCTGCGGCGTGGCTCAAGGGGTGGCCCAGTACGGCCCATCTGCATCAACTCAAGCTCAAGACCCTCGCGAGGGGCCAAGCCTCGTGGGGCGGGCGATGCAAGGCTTCCTCAGGGACGGCCTCACCAGGCAGGCTCACGAGGAGGCGGAGAGATCAAGGCAAGTGTACTTCGCGAGGTGCCCATGACGCAAGCCATGACAATCAAGACCAGGTGGGCGCCAGCCTGCGCAGTGTCCTCGTTTCCTCTTTGGTGCAAAGGGGGCAAGTGCAGGCGTGGAGTACCGAGGCATCAAGCAAAGGTTACCATTTTGGTGCAACGAGACCAAGACCAACAGAGCGGCAGGACGGAGGTCACCGTGGAGCCCAAGACGGTGTCATCGCCAGTGCCTTTGGCAGCCGAAGACCAACTTTAGTCAGGATAACTTGTACAAGATGTTCCCCTTCAAAATGGTCGTTGTTGGCTCCCTTCCCGCTCAATATTTGGGAAGAGGACCAGGGCCTCTATATATAGAGATAGCCATAACAGTAGAAGGCAGCTGGATCTCACCGAGAGCCAACAGAGACGGAGCAATTCCTCTCCAAGCACACCACACAAGAACACCCCTCACGAGGCTCTTCTTCCTCTGTACTATTCGTCATCAGCCCCAGAGGCAATCCACCACACCACACACTAGATTAGGGTATTACACAACAACGGTGGCCCGAACCAGTATAAACCTCGTGTCCCTTGTGTTGCTCATCGTGTAGCTTAGATTCATAGTGAGGCATTGGGGCGTGGATCGGTAGGGGGAGGATCTTCACGCGTACCCCATAGTTCGAACCTTAAGGGTTTTGCCGGAATTCGATATCCGACATGGATAAATTGTGTGTATCTATAACTAAAATAAGTCTAGATACATCCATTTCTAGGACAAGTATTTCCGGACCGAGGGAGTATTAATTATGCCACGAGAGCCGGATTGGCACCGCTTAGATCATGTAAATGTAATGAAATCCATCATGTTTATATGAAGATCCGGCTTTTTTATACGAAATCCTTCATGCTTATATAAAATCAGTCAGTGTTTGCGTGAATTTCATCTGGTTGGTTAGAGTTGTGAAAATGTATGTCGCTGGCGTTTGATGTCTTCCTCCGCGGAAGGAAGTGGGAGGAAATTTGCCGGCTGCCGTTGGAGATGCTCTTATGCTGGAAATAATTGAGTGACATCCAATCCATTTGAGTTAATTGCGCGTATGATTGTCCCTCTATAAAAAGTTAATTGCATGTATAGTGTACACGTGACTTGCAGGGTGGCTACAGCTTCGTACAGACAGTTAAAAAGAAACAAGTCCATCCTTAATCTTGTATTCTAAGTACTCTGTGGGTTCCTTTGTCGATCTGATGTGAAAGAAGTATATATTAAATAATTAATATATAATATAAAAATCTAAAGTTAAAGACATAATTCGAACTCATGTCATCGCGTTGCGAGCATCTGGCGCTAACCAGACCAGCACATTTTTGTTGTAGACCATGCTGGAGATATATCTCCATGTCTACTCTTATACTCCATCCGTTCCTAAATATTTGTCTTTTTTAGATTTCAAATGGACTACCACATACGAATGTGTATGTAGACATATTTTAGAGTGGGGATTCACTCATTTTGCTCTGTATGTAGTCACTTGTTGAAATCTCTAAAAATACAAATATTTAGGAACGGAGGGAGTAGAAAATAGAGTGGGTGATGATGGTGTGTGTGCCATCCTGCAATATAGGCCGTCGGATTTATATCTAATGGATAGAAAGAAAACAATGGCAATTTTGCAAAAAATACCCACACCCCTCTCCACGCTCGCAAATAAGGCCTTCCCTCGTTCATCCTTTTCTCTTACAAGATAAACTACTCATACAAATGCATCTTGATGTTCTGCGCAACGCACATGCATCTAGCTAATTTGTTTTAAAATAGTTACTGCGATAATTGGGTTGAAGTGATAAATTTTATGTCTACCCCGAATGATTTTATATTCATAGTAGTAACAAAGAAAAGGTTGCCTTGTTAATTAACAGAAAACAGGGTGAAAAATATCACATGAGGCCGGGAAAAACGAGGCACACTAGGTTCAGGGTCATCATCACTACTGAGCGAGGCACAGAGACACAATGTTTGAGAGAGAAACCAATTGACAGATTACGATCAGATCGAGTTGTCACCCTTCTGCTGTCATTGTTGGGTGGGGAGAGGGGAGAGAGAGAGAAAGACGTATCGAGAGTGTGCGCGGTAGGCACAGAGGCACAACTAGCAAGTGTGTGTTTGAAAGAGGAGTAGATAAATTACTATCAAGATCGAGGTGCCACCCTACTCCTTCGGTGTCGGGTAGTGTGTGTGTGTGTGTGTGTGTGTGTGTGTGTGTGTGTGTGTGTGTGTGTGTTTGAGAGAGAAGCCAGTCGATAGATTAGTATCAAGATCGAGGTGTCACCCTACTCCTTTGGTGTTGGGAAGTGTGTGTGTGTGTGTGTGGGTGTGTGGGTGTGTGGGGGGCAGTGACACTTACATATCTCTACTCTTATAAAAAGCAGAGTTGGTGATGATGGTGTTCCCGCCATCCTGCAATATAGGCCATCCGATTTGTATCCGACGGATAGGAAGGAAACTAATTTTGCAAAAAGATACCCACGCCCCTCTCCGTATTTGCAAATAAGGCATTCCCTCGTTCATCCTTTTCTCCCACAAGATAAACTACTCATACAAATGCATCTTGATATTCCGTGCAACGCATGGGCATCTTGCTAGTAGGGAGAAGGAGTTTGTGTGACACATATCTAGCTATATTAAGGGATAGGTAGATAGCATGTGTGCGAGGCATACTTAAAGCAACACGAAGATAAACAAACGGTGTGCATGCAAGTGCGGGAAAAATGAAGCGAGAAACAATGTGTACGCGCGCGTGCATGTGTGTGTGTGTGTGTGTGTGTGTGTGTGTGTGTGTGTGTGTGTGTGTGTGTGTGTGTGTGTGTTTGAGTGTGTGTGTGTGTGAGCGAGAGAGAGAGAGAGAGCAAAATCTCAAAACAAAAGGTGCTCTGCTGGAATCCCATTGTATGTATTCATATGGTTCCAGAACGCGAGTTAACCTTAGGCATATGTGTGACAGACATAATTATACTTTGAGACATTAGTGGTTGTGGGTGGGCAGAATTAAAGGGGTGGGCGTGTTCGACAGATAGAGTGTGTGTGTTTCTGTGTGAGAGACTTGTAGGACGGTGTAGAAAGACGAATTCTAACCTTGACGGAGGGAGAAAAATACACGAAGTGCGCGTGTGTGATTCCGATGCCCACAGGGAAATGAGATATGTATGCGTGTGAGAGAGATTGCACAATTCATTAATGTATCAATATCTAGCGATTGTGGACGTGCATCGCTTGAACATAAATCAATATCTACTTCGTATCGTGGCCAAAGGTACAATATCGATTCAACGCTACAAAGATTGGACACTAACATATCACATTTTTTTCTATTTAAATAAACATTTTCAGTTGTGCCAAAGTTACAGTGATGATTCTTCAAACAACCAATGTAGCTATCATGTACATGCACCATTGTTACTCTTGCATTCAAATTCATTAGTCTTGGATGATTTAAGGTTCTATTATGAAGTAATATATGTAACATTCATATATGAATTCAACGGGTACGCAATTTATGAAATGGAGGCTATGTAATCATATGAGGTAACACTTTTAGGTAGCGGACTACAATATCCATTCCTTTGTGTGCGCCTCTACACTAACACGTCAATGCATTATGTTTAAAGTAAATAACCAATGGCACTAAATTATCTATTTACATGAGAAATACATAGGTTGAGCATTTGATCCCTTTCTTGTGAACGCGCCTCTACACCCGTACGATTGGTCGCGCCCGTGTGAACGTCCAAGTTATCGGTGCATCATCCCGATTTATTGTCTTTTTTTCTGGGGTGGACTTCACACCAGTTATTAACTGTTGACGCATGCCTAGTGTACACAGTCTCGCATGACCTTCCCGCTAGCACGGTCCAAACTTAGTTGAAACTGGATACGAACGATCCTGCGGGCCGCAAAATCTCCCGCCTCCTTCTAAAATTTCCGCCACCTAGTCTTTAGCATGCGAAATTCCCCTTTTGTCCTTGGTGCACGGAGACCAGTAGTTACAATACCGCCCTCATCTACATAATAGGTCGGGGCTGCTTCGGTAACTTTCGGTCCCCCCCCACTACACGGCACCCCCATTTCCTCTCCCCATCCCGCAAAAATGACTAACTCCACAGCACCAGAGCATCTTACATCACGCCGTCCGTACTTCATCGGCCTTTCTCCCCTCCCCTCGCAAAACCCTAGACTGCTCATCCACCAGAGTACTAGAGCCCATTCACTGCCAGCGGCGTCCACCTCGCCGGATCTGCTTCTGCGGCCGCATCTACCCCTCCCACCTCCCCTAGAAACAAGTAGAGTGCTCATCCACCACTATACCACAGCCCATTCAGTGTTGGCCTTGTCCACGGCGCCGGGTATGATTCGTCGGTACTCTCGTCAACCACAGGGCATCTGTAGCGGCTCATTCGTACACCCCACCGGAGACGCTTCGTCCACACCCCCACGAAGCTGCCCCACCGACGCCCCCGTCGACGGCCTCTGATCCTCTTCGTCGACACCTTCCTCAACCCTACCGGAGACGCTTCTCGACACCATCGTCAACCCTACCAGAGTAGCTTCGCCTATACCATTCTCAACCCTACCGGGGGCGCTTTGCCAACTCACAAGTCCACGGCCTCAGATCCGCTTCCTCGCACCCTCATCCAACCTACCGGAGCAGCTTCTGATGCCCCGACCATGGCTGCAGATCCGCATAGTCGACGCCATCCTTAACCCAACCACCGGAGCAGCTTCACCTACGCCCTCGTCCACGGCCACAGATCCGCTTCGTCCACACCGTAGTCCACCCTACCGGAGCCGCTCCACAAACACCCAACTCGACGTTCTAGCTCTCCTTACCGGACCCCGACAGCATGCGCGACATCATCACCCTTGATGTTTCTAACCTGATTCCCACCATCTGGCAAGAAGCTAAGCACCCGCCACGACCTAGGTACTTGTCACCTTTAAACCCGTCCAGCATCACCTGCCCGATGTACTTCAAATATACTAACAGGTTGCTGTTACCTGTTATGCAGCTGGTAAAAACTATAAGGACGATGTTTCTTCTAGATCTAACAGCTTGGCCAACCAAGATCCTGGACTGAGGCATTGCTATGATCTTATAAGTGCGTCTCTCTCTTGTATTGTTCTGTGCCTGCCAGTGTGCTTTGCTAGGATTTTCGACCAGTAATCCCTTTGTGTAGACAATGATTTCTACTACTGGCTGCTAAATTAGATATGTAGATGTCATACATGATACTACCTCGTACCTCCATTCCTAAATATAAGTCTCTAGAGATTCCACTATAGGCTACATACGGAGCAAAATGAGTGAATCTACACTCGAAAATGCATCTATATACATTTGTATGTGGTCCATACTGGAATCTCTACAAAGACATATATTTAGGAACAGAGGCAGTACATTACACAAAATCATAGGTGGCATGTAGGAATTCCAGTGCACTAAATTAGGCTCCCTTAGAGTGCTTGCTAGTCCAGCACACAGAGTCATGGCTAGTTTATGCTATGCACACAATCATTAATTGGTGGTTTAAATATGCGCAAGGGATATGCAATGTATTATCATGTAGAGATGTCTGAAATTAGCCGTGTCAACTTGCAGATAGGGTTACACAATGAAAAAGTACAAGACGTATGTGGCAATTTCATGGAACATCGCAAAAAAAGGAGAGGCAGCGGCGAGCCTTTACAGTGTGCTATGGTACGTCACTCCTCCATTGCAATCATCGTGACATGTTATTTGTATGCCAGTTCTATTGGCCAAGTTTCTTAGGGATAGTTATTACAAGTTATCCTAAGAAAATAAGCACCTGTGAATATAAGCTCCATGTAATAAGCCAACCAGTTCTTTACATTGCCTTTTCAACTTATCTTTGGTATAATCAGTGAAAAGTCTAGATTGCATTATATTTTTTCATTTTGCTGCCCGTATGAAAATTAATTTGACTTGCAAACATCACAAATTGAATCCAGTGTAGTAATTAATATGATAGGAAAACAAACCATCACTATTTGCTCAAAATGCAAATACAAAGATACCATCTACTTGGCACAATCTACTTTGGTCAATGTTTTCCATAGAGATCCCATTGCCTAATTTAAACGAAGAACGCGTGACCCACATTTAAATGAAGAACAATTATTTTATCGAAATTCGATGGTCCAAGTGGCTGGTTATTATCATATAGCAGCACCACCTGAAAGCATCATATAACAGCAGCAGCAGCTCATAGCAACTCATCATACAGCAGCAGCAGCAGCAGCAGTGTGCAATTCACCATATACCAGCAGTAGCTCATAGCAATTCATCATATAGCAGCAGCAGGAGCAGCTCATAGCAATTCATCTTATAGCAGCAGCAGGAGCAGCTCATAGCAATTCCTCATATAGTGGCAGCGGGAGCAGCTCATAGCAATTCATCATATAGCATCAGCAGGAGCAGCTCATAGCAATTCATCATACAGCAGGAGCAGGAGCAGCTTATAGCAACTCATCATATAGCAGCAGTAGCTCATAGCAATTCATCATATAGCAGCAGCAGCTCATAGCAATTCATCATATAGCAGCAGCAGGAGCAGCTCATAGCAATGCATCATATAGCAGCAGAAGAAGCAGCTCATAGCAATTCATCGTATAGTGGATCAGAATGAAAATTTGGCAAAAAATTAGAGGAGATCCTCACCTTGTTGGATGAGCTCATCCTTCAACAGCACCTCAAGGCCACGGCCTGGGAGGAGGGGAGGGGGAATAAGGTGCCTTCTACCGTAGTGTGGCATCAGCCGTAGTTGTGCAGCGCCCACCGGAGTAGTGCATTGGATGAACCACAGTGGAGCAGCTGCTGGAGACCATGAGAATGAGGGGCGGCGTCAGAGGGAGGAGCAGCCAGGGAGATTTGCCCCTTCCCGCCGGCCATGTAGCCTAGCTAGACAGAGCATCATCGAGGACCAGGCCAGATGGGACCAGTGGCGATAGCTCGCTGAAGGAACCCTAGTGCTGCAGGCAGGGGATCGAGGTAGAGGGAAAGGAAAGAGGAGATGCAAGCGGGCAGGGCAATGAACACTTGCATGTTTGTTTTTACTTGAGAGTCAGGTGTGACGCGAGCGTCAGCAGTTGCATTTTGAGTGTAATATAGGCAGACAACAGAGTCATTTCACTATTCCCCTTCCCTTCAATTTTTAGTGAGGTTCTACCCAAAACACCCCCCCCCCATCCAAAGCGAAATAAGTTAAGCCCAAGCCCATAACTCAAAAATGACTTCTTTACATCTTTTATGGCTTATTTTGACAATAAGCCCTGAAAAGGCGGAATTGAACTGGCCCTTAACCTGCAATTCAATTGTGTGTGCAATGATGAATCACTCATGCCTGCTATAGTGTACATTTAGGCATCATCATACATGTGCATTCCATTGTAGAATCTGGAATACGCAATGTTTATGTTAGTTCATACATTGCACATGATGTTTAAATTCCCCTTAAATCTGGCCAGTCAAGTGATGGTCTTTAAGCCTCCTTCTTTTTGCTTCTTTTCTTGATATGTGAGATTTGCTCACACATCTGTTCAATTGCTTGTTTGCATCAGCCAGCCATACTAAGATTGTTTGCTTTGATTACTTGTTGTTCTTGACCTAACACTCTAACAGAGCTTGTCAACGATTTAAACACTAAGGGCTGCTGTAGTGGGGCCTTGTCTACCTCATAGGTGACATAAAGGTTTGGTTGTACACTAAAGTAGGATCTGCAAGAGTACCTGGAGATCCAGTTCGAAGGTATGCCTAGTTTTCACATGGTGTGGACATAGTAAATGCTCATTTCATTGTGTGCAAGTGCAAGAGGTGCGGCATGTTTCATTATGTGGTGTTGTTTTGTTATAATCTCTTCCTTTTGTGTTAACAGACTGGAAAGTATGCATATTTAGCTTCCAAGGAGACAAGTAACAAGTTTGTGTCACCTTGCAGAGGGGGTGCAATGAAGATAAGATTGAGGATTTCCAAGTACAAGATGTTAGGAAGGAGCCTTGCAAAAGAAGTAGGAGCTGCGCTGAGCCTCTTCAACTAGTTAAGGAAAGTCATTGTATCCAAGTTCAATTCCTTGTTTGTTTCAGGCATAGTTAATTTTCTCTTTTCAATTGCTTTATTTGTCCTCAGTTAATGAGATGCCAAAAGAATGATGCCCGATGTTGGGTACTTGTATAACTATTATTTGACATAATTAAAGGCCTTACCATTTAATTACTCTGCCGAAGTGTTCCTGAAGCTTTGAAGTCTATTTACCAACTATTATTGCATGAGGCTCACAATCTAGTTTATAATAGGATAATGATTGCATAGTTTTGCTTGATGTAGTATGTTTGTATGAAACCCTCTGTTGTTCATTATACTCCCTAAGACTTTAATTGAGCTACAGAATGGCCAACTGCTTGCTTACTTATACGCAACAGTTTGTCTAAATTTGTAACTTGTCTGTGTTTTGGATTGGGCCCCAACATCACGCTCCTCTAGTGAGCTAAGAGAGATTTCTGTATGAAGGCTACACAGACTACTTTTATATTTTTTTTAAATATCACCTGCTTATGCTTCATGACGTGTAACATTATTGTTAGTCATGTTTTCCCGTGTACAAAATAGTCTGTCTTGCTCGCTTCACTGTTGTAACTATATTTTTGCCCTAGTCATGTGTACTTACAGAGACATTTCAGGACGAAGTGACATCAACACAAAGATCTGCGAGCAGTGCGGCATGGCCGTTACCGAATGATTATGGATTGGAATTGGAATGTGTTGATGTTCTCGAGCATCAACTAGAGGTGGCAAGACAATGTGTACATGATTATCAACGTACAATCAACAAGTTGAGACTGGACACGCAGGTATTAGATGCAGGAGTCAAAAAATCAAACAAGACACTGAGGTAACCATGAAGGAATTGGAGATTTTGCAGACTGAAATTTGTGCTATCTGAATCCGGCCAATCCTATTTTCTGAAGAGATTATAGTTCAAATGGTAAGTTCTGTTGATGCGTGTCCATGACGTATGAGCTTTATTTGTCCAGTGTATGTAATTTGCTGTTTGTGTACGCTTTATTATCACTCGTGCCGAACTATAGTGCCCAATGGGTATAATCGGCTGTAATTTCTTTATTGTATGGTGTAGGATTATTCTACGTTTCTATGTCGTCTTTTTATTGTGTAGTGTATGTTTTTTAGTGGCGATAGTATAGAGTAGGATATTTCTTGAATATGCTAGATCGTTGAAATGGGGGCCAACACGCCCAAACATTTCCTTGACGCCATACAAACGAACAAATAGGTGTACTCAAAGCGCGCCTTAATTGGGCTGGTCAAAATAATATTAAGTGGATCCCAAATGATGTAGCCCACCATAACAACGGCTCTTAGTAGGCCGTCAACGGGCCTAAAGCTCGATAGGGCCGTATAAATGGAAATGGCCCGCGGGCCTTTAGTAGGCCGAAATAAATGTCAATTGTGTCTTGGCCCTTTTACTTTACGGGCCAGTAAGAGGCCGAAAGTGTTATGGGCCAGAGGAGGCCCAATTTGCAAACTAGGCTTTTAACAGGCCGAAAGTCGCATTGGGCTGAAATGATGCCGTATGGAACTAGGCCCCTAATGGACCTTTGCTCTGCGGAACGTGGGCCCCTAATGGACCTAAAGTCAAAGGCCAAACTATTGTGCGGGCCATTAACAGGCCGAGGTACAAAATGGGCTAAGAGTTGGCTCATTTACCGAATGGGCCGAGGACAGACCTAAAGTCACAGCGGGCTAGAATTGGCCCAACTGTAGAATGGGCCGAGAACCAGCCGAAAGACGTTCCAGGCCGTTAACGGGCTGGAACTGACGATGGGCTGCTAACAGGTTGAAAGAAGCTGGGCCGCAATTGGGCCCAAAGACGTAGCGGGGCGTTAATGGGCTTAAACTGACGACGGGCTATAAATTGTAGAATCTAGAATGGGCCTTTGATGGGCCGATTATGTGTATCTTGTATGGGACATACTTGTAAATGGGCTTGACTCAAGTAGGCCGCCAATGGGTCGGCCCTCTTATTTTGACAGGCCCAACCCTTTCACCAGAATGGGCCTCTCTTGGGTCGTGCCATGTGTCGACGTATCATAGGCGGCTCCTGTCCAGTGAGTGGATGACATTTGTCCCAACTGTGAGGCAACACATATTTCCTCTGGCCAATGAGAATTTTACACATGGAAAATCCCCATTGGTCATGGCTGTTAGCGGGTTATCGAATCCAAAACCGGACCCCGATAGCTTAACGGCATTCCGTTACGGTGGATGCCATGTGTCAGTCACCCTTGACGAAAGCACTTCTATGACGCGCGATTTATCGTCATGGAAGTGGACACTTCCGTGATGATAATTTTGGTAATGTCATGGAACACTTCTATGACATCACATGTATGACTATCTTGATTCTGTCATAAAATCGTCATGGATGTACATGCATGACAGAAAATGTGACCTATTGTGACAAACACATATCATCACGGAAGTGTATTTTCTTGTAGTGATTCATTCTCAAGGGACCATAGAATCTCACAACTATACTGCACACACTGCATTGCTCTTGTGAGTATCTCTTGCCCTGTATGACCATACTTACTTTCATAGCTGGTTGATTATGTAGCATCACTGCACATGTTAGCCTTGTTATCGTCCATTTGGTGGACATTATAAGGTCTGTATGGACACTTACATAAATTTTGAATCAACCCAATGCTTTTGAAGAGGTTTAGCTCTGCAGTCCTCTTGTAAGGACTGAACATTGTCTATCACTGTACTGACATTAACAACTACTCCCTCTGTCCCATAATATAAGAACGTTTTGTACAGTACACCGGTGTTCAAAAGACTTATATTATGGGAAGAGGGATTGGTTCATTTTTTTATCATTCTGCATCTTATATCCCTTGCCCACCATTTACTAAAAAATATCATATCTATATTTAATCTTACCAAAAAGTTGAATACACAGACAATGCCAGTGCAGAAGTGTAGCCCATTGCTCTTGTCAGTACATTTTGTCCTGTAACGCTTGTACTTCCAGAGATAGGTAGTTGATTATGTAGCATCAATTTGCATCTTATCTTCATTATCCTCTATCCCTTCTAGTATTATCATATCTATAATTACTCTCTACAAAATGTAGAGTACAGGAAATGCTTATGAAGAAGATTCTGTGCTGAAATTCTAAAGTTATCCTTCCCTTTACATGGAGAAGGGCATTATAAGGCCGGTGTTAACTATTAATGAAAGTCAGTCCTTCTAAAGCCTTTATCCTCAACTGTTATTTAATTTTCTCATACTCCCTACTGTTAACTACTGTTTGGTTTGCTATTTCTATCAAAATGCATGTTCGCAACAATCGTAAGTTCCAAGTTTTACTTGTAAAACCAAATTCCTTATTCATACCATGCACATTACTCAATACTCCCTATATGTATGCTTGTTTTTGTGGATCTATAATCCAGTGTGTGGTGAAGCAACCCATGTTTGCACCTTGTCATCTCCTGTTTTATCTTACTGATGTGGCTGATGATATGAACAATATGCCATGCACATTTACCAAAATAGATACAATGATTGTCTTTGCCATTCATCTATGATTGTTATGTTGACATGGTAATCCAGTAGTGTGGTGAAGCTCCCTGCATTATGAACAATGCCAAATTATGATATTCATATTATGAACTTACTCTTTATTTTCTAATTTGAAATTGGATGGAATTAACAGCACAGTTATCATCTTTGTTTATACACGTGAAAAACCTGTCATCTCTCTGCTTGTTTCAAGGTGGGATGTCTGATGGCATGCACAAGTCTGCTGAAGGCTGTGAGACAAACCCAACATATATTGCAGCAAAGAAGGCAAAACATCTTGAAGAAAGCGAGACAATCCCAAAGTCTTGTCTTGATGCAGTGTTCAAGTTACTTGAGACTAGCAGTTAGACAAGCTCACACAATTCGCTATCTGAATCAGTTCGACTTCTTCAGTCCCAAGTTCTAGCAGAAAGGCATTCTGCAACTCAACTTCGACTTGAAGTCATATCTCTAAGAAAGATTGCGGAGAACACCAATGAGAACCTCATTGCTAAACAGCTACACCTGGAAGCTATGACCGACATGCTAGGCCGGTCTCACAGCCTTGCTCAGCAGCTTGCGCAGCTTCCCGTGCAAGGCTAACCTTTCTTGAACTATCTTGGAAGTGGTCTTGGTTCAGTATTATTTTGTTACGCTGCAATGGCAACCAGTTTTTGTAATCTGCTTCTTCGTTGCACTTTATGATCACTGGTGGCGAACTTCGATGCCCAGTGGATGTAATATACCATAAACCATTTATTGTATAGTGTAGGTTTATTCTAAGATACTATGCCATAATTTTTTTATTGTATAGAGTAGGTTTGTTCTTAATTCCTACTAGTTACTGCCATCATTCGCTATCTAAAAATAAATGGAGAAAACCTGATGTAGTCAACCGGGCCGAAACATTTGCCTCTAACTGGCCTGCTTTTTAGTGGGCCACAATTGGGCCGGCCTGCAACTTTCTTGGGTCTGAAAGGCCATTGGGGCCTTCATACTTTGCGCCAGGCCCACAACTTACACGGGCTTACATTCGGCCCACAATTTAGTTGGGCCATTAGTGGACCCAAAGCTTAGTCGGGTCCATGTAGCTTTGGGCCATCAATAGGCTGAATATTCTATTGGCCTGTTATAGCCCAGAAGTAACCATGGGCCTTTAGGAGGCCGAAATTCATGTTGGGCCTCAATTTTCACTAGTCGTCGACGGGCCTTCAGCGGGCTAAAATGTAGAACGGGCATTTTTTGGCCCGGTTATATGACTGGCCATTATCAGGATGAAACATATCTCGGGCCTTAGTTGGCCCACTGATATCATGGGCCCTTAACAGGTCGAAAGCTTTGTAGAGGCATCAACGGGTCGAATTATATGACAGGACTTTAACAGGCCCAAAGTCACGTTGGGCTGAAATCTTGCCACCTTTATCATGGGCCGTTAGAGGGCCAGATGTTGCATCGGACTATATATGGCCCATGGGCGGCAATGGTCCATTCCCAAGCCGAAAGACACACCGGGCTGAAATGGGCCCATGTCTACATCGGGCCTCTAACAGGTCGTAATATTACTGGGTTATAATTGGGCCCAAATATTCAGCGAACAATTAACGGGCCAAATCTGGCTACGGGCTGTAAATGGGCCATGTTTAAACAGTCCGTTATTGTGCTGGCCCACTAGTAACTGGGTAAATACTACGGGCCTTTGACTGGGCCAGCCTTTATAACCTATATGGGCCTCTGTTTAGCCATGCCATGTGTCGACGTATCATAGGCGCCTTCGGTCCAATGAGTGGATGACATATGTCCCAACGGTGAGCCGACATGTGGTTCCTCCGGCCAATGAGAAATTTACACGTGGAAAATCCCCATTGGTCGTGGCTGTTAGCAAGTTATCAGATCCAAAACTGGACATGATAGCTTAACAACGACCCGTTATGGTGGATGCCATGTGTCGGTCACCCTTGACAAAAGCACTTCCATGATGCGTGATTTATCATCATGGAAGTGGATACTTCCGTGATGATAATTTTGGTAATGTCATGGTACATTTCTACGACAGCACATGTATGACTATCTTGATTCTGTCATAAAATCATCATGGATGTACATGCACGACAAAAAACGTGACCTACTGTGACAAACACATATCATCACGGAAGTGTATTTTTTTTGTAGTGTACACCACTGCATGGAGGTGGGGAGAGTTGGTGTTAACAGCAGTGAAGTCATTGGTGTAGAATGTCATTTTGATGGTTGCCCCGGCGGTGTTCCGGCACCACCGGGAGAGAGGGGGAGAGAACCTCGCCCTCCTTATTCTTCTTCCTTAGCCTCCCCCTAGATGGGAGGAGAGTTTCCCCTCTAGTACATGGTCTCCATGGCTCCCGGAGGGCAGGAGCCCCTTCGAGATTGGATATCTCTCTCTCTCTCTGTGTGTGTGTGTGTGTGTGTCTCTCTCTCTCTCTCTCTCTCTCTCTCTCTCTATGTGTGTGTGTGTGTTCTCTTCTATTTTGCATTCCTGTTTTTTGGCCCTTCACCGTTTCTTAAATTCTCACATATCCGTAACTCTGATTGGGCTGAAACTTTGAGGGGATTTTCTTCCGGATATTATCTTTCTTGCGGTGAGAGAAGGGCACAAACCGCCTTACAGGGACCCATAAGCCGGCCAGGCATGCCTTGGGCAGGGGGCACGCCCTCTGGGCTTGTGGCCCCCTCGAGCATCCTCTCGCATTAATTCTTCTTCCCAAAAATGGCATATGTTCGAAAATAATTCCCCGTAAATTTTTATTGTGTTTGGACTTTGTTTGGTATGTTAGTGCAAGAAAATCATATGAACTATTGCCAAAATTATATAGAAGTTGTAAAAAAATGGCATGGAACAATAAAAAATTATAGATGCAATGGAGACATATCAATACCCACTCTGCTGCTACCATAGAGTAGGTGGATGAAGAAATTGAAGCTGAAGCTGATGCTTCACTTCATCAGGTATCATTGCAGAAGCCCAAGCCAATCCCGATGCCTGAAGAAACTACCACTTCATCTGGAAGCAGTGAAGAAACTAAAGAGGATGTGGACATTGATGGTGCCATAACACTTGCCATTCATGATAAATTCTGGGATGCCTTTCACCCAAATTCGCCCATTACCACACCTCTGACGCAAGTGCCTCAGTCATTGATGCGTCTCCAATGTATCTATAATTTTTTATTGCTCCATGCTGTTATATTATCATTCCTGCATGTTTTATATTCATTTCATAGTAACTTTATATCATTTTTTGGTACTAACCTATTGACATAGTGCCCAGTGCCAGTTGTTGTTTTTTTGCTTGTTTTTCTACTTCACAGAATATCAGTACCAAAAGGAGTCCAAACACATCAAAAAAATTGGAGATTTTTTCTGGACCAGAAGGCACCTTGTGGGCCAAGAAAGTACTAGAGGAGAGGCCCGTGGGGAGCACAACCAACCAGGGGCTCCCAGAGGGTTGTGCCGCCCACGGAGGTCCCCTGCACCACCTCTTCACCCTATTAACTCCCAAATATTCCAGAAACCCTAGGGGAGTCGACGAAACACAATTCCAGCCGCCTTCCAGAACCACGAGATCCAATCTAACACCATCACGGAGGGGTTCATCATCCTCATTGGTGCCTCTCCGATGATGCGTGAGTAGTCCACCATAGACCTAATGGTCTGCAGGCAATATCTAGATGGCTTTCTCTCTCTCTCTCTCTCCCTTTTGATTCTCAATACAATGGTCTCTTGGATATCTATTTGATGTAACTCTTTTTGCGGTGTGTTTGTTGGGATCCGATGAACTTTGAGTTTATGATCACATCTATATCCACGAATATTATTTGAGTTTTCTTTGATCTCTTATATGCATGATTATTTATAGCCTCGTATTTCTTCTTTGAATCTTTGGTTTAGTTAGGCCAACTAGATCGAATTTTTCTTACCATGGGAAGAGGTTCTTTTTGATGGGTTCGATCTTGCGGTATTCTTTCCCAGTGACAAAAGGGGCAGCAGTCATTGCTATTAAGGATAACAATATGGGGGCTATTCCTACATGAATAGATCTCATCTACATCCTGCCATCGTTCTTATTGCATTACTCCGTTTCTCCATGAACTCAATACACTAGATGCATGTTGGATAGCGGTCGATGTGTGGAGTAATAGTAGTAGATACAGGCACGAGTCGTTCTACTAATCTTGGACCTGATGCCTATATATTGATCATTGCCTTGGATATCATCGTAATTATTTGATCTTCTATCAATTGCCCAACAGTAATTTGTTTACCCACCGTGTGCTATTTCTTGAGAGAAGCCACTAGTGAAATATACGGCCCCGGGGTCTATTCCTTATCATATTTGATTTGAGATCTATTTTTATTCGCTTTTAGTTTTAGATCTATTATTCCAAAAACCCAAAAATACCTCGCTGCACTTTTTATTACTTATTTTGTTTCGCGTTTTATCGAGAGCTATTTATCTAATCTATCACAAATTTATCTATCTTTTTATCGGGGAGGATCAAATATTCTCCCATCAACTTGCCAATTCTCGCGCCGTTACCTATGAGGGATTGACACTCCCTCTTATATGTTGGGTTGCAAGTATTCGTTCTTTGTTTGCAGGTACCGTTTACATAGTTGCTTCGTTCTCCTGCTGGATTAATACCTTGGTTTCACAACTGAGGGAAATACCTACCGTAGTTGCACTGCATCATCCGTTCTCTTTGGGGAAATACCGACGCAGTTTCAAGAGACATCAAAAGGATTTTTTGGCGCCGTTACCGGGGAGACATCATCAGCATATATCAGGTTCCCAATCACAAATCTCATCTCCTTGCAATTTACATTATTTTCCATTTGCCTCTCGTTTTCATCCCCCCCCCCCTGAGGGAGTCCTGGATTAGGGGGTATCCGGACAGCCGGACTATGTACAACGTCCGGACTATTGAAGCGTGAAGATACAAGACTCAAGACTTCGGCCCGTGTCCGGATGGGACTCTCCTTTGCGTGGTAGGCAAGCTTGGCGATCCGGATATTATATTTCCTTCCTTGTAACCGACTCCATGTAAACCCTAGCCCTCTCCGGTGTCTATATAAATCGGAGAGGTTGGTCCTTAGAAGACCGATCACAATTATAATCATACCATCATAGGCTAGCTCTTAGGGTTTAGCCTCTACGATCTCATGGTAGATCTACTCTTGTACTACCCATATCATCAATTTTAATCAAGCAGGAAGTAGGGCTTTACCTCCATCGAGAGGGCCTGAACCTGGGTAAACATCTGTGTCCCTCGCTTCCTATTACCATCAGCCTTGACGCACAGATCGGGACCCCCTACCTGAGATCCGCCGGTTTTGACACCGACACCCCCCCCCACTTCTAAAACATTTCTTCAAAAGCACAAAAATATTTTTCCTCTTTATGTGCCTTCTTTTTCGTTTGCCTTTTTCTTGTTAGATCTCTTCTTTGCTTGTGTTGCCATGTGTCTTCTATTTGCTTGCATCTTAATTTGCTAAAAGTCTATTGATATGGATCCTCATCCACTTGCTAATCTTTTCAAAAGATCCAATTATGATGAACCAATTGCTAGTGAATTGAGTTCACTAGATTTTCTTTGTGAAGTTTTGCTTGAGATTCATGAATCTGAAAATTGTGATGAAGTGTTAAATGAAGAAATTTATAAAGTGATTCATGATAGCTCCTTGAATGAAAAGCATGATTGCAATGATGTTATTATAAATTCTATTAATGTCAATTGTGTTAGTGATATGCAAAACCCCGAGCTTGGGGATGCTTGTTTTGTTATGTCCACTACTTATTGCAATGATCATGATTGGGGTGATAATGATTCTTATGATCTTGAAAATATAATATTAAAAGTGGGCTTGGAGAGGTCATGACTTTACTTGATGATAATCCCAATGGAAGAGTGTCAACTTTGCATGCATGTGGATCATGAAGAGAATATTTTATGTTATAGTTGTATTGTTGAATTTGATTATGATCCTCCATGTAATTATTATGAGAGAGGAAAATATGGTTGTAGAAATTTTCATGTTACTAAATTACCTCTCGTTATGTTGAGATTGTCAATGTTTTATTCCTCTTATTTGCATATGTTAGATGTTTCTTGTCTTGATAATTTGTTTGCTTATAAAATTCCTATGCATAGGAAGTATGTTAGACTTAAATGTGTTTGTAATATGTTTCATGATGCTCTCATTGTGTTTCAATTCTTATCTATCATGTGAGCATCGTTGAAATCTTAAGCCTGTCTTAGTGGCTATAAAGAAAGAGCTTGTTGGGAGGCAACCCAATGAATAAAATATTTTTTCTCTTTTTCTTTCTGTTCTTCAATATTTCACAATTATTCTACTTTTATGATTGTGTTTTTATGTTTTAGTTAGTGTTTCTGCCAAGTAAAGCCTTTGGGATTATGTTTGGTGATAGTTGATTTGATGTTGAAAACAGAAACATTTGCGCCAGTAGCAGAATTGTTAAAAATCACAGAAGTGTGATAAAATTCTGAATTTTTTTACACAAGATTGATATACAAATTGCCTACATTGTCCTAATTTTTCAAAAAAAAATGAGTTGCAAAAGTATGGACAAAGTCCAGATTACTATAGACTGTTCTGGTTTTTACAGATTCTATTTTCTTTGCATTGTGTGCTTATTTTGATGAATCTACGGATTATATTGAAGGGTATAAGCCATGGAAAACTTAGAATACAGTAGGTATAATGCAATAAGAAAATATGTATGGGTTTGCAACAGTACTTAGAGTAGTGATTCGGTTTATTATACTAACGGATCTCATGAAGGTTTTGTTAAGTTTTGTGTAATTGAAGTTTTCAAGTTTTGGGTCAGATCACGATAAATGAAGGAATAAGGAGTGAAAAGAGCCTAAGGTTGGGTATGCCCATGGCACCCCAAGTTAATATTCAAGGATAACCAAACAACTAAGCTTGGGGATGCCCCGGAAGGCATCCCCTCTTTCTTCTAACAACCATCGGTAATTTTACTTGGAGCGATATTTGTATTTGTCACATATCATGAGTTTTGCTTGGAGTGTCTTGTATTATATGAGTCTTTACTTGTTTGGCTTTTTAGTTTGTCACAAGTATCCTTGCTGGACATACCTATTTGAGAGAGCCAAAATTATGCTATGATTTGTTAGAATTGCTCTATGTGCTTCACTTAATTTTTTCGAACCATGGAATTGCTCTAGTGCTTCACTTATATATTTTTAGCATGGTGTGCTTTAATATTTTTGAAGAAATACTCTCATGCTTCACTTAAATTTATTTGAGAGTTAGTAAATTTTTTGAATAAATTCTCTCATGCTTCACTTATATTATTTTGAGAGATGAAAATCTTTATGCTCATGTTCTTCACTTAAATTTGTTTGAGATTGTCAAAAGCAATTGCAACATATTAAATTAGTCCCAAAGTGAGAGATATTCAGGAGGGATATAACAAAAACTGTCATGAAGTTCCTTGGAAAAAATAAACTTGATTCGTTGTAATAGTTTTGAAATATGATGATAGTGATATGTGAGTCATGTTGGTGAGTAATTATGCTTTAGTAAGAATATTGGTGTTAAGGTTTGTGATTCCCTATGCAAGCATGAAAGTTAATAGTTATGCAATGAAATTACATCCAACTTATGGTGCATTATTCGGTGTTAGTTATGCTTAATGCTCGCTTATGTGAATTTTTTTTTCTTGGTTGGTTGCTTCTCAATATTTTTGGTAGCCTCCACTTGTGCTAAGTAGAAATACTACTTGTGCATCCAAAATCCTTAAAACCAGTTTTGCCATATGAGTCCACCATACCAACCTATATGCGGTATTTTTGTGCCATTCTAAGAAAATTTGTATGTGCCATCTCAAATTTTCAAAATGAATTTCCTTTTTGTGTGCCCGTACCGCTCATGAAGCGGCAGGGGGTGGCCAATATTTTCCATGCTAGATGTGTTATTCTCAAGATGAGTGTTTATTCACTTGTCATTGCACAAGAATACGGTGGTAATAGTGATGCCCAGTCCTGAAATGAAAAAGAAATTTACTTTATGTTGTCAAATAATAAATTCCTCGGAAAGTGTTGGTATGGAAGGCACCCATGGATACGGTTAGCCATGGATTGTGAAATAATGGTGGAAAAAAGAATAAACTTTATTTTATGTCTAGGAACCGCCTATGATATATCTAGGATGGGAAGTGTTGGGAATTACTCTGTCGTTTTCGTTGACGGGAAAATTACGCCTCTCAAAAAAAATATCTCTCAATTTAAGCTTTTGAGCTCTAGCACCTCTACAAATCCCTACTTCCCTCTGCGAAGGGCCTATCTATTTACTTTATGAAATTTTTAATTTTATTTGAGTCTCCATCTTGTTTTATAAGCACCAACTAAGGAGCACTATGATCATACTTGAGCATTGGATGTAGCTAATATACGAGTGTGTTTCATGAATGGATCAATGATTGAGCATGATGGGTTAGGGATAACTTTCTTTAGTGTTGATATTTTGAAATACATGGTTGCTTTTTGATATGCTTGAGTATTGAAATCTTCATGTCGAAACTAGACTATTGCTTTGAACCATATAAAAGCCCAAATGTCCATGCTACAAAAGAAAAGAATATGTGATGAACATGTTAAGCAACATTCCACATCAAAAATTCTATTTTTATCATTTACCTACTCGAGGACGAGCATGAATTAAGCTTGGGGATGCTGATACGTCTCCAACGTATCTATAATTTTTGATTGCTCCATGCTATTATATTATCATTCTTGGATGTTTTATATTCATTTTATAGGGACTTTGTATCATTTTTGGGGTATTGACATAGTGCCTAGTGACAGTTGTTGTTTTTTGCTAGTTTTTTACTTCGCAGAATATTAGTGCCAAACGGAGTCCAAACGCAACGAATTTTTTTGGAGATTTTTTCTGGACCAGGAGACACCTTGTGGGCCAAGAAAGTACCAGAGGGGAGGCCCATGGGGAGCACAACCCACCAGGGCGCATCCAGGGGTTGTGCCACACATGGAGGTCCCCTGCACCGCCTCTTTACCCTATTAATTCCCAAATATTCTAGATACCCTAGGGGAGTTGATGAAACACAATTCCAGCCGCCGCAAGTTCCAGAACCACGAGATCCAATCTAACACCATCATGGAGGGGTTCATCATCATCATTGGTGCCTCTCCGATGATGCATGAGTAGACCACCATAGACCTAAGGGTCCGTATGTAGTAGCTAAATGTCTTCCTCTCTCTCTCTCTCTCTTGATTCTCAATACAATGGTCTCTTGGAGATCTCTTTGATGCAACTCTTTTTGTTGTGTGTTTGTTGGGATCCAATGAACTTTGAGTTTATGATCAGATCTATATCCATGAATATTATGTAAGTTTTCTTTGATCTCTTATATGCATGATAATTTATAACCTAGTATTTCTTCTTTGAATTTTTGGTTTAGTTAGATCAACTAGATCGATTTTTGTTGCCATGGGAAGAGGTGCTTTGTGATGGATTCGATCTTACGGTGTTCTTTCAAAGTGACAGAAGGGGAAGCAAGACACACATGTATTGTTGCTATTAATGATAACAAGATGGGGGCTATTCCTACATGAATAGATCTCGTCTACATCATGTCATCGTTCTTATTGCATTACTCTATTTCTCCATGAACTTAATACACTAGATGCAAGCTGGATAGTGGTCGATGTGTGGAGTAATCGTAGTAGATGCAGGCAGGAGTTGGTCTACTAATCTTGGACGTAATTCCTATATATTGATAATTTCCTTGAATATCGTCATAATTATTTGATCTTCTATCAATTGCCCAACAGTAATTTGTTTACCCAACGTGTGCTATTTCTCGAGAGAAGCCACGAGTCAAATCTATGGCCCGGGTCTATTCCTTATCATATTTGCCTTGAGATATATTTTTATTCACTTTTATTTTCAGATCTATTATTCCAAAAACCCAACATACCTTGTTTCACTTTTTATTACTTATTTTATTTCGCGTTTTATCAAGAGCTATTTATCCAATCCATCACAAGTTTATCTATCTTTTTACCGGGGAGGATCAAATATTCTCCCGTCAACTTGCCAATTTTTGGCACTGTTACCTAGGAGGGATTGACAATCCATCTTACGCGTTGGTTTGCAAGTATTTGTTCTTTGTGTGCAGGTACCATTTACATAGTGTTTCTTGATTCTCCTACTAGATTGATACCTTAGTTTCACAACTGAGGGAAATACCTACCGTAGTTGTACTACATCATCCCTTCCTCTTTCGGGAAATACCGATGTAGTTTCAAGTGACACCAGTCACCTGCAAGAAATGAAGAAATTCACAATGAGTCTGAAGAATGTCAACCAGCTCTTGAAACCATTGCTGAAGAAATTCTAGCTGCATCAGCTGAGAAGTTGCACAACAATATCTGATAGTTGATGTTGTGAATTCATCTCCTCGGCGTGAAGAGTCAGTTCTTTCAGCAGATACTAACATAAAGACCAGTGCTACTACTGAATAAGTGGCCAAATCAACTACCGTCATTAATCCCAATGACTCTATTGGCTCTCAAGGCCCGTCTTTCATGTGAGGACCAAAAAGATAAATCTTCAGCTTGTGCCCTCAATGCCCAACATTGGCAAAAGCATCAGGCAGCCTGAGTTCGACAACGCCAAATTCTTTGAGGAGAAGAATTTCTTCATCGGCGAGTCCCCTTATGCCTCTGCCAAAATCAGACATCTGCACTTCTGGACCAAGACGCAAATGAATTACTATGCATCTCTGCTCTTCGACAAGAACAAGATTTCCCTGCATTGCCATATTCCTCATGTGGATAGGGAGTCTATTCTGTGTTTTAGGCCAGTCTTGGACGTTCTTCATGATGTTGTGTCGCTAAGCTTCTATTGTTATGTCAGCGAATGGAATGAAGAGCTATTTCAATTCTATGCCACCTTGCACTTCACAGGAAACACTGACGACATTCAGACTTGGGCTCTGTACTGGATAAGTGAAGACACTCACTATAAACCACCAGCTGATGAATTGCTTCATGCTCTTCCAGTGGATCCACCCCAAGAGGGTGCAAGGAAAGTTTATGAAGAACCAAAGCTGCCTAACCATATGATGCACGTACTGATGAAGCCATTGGCTAAAGGAGAAGCTCAGATAACAACGTTCTTAGTGAAGGATTTGTTGTATGTGCCGTGCACTTTCTACCGCATCTTGGCCAAGACCCTCTGCCCTATCAAAGGCCACAACTCGAAAAATTATGGGTGTCATGAAGAATTTGCTCTTTCACATTACACATGGTACTCCCATCAACACTTATGATTTCTTCATGAGAACATTGGTCACAGTTGCATAATCACCTTTTGAGTTGAATCATTATGCTCTATGGATTATGAGATTCATCAGATTCAGGTCTTCAATCCATTACATGGATGATTGTTAGAGTCACCTCAGTTTTCTACCAGAAGTTGAAATTCTTCATAGTACAATATCCTCAGTACTGATACGTCTCCAACGTATCTATAATTTATGAAGTATTCATGCCATTAAATTATCATTCTTGGATGTTTTACAATCATTTCATAGCAACTTTATATCAATTTTTTGGGACTAACCTATTCACCAAGTGCTAGTTGCTTTTCTTGCTTGTTTTTTACATTGCAGTAAATCAATATCAAATGGAGTTTAAACACCGCGAAACTTCTTGTGGATTTTTTATGGAACAGAAGACATCCAGTGGGCCAAGGAAGCACCTGGGGGTGCCTCAAGGGGGCAGCACCCACCAAGGCGTGCCTGGGGGCCCAGGCGTGCCCAGGGGGGTTGTGCCCACCTCGGGTGCCCCCTAAACTGCCTCTTCGCCCTATAAATTCCCAAATATTCCAAAACCCTTCGGCGTAGCCCTAGATCAGAAGTTCCGCCATTGCAAGGCCTCTATATCCACGAGATACATTCTAGACCCCATTTCGGCACCCTGCCGGAGGGGGGAATCATCACCGGTGGCCATCTTCATCATCCCGGCGACCACCACGATGAGGAGGGAGTAGTCCACCCTCGGGGCTGAGGGTTTGTACCAATAGCTATGTGTTTAATCTCTCCCACACGTGTTCTTGAGATGTCACGATCTTGTTGTATCGCGGGCTTTGTTAATATAGTCGGATCATATGGTGTTTTCCCCTCTCTATCTTGTTATGATGAATTGAGGTTTTCCCTTTGAGATTTCATTGTTATCGGATTGAATACTTTTATGGATTTGAGAACACTTGATATATGTCTTGCAATTGAATACTCGTGGTGACAACGGGGTATCATATTGATTCAATTGATATATGTTTTGGCACTCAACTCACGAATTCCTGAGGTGACATTGGGGTAATCTATGCATAGGGGTTGATGCATGTTCTTGTCTTTGTTTCTCCGGTAGAAATCTTGGGGCACTCTTTGAAGTTCTTTGTGTTGGATTGAATATTATAAATCTGAATTTTCTTTGGTTTTATTTTAGTACGAACTCTTGAATAGATCAAACGGAAATAATAGCTTTGAGGTGGTTTCGTACCCTACAAACAATTCTGTCTTATGTTCTCCGCTAGATAGGAACTTTGGAGTGATTCTTCATCGCACTTTGAGGGATAATCATATGATCCAACTATGTTAGCATTGTTGAGAGACTGCACTAGCAAAAGTACGGACCCTAGGCCTCATTTTCCATCATTGCAATACCGTTTGTGCTCCGTTTACTATTTACTACCTTGCTGTTTTTTATTGTTCGCACTACAAAAACTCATAACTACTATCCATACTACACTTTTATCACCACCTCTTCGCCGAACTAGTGCACCTATACAATTTGCCATTGTATTGGGTGTGTTGGGGACACAAGTGATTTCTTGTATTTGATTGCAGGGTTGCTCGAGAGAGACTATCTTCATCCTACACCTCCCACGGATTGATAAACATTAGGCCATCCACTTGTGGGAAAATTGCTACTGTCCTACAAAACTCTGCACTTGAGGCCCAACACGAGTCTACAAGAATAAAGTTGCATAGTAGACATCAAGATCTTTTGTGGCGCCATTGCCGGGGAGGTGAGTGCTTGAAGGTATATCTTTAGATCTTGCAACCGAATCTTTTAGTTTCTTGTTTGATCACTAGTTTGGTTCATAAAATAAAACTAAAAAATGGAATTGAGGTTGCATCATATTATTGATCATCTTTATAATATCTTTCTTGAAAATGATGAATCAGAAAATTGTGCTCAATTGTTAGAAGAAGAAGTCAATAAAATGTTTGGCACAAAATATTTAAATGATGAGCATGATTGCAATATTGTTTGTATGAACTCTTTGAATATCCAAGATGCTAACGATATGAAAAGCCATAAGCTTGGGGTGCTATGTTTAATGAAGATGATATTTTTAGTCCCCCAAGTTTTGATGTGCAAGTTTGTTATAATGGTAGCATGCCTCCTATTTATGATGATTATATTGATGAAAGTGGATTTAGAGAGGTCATGACTTTATTTAGTGATGATTCCACTATTTTGGAAGAGGTTCCAATTTATTATGAGAACAAAGTTGCTATCTATGATGATTATGGTGATGACATGTATGCTATAAAGAATAATGATAACCATCAAACTTGTCATCATGATTTTAATTTTCAATCTCATGATAGTTATTTTGTTGAGTTTGCTCCCACCACTATTCATGAGAATAAATTTGCTTATGTGGAGAGTAACAAAATTGCTATGCTTATGTGTCATGAAAATAATGCTTTATGTGATGGTTATATTGTTGAATTTCTTCATGATGCTACTGAAAATTATTATGAGAGAGGAACATAAGCTTTTACATATCTCAATAATATCAAGTTTCCTCTCTATGTGTTGAAAGTTTTGAAGTTATGCATGTTTTGCCTTCCTATGCTAGTTGATTCTTGTTCCCATTAATTATTTGCTCAAAAAATACCTATGCATACGAACTTGGTTAGGCTTAAATGTGCTTGCCATGTGATTAATGATGCTCTTTTTCATGTTTCAATTCTTATCTTTTATGCGAGCATCATTGAAATCATCATGTCTAGCTAAAATGCATTAAAGAAAAGCGCTTGTTGGGAGACAACCCAACACTTTTATCTACTGTTTTTGTGTGTTCACATGATTATGCTACTGTAGTAATCATGTTTTGCTTCAATAAAGTGCCAAGTAAAGCCTTTGGGATCATGTTGGGTGATAGTTGATTTGATCTTGCTGAAAAACAGAAACTTCTGCGCTCACGAAAATAACTCTCATTTTTAACAGAAGAGTGATTTTGAGTTGATTCTTTTTGCAAAAGATCAATATACAAATTTCTCACGTTTTCATAGTTTGTTCATAATTTTTGGAGTAGCATAAGTATGGTTTTAGTACAGATTACTACATACTGTTCTGTTTTTCTACAGATTCTGTTTTCAATGCATAGTTTGCTTGTTTCCTTGTTTCTATGGCTTATATTGCTCAATATAAATTGTGGAAATGATATGCTACAGTAGGCATTGTGTGTAAACAATTGTGAATCTTGTCTTTGACAGTACCAAAGTGAAATGGTTTGCTCTTTATCATACTAACCTATCTCACGAAGTTCCGTTAAGTTTTGTGTGATTGAAGTTTTCAAATTTTGGATGAAATGTCGATATGAGGAGAATAAGGAGTGACAGGACCCTAAGCTTGGGGATGCCCAAGGCACACCCAAGGTAATATTCAAGGAATATACAAGCAACTAAGGTTGGGGATGCCCCGGAAGGCATCCCCTCTTTCGTCTCCAACATTATCGATAACCTCACTTGGAGCTATGTTTTCATTCGTCACATGATATGTGTTTAGCTTGGAGCGTCAATTTATTTTGTTAGGATTTGCTTGCTGTTATTTATAATAATGTTTTGCATCTTTTATTTCAATAAAAATGGCAATGATAGCATTTGCCATGCTTATTTTGCAAGTATACATGTTGCTGAAGCTTTTTGAAAAATAAGATCTGATACAACACAACAACAACAACAAAGCCTTTAGTCCCAAACAAGTTGGGGTAGGCTAGAGGTGAAACCCATAAGATCTTGCAACCAACTCAAGGCTCTGGCACATGGATAGCAAGCTTCCATTATCCGATGTGGCACGTCGCTGAGAGGGTTACGCCCCCACAAAATTCTTTTGGGTTTCATCTCCATAAGAGTGGCTGAGTTTTTACGTTGGCTCGCCAAGCCTATCACATCCCTCCTCCTTTACCTGGGCTTGGGACCGTCTATGTTGAGACAACATAGGCGGAGTAAAAATAAGATCTGATCAATTTTATAAAATGTGGTATTTTTTGCAGAATTTTTGGGGTTAGGGGAGTATGATGAATATTGCATTCTTTACAAACTTTATTGTTCGGCAGATTGTTGTTACGGTTGCATTGTTATGTTTGCTTGTTTGATGATTCTATTTGAGGATAGGACTATTAAATATGCGGAGGCATTTAGTATGCAATGTTGAATAATAATTTTAGTGATTTGCTACAGTAGAGAATGATAAGGTTATTGCATTGATTTATACTAACTTATCTCACGAGTTCTTTTTGAGTTTTGTGTGGATGAAGTTTTTGAGATTTAGGGAAACCGTGATATGAGAGGAATTAAGGAGACACAAAAGCTCAAGATATGGGATGCCCAAGGCATCCCAAGATAAAATTCCAAGAAGTCTCAAGCATCTAAGCTTGGGGATGCCCCGGTAGGCAGCCCATCTTTCTTCTTCAACAATTATCGGTTAGTATCGGTTGAGCCTAAGTTTTTGCTTCTTCACATGAGTTGTGCTATTCTTGGAATGTCATTTTGTTTTGTTTTGCTTGCTGTTTTAATAAAATACTTAGATACTCCCTCCGTTCCTTGATATAAGGTGTATAGATTTTTGAGAAAACATCCAAAATATAAGGTGCCTTGTGTTGCACCACTCATTTGGATAATTTTTTTAGAGATTTGATTACATTTACTTATATTAGGCAAGCTCCTCTATTTTCTCATGTCAATTAGTCAGGTGAAATCTCTCCCAAAACTTGTGAAATTTTCAGTCCACATGCGTTCTTTAATTTCCGTGCCAAAAACTATACACCCTATATTTAGGAATGGAGGGAGTATGAAACTTTTAAATATGAGAGAGTCCTCAATTAGCTACCCTTTTGCTTAAGTACTCGCTTGATCTTCACTTATATCTATTTGGAGTAGTTTGTCATTTACTCTTGTGCTTCACTTATATCCAATGAGTAAATTGTTGAATGAATTGAATATCTGAAGTTGAAATTACATGTTCATATCATGCCTAGTGGTAGCTCCACATTGGGTTTAGAAAGTGAAATCTTTTGAAGCTTGACAATCACAGTATTGCTCATACAATCAATTCATGAATGATTAGTAGAAGGAAGAGAACTTTCACATGCAAATACACTATCTTGGAAATCTTTTGTGATTGTGAGCCCCCATCAAAATATTATATGCCAAAATTGTTGACGTTGGACAAGGAACACAACGTAATGATTTATGTTTGTTCATATTCACATAGAAGTTATATTGTCATAGATCCTTCAACATGTGGTACTTGCCCCCCATCTTTCCTAGCCAAAAATTCTGCACCAAGTAGAGATACTATTTGTGCATCCAAAAACCCCTAAACCCAAATCTTATTTTCAAGAGTCCACCATACCTACCTAAGTATTGAGCAAGATCCTTCAAGTAAGTTGTCATCGGTGCAATAAGGCAATAAAAATTGCTTCTAAAAGTGTTAGATCATTTAGTGTAAGAGAAAATTGAGCGTTGTACGAACTTGTGATGGCAAAGAATAAAAGCAACATATTGCATAATAAAGGTTGCTATCATAAGGGGCAATATAACGCGACATTATTTTGCACTAAGGGGTTGAGCATACAAACAAATAAGCGCATGGCAACCTCTGCTTCCCTCTGCGGAGGGCCTATCTTCTACTTTATGTATTTACTTTTATGCAAGAGTCAAAGTTTTTCTTTCTATTCCTTTTTATTTTTCTCCTTTGGAAAGCATCATGTGGTGAGGAAAGATCTAGGCACATATGTCCAGCTGAATATGGGTAGCATGAGTTATTATAGTTGACATCACCCAAAGGTGAATACATTGGGAGGCGAAATTATAAGCCCCTATCTTTCTATGTGTCCAGTTGAAATGTTTTGTTCATGTGTATGCCGTGAGTGTTAGCAATCATAGAAGAATATATGATGGTTGAGTATGTGATCTCTTACTTAGACTCTGTTGAATAAGTTGAATTGCAATTGCTTGGTGACTGAGAACATGGGTTGTTGAGTTTCAAGAGAATTCATTGTTTGAACCCTAACATGTGAATTGGTTGCTACTATAACATGAGAAGTTTTATAAGAAAGAACTGTTGTTATGATGCTAGGAAAAGTGATTGAAATTATCATTGATCAAACTTATGCACTTTCCTAGCATTCACACTTCATAAATTATTTCTTTTATAATTTACCTACTCGAGGACGAGTAGGAATTAAGCTTGGGGATGCTGATACTTCTCCAACGTATCTATAATTTATGAAGTATTCATGCCATTATATTATCATTCTTGGATGTTTTACAATCATTTTATAGCAACTTTATATCATTTTTTGGGACTAACCTATTGACCCAGTGTCCAATGCCAGTTGTTGTTTTTCGCTTGTCTTTTACATCGCGGGAAATCAATATCAAACGAGTCCAAACACCGCAAAACTTCTTATGGATTTTTTTATGGACCAGAAGACATCCATTGGGCCAAGGAAGCACCTGGGGGTGCCTCGAGGGGGGCAGCACCCACCAGGGCATACCGGGGGGGCCATGTGCGCCCAGGTAGGTTGTGCCACCTCGGGTGCCCCCTGAACCGCCTCTTCGCCCTATAAATTCCAAATATTCCAAAACCCTTCGGGGTAGCCCTAGATCAGAAGTTCTGCCGCCACAAGGCCTCTATATCCACGAGATCTAATCTAGACCCCATTCCGGCACCCTGCCGGAGGGGGGAATCATCACCGGTGTCCATCTTCATCATCCCGGTGGCCACCACGATGAGGAGGGAGTAGTCCACCCTCGGGGCTGAGGGTTTGTACCAGTAGCTATGTGTTTAATCTCTCCCTCTCGTGCTCTTGAGATGTCATGATCTTGATGTATCGCGGGATTTGTTAATATAGTCGGATCATATGGGGTTTCCCCCTCTCTATCTTGTTGTGATGAATTGAGTTTTCCCTTTGAGATTTTGTTGTTATCGGATTGAATACTTTTATGGATTTGAGAACACTTTATATATGTCTTCCAATTTAATACTCCTGGTGACAATGGGGTATCGTGTTGATTCACTTGATATATGTTTTGGCACTCAACTCGCGGATTCCTGAGGTGGCATTGGGGTAATCTATGCATAGGGGTTGATGCACGTTCTTGTCGTTGTTTCTCCGGCAGAAATCTTGGGGCACTCTTTGAAGTTCTTTGTGTTTGATCGAATATTATAATCTGAATTTCCTTTGGTGTTATTTTAGTATGAACTATTGAATAGATCGAACAGAAAGAATAGCTTTGAGGTGGTTTCGTACCCTATAAACAATTCCGTCTTATGTTCTCCACTAGATAGGAACTTTGGAGTGATTTTTCATCGCACTTTGAGGGATAATCATATAATCCAACTATGTTAGCAATGTTGAGAGATTGCACTAGCACAAGTACGGACCCTAGGCCTCATTTTCCATCATTGCAATACCATTTGTGCTCTGTTTACTATTTACTACCTTGCTGTTTTTTATTGTTCGCACTACAAAAAATCATATCTACTATCCATACTGCACTTTTATCACCATCTCTTCACCGAACTAGTGCACCTATACAGTTTGCCATTGTATTGGGTGTGTTGGGGACACAAGAGATCTCTTGTATTTGATTGTAGGGTTGCTCGAGAGAGACTATCTTCATCCTACACCTCCCACGGATTGATAAACCTTAGGTCATCCACTTGAGGAAAAATTGCTACTGTCCTACAAAACTCTGCGCTTGGAGGCCCAACACGAGTCTACAAGAATAAAGTTGCGTAGTAGACATCAAGCACCTCGTAAAGGCAAGGCATTCATTCATGAAGGAATTTGTCCCCTTGATGAACAATTCTGTCAGCCAGCCTCATAGTCAACTGGTGATGAAACTATGAGTCAAGACACTACATCAAAGGCCTCAGGGAAAATTTCTCAGTGTGAAACACCTCGGGGCATGACAGACCGAGAACTCCTCATCACCCTGCATCAGAAGGTTGACATAAATCATGACCGGGTTAAGTGTCAACTTGCAGCTATACTTGCCAACATGACTATGATGCGAAACTCAGTGCACAAAAATCACTATTATCCCATGAGATTTTTAACCTAAGTTAGGGTATATTATCCCATCTGAAAACGCCTCAAGAACTTGAAGAGATGGAATTCCAGCAAGACTTCGATTGGTCGTATCCACCCAAGAAGAAGTTCAACCATTCAAGTTCCTCAGCTCATCCCAAGCTCAATGTCTCCTTCACGCTCTACTGATGACAATGAAGAGGTTGAAGACACTGTCGCAGGCCCTTCTGCTTCACGCGACCTTGACACAAACGCTGGTGCTCCTCCAAATTATTGAAGATGGTATTCTTCGGGGGCGTTAGTTCTCAGTTTCGTCTCCTTTTGGTCATTTGTTGACAAAGGGGGAGAAATTTAAGTTAGTATTCAAGCTGGTCTTACATATTGGGTTGTTTCTTTGCTAAGTTGCAACTCTTGGTCGTCATTCGATTTGCTCTTTTTGATGAGTTGTAACTTAATAACTATTGGTGGTTTGACTCTTTTTCTACACTCTATCTGCAGGCTCTGATATGCCCTCATCTTCAATGATATATGCTCATGCATGTTGTATTTCGTTAGACACCAATTTTCATCATGCATTCAATTTCTTCAAATATCTTATGATCATGCATGATTGGATTCCAAGATATAGGGGGAGAACTCCACAATTCCAACCTACCATGTGCATCTGCAATCCAAAGCAAATTCATCATATGCACATCTTCAAGGGGCTTCCTTAATATCTTGTAACCAATTTCTTCATACTCTGTACTTACACTTCCATTATTTACTTCTGTTGAAAATTTAACCAATTTGTCACCAATCACCCAAAATGGGGAGATTCTAAGTGCATCAAGTGCCCCCTTTGTGGTTTTGGAGTATTGAAGACAAATAAGTTAAGGGACTAATGTGTTTGCGAGTGTACACAAGAGTAATAGTCCCTAAAGATTTTGTTTAACCCATGGAAGACGACCCCTAAAAATGAATTTCTTCAAGTGAAGAAATTGGAAGGGCCTCTGAAGAAATTGATGTGGAAGACTTTGAAGATTGAATACTTTGTTTTCATAGTTTATTTCTTCTTATCTGAGTCATAGGAAAAACCGTACTGTTAAAGGGGGTCTAAGTGAAACATATTTCACATTTCCAAAGTGATGCTCAAACCTATACATACCCAAGTCGCTTTGAGTGAAGCCTTTGGAAACCTCCGAAACAGCTGACGAATTTGTTCAGGCCGAGTAGTTAGGATTTCGCCAGTGCGATCCGCCTATTGTGAGGAAATTGAGAGCCCCGACGAATTTGAGGGTTCAATTTTCCGACCATTGTTGCACCGCGTGCCAACTATCGAGTGGATACTTATCCTGATAACGGCCATGTCTGAAGGGGCATTAATGACATTTCATGTTGGGTTGCCCCCTCGCTATAAATAGCCGCCCTCTACAACCACTTGTTGGTTGGCTGCTCTAGAGAGAACTTGATACTTGTCATTTGAGAGTAACTCTTCCTGTGACAACTTTGTCAAAAACCCACATGAGTAAAAACCCAACCAGAGCTAAAGTGATTGAGCATCACTAAAGATATTGATCTGTGTGACCCGATGCTTGTTACCTTTCAAGACTGTCATTCTTCCAGACGGTTAGGCGTCATGGTTTGAGCACCTAAGAGTAATTGTGTCGTGTCGGTGAACAAGTGTGTGAAGGTTTTGGAAGTCTACCTTGAAGACTTACCACGAGTGATTGGGCGAGGTCTGAGTGACCTTGGCTCGAGAGGAATACAGTATGGACTAAGTGTCCTTTGAGTACATCTTAGCCGCGTCAACCGGACGTATAGTTGATAGATCAACTGGAGCTAGTCTACCAAATTGTTGTGTCTTCACTGAGCCTACCTGGTTTCAAATTCCTCACCCTTTACCTTACGATTATTTCACTGCTGAAGAATTTGTGATCTACCTTACAAAGAATTTGAACTGAAGACTTTCATCTCGCTATTTTTCATTTCTTCAGTTCATCTTCCTCATGCTCGAATGCTTGTTTGATTACATGTTCTTCACCTGTATGTATCTTGTATGCATATTATCTGTTTCTGTGATGACTTAGTTTCCCTTGCATCTCTATTCTTCATCGTGATTTTTGTCGAAGTCATTAGAGTTTGATGAATTTCTAAAATATCCCACCCACCCCCCTCTAGGAGTAAACCTGCGCTTTCAGTGTTAAAATAGACCATGCGACTAGATTACTGACTCTAGTGCAAGTGGGAGACTATTGGAAATATGCCCTAGAGGCAATAATATTGTATCATTATATTTCTATTTTCATAATAAAGACTTTATATTTCATGCTATAATTGCTATGATCCCGAAATATGTGATTCAGTGGAAAACTCATATGCACATGTGAATGATAAACAGTAAAGAGTAACTTCCTAGTCTTGCCTCTAAGACTAGCTCAAGTGTTGTTGGTGATCATGCTTTCCAGATCTTAGGATATCGTTAAGTGTAATGATAGTCCTAAAAAACATTGAGAGTATGATGTTAGAAGAACATTCATATTGAATCGACCCAAACTTGTTTGTTATACTTTGAGATAATATTGTTTGAATTAAATTGTTATAACACAGAGTGTTAACATGTGTTTTTGTTCCTTAGACCATGATAGTATCATAGTCACTTCTTACCGTACGATGAGCTTGGGGTTGCTCAAACGTAATCTGTAACACGGTGATCATAATGACAACTTACAGGTTCATCAGAAAGTTTGGCAAGGGACTAGATAGCTTGAGAGTGGGATTTGCTCCTCTGACAATGGAGACATATTCTTAGGGCCCTCTCAGTGTGATGACATCCATCATCGTTTGGCCAGACAAATGTGACTATGTCATGGGGATGCCAAAACATATCAACAAGAAAGAAGAATAAAACCGGTAACAAGGATAACGGTATAGCGAGCATCCGGTGACTCAAGAGGATACTGATGCATCTCGAGTTTTGTAAAGTATCATGAAGCAAAGTGAACATCACATGATAACCAAAGTTTCACTCGAATGTCATTCGTGTAATCATTGGGATATGGATATGCACGGTTCTGCTAATGGTCATTGAACGAAGGAGTTTTCATTCATGTCTATGTTTTACCGAACCTACAGGCTCATAAGCTTAAGGTAATCATGATCTTTTGAGTGTTAGTAGGATGAGAGTATTAGGGGTTTATTTGTGGAATTGTTTCATTAATATTCGAAATAGTTTTAAGAGGAACCGGAAGCGTTTCAGAGTCACCGAAATGGTCGGAGTTTATCTGGCAGTACTGAGTATTGCCAATAAATAATATATATGGGTGGAAACTATTTCCGGTGGTGTTAGATTAATAATAAAAGGCCCTAGTAATTGCTAGGAGGCTTTTATATTTAATTTAATATCAACGGGCCTTAAAAGGCCAAGTGGTGGAAGGAGTATTGGGCCACAAGGGCCCATGTAGGGGTGGCGCCCCTTTACAACTATGGGGAGGCCGAATTGGACAAGGGGGAGGAATCTTCTCCCCCTAGGGCCGGCGCAAGGGGAGGGGATTCCTTCCCCTTGTGTGGCGCCTCGTCCTCCCCTATGTACCTATATATTAGAGGCTTTTGCACTATTTAAACACACAAGTTTTGGACCTCCTCTAGTTCTCTATTTCTAGTTCTAGTTGGTCCTAGTTGATCAATTAAAGCATGACCTAGATCCTCTAATCCTCATAATTAGAAGCCCAATGTGGTTCTAATCTCCTCCCTCTAATTCTCTAGTGACAATTAACTATGGACAGTGAAGCGCCACCGGATCGTGAAGATCGTACGTTTGCAACCATGTAGAGAGGTCGTGCTTTCGATGTTCCATTCGAGGGATCATTCATGCGCAGTTTGTGGGATCGTTCATCTAGGGTTCGAGGAACTCCAAGTAAGATCTAGACTGACTCATCTACTTCTGCTGCTACTCGAAGTCGGTAATGATCGTGATCCAAACTGTTTATACATCTTCATATTTTTCCTGGGTGATCGTACAGCAAATTTTTTGTTTTCTACTACGTTTCCCAACAAAGTGATCTCAATAGATTATCCCATTGTCACCACGCACATCCACAAGGAACAACTGTGATCTGAATCCAAGGTATTCAATCCAACATACAAAACTTTAAAGAGCAAGACTCAATTTATCACAACAAAGGCAGAGAGGGAAGAACGCCATATGATCCAACTGTATTAACAAAGCTCATGGCACATCAAGACCGTGCCCTATCAATATCACAAGAGTGAGTGAGTGAGAGAGAGAGAGAGATCAAACATATAGCTACTAGTACATACCCTCAGCCCCGAGGGTGAAGTACTCCCTCCTCGTTATGGAGATATGAACATGGCCTCCAGTGATGACTTCCCCCTCCGGCAGGATGCCAGAATAGAGCTCGGATGGAGATGGCTTCAGAACAGAGGCTTGCGGCGGCGGAAAAATTCATCTAGGTTAACTTTTGGAGGTTTCTGAATATATAGGATTTTCCAGTGCTGGAATCACGTCAGGAGGGTCATAAGGGGCCCACAAGGCACTTGGGCGCACCCAGGGGTAGTCGCGCCCCAACCTTGTGGAGCCCCTGTGGGTATTCTGGCCGAAGCTTCTTGGGTCTCTTTCCTTTCATGAAAAATTGTCGAAAGGTTTCGTCGTGTTTGGACTTCATTTGGTATGGATTTTTTAGAAAATAAAAAACAAGCAGAAAACAGCAACTGGCACTGGGCACTAGGTTAATATGTTAGTGCATAAAAATGATATAAAAGTGCGCCAAAACCATATAAAATTATTGTAAACATGGCATGAATACTTCATAAATTAGAAATACGTTGGAGACGTGTCACCTAGTTGTCTCTGTGATGAGATGGAGGTAAAGAGAATACACTATCAATATTATGTCACTTTGCTTAATGCAATGCTACTTTTTACTTAATACTTTAATATACATGTTGGATAATAGTTTTGGGGTGGAGTATTAGTTATAGATGCAGCTGGATAAAGGTCTATGGATACAAGGAAATAATGCCTATAAACAGCCATCATATATATAATCATAATCATAAAAACTTGAATTAATCGATGCACGATGGTAATTTGTTCACAACACCTATGATATGTTCATTTGTTCATTTGAGAGACGACTCTTGTGAAACTATAGATCCCAGTCCATTTATTTCTCATATTTAAAACCTCGATCAAACTCTTTAACTACTCTTTACAATCTAAACCCTTTTCTACTTGCTTACAATCATCAATTCCTACCGCGCGATATGCTTATCCTTGTAACTAGAAAGCTAGTGAGGTTGACACCCTCACTAGACAAGTTGGGGACCAAGAAAAAGTGATATTGAACATTATGTTTTAAGCACCCCCACGGATTGATAACCTTGGTTATTCGCAGAGGAAATTTGTTGCTTACGACAAACCCTTACTCTCAGGGGCCCAACAATTCCCTATAAGGATAACTGAAGCACCTGCTTGTCCCCAAACTTGTGAAATCAACTATAAACAAACTATCACTTACAAAACTAGTCCTAAGGCCATGGGATTGCTCCATGCTAGCCGAACTACCCCTGCCCCAATTATTGTTTGCAGCTGCGACACCAAGGGCAACAACACCTTCCTAGTCACTAAGACCTTCATTAGAGCCCCGTGGTCCTCTTTATCATTAGACATCGCCATATTCAAGTCCTCATCAGCCATAAGATTCATGTGCGTCTTATTCAGCACAACACCTTCCACTTGTTTTTGTTGTCTGAGATCCGATGAGCTCTCACCGTCGACTCTAACCTCCAGACCTTTGAGCTGCGCAACAATGTCACACAAAGGGTCTCAGTTCACCACCCCAGTCCACACACAAGAACTTGACCAAGAACCAGTAGATCTGCAAAGGGTACAAATGGTCGCCACTGAATCGAGACCCTCATCGGGGTAAATGAAACTAATCAAAGCAGCGCCATTGGCAAATAGAGAAAAGGAATAACACATGAGCAGAGTGAACCATTGTAGAATACAACACCACATGGGTACACCAAACTCTCTTTTATGAATACCACAACTACTACATGGAAGCAACTGGAAATGTTAGAGAGAAGTTGAGCAGAAGTTGTCGGGGTTACGATCCTGACAATGAGTACTAGGGGTACAAATAAGGGTCAGAACCTAGCTATGGTGTGAGTGTAACACTTGGGGTTTATTGAGTTCAGGCCCCTCTCGGCGGAGGTAAAAGCCCTACGTCTCATGCCCTGGGGCTTGCTTTGATTTTGATGGGTATGGTTATAAGGATTGCTCGTGCCTGGCTATGGAGGAGGGGTGCAGCTTATAAAGAGTGCGCTGCAGCCCTATGCCTTCCATGTCGCTAAGGCATTAAATGATTGAATGCTTCAGTTACAGGTGTGATGAGCCTCTACTACGACAGTTACTGGTAATGGTAGCCTTGACTCTTGTTAAAGGATGACTTAGGATTCTTCGACCGTTTTAGCTCTCACGACGCCCTCCCTGTCTTCTTAGTCCGAGTGGTGGTCCATCGGCCGAGTGGCCTATGGTCATCTGAGTGTCGTCGAGCAGTCAAAGTGGACTTCCTGATGCAAGCATCCAAATGTTGGCATGGTCCAGGGACCTATGTGGGTCCCAAATGATGGGTCAATGACCCTACCTGTAATAGGTGATGTAACGCCCCGGATCCGATGCGCCAGGTGTCCGCCAGTTATTCGCCGTAGTTGCCATGTCATTTGCTTGCGTGTTGCACTTTGCCATGTCATCATATGCATTTCATATCATGTCATCATGTGCATCGCATTGGCATACATGTTCGTCTCATGCATCCGAGCCTTTTCCCCGTTGTCCGTTTTGCAATCCGGCACTCCTATGTCCTCCGGCGCCCCCTTTTACCTCTTCTCATGTGCGGGTGTTAAACTTTCTCGGAATGGCCCGAGGTTTGCCAAGCGGCCTTGGTATAGCACCGGTAGACCGCCTGTCAAGTTTCGTGCCAGTTGGAGGTCGTTTGATACTCCAACGGTTAACCGGGTAACCGTAAAGGCCTCTTTGAGTTGCAGCCCAACACCCCTTCCAAAGTGGCCCAAAACCCGTCTAACTCCCCTCCATGCTCTCGGTCGTTCGATCACAATCGCGTGGCTGAAAACCGCTCCTCATTTGGACTCTCCTAGCTCCCTCTACCTATAAATATAGCCCCTCCCCCGAAATTCACGGATGATCCCCCCGAAACCCTAGATTTTTCCTCCACTTGCCGGACATGTCCGGACCGGACGGACACGCCCGGCCGCCGTCCCCGGCGAATCGCCCGGCCGCCACGTCGCCCCACGCCGCCTCCTCCACCGCTGCCCGCCCTGCCGGATCGAGCCAGCGGGGCCCATCCGCCGCCGCCGCCGCCGCTGGAGCCCGCGCCCGTCGCCGGCGAAGCTCCCGCCGCGCCCGGCCTCGGCCGCCATCGTTCATTGCTTTCGCCGCGCCGGCCTCGGCCGCCGCCGTTCGCCGCTTCGCCCGCCGCCGCATCCGCTGAGCCTCGCGCCTCAGCCCAGCGCCGCCGCTGGGCGCCAGCGCCGCCGCCTCCGCCTACGCCGGCGGCGCTCCCCTGTTGCCATGGCGCATGGCGCATGCCGCCGCCGCCATTGCAGCAACGCCGCCGCCCTGGAGGCAGCTCTCGCCCGCGCCGCCCTCGTCGCCAGCGCCGCCTCCCAGTCTTCCCGGCCGGACCGGCGGATCCGCCTCCCTCGGCTTCCTCTCCCTCAACTCTGGCGAGAACACCGCGAACCTCGAAGTCCGTGCGAAGAACCCTAGATCTGGAATTTGAGGTTGACCCGTTTTCCCACTAAGTTCCCCGATTTTCTATCATAATCATGCCATGTTCATGCCATCACATCTCTGCATCCGTAGCTCCATTTCGATGCGTATAATATGTCAAATTGTTCGCCTCGGCAGTAGATCATTTCATTCCATTGCGTCATTTTCATTTGAGCTCATCTTGATGCCCAAAATTTGTTGGAAGAGAGCATGTTGATGTTAATCATTTGGCTGTTATAACTTGCTGTTTTATCATTTTTGCCATGATTGATGTGTGCATCCTATGAGGTTGAGCTCTACATGTATGTTGATCTATGCCATGCCATCTTTCCAGGGGTGTATGCCATGTATTTTTGTGAGTTGTGTGTTGAGTGTATCAAGCTTGTTAAGTAGGGTAGTTGATGTTGCTGTTTTCTTGACAGATTCTGTAATTTTGTGATGCCATGTTAACATTCTTCTACTAATCATTCTATGCATAATCTGGAGATGCTCTATAAACATGTTTATATCTACATGTCATGCTCTATCCATTCATGCCCTTGGTTGCAATTATAGCCTGCTGGAACATGTTCATTTCTTGCTCCAAAGTTGCTTGAAAATATTGCTGTCAGCCTGTTAACATTAAGTTCACTTGTTCCCATGTGTTTTCCTAGTGATCCATGCACCCTATGACCTTGCTCTTGCCATGCTTAGCTTCACAAACATGCCTTCTTACTGTTGGTTGCCTTGCCATGCCATGTATTGCTCTGTGGTGAGTGGTTCAAGCTCACGAACATGCCTACTTATTGTTGTTCCTGCCATGTTTGAATCTGTAATATAACTTGCCATGTTTACATGGGTGCCATCATATTTTCCGTGCCTTTTTGGCTCATGGTCAGTAAGGGACTTTTGATCTATGCTTTTAGTAGATTCATGCCATGCCTTTGTTTGCCATGATATGTTCTGTAACATGTTGTTTGATAGCTCTAAACATTGCAACCTCATGTTATTTACGCTAAAGTCTGAAAAGTTGTTATTATTTGCAATATCTCCATGTGTTTTTGAGCATGTTCTAGTTGTTTCGGAGATAGCTCGGTGTTCATGTTTTGTTATGCTTTACGTGTACTTCATGCCCATGCCTTTTGTTCTTATGTTGGGTTCTTTGTAGCATGTTGTTTTGATGCTTGCAAGATGACCGCTACTACGGATCTCACTACTATCATTGCTATGCTAGTTGCTTCGCTCTATCGCTATTTGCGTTACCTATCTTTTGCTCTTCAAGCCTCCCAAATTGCCATGAACCTCTAACCTTTGACACCATTCCTAGCAAACCATTGATTGGCTATGTTACCGCTTTGCTCAGCCCTCTTATAGCGTTGCTAGCTGCGGTGAAGTTGAAGATTGCTCCATGGTGGGCGGGGTTTTGTTGGGATATCACAATATCTCTTATATTATTAATGCATCTATATATTTGGTAAAGGGTGGAAGGCTCGGCCTTATGCCTGGTGTTTTGTTCCCTCTTGCCGCCCTAGTTTCCGTCATACGGTGTTATGTTCCCGGATTTTGCGTTCCTTACGCGGTCGGGTGATTTATGGGACCCCCGACGGTTCGCTTTGAATAAAACTTGTCCAAAGAAGGCCCAACCTTGGTTTTACCATTTGCCTCACCTAGCCCCTTTTTCCTTGGGTTTAGGAGCCCAAGGGTCATCTTTATTTACCCCCCGGCCGGTGCTCGTTGTGAGTGTTGGTCCAAACCGTCACCACGGTGGTCACGAGGCAACTCTGGGCTGGCCTACGGAAGTTTGGACAATCCGGTGTGCCTTGAGAATGAGATATGTGCAGCTCCTATCGGATTTGTTGGCACATTCGGCGGCTTTGCTGGTCTTGTTTTACCATTGTCGAAATGTCTTGATGTACTGGGATACCGAGTCGATCGGAGTGTCTCGGGTGAAGGTCTATTCCTTCGTTGATCGCGAGAGCTTGTCATGGGCTAAGTTGGGACACCCCTGCAGGGTTATAAACTTTCGAGAGCCGTGCCCGCGGTTATGTGGCAGATGGGAATTTGTTAATGTCCGGTTGTAGATAACTTGACACCAGATCCAAATTAAAACGCATCAACCGTGTGTGTAGCCGTGATGGTCTCTTCTCGGCGGAGTCCGGGAAGTGAACACGGTTTCTGTGTTATGACTAACGTAAGTAGGAGTTCAGGATCACCTCTTGATCATTGCTAGTTTCACGACCGTTCCGCTTGCTCTCTTCTCGCTCTTCTTTGCGTTGGTTAGCCACCATACTTGCTTAGTCGCTGCTGCAACCTCACCACTTTACCCCTTCCTTTCCCTTTAAGCTTTGCTAGTCTTGATACCCATGGTAATGGGATTCTTTGAGTCCTCGTGGCTCACGGATACTTCAAAACCAGTTTGCGGTGCCTATGTTATCGAACGGTGCGCAACCAAGCTCAAGGAGGAGCTCGATGAAGATCTTGCCCTTTGTGTTGTTCCGTTCTAGTTGATCGATAGTGGAGCCCGGTTGGGGTCGATCGGGGACCTTTGTCGCATTTGGGGTTCTTCTTTTATTTTGGTTCCGTAGTCGGACCTTGATTGTATCTGGATGATGTAATGCTTTATTCATGTAATTGTGTGAAGTGGCGATTGTAAGCCAACTATGTATCTTTTTCCCTTATGTATTACATGGGTTGTGTGAAGATTACCTCACTTGCGACATTGCTTTCAATGCGGTTATGCCTCTAAGTCGTGCTTCGACACGTGGGAGATATAGCCGCATCGAGGGTGTTACAAGTTGGTAATCAGAGCCTTCCCCGACCTTAGGAGCCCCACTGCTTGATCGTTTTTAGCGGCCGAGTTGTGTCTAGAAATTTTTTTTGAGTCATTTAGGATTATATATATCGGAGAGTTAGGAATTCTTTTTACTCATCAGTCCCTCCGTCGCTCTGGTGAGGTCTCCTGACATAGAAGTTTTGACTTTCCTCTCCTCAAATTTCACTAAAAAAAATTTAGGATCACGCGGGTATCTTGGAATCGTTCCGATGGTTTTATGATGAGAACATTGTCTTGGTGCCTCTGTCGGGGTTTAGTGGAAGTGTCGGGGAGTTGAGCTCGAGGTGTTGTCGTCATAATTTTATCGTTGCAGATTCTGGAATACCGAGTTTAGTACGCCGACATCGAAAATCTCTTTTATGCAGTTGTTGGTGAGATAACCCGATAACCCGATCTTGAGGTGAGTACGGGAGTATTGCCATGACTCGCATAACGGATGCTTTTCGAAGGTTGAGGTAGACGATTTCCGAAGGTTTCGGGTTATGTGTTGACGGATGGATACTGTTGGATGTAGGGATTGTTAGTTTGGGTGAGATATATTGCTTCCTGTATCCCCAACACTGATTGCATAACTTAGGAAAGTTTCGGGAGTTTTATAGGTGGGAATTCAAGTAGCTCCTAGAATATCTCTTCGACAGATGCATGATGTGGGATTGGGTAAATCTCTATCATATGTATTTGTTCCGGCTTATTCTACAAGCCAGTCCTTTGTTCTTGTTTTATTTGTGGTATTCGAGTTGCTTCCAAGTCAAATGTTGAATCCATACCTTTTTCCTAAACGGTGTTCTCATATTGCTATGTGAATACTAATCACTTTTGATCATCGAGAGTGTCATGACAATTCTTCTCTAACCGGCGGGTTTCTCTCCAGGCTAATACTATCATTCTCCCCATCCGCAAGATCATTTCTAAGTTTTCTCAACGGTGTTTGTTTCATCCGTCCCAAGTTGCCTTTGTTTTCCCGCCCTCCCACCCGTTTTCTTCAAGGACACAGATTTCTTAATCAAGTATCCATTTATTCATGTGAAGTCTCTTCATTCTTTTCAATCAATGTTCTTATCCGGTGATTTCCCATGAAGATGCTCAACAGTTTCAAGTTCATCATCCTTCATTGTTGTTTCTTCTCCGGTGGATCCCATTCAAGCTTTCGATATTCATCATATTCCTTTCCTCGTTTCTAATGCTTTCTCATACCGATGCACCTCTTAATCATATCGAGTAAATTCAATTCCTTATTCCGGAGGTTCATCAAAAATTCTTGGTTTCAATTGCTCATCCTTCTTTTTCGGAGTTCCAAGTTCTCTCGGTTATATAATCACGAACCTAATTCTAAATCATTGCAAGGCTTCACCTTGTGTTTTAAACTTCTCCTTCTTTCCACCATCCTTTTAATACCGGAGTTTCTTCATGGTGGTTTCTCAAGGATTCTTTTCATTCTTTAGTTGTTCTTCAAGATTTCTCTCGTAGTTATGGTCCGCCAAGCTATACTCTAAAAATAAACATGATGCTCAACACATGTTTTGTTTTGAGGCGTTCAAGTATTCTTTGTCTTGCATTCCGAAGTGCAATTCTCTCTACCTTATCTTTTGAGGTGGTGTTATGTCACTCTTGACAATTTCCTTCATGTTTCATGATTCATATGTTGTCAAGAATGAGGTATTTTAAATCCATCAATCCCTTTGTTGGAGTTATCTTGGGTTATATTTCACCTAAAGCTTTCCCTTAGGATTGTTGCTATTTATGGTGCTTATAAATGACCCAAGTTCTTCTTTATCCTCCCGGTGATATAGCTTCTCGTCTCCTTGTTCGTATCAATGAAATTCTTTTCCCGTGCTTGGCAGGTTGTCACCTCATAATTTGGGATGCATTCCTTAAGACCATATCAAGCTTATTCTTTTTGTTGTTGGTTTTTTCCAACAACTCCGTTCTAATCTTCTTGAAAGGGTGCTTTCCAAGCTCATTCGTGGCAGAAGTTGGCATTTCCTTCTTCGTTCTCTTATTCCGATGATCTATCTTCTATTCATCCGTCCCGGGGGCATTGTGAAGTTGCTCCCTTCGTCCAATAGTCTCGTTTTGCCAAGATCATGTTCCTTTTTCCTTGGTTATCCAGTTAACCGGAGTGTTGTGTCTATCGTTCCTCTTTTAACCGGAGTCTCATCCAAGTGCGTTCATTTTGACAAGTTCAAATTCTATTCCTCCATTTCCAACCGGAGTGTTGTATCATCTCCTCAATATCATCTCATCCTATCTAGTTTTCCTTCTTCTTTCAGTCGAAGTGCTGCCCAAATTATATCAATCTTATTCCTTCTCTATCTAGTTTAACCGGAGTGGTTTCAATATCTATCTTATCACTAAACCTCTTGGTTCTCATCATATTCCTTGTTCCTCTTGGCCAACGAATTGTTTGCAATCTTGGTCATCTCTGTTATTTTGTTTCTTTCAATTTGTTCAACCTCTCAAGGTACTTTGGTTTCAATATTTTGTCGAAGAAGCAACTTAGTTTTACCTCTCCACTTCCTCTTCCTTTTCCCTCCGGTGCCATCCTAGATCTCGGGACGAGATCCTCTCGTAGTGGTGGAGTGTTGCAACACCCCGGATCTGATGCGCCAGGTGTCCGCCAGTTATTCGCCGTAGTTGCCATGTCATTTGCTTGCGTGTTGCACTTTGCCATGTCATCATATGCATTTCATATCATGTCATCATGTGCATCGCATTGGCATACATGTTCGTCTCATGCATCCGAGCCTTTTCCCGTTGTCCGTTTTGCAATCCGGCACTCCTATGTCCTCCGCGCCCCTTTTACCTCTTCTCATGTGCGGGTGTTAAACTTTCTCGGAATGGTTCGAGGTTTGCCAGCGGCCTTGGTATAGCACCGTGAACCGCTGTCAAGTTTCGTGCCAGTTGGAGGTCGTTTGATACTCAACGGTTAACAAGGGTAACCGTAAAGGCCTCTTTGAGTTGCAGCCCAACACCCTTCCAAAGTGGCCCAAAACCCATCTAACTCCCTCCATGCTCTCGATCGTTCGATCACGATCGCGTGGCCGAAAACCGCTCCTCATTTGGACTCTCCTAGCTCCCTCTACCTATAAATATAGCCCCTCCCCCGAAATTCGCGGATGATCCCCCCGAAACCCTAGATTTTTCCCTCGCGCCGCCGGACATGTCCGGACGGACCGGACACGTCCAGCCGCCGTCCCCCGGCGAATCGCCAGCCGCCACGTCGCCCCGCGCCGCCCTCCACCGCCGCCCGCTGCGGAAACCCGCGCCGGCCTCGGCCGCCGCCGTTCGCCGCTTCGCCCGCCGCCGCATCCGCAGGCCTCCCGCGCCTCGGCCCCAGCCGCCGCCCGGAGCGCCGCGCCGCCGCCTCCGCCTCCCGCGGTGCTCCCGCTGTAGCCGCCGGCCATGGCCGCCGCCCCGCCGCCGCTGGCAGCAACGCCGCCGCCTCTTGCCGGGAGCAGCTCGCCCGCGCCGCCCTCGTCGCCACGCAGCCTCCCCGGCCTTCCCCGGCCCCGGACCCGGCCGGATCCGCCTCCCTCCGGCTTCCTCTCCCTCAACTCCGGCGAGAACACCGGCGAACCTCGAAGTCCGTGCCGAAGAACCCTAGATCTGGAATTTGAGGTTGACCCCGTTTTCCCACTAAGTTCCCCAGTTTTCTATCATAATCATGCCATGTTCATGCCATCACATCTCTGCATCCGTAGCTCCGTTTCGTGCGTATAATATGTCAAATTGTTCGTCTTGACGAGTAGATCATTTCATTCCATTGCATCATTTTCATTTGATCTCATCTTGATGCCCAAAATGTTGTTGGAAGAGTGCATGTTGATGTTAATCTGCTGAAACTGTTATAACTTGCTGTTTCATCATTTTTGCCATGATTGATGTGTGCATCCTATGAGGTTGAGCTCTACATGTATGTTGATCTATGCCATGCCATCTTTCCAGGGGTGTATGCCATGTATTTTTGTGAGTTGTGTGCTGAGTGTATCAAGCTTGTTAAGTAGGGTAGTTGATGTTGCTGTTTTCTTGACAGATTCTGTAATTTTGTGATGCCATGTTAACATGCTTCTACTAATCATTCTATGCATAATCTGGAGATGCTCTATAAACATGTTTATATCTACATGTCATGCTCTATCCATTCATGCCCTTGGTTGCAATTATAGCCTGCTGGAACATGTTCATTTCTTGCTCCAAAGTTGCTTGAAAATGTTGCTGTCAGCCTGTTAACATTAAGTTCACTTGTTCCCATGTGTTTTCCTAGTGATCCATGCACCCTATGACCTTGCTCTTGCCATGCTTAGCTTCACAAACATGCCTTCTTACTGTTGGTTGCCTTGCCATGCCATGTATTGCTCTGTGGTGAGTGGTTCAAGCTCACGAACATGCCTACTTATTGTTGTTCCTGCCATGTTTGAATCTGTAATATAACTTGCCATGTTTACATGGGTGCCATCATATTTTCCGTGCCTTTTTGGCTCATGGTCAGTAAGGGACTTTTGATCTATGCTTTTAGTAGATTCATGCCATGCCTTTGTTTGCCATGATATGTTCCTGTAACATGTTGTTTGATAGCTCTAAACATTGCAACCTCATGTTATTTCTGCTAAAGTCTGAAGCTGTTATTATTTGCAATATCTCCATGTGTTTTTGAGCATGTTCTAGTTGTTTCTGGAGATAGCTCAGTGTTCATGTTTTGTTATGCTTTACGTGTACTTCATGCCCATGCCTTTTGTTCTTATGTTGGGTTGCTGTAGCATGTTGTTTTGATGCTTGCAAGATGACCGCTACCCTGGATCTCACTACTATCATTGCTATGCTAGTTGCTTCGCTCTATCGCTATGCTGCGTTACCTATCTTTTGCTCTTCAAGCCTCCCAAATTGCCATGAACCTCTAACCTTTGACACCATTCCTAGCAAACCATTGGTTGGCTATGTTACCGCTTTGCTCAGCCCCTCTTATAGCGTTGCTAGCTGCAGGTGAAGTTGAAGATTGCTCCATGGTGGACAGGGTTTTGTTGGGATATCACAATATCTCTTATATTATTAATGCATCTATATATTTGGTAAAGGGTGGAAGGCTCGGCCTTATGCCTGGTGTTTTGTTCCACTCTTGCCGCCCTAGTTTCCGTCATACCGGTGTTATGTTCCCGGATTTTGCGTTCCTTACGCGGTCGGGTGATTTATGGGACCCTCTGACAGTTCGCTTTGAATAAAACTTGTCCAGCAAGGCCCAACCTTGGTTTTACCATTTGCCTCACCTAGCCCCTTTTTCCCTTGGGTTTCCGGAGCCCAAGGGTCATCTTTATTACCCCCGGCCAGTGCTCGTTGTGAGTGTTGGTCCAAACCGTCAGCCGCCGGTGGTCACCAGGGGCAACTCTGGGCTGGCCTACGGAAGTTTGGACAATCCGGTGTGCCACGAGAATGAGATATGTGCAGCTCCTATCAGATTTGTCGGCACATTCGGGCGGCTTTGCTGGTCTTGTTTTACCATTGTCGAAATGTCTTGATGTCTGGGATACCGAGTCGATCGGAGTGTCTCGGGTGAAGGTCTATTCCTTCGTTGATCGCGAGAGCTTGTCATGGGCTAAGTTGGGACACCCTGCAGGTCATAAACTTTCGAGAGCCGTGCCGCGGTTATGTGGCGAGATGGGAATTTGTTAATGTCCGGTTGTAGATAACTTGACACCAAATCCAAATTAAAACGCATCAACCGTGTGTGTAGCCGTGATGGTCTCTTCTCGTGGAGTCCGGAAGTGAACACGGTTTACGTGTTATGACTAACGTAAGTAGGAGTTCGGGATCACCTCTTGATCATTGCTAGTTTCACGACCGTTCCGCTTGCTCTCTTCTCGCTCTTATTTGCGTTGGTTAGCCACCATACTTGCTTAGTCGCTTGCAACCTCACCACTTTACCCCTTCCTTTCCCTTTAAGCTTTGCTAGTCTTGATACCTATGGTAATGGGATTCTTTGAGTCCTCGTGGCTCACGGATACTTCAAAACCAGTTTGCGGTGCCTATGTTCTTGAGCAGGTGGCGCAACCAAGCTCAAGGAGGAGCTCGATGAAGATCTTGCCCTTTGTGTTGTTCCGTTCTAGTTGATCGATAGTGGAGCCCGGTTTGGGGTCGATCGGGGACCTTTATGCATTTGGGGTTCTTCTTTTATTTTTGTTCCGTAGTCGGACCTTGATTGTATCTGGATGATGTAATGCTTTATTCATGTAATTGTGTGAAGTGGTGATTGTAAGCCAACTATGTATCTTTTTCCCTTATGTATTACATGGGTTGTGTGAAGATTACCTCACTTGCGACATTGCTTTCAATGCGGTTATGCCTATAAGTCGTGCTTCGACACGTGGGAGATATAGCCGCATCAAGGGCGTTACAGGTGACCTCATCATTAGCCCCTGAATCGGTTGGGAGTTTGTAGGACAAACAAGTTGATCCTTCGGTTGGGTCCGAGTGCCGCGGGAGCATTCGAAATATGTTTTCGAGTTGTGGCTTGTTGTTCCTTAGAAGGAAACATGATGATTTCTAGACTACAAGTTTACTCGGATGACTGGGTGTTGTTGATCATCAAGAAAAACCCGGTAGCATTTGTTTTATCTCTCAGAGGAGATAAACTTGGGGCCCAAGTGAGGGCATGCCATTGCGACTCCACTGGCAACGCCGACGCGTGGTCTGATTCTACGGAGAGATGCCACTCCTTATCCCAAGGGAATGACAGTGTGGGCCTTCTACGAGTCCAAGTTTACGAGTCATGCACCTTGGAGCCTACTGATAGGGCCTAGTGAACCTGCGGAGGGGCATCAAGCTCGTCACATAACGATCCTGAAGAAGACTTCAGTCGGGTGTTTTAACATGGCCGAGTGCACGGATCCCCGTGGAGGGTGGTCAGTCAGACTGACATGCGTCCTTTAGGAAAGGAATTGTGGGCAATCAATCAGATTGATTCACCCCGGAATCAGGGGATTTTAATTTGCGCATGCGTGTGCAGAAGCGGTAACATCATGCATTATTGGGGAAAGTGGGGGCGTGGCTCCTCAACTTTTGCACACGACACCCGCCACATGTCGCACTTGCTCTGCGTGAAGCCCTGTCGCGTGGGCCGTTGATCCAGAGATTTGTGACGTGAGATCCGGCGTGCGATTCGTACCATGATATAAAAGATTTGGAGGTAGAGGTCGGGACCCCACATCCCCTTTCTCCTGCTCTGGCTCCTCCGCTTCTCTTCTCCACCCGAACATGCAGCAATGCGAGGGACTCCACAACCAAGGCGGAAAAGGCGAAGAAGGCGGCGATGGTTTCCTCTTCCAGCTCTGGAGTGGCGGGGGATTGGATCCCGTCGTGCGTCACGGCTCGACGGCTGGAGGAACTTGCAGAGGAGGGCCTCATCCCGTGCGATGGGTTGCGTTGCCTGGGTGCGGGGGAGATCGAGCCGGCGCCGCAGGAGGACGAGCGTGTCCTGCTCGTTACCCACATCGCGCGGGGCTTCTCCATGCCTCCCCACCCCTTTTTCCGAGCGTTTCTTGATTATTTCATAGCGCAACTCCACCATCTCCCTCCAAATGCCATCATCTACCTTTTGGCTTTCATCTCCCTCTGCAAGTACTTCCTCGACTGCCAACCACATTAGGGGCTTTTCAAGCATATCTTCACTTGTCAGTCGATATCCATCAAGAAGGACTCCTCAGCCGGCATGAAGACCCACGTCAGCCAGCTATGCGGGGCTTGGGCATCCAAGTCCATGGGGGAGCCCTTCTCGAAGATGAGTTTCCCTGATTCCGTTAAGGGGTGGCAGGGGACATGGTTCTAGTGCAGGGATGTCCCCAGTGAGCCCAACCATTCGAGCCTCCCACCGTACTTGACGGAGAGGGTGAGGCCCCCGAGTCCCTTTCGGTGGCGAAGGAGGAGAATACAGAGGTCTGCATCTTGGCCACTGCCCTAGTCGGAGTCGTGAATGTTGGAGTGAACGGCATGGATCCGATGGAGACTTTTCTCACTCGGCAGATTCAGCCGCTGCAGGCCAGGGCCCACCCCATGTGGTTGTATGAGGGGTTGAATGACCCCACCCGAGTGCACCCGAAGGAGCTCGCCGAGAAGGTGGGGGCCAAGATCAAGGCCATCACCTGCACTCGAGACAACCGCGGGGATCTAGGCTAGTGCCGGCCTACTCCAAAGAGCTCCCGCCGACTATCGAGGTAAAGTGCTTCTGCCCAATCGACTCGCTGGTACGTTGTTTTCTGTATATCCGATTCTAGTGTCTTGATATTTTTGCTCTTCAGGAATTCTAGAACATGATCTCTAACATCCCAACTGTTGACTGGTCGCCTGAGGATGCGGTGAGTGACTCTGAGCGCCGCTACTCAAAAGAGTCTGACGATGATGATGATGTCGATGACGGAGTGGAGAGTGACAAGGACGAGAGCTCGGAGGATGGAGAGGAGGCTGAGTCCTCTCCGTCTTATGAGGCCCCCAAGGAACCCCGCACAAAGGCACAACACGATCTGAGTGGCAAGGCCGGTGGGGCTAGCCAGCCGATTGCCTTGGGGTAGACTACTCGCAGCTCCAAGCGTTCTCGCGTCGAGGCCGAGAGCTTGGCCGAGAAGCAGTCCAAGCTGCCCAAGCAGGTCTCCACGAAGCCTCGGAAGGCCGTGGTGCCTCGGATCAGGGTGGCGGTGCCTGTGGCTTCAACGTGAGTGTTCTCAGAAACCCTTTGCTTGTTTTTGCGGTGATTCGGTTGATGACCGAGTGTTTTTTATCCTTGTAGCAACGACACCTCGACGACTTCAGCGGACATGCACACCCGCAAGACGGGTCCAAGTGACGCCGAGGCGTACGCCGCCACCTCCAAAGGTATTTTGCACCAACTGATCAGAATGGCTAGGTTTCTTCCAATTGATCTCCACTGATTCTCCTGGTTCGTGTATTCGGACAGCCCCACCCAAGATCATTCAGCTGGATGATGAGAAGAGGATTGACCCACGCAACTCGGAGGCCATCAAGGAGAAAACATCAGGCGTCGACGTACCGATGTGGGACGCTTTCCCTCGCTGAGTGGCTCGCGTTTCTCCATTGAAGGCTACTGCGAGAACTGTTGGGCCGAGTTCTTTGGCCCAGGACGGTCTGACACCTTCGACTGTAGTGGTCCCGGATGCAGGGTCTACCCCAACTCCTCCGAGTGGATCAGTGGTGGTTCCGGCTCCGAGGCCTGCATCTGTATCTCCATTGGCCCCAACCACCTCCTTCCCCCTGTACCATGTCCCTGAAGATCAAGTCTTACGGGTGTGCATGTCCCACAGGAGGCTCTGATCCAGGTGGGGCTGATGTGCGGCCGACTGTGGGAGGCTTATGATGCCAGCGAGGCGCTGCAGACCAACGTCCGAGTAAGTACCATTGTGAGTATGAATTCTAGTCAAAGTTTTTTCTTTTCCGGTGATTGAGTTTCTGCCAGTCGATGTGCAGAGGGCACACCCACTAGAACTGTTGCTTGGCATTCAGGATGCTCAGCAACACCCGTGCATTGATGAGATAATAGGTAGGATCTTCTTCGTTGTCCACTCGGAAGTTAGCTGAATGAAAGTAGATTGGTGTGTGTTTTTGTCCTCTATCTTCTTCATCACTGACTCAGAAATTGGCCGAGTGAAGGAAGATCAGAGGGTACTTTAGGATCTGGTACTGATCAAGCTTGTTCCTCTCGGGGGTGCCTGGCCGACCCAGTAACCAGAAGGTACTTGATAATTTGGTACTGGTCAAGCTCGTTCCTCCCAGGGGCGCATGACTGAGTGGACATTGAGAGGGTACTTGAGGATCTGGTACTGATCTAGCTTGTTGCTCTCAAGGGAGAACGACCGAATGGATATTGAGAGGGTACTTGAGGATCTGGTATTGATCCAGCTTGTTCCTCTCAGGGGTGCTTGGCCGAGTATTTGTGGATTAGTACTTTGGTTTTTTATTCATGTTTTCCGACTGATTATCTCTTGTATGCTGCAGAGGGCTTGTGAGTTGGGGTCCCACTACGCTGCACTGGAGAAGAAGGTGATATCCCCCCGACTAGAACTGGACACCGAGCAGCTCAAGAGAGCCCGACTGGAGAAGGAGAAGAAGGCCTTGGGTGGTAAGTCATTTCCTCCATCTGGTAGTTGCATACTGTTTTTCCCTTTTGATTCGAGTCATTCATCTTCGACAGATGTTCGTAGCGATAACACCCAACTCGTAATGAGGCTCAAGACTTCTATTTCTTTAGAAACCATGAAGCAGGCCCTGGAGAACAAGCACAAGGACCTAGCAGTGGCCTAGAAGGAAGCCAGGACCAAGACCAAGCTTGCCGACGAGAAGTTGGCTTCAGCCGGCAAATTGGGGAGGAGATCAAGGACCTCAAGGCTGCAGTCGCCGCTTCCAAAGGTGAGTCTTCCAAATGGGAGAAGAAATCCAAAGACCAAGTCGGTGTCTTCACGCAGGAGAAGCAGACCTTGGAGGAGAAGGTTGTGCAACTTACTGAGAAGAAGAACGCTCTAGAGCAATACTTCAAAGATTTTTGCACAGAGCGGAGCGAGAAGCTCGTCGGTAAGGTCTTTTGATCCGAATGGAATTTGCAATCTGTCAAGTTCCCTTCAGCCATTTATTCATGAGTTACCTTTCTTCGATCAGAACACTGCTACAACATAGAGTTGGAGTAGGAGAGGCTCTAGAGGGATCTGGACCCTTCTAGGTCGATCATCACCGACAAGCCAGCGCCCGCCGTCCTGCGTCTGGAAGACCGCTTGGAGAATGCCCTGGGTTACATCACTCGGACGAGAGGTGCCTTGGGCCGGATCGACAAGGAGCTGCAGCCGGGCGAGGAGACTTAGGTGGACCTGGAGTCGGTCATGACGCGGCTGAACGAAGTCCCTGCCTAAGTGAAAGCTTGGAAGAAGTCGTTTGCTCGGAGCGGTGCTGATGTGGCATTGTCACTCATCCGCATTCATTGTAAGAACATGGACGAGGAGAAGCTGAAGGGTCTCCAAGTGATGAACAAGAAGAACCTCAAGTTCGAGGACTTTATGGAGACCTTCGCCGAGGCTGCCACACGCATTGCAGACGGGATAGACTTGGAGACCTTCATAGATCCAGCCAGCCCTCAGCCTGACACTTAAAACATTTAGTTAAATTTGCCCCGGAATACCGGGTGGTTGCTATAACCGTACACTTTGCTGAGCCTTGGGCTCGTTTCACTTTAGCTTGAAACATTCAAACGGATCGAATCTTCGATTTGAGCGCTTATTTGCTTTCTGTGGTTTGTTTGGCTTAGGCAAAAGTTGGTTTGCGGCTAAGCCCTCGAGTGCAGATCGGATCCTCACTCAGATTGTTTTTGAACTTAGGAGAAAGCTGGTTCATAGCTAAGCCCCCGAGTGTGGAGCAGATCCTCACCCGGATTGTTTTTTAAGGCGAAAGCTAGTTCGCAGCTAAGCCCCCGAGTGTGGAGCGAATCCTCATTCAGATTGTTTTTTAACTTAGGCGAAAGCTGGTTCGCAGCTAAGCCCCCGAGTGTGGAGCATATTCCCACTCGGATTATTTTTGAACTTAGGCGAAAGCTGGTTTACAGCTAAGCCCCCAAGTGTGGAGCAAATCCTCACTCAGATTGTTTTTTAACTTAGGCAAAAACTGGTTCGCAGCTAAGCCCCCGAGTGTGGAGCAGATCCTCACTCGGATTGTTTTTTAACCTAGGCGAAAACTGGTTCACAGCTAAGCCCCCAAGTGTGGAGCAGATCCTCACTCGGATTGTTTTTTAACTTAGGCAAAAGCTGGTTCGCAGCTAAGCCCCCAAGTGTGGAGCAGATCCTCACTCGGTTGTTTTTTAACTTGGGCGAAAGTTGGTCCGAGTCGAAGTTAGATCCGTTGTCAATGATGATGTTGTGAGGGCCTCCAAATCTGAAGATTATCTCCTTAATGAACTGAATGGCGATGGCCAAGTCCAGCTTCTTTATTGGCTTGGCTTCGATCCACTTGGTGAACTTATCGACTGCCACCAATAGGTGCGTGAAACCATTCACCCCAGTCCGGAATGGGCCTACCATGTCGAGTCCCTAGACGGCGAATGACCAAGTGAGGGTAATAGTCTTAGGGCGGACGCCGGTTTGTGCGACCCATTCGGGTAGAACTGGCACCCAACACATTGATCCACTATATCTCGGGCAGCCTCATTGGCTCGGCGCCAATAGAACCTGGCTCTGAATGCTTTTGCGACCAGAGTCCAAGAGGACGCATGGTGTCCACATGTTCCCGAGTGAATCTCCTGCAGAATTTGCTGCCCTTCCTCCGGCAATATGCATCGCTGAGTGACCCCGGTGGCGCTTTTCTTGTAAACTGATCTCCCATGACAGTGAAGGCTTTAGATTGACAGACGAACTGACGGGCCTTGGCTTCATATTTTGGGAGCTCCTGCCTGAGCAGGTATGCCAGATATGGTTCAGTCCACTCATGAGTGATAACAAGGACCTCTTGGACGAGGTCGATTACCGCAGGGACGTCTACTTCAGTCGGATTGGAAGGACCGACTGGTTGTGGGGGCTCTTCCACAAAAGGGTCTTTCTTTTATTGTGGGCGAGTGTAGGTGTTCCAGGAACACATTCTTGGGCACTGTCCTTCGAGTGGAACCCATCTTGGCTAAATCATCGGTTGCTTGGTTCTTAAGACGCGGCACATGATGGAGTTCTAGCCCTTGAAAGTGTTTCTCCAGCTTTCTGACGGTGTTGCAGTACCCAATCATTGTTGAACTATGGATATCCCACTCCTTCATGACTTGGTTGACCACTCGGTCCGAGTTGCCATAGACCATCAGTCGGCGAATTCCTAGAGAAATTACCATTTGCAGCCCATACATGAGAGCTTCATATTCGGCTTCGTTGTTGGAGGAGTTGAAGTGAATCTGAAGCACATAACTAAGTCAGTCACCTTTAGGGGACACCAAGACCACTCCGACCTTGGAGCCGTGGAGCATCTTGCAGCCATCAAAGAACATCGTCCAATTCTAAAGAACACTTGGGACAGGGTGCTCTTGCTCAATCCACTCGGCAAGGAAATCTACGAGGGCTTGTGACTTGATGGCTTTCTTGGCTTCAAACTTGATGTCTAGAGGAAGGAGCTCGATGGCCCACTTTGCCACTTGTCCTATTGCATCTCTGTTATTCATGATCTCAGACAGAGGGCCGTCACTTATCATCATGACCGAGTGTTCTTGAAAGTAATGCGCCACCTTCTTTGTAGTTAGATAGTTTCCATATACTAGCTTCTGATAATGCGGATACATTTGCTTGGAAGGGGTCAGGACTTCGGAGATGTAGTAGACTGGTCTATGGAGCTTGAAGGTTTTGCCTTGTTCTTCCCGTTCCACAGTGAGAACCATGCTAACAACTCAGCTCATGGCTGCAATGTATAGGAGCAAAGGCTCTTTGCTGCTCGGAGCAGCTAGCACCGATTGGGTGGAAAGCAGGGCTTTAAGTTCCTCGAATGCAGTCTGTGCTTCGGGAGTCCACTTGAACCTGTCTGGCTTCTTCATCAATCAGTAAAGCTGCAGGGCTTTCTCACCGAGTCTTGAGATGAACCTACTCAGGGCTGCCAGACAGCCTGTGAGGTGTTGTACGTCATGGAGACACTCTGGTTGTATAATTCGTACGATGGCCCTTATCTTCTCAGGTTTGGCGTCGACCCTACGTTCGGGAACAAGGAAACCGATTAATTTACCTGCGGGTACGCCGAATGTACATTTAGCTGGATTGGTCTTGATGCCAAAAGTGCGTAAGTTCGTGAAGGTCTCGGCGAGGTCAGTCAGGAGGTTGGAACCTTTCTTAAACTTGACCACGATGTCACCCATATAAGCCTCCACCTTCTGACTGATTTGCTTCCGCAAGCACTTCTTATTCATACGCTAAAACGTGGCCCCAGCATTTTTAAAGCCGAGTGGCATAGTGATATAACAAAAACACCCAAATGGGGTGATGAATGCTGTTTTTATTTCATCGAGATCAGATATTCAGATCTGGTGGTACCCAGAGTACGCATCCAGAAACACAACCGCTCACACCCGGCAGTAGAATCTACTATCTGATCTATGCGAGAGAGAGGGAAATGATCCTCCGGGCAGTCCCGATTGATGTGCTTAACATTGATACACATTCGGAGAGAGTTATTTTTCTTTGGCACCATGACGACGTTGGTGAGCCACTCGGAGTGGTACACCTCTCGGATGAAATCGGCGGCCAAGAGCCGCGCTATCTCTTCGCCAATCGCCTTGCACTTCTCGGTGGAAGATCGTCGAAGGTGCTCCTTGACAGTCTTCATCTTTGAGTCAACACGGAGTCGGTGCTCGGTCAGCTCCCTGGGGACACCCAGCATGCCAGAAGGCTTCCATGAGAAGATGTTCCAGTTCTCACGGAGGAACTAGACAAGCTCGTCTTCCTATTTGCTGTCAAGGGTGGTGGAGATGTTGGTCGAGGCGACCTTTGGGTCCTCGGGATGAATGTGTACTAGCTTTGTCTCTCCTGGCGACTTGAAAGCAGATTACATAGTTGGCTTTTCGCACTTCAGCAGCTCACTCGAATCCATTGCCTTCTTGTACTCGTCCAGCACGGCCATTGCCATCTGTTCGTCAGCGATCTAAGAGACCTTCTAGAGACATTCCTTGGCCAACTTTAGATTGCCCGTGATAGTGATCACGCATTTTGGTCCTGGCATCTTAAGCTTAAGATACATGTAACATGGATGGGCCATGAAACGTGCGTAGGCGGGCTACCCAGGATAGCGTGGCAAGCACTCCGAAAGTCTACCACTTTGAAAGTCAGCCGTTCCTTTTGGAAGTTATTCTCTTCGCCGAATACGACATCGAGTGAGATTTGTCCAAGTGGCTTGGCCTTCTTCCTGGGGATTACCCCGTGGAATTGCATATTGCTCTTGCGGAGGTGGAACATCGGAATACCCATTGCCTCCAACGTGTCGGCGTAAATAATGTTGAGCCCGCTGCCGCCATCCATCAAGACTTTGTGCAACCGGACACCTCTGACGGCCGGGTCCACCACCAAAGCCTGCCGCCCGGGGGTCGGAATGTGGGCTGGATGGTCCGACTGATCTCACTGGTGTCTTGGCCCAGTCGAGGTATTTGGTGGCAGTCAGAACTGCCATATTGACCTCTCGGTTAATAACCTTGAGGCAACTCTTGCTTTTGTCGTCGGCGAAGATCATCAAGACTTTGTCGTTGTTGGGGTACTCGGAAGTACCTTTGCCTCCGTCGTCGTCATCGTCTTCATCCTTGTTCCCAGAGGAATCTTGCCACATCGAGTAATTTACCTGCGGGTACGCCGAATGTACATTTAGCCGGATTGAGCTTGATGCCAAAAGTGCGTAAGTTCATGAAGGTCTCGGCGAGGTCAGCTAGGAGGTCGGAACATTTCTTGAACTTGACCATGATGTCATCCATATAAGCCTCCACCTTTTGACTGATTTGCTTCCGTAAGCACTTCTGAATCATACGCTAAAATGTGGCCCCAGCATTTTCAAGCCGAGTGGCATAGTGATATAACAAAAACACCAGAATGGGGTGATGAACGCTATTTTTATTTCATCGAGACCAGATATTCAGATCTGGTGGTACCCAGAGTACGCATCAAGAAACGACAACCGCTCACACCCTATAGTAGAATCTACTATCTGATCTATGCGAGGGGGAGGGAAATGATCCTCCGGGCAGTCCCGATTGATGTGCTTAACATCGATACACATTCGGAGAGAGTTATTTTTCTTCGGCACCATGACGACGTTGGTGAGCCACTCGGAGTGGTACACCTCTCAGATGAAATCGGCGGCCAAGAGCCGTGCTATCTCTTCGCCAATCGCCTTGCACCTCTCGGTGGAAGATCATCGAAGGTGCTCCTTGACAGTCTTCATCTTCAAGTCAACATGGAGTCGGTGCTCGGTCAGCTCCCTGGGACACCCAGCATGTCAGAAGGCTTCCATGCGAAGATGTTCCAGTTCTCACAGAGGAACTGGACAAGCTCGTCTTCCTATTTGCTGTCAAGGGTGGTGGAGATGTTGGTCGAGGCGACCTTTGGGTCCTCGAGATGAATGTGTACTGGCTTTGTCTCTCCTGCCGATTAGAAAGAAGATTACATAGTCGGCTTTTTGGACTTCAGCAGCTCACTCGAATCCACTGCCTTCTTGTACTCGTCCAGCTCGGCCATTGCCATCTGCTCGTCATCGATCTAAGAGACCTTCTGGAGACATTCCTTGGCCAACTTTAGATTGCCCGTGATAGTGATCACGCCTTTTGGTCCTGGCATCTTAAGCTTAAGATACACGTAACATGGATGGGCCATGAAACGTGCATAGCCGGGCTACCTAGGATAGCGTGGTAAGCACTCTGGAAGTCTACCACTTCGAAATTCAGTCGTTCCTTTTGGAAGTTCTTCTCTTCGCCGAATACGGCATCGAGTGAGATTTGTCCAAGTGACTTGGCCTTCTTCCCGGGGATTACCCCGTGGAATTGCATATTGCTCTTGCTGAGGCGAAACATCGGAATGCCCATTGCCTCCAACGTGTCGGCGTAAATAATGTTGAGCCCGATGCGGCCATCCATAGGGACTTTGCGCAATCGAACACCTCTAACGGTCGGGTCCACCACCAAAGCCTACCGCCCAGGGGTCGGAATGTGGGCTGGATGGTCCGACTGATCGAAGGTCACTAGTGTCTTGGCCCAGTCGAGGTATTTGGTGGCAGACAGAACTGCCATGTTGACCTCTCGATTAATAACCTTGAGACGACTTGCTTTCATCGTCGGCGAAGATCATCAAGACTTTGTCGTTGTTGGGGTACTCAGAAGTACCTTTGCCTCCGTCGTCGTCATCGTCTTCATCCTTGTTCCTAGAGGAATCTTGCCGCATTGCTTGCTTCAGGAGTCGGCACTCTCGAGTGGTATGCTTGGGCAAAATCAAATTGCCCTTCTCGTCTTTCTTCGTGTGGATCTGGCAGGGTTGGTCGAGGATGTCACTCTTCTAGGCGACTTGCTTTTTTCCCTTCCAGTCCTTCTTCTGCTTTTGGGAGCCTTTGCCTTTGCCCTGGACGACCAGAGCCATAGCCTCAGCGCTACCTCCAGCCTCAGCCTTCCGCTTGTGCTTCTTGCCCTTGTTGTCCAACTGATAAGCATCGCATGTTCGGTTTTTGCCGCTTCTCAGTCGGTCTTCCTCTTCACCGTTGGCATTGGCTATCTCCATAGCCCGACTGAGAGTCGGGGTCTCAGTTCGGCCAAACTCCATGTTCAACTCCCGGTATCTGACCTCGGCCTTGAAGATGAAGATCGCTTGGTGCTCGGTGACATTCTCCACCGTATTATGCAAGGTGGTCCACTGCTGAATGAACTCACGGAGAGTCTCATTTTGCTTCTGTATGCAGTGCTGCAGCTCAGACAGACCACCCGATCTATTGTAAGTGCCTTCAAAAGTTTTGATGAACGCTCTTGCCAAGTCGTCCCAACGGAATATGCTACCTGGCGGGAGCTGTGTTAGCTAGGCCCGAGCGGAGCCCTCGAGCATTAGTGGCGAATGCTTCAAGGCCACATTGTCGTTGTCGCCACCGATCTGGACAACCACTCAGTAATCTTCCAGCCAAATCCCAGGCTTGGATTCGCTAGTGAATTTGCTTATCCCCGTGGCCAACCGGAAGTTGTTGGGAATCCCTACCGCGCGTATGTAACGGTTGAAGCATTCGGGACCCGTTGATACGGAACCACTCAGAACGTCGTGATCTTGGCCTTCTCACAGGGTCCAACCCCCGTCGACTAAGTTCTTAGCGAGAACGGATCTCGCATTGAACTGCGGGTCTCGAGTGTCTCTTGTGTGACAAGTGGGACTCGGCCTGCGATCGCCTCCGTGTGTCCGCCTGTCATCGTAGGGCTGGCGCCCGTACGAGCCACCTCCTGGTGGAGGCATCAAGGCGCGATCGTAATCGTCGTGACGCCGGGGCGACGCAACTCGATTGCGCCTATGATCTTCATGGTGATCTCTTGAGGATGAAGTGACTCGGCGCCTACCGGAGCCGAGTGGGCTATGAGCCAACTGAACGGTCTCCGCGCGCACTGATGCGTTGTGGATCCGATCTCTATACTGGGACACCGCAGCATTCTGCGACATTGCCGTTTTCAGGAGTGCCTGGATCTGCTGAATCCCTTCCTAGACCGCAGAGCTAGAGGGCTGGATAGAATCCGTGATCTGAGTGGTAGCTGCCAGATTTTGTAATGGACTACTTAGGACTTGGTACTTACGAGGTTGGTCACTTGAGAAGAGTCGGCGCTTATGCCGACTAGAGCTGGGTTGACAGCGCTCACGCTCCTCCAGCTCCATCTAAAGCCGTTCAAGGCAATCGTGCTCGGCCAAGGTGGCTAGGCGAGTCAACTCCATGGACAACGCCTCGGGGGTCGTCCCTGTGATGGGGGTGTTCAGGAGCTGTTCTTTCCTGCGGCGAAGCTCGTCTCGTTGTTCCCGGGTGAGAGCCTGGGGCACGTATGGTTCGTGGTCCGTGGCACCGCCATCAGTGTTACCGTGTCATGCCCCTGCGTGGCCGCCTTGGGCGTCCGTGTACGCCGGGGGCGCGCAGTGCTCGGAGTTGCCCGCCATGAGAATATCAGCGGTTGACTCGATGCTTTCGCACTCGGACTCCTCCGAGGAATCGCCGAGTGACACATTGGAGTGGTCGAGGGCGGGCTCATCGAACTCGAGAGCCGCCACATGTTTAGCCGCGGCTTTGAGTGGCCTGGCGTGTTTGATCCAATAGCGCAATCATGAAGCGCCGGAAGCTTTGCGCGATGCGGGACGGTAGGGCGAGTGGCCACTCGGTACGGAGCCGAGGCTGTCGGAGAAGGACTCCGAAGGACGATGCGTGAAAATGCGTCGCGCCGAGGACGGACAAAGCCTCCACGTCCAGTGGGGCCTCGCGAAGCCACGCTGATTCGTTGGAGATGAAGGAGAGTGTCTCGAAATAGATTTCGCCGCCGACTGACATGATGATGAAGAATTCCCCCTACACCGTGAAATTTTGCTAGATGCGTAGCCCCATGGTGGGCACCCACTGTCGGGGTTACGATCCTGACAATGAGTACTAGGGGTACGAAAAAGGGCAGAACCTAGCTACGCGTAGGTGTAACACTCGGTGTTTAACGAGTTCAGGCCCCTCTCGGCGGAGGTAAAAACCCTACATCTCGTGCCCTGGGGCTTGCTTTGATTTTGATGGGTATGTGTCACACCCTAGCTAGTTCATGCATTAGAATGTTGCATCATGTCTATTTTTCTCAACAGAAACTTGAAATGGGATTGCCAGAACTCCCAGCCCCCTCTGAAACAACTAGGGTTTACTAAAAATATTTTCGATGAACCTGAAATGCCCTTCTAAAATGTCCATCATTTTTGTCTTGGTCCAGAAGCTTTGCCAAAAGTGATGCACAATTTCCTAGGTCATCCTAAGGTCATTGAATTAAATCATAGCTATTTGAATTTGGGCATTTTAAATTTATAAAATATTTCAAATGTCCAAATATCTCCAAACTAAAATGTTTCATGTTGGCAATATTCCAACAATGGACCAGGAGTAGTTTGGTGAATTTTAGAACCTTTTCGGTATTTTAAATAACTCAACAAAGTTGCAGGAAAATAGAAAAGAAAAATGTAAAGCGAGAAACTAACTGGCGCCTCGCCCATGGCCACCCCACTGGCCGCCCAGCCAAAGATCGCTGGCCAATGAAGCTGCTTGCCGGCAGCAGAGGTGCTCGACGGCGAGCACGCATGGGTGCCACGCACTTTCGCCGTCTCGCCGCTTCCTCGCCTTGCCACGTCGGGATCGACCTTCGCTCTCTCCCGCACCCCAGACGCCCCGTTTCTCTCGGCTTCGCCTCCTTCGCTCCGCCACGCCATGGCCGACGCTACCGTCGCCGCACCACCGTCGTAGCCGCGCCCTCCGTCGACCCCACGCCGCGCCACCGTGTTCAGACGCTTCGCCGCCGTCGCTTACCGAGCTAGCGAGCCCGAAGCGCTTCGCGTGCCCTGCCGCCGCACTAAGCTTCGCCCAAGCGCCACCGCCGAGATCCCTTCGCCGTCACCCGCGCTGCAGCTCGTCCCCGACCACGCCGTCGCACCGTCGCGTCCGCCGTGAGCTTAGCTACCTCCCGACCCTCTCTCTCTCGCTCCCGTGCACCACAACGACCGCACGAAGCTCTTTTCACTCGTCGCCGCAGACTCGCCGCCGACGTGCTCCCGCCACACTCCGGCCTTCCACCGTGTCCAACGCGTTCACCACATCGCGTTGGAGCTAACCGAGCACTTCCGCACCTCACCGCACACTCCACCTCGAGTTCACTCTCACCCGAGCTCCGGTGGCCGCTAAACTCGCCCGCGCTAACTCCGCCACCCCGAGCCCAACCACCACCACCAATAGATGCGGCTCGTCCTCGGCTTCACTCCGGTGGTCGCCGCGCCCGCTTGGTGGCCAAACGCCAAAACCACTTTCGCCGCGCGTGCTTCGCCGGCGGCTAAACGCCGATGGGTTTGACCCGGTTTGACCACGGGTGGGCCCATGTTGACCCTTCGGTCTATGACATGTGGGCCCACCGCTAATTAATCTAGTATTAGTTTTAATTAAATTCTAATTAAACTAACCCCACTGACACGCGGGACCCACTGGTCAGTTTGACCTGACCAGCCCGTTGACCCCCTGACGTCATCATGACGCAAAGGTCGTATAATATTTAAATTATCGAATTATTTTTACACAGAAATTCGTAAATTGTTTCAAACTTCAAAATTCATATAAAATCAACCATAGCTCCAAATGAGACAAATTATATATGAAAAATGATCAGAAAAATCCAATCTATCCATCTGTACTGGTTTCATGCATGTTTACAGAAGCTAACCCACTGTTTATCACAGAACAAGTTTAAGCACTTTAAATGATCATATATGAGTTTGAATTTTGAATCTTGGTTCAAATTGGTTCAAACCCATCTCGATCTTAGTTGCATTAGCCCAAAGCACTCATTTTGCCATGTCTCATTGCATGCATCATATTGTTGCATCTTGTTTGGTAATGCTTGTGTGTCGGTGTTCCTGCGGCAGGTTCTGCCCCTGAGGAGTACCGTGATAACCCCGACGAAGAGCAATACCCGTGCAACGACCAGTCAGGCAAGCAACCAACCATTTGATCATATCAATAAAATCCCATGTTCTTGCTCCTGCTCTCGTTTACTGCATTAAGACAACGCGATTCAAACTGCTGTGTGCTGCGGTAGTTGAACCCATTTCCTCTGCATGACCTGTCATTGCCACAGTAACTAGATGAAACCCACTAGCATGTGTAGGAGTTGATTGAGCCATGTGATTGTGTTGTTCCTACCTTGCTATGCCTGCTATGCTTAGAGTCGTGTCAGGTCTGGTTCATCGGGGTGATGGCTAGAGTGAAATGATCGAGTGGGTACGAGAGTAAGGTGTTGAATACGATTTGGTAAAGGTATCGATGAAAGGCCATGTAGGAGTACATGGTGGGTTGTTTCATTGAGGCCGTCCTTAAGCTAATCGAGATCTGTATGTGTGATTTAAGATTCAGCTACTACCATGCATTGGGCCCAAACCAATGGACCCTCTCGACTTCTTATTCACCCTAGTCTTGGTCCAGAGTTGCAAGTAGTTTCGGTGTTTGTAGCCCTCATGGAGGCCGTGGACAGCGCCGACCATAGGGGTGGGCTGTGATGCGGTAGGTACGTGGCGGGTGTACGGATGCCCGCTTGGTATCCGGGAACCTGTTCACATCGTTTGGGGCTGTGGCGAGACTTCGCCGAACTCCTCATAGATGGAACCCAAATAGGCGATAAACCTGGACTAGAGACTTAGGGTGTCTAGGTAGGTCGTGGCCGACACCCACGTTGGGCTTCCGCTTGAAGGTTGCCGAGTACATGTCGTGTAAACGGCGATAAGTGGTGAGCGTGTATGAAGAAGTACACCCTGCAGGTTAACATCATCTATTGAATAGCGCGTCATGATAAAGGACTACTTGGTTGCCTATACGGTTCATAGACAAGTAAATGGATACTACTAAAAGTCTCAAGATAAGCGTGAGTGCCGAGGATGGCTCCTCCGTAGGAAGACGGGGTTGGATCCTCGGTGGTGTATTGAAATGATGAGTAGTGGACTCGAAAGCAAAAACTAATTCAAGTTGGTGTCTCGAGGATAGCTTAGCCATGAGTCAAAGCGGCTTGCTGCAATAACCCCACCAACCCTTCTTGATAATGTGCATGTATGTAGGGTCGATGTAAGTCTTCTTTGAGTACCTTTGTACTCATGTTGCTTTAATTTACATTTTTGAAGACGCCTCAAACCCTCCGACGGGTTCTTCGTAGACGTTGACATCGATTTAGTAGACTAAGGCCCGGTGGTGATCCTGCAAGAGAAGGACCATGTAGTATAGCGGGCTTACCCAAGCCTCTTTTATTTTACTAGTTGTGCGTACTCGGACAAAACACTTCATTGTTGGCTTGTATGCTTGTATGACTTGTATGTGGGTCGTGTGACCCGTACTTGTGTGTATGTTATGAATGGCTCTATGAGCCTTTAAATAAAGTACTTGTGTCGTAGAGTCATGTTGTGATGCCTTGTTGTATTTGCACATATCGAGCATAATGTGTGTATGATTGAAATGCTTGGTATGTGTGGGATCTGACTATCTAGTTGTTTATCTTTAGTAGCCTCTCTTCGGAAATGTCTCCTAGTGTCTCCACCGAGCCTTGGTAGCTTGCTTTGCTCCGGAACACTTAGGCTGGCGGCATGTGTCCTTCTTCGATCCCGTGTTCCGTCCCTTCAGGAAATGTCACGCATTGAGCGCCGGAGTCCGTTAGCCCGCCTGCCGGTTTCGGAGTCCTGCTAGCCAGTGCTACAGCCGGAACTTACTTGCCGTTGACCGACACGCTCGATGCCGGGTCATGGATGCTGTCCTCGTAAGTCTGTGCCACTTTGGGTTTACGACTAGTCATGTCGGCCGGGCTCCTTTTCATATGGATGCTAGCGACACTATCATATACGTGTGCCAAAAGGCTAAACGGTCCGGGCCAAGGTAAGGCGACACCGTTGGGATACCGTGCGTGAGACCGCAAAGTGATATGATGTGTTACTGAGCTAGATCGATGTGACATTGAGTCGGGTCTCGACAGCGTTGGCATCGAGCGGACTGCTCTGAGGTTCTCTAAGCCAAACCGGTCGATGTTGAGTCTAGAAATGCTTTAGTTATATGTAGGGAATTGATTGTGGGATGGTACGTAAGGCTCTTTTACTCCTTTATCTCATGATATTTCGATCCGAGTCGGTCCATTCTTCCATCGGGGTTAAGGATTAGGATCTCTTCTCTCTATTAGGCTCACGTGTTACTAATCGGTAGTACCTTGTAGGTTTGATGGTTACAAGCCCGGTTCAGTTTTACTATCTGTTATGTTACTAAATTGGACCCGTAACCTTGATATGATATTGTTGAGTGGTTATGCAGATCCTTGTGAAATGTCTCAATCCTTTGAGCATTTACAATCGTTATCTTGTCCAAATTCGCTAGAAATACTAATGTCTTTGCATTGTGGTTGTGCTTCCAGATGGCCACTCGTGATCACAATCAAGTGGTTCGTCGACCAGATGCATTGGTGTGACCGGTCATACAACCATGCTAGTTAGGGTTATGATCGAGCGGGATACCGTTGGTACCCGAATACAGTTGAAGAGCGAGATCGAGATTTTAATCAAAGTCGAGATCTTTGCCTTTGTCGGTGTTTCCCTCTTATCCTGGTTCCACCGAGGCCCTTCACAGCTCCTATGGGCTTGGTGTTACTATTGATATGGCGGTTCAAGATGCTGCATATTCTATGATGACCATTATACGAGCCAGATCGGGCTGCTCCGCAACACCGACTTCCCAGATATGCCGAGTTCACTTCTGAGCGTTTGGTTATCTTCGAGCCATCTATGCTTGATTCGGTCAGAGGACTCCTAACCCGCATTACCGCCGAAGTTGCTCGAGGACAAGGACCGAGAGAGTCGGGCCTTGAGGATGGAGCTCTTCAATGCCCGTCTTGATCACGGGCTACCTTGACTCGCTTTGCACCGGCTGCTCAAGCTGGTTATATGGATATGAGAGATTTGTATCCTGTCGGGGCTGATCTGCGGACATGATGGATCTGGCGTGATGTGGGGGCATCACCCCACCTCGTGGTCCTCGCTTGCCACCGCTCAGAGGTCCAAGACCTCACCCTTGCCCTTACGGTCCACAGGCTCCTCAGACCGCCTGCTTCCCGGACGATCACGTTAAACTCCTGTGTTACGGAGGAGACTTCTATGAGAACTACTACGAGACGCCCGAGTTAGTAGTAGTCCCTCTAGTATTGTAATAGTTGTATTTCCACCGTCTGCGTGACTCGTGGAATATGACTTAGTGTGTACTAATCTCGGAGGTGTAACAAAAATAATGTATAGGAGCTTGGTGTGCCTCCGATGAGATGTAATCTTCCTTTCACCGTAGTAGTACTTTGTTTGGTCTTGTACTAAACCTTGTATGGTGTGTATGACGATGGAATAAAGAAGCGGTTCAGATTCGCCATGTCATACGGATGATCATCTTGCATTCCAAGTTATCCATTACATCTACAACCCTATGTCGTAATCTTGCCATCTGGACTAAATCCTTGTCTTATTTTTCCTAGGATGGTTAACACCAGAACAACCTCGCTCCGCCAGAGCGGGCGAAGGCGATGGAGTTGGAGAAGCAAACCTGCCTCACCCTCCTTCTCCGCCGGGTTATGCTAGAGGCCGAGAGAAACAAACGGAGACCAACCGCTTGTCGGAGCGTATCGAATGTAACACAGCCCATCATCCGAGAAACAACTTGGTGTCGCCGGTGACTTCATCAAGTTACACCTCCTACCTTCCACCACTCCGCCGAGCCTCTCGACGCCGATGATCGGCTTCGCAAAGATTACTCACAAGCTGCGTTATGCTCGTAGCTGAGGCGGACAAGGTCACCTTTGCTGCATATCATCTCGAAGGTCCCGCTAGTCTCTGGTGGGAGAACTATATGGCTATGCGCCCAGTTGGCCATGTCACCACTTGGGCAGAATTCAGCGAGGCTTTCCGTGAACATCACATACCGGAGGGTCTCATGGATCGTAAACGTGAGGAGTTCTGCAGTTTCACCCAAGGTCGTCTCTCCGTGGACGCCTATAGTAGAGAGTTCGTAATCTCGCACGCTATGCAATCAAGAGGTCTCCATCGACGCCAAGAAAGCAGCAAGGTTCCGCAAGGGACTTAGCCGAACTTCGCCGAGATCTCCGCTCGCATGAGTGCACCTCTTCCGAAGCTTCGTTAACAAAGCCATCGCGCTGAAACTGGTCGACCGATTTGAAGCAACACGCAAGCATGGTCGTGATATGGGTTCCTCATCCGGCCTTTGGACCACGTAGCGCCGTGTGTGGGTGCCTAATAACGCCTCGCCACCCAGATTCACACCGAGGCCATCCTTCCAGCGCCCGCCCTACCCAAAGAAGATGCACCAGCTAGGCCCTATGGTGGACCAACCAACAACGCCTTCTCTGCGCCAGCCCGCGGACGTGCTTCAAGTGTGGGGAATCAGGCCACTACATGCGCGATTGTCCCTGCACCAACCCCAACCAGCCCGCAAAAGCTGTTGGCCGTGGCAAGCCAGCAGGAAAGGTGTTCTATGCTGCCGCCACCACCGCCGTGGCCATGTTAATTGTGTCTCGGTGAAGAGGCCCAAGAGGATCCCAACGTCGTGCTCGATGACGCTTCTTGTTAATTGCCACCCGGCATCCGTTCTTTTGATATCGAGCATCTCATTCATTCATATCCAAAACTATGCTCGTTTACATAACACCGCATTCGTGACATGCCTTCCACCATGGAAATTTCTACCCCGGTTCTAGATGGCAAACCTCTAGAGTAAGCCATGGAAATGAAATTCAGGTCGATAGACTTGTTTTCCTTGCATCGTTGATAGCTCTCAAATCTTCGGATATAAATATCATCTTGGGTATGGACCGATGTCAGCCCATCATGCCAAGATTGATTGTTTCTCTAGGACTGTTCAACTTACGCACCCTCGGGAAAGATAGTCAATGTCTTGACCCAATATCCAAGCGCCAACTATATTCTCTTAATGCCACCCATTGCGGACCTCAAGACGCTCCGGTAGTCCGTGATTTTCCGGATGTCTTTCAGAAGAATTGCGTGTGTTCCACCGATGAGATGTTGAATTTGTGATAGATCTCATTCCAGAACTGCCCCAATTTCTAGAAGACCCTATAAGATGGCACCCCTAGAACTAGCCGAACTTAAGAAACAACTCGATGAGGCCTTGCAAAAGGGTTTCATCCGTCCTAGTTCATCTCCTTGGGCTTGCCCGTCCTCTTCGTCAAGAAGAAGGATGGTACGGACCGGATGGTTGTAGATTATCGACCCGCCAACTTGGTCACAATTAAGAACAAGTATCCGCTCCCGGGATCAACGATCCGTATGATCACTCGCAGGATCCTCGCTTTTCTAAGATGGATTTGAGGTTAGGCTACCATCAAATCAAAATTCAAACGGGACATTCCTAAACGGCTTTTGTTACTCGTTATGGCCAATACGAGTACACCGTCATGTCCTTCGGTCTAACCAACGCCCACCACCTTCTCGGTTAATGAACTCAATCTTCATGGAATATTTGGATAAATTAGTCGTGGTTTACCTCGATGACATACTCATCTATTCCAAGAACGAGGAAGAACATGCCGAACATCTAAGGCTAGTGTTGATGAAACTTCGAGAGCATCGCCTTTATGCCAAGTTTTCTAAATGCGAATTTTGGCTGCCGAAGTGACCTATCTAGGACATGTAATTTCGGTAAAGGTATTGTCAGTAAACCCCGAGCGAAGTTCAAGCCGCCTTAATTGACTCCACCGAATCGGTCAAGCAAGTTCGAGTTTCCTTGGCTTAGTGAGCTATTGTCGCCGCTTCGTCGAGAACTTCTCCAAAGTTGCTAAACCTCTAATCGAACTCCTCAAGAAAGATAAAAAGTTCGAGTGGACTCCACAATGTGAGCACAGTTTCGTGAATTGAAAAGACGTTTAACTTCGCTCCGTCTTTGGTACCACCAGATTTCTAAGGACTTTGTTATCTATTGCGACGCCTCGCGACAAGGACTAGGCTGTATTCTCATGCAAGATCGACACGTAATTGCTTATGGTTCACGGCAATTACACCCACATGAGGCAAACTACCCTACTATGATCTAGAGCTTGCGGTATGTAGTTTATGCACTCAAAACTGGCGACATTACCTTCTTGGTAATCGCTATGAAATCTACACCGATCACCAAAGTCTCAAGTATATATTCACCCAACCAGATTTGAATCTCGTGCAAAGACGTTGGGTTGAGTTGATCTCGATTTCGACTTAGGGATAACTTATACCCCGGAAAAGCCAACGCCATGGCTGATGCACTAAGTCGTAAATCTTATTGCAACAACCTGATGTTGCAACAAAGTCAACCACTTCTCCACGAGGAATTTCGAAGCTCAACCTTCACATTGTTCCTCGAGGGTTCCTTTCCACCTTGGTGGCGAAACCTTCTCTTACGGATCGATCATCAAAGCCCAAAAGGTAGATCCGGAATTTCCGCATCAAAAGAAACATCAAGAAAGGAGTTGCGGATTGTTTCTCCATTGATGATCAAGGAGTCGTATACTTGAACCCGCCTAGTGGTTCCTAAGGTGCGAAACCTGCGCGATTAATCCTTAAGGAAGCTCATGAATCTCCTCTCACCATTCATCCGGTGGCACTAAAATGTATCAGACCTACGCCAGAGGTTCCGTGGACTAGGATGAAGAGAGACATTGCTCAATTCGTTGCTAATCGCGATGTTTGTCGTCGTAAAAGCAGAGCATCAACGGCTCGCCGCACCCTTCAACCCTTAGCTATTCTCGAATGGAAATGGGATAAAATCAGATGGATTTCATCACCGGTTTTCCCAGACCAAGAGGGGAATAATGCTATCTTTGTCGTTATCGACCGCCTTTCCAAAGTGGCCCATTTCTTACATTTCATGAGAGTATAACCGCTAGTCACTAGCAGATTTGTACATCTCTAATAGTATCTCTTCATGGTGTTCCATTGAAATAAACTCGGATCGAGGAAGTCTCTTCACCTCTCGATTTTGGGAAAGTTTCCAAAACGCTATGGGAACCCATCTTTCCTTTAGCACTCGCTTTTCACCCTCAATCAAGTGGTCAAGTAGAACGTGTCAACCAAATTCTAGAAGACATGCTTCGAGCTTCATTATCTCATTCGAATGGATTGGGAGAAATGCCTTCCATTTGCCGAGTTTGCTTATAACAACAGCTATCAATCTAGCTTGGGCAAAGCACCTTTTGAAGTTCTCTATGGACGAAGGTGTCGAACACCTCTTAACGGTCGAAACCGGGAAAGACAATTCTTTGGCCCGGATATGATTCAGAAGCGTAAGAACAAGTTCGCATCGTTCGTGAAAAGTTGAAAACAGCCCAATCTCGCCAAAAGAGTCAATATGACCGAAAACATAAGGCTATGACTTACGAGGTTGACGAGAAGGCTTACCTTGGGTTACCCTCCGAAAGGAACCCATCGCCCCGGTATCAAAGGCAAATTGGCTCCTCGCTACATTGGACCCTTTCGCATTCTTGCCAAACGAGGGAAGTTGCCTACCAATTGAACTACCTCCGATCTCTCAAAAGTCCATGACGCCTTCCACGCCTCCCAACTCAAAGCGTTGCTTCTCGGATCCTATCCGTGGAGTGGACCACTAAACGCTTGATCTTCAAGATAATCTCACGATCGAGAATACCCGTTCAGATCCTCGATCAAGCTGAGCGTACCACTCGACGGCATAATATCAAGTTTCTCAAGGTTCAATGGTCCCACCATTCTGAGAAGGAAGCTACATGGGAAAGGGAGGATCGTCTTCGACTTGAGTACCCCGCCCTCTTTCCGGAGGAACCTAAATCTCGGGACGAGATTCTTTTGAGTGGGGGTGAGTTGTCACACCCTAGCTAGTTCATGCATTAGAATGTTGCATCATGTCTATTTTTCTCAACAGAAACTTGAAATGGGATTGCCAGAACTCCCAGCCCCCTCTGAAACAACTAGGGTTTACTAAAAATATTTTCGATGAACACTGAATGCCCTTCTAAAATGTCCATCATTTTGTCTTGGTCCGTAAGCTTTGCCAAAAGTGATGCACAATTTCCTAGGTCATCCTAAGGTCATTGAATTAAATCATAGCTATTTGAATTTGGGCATTTTAAATTTATAAAATATTTCAAATGTCCAAATATCTCCAAACTAAAATGTTTCATGTTGGCAATATTCCAACAATGGACCAGAGTAGTTTGGTGAATTTTAGAACCTTTCGGTATTTTAAATAACTCAACAAAGTTGCAGGAAAATAGAAAAGAAAACAGAAAGCGAGAAACTAACTCGGCGCTCGGCCATGGCCAGCCCCCACTGGCCGGCCCAGCCCAAAGACCGCCAATGAGCTGCTTGTCGGCCAGCAGCAGCAGTGGTGCTCGACGGCGAGCACGCATGGGTGCCACGACACCGCCGCCGCCTCGCCGCTTCCTCGCCTTGCCACGTCGGGATCGACCTTCGCTCTCTCCCGCACCCCCAGACGCTTCGCTCTCCAGCTCGCCTCCTTCGCTCCGCCACGCCATGGCCGACGCCACTGCCGCCGCGACCACCGTCGTAGAGCGCCTCCGTCGACCCCACGCCGCGCCACCGTGTCAGACGCTCGCCGCCGCTATTTCGAAGCTAGCCGAGCCCGAGCGCCGCGTGTTCTGCCGCCGCACTAAGCTTCGCCAAGCGCCACCGCCGGAGATCCTTCGCCGTCACCGCCGCTGCAGCTCGTCCCCGACCACGCCGTCTGCACCGTCGCGTCCGCCGTGAGCTTAGCTACCTCCCGACCCTCTCTCTCGCTCCGTGCACCACAACGACCGCACGAAGCTCACGCACTCGCCGTCGCAGACTAAATCGCCGACGTGCTCCCGCCACACTCCGCCTTCCCACCGTGTCCAACGCGTTCACCACATCGCGTTGGAGCTAACCGAGCACTTCCGCACCTCACCGCACACTCCACCTCGAGTTCACTCTCACCCGAGCTCCGGTGGCCGCCAAACTTCGCCGCCGGCGCCAACTCCGCCACCCCGAGCCCAACCACCACCACCAATAGATGCGGCTCGTCCTCGGCTTCACTCCGGTGGTCGCGCGCCCGCTTGGTGGCGGCGCCAAAACCACTTTCGCCGCCGCTGGCGCTCGCCGCTGGCTAAACGCCGTGGGTTTGACCCGGTTTGACCACGGGTGGGCCCATGTTGACCCCCGGTCTATGACATGTGGGCCCACCGCTAATTAATCTAGTATTAGTTTTAATTAAATTCTAATTAAACTAACCCCACCGACATCGCTGGGACCCATCTGGTCGGTTTGACTGACCAGCCCGTTGACCCTCGACGCGTCATCATGACGCAGTCTTGTATAATATTTAAATTATGGAATTATTTTTACACAGAAATTCGTAAATTGTTTCAAACTTCAAAATTCATATAAAATCAACCATAGCTCCAAATGAGACAAATTATATATGAAAAATGATCAGAAAAATCCAATCTATCCATCTGTACTGGTTTCATGCATGTTTACAGAAGCTAACCCACTGTTTATCACAGAACAAGTTTAAGCACTTTAAGTGATCATATATGAGTTTGAATTTTGAATCTTGGTTCAAATTGGTTCAAACCCATCTGATCTTAGTTGCATTAGCCCAAAGCACTCATTTTGCCATGTCTCATTGCATGCATCATATTGTTGCATCTTGTTTGGTAATGCTTGTGTGTCGGTGTTCTGCGGCGTGTTCTCGCTTCGAGGAGTACCGTGATAACCCCGACGAAGAGCAATACCGTGCAACGCGACCGTCAGCAAGCAACCAACCATTTGATCATATCAATAAAATCCCATGTTCTTGCTCCTGCTCTCGTTTCTTGCATTAAGACAACGCGATTCAAACTGCTGTGTCATGCGGTAGTTGAACCCATTTCCTCTGCATGACTGTCATTGCCACAAGAATTAGATGAAACCCACTAGCATGTGTAGGAGTTGATTGAGCCATGTGATTGTGTTGTTCCTACCTTGCTATGCCCGCTATGCTTAGAGTCGTGTCGTCCGGTTCATCGGGTGATGGCTAGAGTGAAATGATCGAGTGGGTACGAGAGTAAGGTGTTGAATACGATTTGGTAAAGGTATCGATGAAAGGCCATGTAGGAGTACATGGTGGGTTGTTTCATTGAGGCCGCCCTTAACACTCGAGATCAGATGTGTGATTTAAGATTCAGCTACTACCATGCATTGGGCCCAAACCAATGGACCCTCTCGACTTCTTATTCACCCTAGTCTTGGTCCAGAGTTGCAAGTAGTTTCGTGTTTGTAGCCTCATCGAGGCCGTGGACAACGACCATAGGGGTGGGCTGTGATGCGGTAGGTACGTGGTCGGGTGTACCGGATGCCCGCTTGGTATCCGGGAACCCTGTTCACATCGCTTGGGGCTGTGAGCGAGACTTCGCCGAACTCCTCATAGATGGAACCCAAATAGGCGATAAACCCGGACTAGAGACTTAGGTGTCTAGGTAGGTCGTGGCCGACACCCACGCTGGGCTTCCGCTGAAGGTTGCCGAGTACATGTCGTAAACGGCGATAAGTGGTGAGAGCGTGTATGAAGAAGTACACCCCGCAGGTTAACATCATCTATTCGAATAGCGCGTCATGTAAAGGACTACTTGGTTGCCTATACAGTTCATAGACAAGTAAATGGATACTACTAAAAGTCTCAAGATAAGCGTGAGTGCCGAGGATGGCTCCTCCGTAGGAAGACGGGTTGGATCCTCGGTGGTGTATTGAAATGATGAGTAGTGGACTCGAAAGCAAAAACTAATTCAAGTTGGTGTCTCAGAGGATAGCTTAGCCATGAGTCAAAGCGGCTTGCTGCAATAACCCCACCAACCCTTCTTGATAATGTGCATGTATGTAGGGTCCGATGTAAGTCTTCTTTGAGTACCTTTGTACTCATGTTGCTTTAATTTACATTTTTCAGAAGACGCCTCAAACCCCTCCGACGGGTTCTTCGTAGACGTTGACATCGACGAGTAGACTAAGGCCCAGGTGGTGATCCTGTGCAAGAGAAGGACCATGTAGTATAGCGGGGCTTACCCAAGCCTCTTTTATTTTACTAGTTGTCTGTACTCGGACAAAACACTTCATTGTTGGCTTGTATGCTTGTATGACTTGTATGTGGGTCGTGTGACCCGTACTTGTGTGTATGTTATGAATGGCTCTATGAGCCTTTAAATAAAGTACTTGTGTCGTAGAGTCATGTTGTGATGCCTTGTTGTATTTGCACATATCGAGCATAATGTGTGTATGATTGAAATGCTTGGTATGTGTGGGATCCGACTATCTAGTTGTTTATCTTTAGTAGCCTCTCTTACGGAAATGTCTCCTAGTGTCTCCACCGAGCCTTGGTAGCTTGCTACCGCTCCTAACACTTAGGCTGGCCGGCATGTGTCCTTCTTCGATCCGTGTCCGTCCCTTCGTGAAATGTCACGCATTGAGCGCCGGAGTCCTGTTAGCCCGCCTGACCTTGCCATCGAGTCCTGCTAGCCAGTGCTACAGCCCGGAACTTACTTGTTTGTTGGCCGACACGCTCGATGTCGGGTCATGGATGCTCGTCCTCGTAAGTCTGTGCCACTTTGGGTTTACGACTAGTCATGTCACCGGGCTCCTTTTCATATGGATGCTAGCGACACTATCATATACGTGTGCCAAAAGGCTAAACGGTCCCTGCCAAGGTAAGGCGACACCCGTTGGGATACCGTGCGTGAGGCCGCAAAGTGATATGATGTGTTACAGGCTAGATCGATGTGACATTGAGTCGGGGTCCTGACAGTATGGTTATAAGGATTGGTCATGCCTGGCTATGGAGGAGGGGTGCGGCTAATATAGAGTGCGCTGCAGCCCCATATCTCCCACGTCGCCGAGGCATTAAATGACACTGAATGCTTCAGTTACAGGTGTGATGAGCCTCTACTATGGCAGTTACAGGTACCGGTAACCTTGACTCTTGTTAAAGGGTGACTTAGGATTCTTTGACCGTTGCAGCTCTCATGGTGCCCTCCTGTCTTCTTAGTTCGAGTGGTGGTCCGTCAGCCGAATGGCGTATGGTCGTCCGAGTGCAGTTGAGCAGTCCGATTGGACTGCCTGATGTAAGCATCTGAATGTTGGCACGGTCTAGGGACCTACCTATGGTGATGGTGGGTCCCAAATGATAGGTCCTTGACCCTACCTCTAATAGATGACCTCATCAGAGGCGGTAGAAGCCATAGTGAGGAGGCCGGCCAGTCGGTTGACGATGCCCCCCAACTAAGATTTTTTATCGGAACCGGTATGTACCAGTGGAGAATCCACCGTTCGTTAAATTCATCAAGATTGGTGCAGTTGGTTAGGTATAAACAAGGGAATCCTTTCCAACAACAATACTCGAGAATACATCCTGCATGTCAGCTTTTTGCCACAGAAGAGAGAGAGAGAGTGACTACACATGCATGCATTGTTTCTCCCCACATAATGACATGCATTTTATTTCATCTTTGTTTTTTAAATGATTGACATGTTTTAAGCCAAATGTCCATTTTTGAAACTTTTTATATATTTGAATTCATGGTGACAAGATCTTCGGATGAAGGTCAATTTTGGATATATTCGGACTACCTTTTTATTCATATATTTCAATAATCTTTGAAATCACTTTCACAAAACATAAGATTGTTACGTTATTTCATAAGTGTTTTTGACAGTTTTGCTAATTCACTCATTTGAAAAAACATATTTCACTCACTTTCAAAAGACGGATTTAGGCCTATTCAAAATGATGGATTCCACTCATTCCAAAATTTATTTCACACATTTCAAAAAACTGATTTCACTGATTTCATCAAACAAATGATTTCACTCATTCGATACAACTCATTTCAGTTGTTTCTATTTAAAGAAAAACATGTTACAATAATTTTCAAAAGCTAATTTAACTCATTACAAATAAAAAAAATCTTGTTTCAAGAAGCTGGTATATGTCAAATAAAAATAAACTTAAATCATTTCATAAAACAAACTTCACTCATTTGATTTCACTCGTTTCGAATAACTCATTTCAAGTATTTCAAAAACCCGATATCGCTCAATTTAAAAAACAAATCTGCTCGCTTCATAAAACAGCTTTTGCTCGTTTCAAAAATTAGGTTTCACTCATTTAAAAAATGATTTCGCTCAGTCAAACAATGATTTCAAGAAACTAATTTCAGAAAACATATTACACTCACTCAAATGAAAATGCTGGTATATAATATTTCAAGAAACTAAATTTTGAAAACATATTGCACTCACTCAAATTGAATACCATATTTCACTTGTTTCAAAAAAGTGATTTCACTTGATACAAAAGATAGATTTCACTCATTTCACTAGTTTCAGAAACACATTACACTCAAAAAATACACATTGAAATAAGGAGTTTCACAAAATAATCATTTCACTCATTTTAGAAAAGCGATACAATGTATTTGAATTATTCAATTTCACACAAACTGGTTTCAACAACTTAAGAAAACTATATTCAAAAAAGTGGTTTCAATTATTTTGAAAATTGAAAATTGAAATGAGTGAAATTAATATTTTGATATGATTGAAATAGTAAAAATTAAACTAGTTTAAATATATTCAAGATTGGTCTTATTCTAAAGATTTTATGTTCAGGAATTTGAATATATGAAAAAGTTAAATCATAGAGCATTACTGTAAAAAAATATTGGCCATCCAAATATGTAAACAAAAATAAAATGCATGAATTTGTTTGGAAGAGGGAGAGGAGAGAGACATTGCATGCATACGTACATCCCACTGCAAAAAGTACTGGCATGGACACTATTCATCTGACTTGATTGGACTATATACAAAACATTAGCTGCCACAAATACACTCTTATACATTGAATGTGGCTACTACAGCACGAATCACGAGCAAAATGACCGGTCGATGCTTCACCGGTAGCTAGCTCAACCGGTAAAAGAGACTTTGCAGATGCCCCCTTTGAATTTCATGGGAGCGAGACCTAAAGGGTAAAGACCATGTAAGTTCCATTTGCCACAGTGTCCACGGGGAAAACTCGATTATGCACCCTATTAGTTGATGTACTCGTAGGACCTAACTCTCATTAAAAATCGGAAAATTTTCACTGTACATATATAAATTAATTAATTAAACAAAAGGAGGGAAACGAAATCCATACCAACCAGCTCGTGGTGACAGGCCTTGCCTAACCAGAACCGAAAAAGCTGCAGGGACGAAAGAGAAAAGGTCCCCTCGCCCCAAGTCACGGCCCACTTTCCCCTTCCTACCCGTTCCCTTGGTTTCCACTCCAAATTCAAACTGGGGGGTGAAAGCGCGACGTCAGTCGAAATCTAGGGTGCAAACCGCAAATCCACTCCTCGCCGTCCGAAACGAGAGGCCTTTACTCTACTCCCCTCTACGACTCGCTCCGCCTCCCGTTGTCCACTGCTCCGCTCCGCTCCTCCCCATTTTCTGCCTTCCTTGCTCCCCAGTCCACAGGGCGGCAGCGCCGGAAGCCCGAGCCCCACCGCGCCGGTGACTATGAACGCGGGAGGGCGCCGGCGCTACACCTCGGAGCAGCTCCTCTTCGACGTCCCCGCCAATGCCGCGACGGCTGGCGGTGCCGGCAGGTGGACCCAGGTGCGGCCAACGATTCCTCGAGATCTGCGTGCAGCGCGTGATCTCCGGTTAGCTCATGAATCTGGATTTGGGCTGATTTTGCGTGCAGCGCGGCGGGCTGCGCCGTGGGGACGGGGAGATCTTCGTGTCGGTGGACCCGGCGACGCCGGCACGGCTGCGCGGAGGGGACGCGGCGGCTGGGGAGTCTCCGGGGCAGAGGCACCAGCTCAGCCCCGGGCTGCTCGACCTCCATGCCTTTGATACCGAGCTTATCCCCGATGTAAGACGAGAGCTGCAGTTTTTATAAGTACTGCTTCTTTTCTGATGATCCCGTGTGGCTGCGTTAGATTATAATATTCTTGATTGTAGGAAGTGTTATTGATCTGACGTTCTGAATCCAGTTGTCGAGGCATGGCCGCATGGGTCCTCAGAAGTATTTTTATTTTCTTTGGATCATCGGCATATGGAAAGCAAACGAAGAACTGTTTCGTTTTTGTTTTAGGCGAATCGAATTTCAGTTACTTGTGCGAAATTAAATGTTTGGTACAGTTTTAGGTAGCTGGTGAGACGTGGCACTGCATCCGTAGGTGTTTTTTGTAGGGTCTCATTTTGGTCATGTTCCTTCCAATGCTGCCCACGCCATGTACTCTGCCTGCAAATATGTGCTTTGGCATCTATGTTCTGCATCTATTTTAATGAATTTATGGCTGTGTTCAACAGAGGATGCAAAGGCCGGGAGGTTTTGACCTTCCTTTTCAGGAAAAGAAAATCCACACTGTATGGTTCGATATAATCTATTGATTTGTGTAAGTTAGTTCTTTAGATTAGATGGTATGCTGATGAAGGATCGCTGGTAAACCAAAATATTTAATGTTGTAGCAATGGGACATATAATATTGCCCACATTGTAAATTCTGTATTAAATGTAATTCATATTTATATACAGTTTCAAGTACAAGGAATGTATGATGGTGCTGAAAAGTTTGGTTATACCAATGGAGAAGGCTTTGAAGATTCGGATATGAGCTTTGGTACAGACAAGCAGATGAGCAAGTCCGCTGTTTTTGCTGAAAGTAACTACCTCAAGGCCTTCCCTGAGAAAGAGAAGGCAGCCCCTGTTGCCAAAATCAAAGTGGTGGTATGTTTCTTTGTCTTGCTCCATGATTAAATATTTCTCAATGGCTCATACAAAGCTATGAGGACATCTACTTTTTATTGCTTTGATGTTTAATGTTAAATGCAGGTGCGCAAAAGACCTCTGAACAAGAAGGAGATATCAAAGAAAGAAGAAGATATCATAGACATTGAACAAAATTCTTTGACTGTCCATGAGACTAAACTTAAGGTTCATGCCAAGCATGTTATCTCCATCTTTCTGCCTTATTTTTACTTGTCCGTATGATCTTAACTTGCTACTCGCAGCCTATTCTCATTGCTTGATGCCTGGTACTTAAATCTGCAGGTTGACCTCACTGAGTATGTCGAAAAGCATGGATTTGTGTTCGATGCTGTTTTGGATGAGGACGTTTCAAATGATGAGGTGATCAATAATCTGCATACTCTATATAATTGTAGTATTAGGTATTATAAATTTATTCTCAACAACCTGAATTCATTCTATTTACAGGTTTATCGTGAAACAGTGGAACCGGTGGTTCCTGCTATTTTCAATCGTACAAAGGCAACTTGTTTTGCATACGGACAAACCGGTATATCTCCAACATCCTCTAGATGCATATGGCTAAAATTGCAGCAGACTAAAGACAACTCCTAACTTACATTGTCCATCCAGGTAGTGGAAAAACCTACACCATGAGACCACTTCCTCTAAAGGCCTCCCAGGACATTTTGAGACTAATGCACCATACATATCGGAATCAGGGGTTTCAGTTATTTTTTAGTTTCTTTGAGATCTACGGAGGGAAATTGTATGATCTGCTTAATGAAAGGAGGTACATTATACCTAAATCTTTTATGTTTATAAATAGAGTCTATGCAGAATGCCAATTTTGTTTCAGTTCTGAACAATGATTACCTCATGTAGTAAACTTTGCATGAGAGAAGATGGAAAACAGAAAGTTTGCATTGTTGGTTTACAAGAGTACAGGGTGTCTGATCTTGAAACTATCAAGGAGTTGATTGAGAGAGGTAATGCCACCAGAAGTACTGGTACAACTGGTGCAAACGAGGAGTCGTCACGATCTCATGCCATTCTTCAGCTTGCCATCAAACGGCGTGTTGATGGCAATGAGTCTAAGCCACCCAGATTGGCCGGCAAGTTGTCGTTTATTGACCTGGCTGGCAGTGAGCGTGGTGCTGATACAAATGAAAATGATAAACAAACAAGGTTATCTTACAAAACTTTCTTCTATTATTGTCTTATGTAAGGAATATACAAATGATTTTTGCTAACACTGAAGTGCTTTGAAAAATATTATGCAGAATTGAGGGTGCTGAGATCAATAAAAGTTTGCTTGCTTTAAAGGAATGCATCAGAGCACTTGATAATGATCAGAATCATATTCCCTTCCGTGGTAGCAAGCTGACTGAAGTTTTGCGAGATTCATTCATTGGAGACTCGCGCACTGTCATGATATCATGCATTTCCCCTAGTTCTGGCTCTTGTGAACATACACTGAACACATTGAGATATGCTGATAGGTATTTATCTCTGTTCATTCTTTATGTTACAGTAGCTGCTTTTTGTCCATGTAGCACATGTAACATATTCTCATCTTCAGAGTGAAGAGTCTGTCAAAAGGAAGCAACAGCAAGAAAGATGTGCCTTTGGCCGCTGCACCTTTACGAGAATCGAGTCCTTCCCCATTGGCTTCGGTTGTACCCTCTTTCTCTGCAGCTGAGGTAATGAATGATATCACTGAAAGGAGTAAGTTTGGTTGGCCCAAGCAGCAGTATGCCAAAGAACAGCCATCACCATCGTTTGTGGATAGAATACCCAAGGGCAGGGAAGATACTGAGTTCAGTTCGGCGAATAGTAGTTATTTCAATGAACAAAGAAGCAGAGTTACTGCAGCAACAGGCATAGCCGTGGTACCAGATACAATGTACCAGCAGGGAAGGCAACAGGCACGGAAGGGTAGAGATCCAGCTTCGGAGAATAATATGAGAAATTCTGTTGCTTACCCAATTAGAAGGGCTGTGCCAGACGAAAATGACCATCTGAATGACCTCCTTCAGGTACAGTATTATTGCTTCTGCACCACTTTGTTGATAGAACATGACCAGGGTTAGGTTTTGATGTTTGTTAACTGGTGCAGGAAGAGGAAGATTTAGTGAGTGCTCACAGAAAGCAGGTGGAAGAGACCCTGGACATGATTAAAGAGGTTAGTCGCCTAAAATGGTAAACTGCGTCACCTGTAACTGGTGGTCATGTTATTTTTGCCGTAACCTGTGAATGGCCTCTTGTTTCATCAGGAGATGAACTTGCTAGTTGAAGCAGATCAGCCTGGCAACCAACTAGACGACTACGTTACAAGACTAAGCGGCATCCTCTCACAGAAAGCTGCTGGAATTGTGGATTTACAAGATCGTCTGGCACAGTTCCAGAGGCGCTTAAACGAGAATAGCGTGCTGCTATATTCCGAGTGCCCTTGATCACAAGAGCGGCCTACTCGTCACTACTCCGTCGCCGAGGGTAATGAGGAAGTTGGGGACAGAGGCAGCAGAGTCGATCTGCCCCCATGAGCTCTGCACCGATGCGGTCTCGCCTTTGCGAACGCCGGTGCGCCGACGCAGTTCTGAACCCATAGATGCGCCAAAAGCAGAACTAGGTGGCTAGTTGACTGCTGCTTGCCGTGGCCGACTCCGTAGCATATTTGTACCTGAGTCGTTCCATGGTGTGCGTGTGCCTCGTACTTCCATTCAATCCATGTGTATGTATATCCGCGTCACATGAGTACCCTGCTATTTGTTCAGCAACAAATATGCTATCTTTTACGGTGCATGAAGATTCCGGTATGTCGTTGCATGGCATTTTTCAATCTCACATACCTTATTTCTGTGGTTACCTCACGTTGCAATGTTCCCCATTGTTTAACGCCGGGTTGCAGTGTTCTCTGTATCTCTATGTATACTACTCCTTCCGTTCACAAATATATGTTTTGAATATTTCAAAACACATGCTCACTATACCGTCATCCTTGTTGCCGTTTTTGTTCTTTTTTCTCGCTGAAGTGTTTTGGCATCCCCGTGGCGTAGTCACCTGTGTCTGGCCAGACGATGATTGATGCTGTCACACCGAGAGGGCCCTAAGAATATCTCTCCATCGCCGGAGGCGCAAATCCCACTCTCGAGCTATCTAGTCTCTTATCAAACTTTCGGATGGACATGTAAGTTGTCGTTATGATCATCATGTTACAGATGACGTTTGAGCAAACCCAAAGTTCACTGCACGGTAGGAAGTGACTACGATAATCTCATGGTCTGAGGAACTAAAACACATGCTAACACTCCGAGTTATAACAATTGATTTCAAACAATATTATCTCAAAGTATAACAAACAAGTTTGGGTCGATTCAATATGATCGGTCTCCTAACGTCATACTCTCAATGTTGTTTTAGGACCATCGTTACACTTAGTGATATCCTAAGATCCAGAAAACATGATCACCAACAACACTTGAGCCAGTCTTAGAGGCAAGACTAGCACTGGTACAGCGAGGTGCTATACAAACGGTTATTAACCCCTTTCCGCGACGGCGTTTCGAACCGTCACCAAGTGAGTGACTGCGATAGGGTGGTCCTTCCCACACGACCTAGAAACCGTCGGGGATAGGGAGCCTTGATGCATACAGTTGTCCCTACTAAACTATTTCTGATATCTCGGATGTCCGAAACGCCCCATCCTTGCAACTCGTTTGTGCTCGGATTGCCATCGCAGTCGGTATTCTGTGGTGCTACGTTTACGATGCGTGACCCATCAAAAAACGGTTCACGATTATAGAAGCAGACGATCACACACATTTACTTTTCCTCGACTGTATGCGATTCGATGTAAGAGCGTACACAGTTGTCGCTATAAAACTGCATGCGAAGCTTGAATACATCCCACGCGATTCATCCGTCGTACCCGCGTCGGACGATTGACCTATCGCACGCGTTCTTCTATGACCAAATGTTTGCGATGCACACAACATCAAGCGTGTGTGATAAGGTGACTATCGCAAACATTTAATAAGAAAGAAATGTGTGCGATGCTGTTGTTAATCGCATATGTTTTTTCTTTGCTGATCGTGTGTGCAGTAGAGATTGATCGCACACGTAGTGGATCCTAGAAATGTGTTTGATCTCCATGTCTATTGCAGATGTTTCGCTTTCGCAAACTGTGTGCAGTGTAATCCCTAATTTAAAAATCACATGTTTTCAATTTGAAAGTTGGCAATCACTTATTTCATATCCAACCATGTTTATTATAAATATAGGTTCAACCACGAATGCATAATTCGATGCACAGGTACATATACTGAAGAACTACAGAAGCACCAAGTAAAGAATGATGGACCACAGTTGTACTAAAGACTGTGAAGAGAGAGGCAAAAGACATTCTGGTTGCTGGAGAAGCTGAAGCGGCATGCCCATATTGTGCCCTCCTCCATACGTAATGCGCGCAGGACTCTAGGCCAACACCTTGTGATGGCTGCCCATCCATCCTTCACTGTCTTCATTAGGACTTCTCGATGTTCATTGTAGTCTGGATGGCATACTTTAACCTTCATTGCGTGTCCACCAATCATGTACTTTGCGAGGTAATCTTGAGTGAATTGCTTCGGGAACCACTGCGAACGAAAAAGATTCAAACATTGTTGTCTAACAACTCATTATGGGCAGTAAAAAGAGAGGGCTGCAGAGTTTGTAGTTACCATCCTACAGCTCACTGTTGTGTTGGATAGAGCATAAACAAATAATTAGCTTGCCACCATTCGTATCTTTTTGCAAATAATCCTTATCAGTTTCTGAAAGCACATTTGCTCCCTGGGTGGTTTTGGTAATTAATGACAACATACTTTGTGGTTGGACTAATGCTTTTATCAAGTATGTTTCAGGAAAGTCAATCACTTTGGCATGGCAAAAGGACTGGAAAGGTGGACCCCTAGGATGCTAAGGAAAGCATTGGCAAAAGCTCAAGACTCTATTTTTTGGTTTAGTGATCCAAGATCACATTGAGTCTATAGGAAAGCCAATACTATTAAAAGGGGATGAGGTTATGATAATGATCTGGTTGCTCAAAGTGCTTAGTGATCTATCTCCCAAACTATCGCAATCTTTCATTCCAACATATACTCATAAGTAATCTCGGTCCCACCGATTCCATAAACTCACCACACCGAGATGAACCACCTCACCATATACCCAAACCCTAGTAATTTTGGATTTTCCGATTCCAAACTCGGTCTCACGAAACTAGTGTTGTCAAGCTTCAGAACATACGTCATCATATCGGTGTCACCGAGATGATAAAGTCGGTCCCACCGAGATTGGCAAACCCTAGTATTTGGAAGCATCGGACTCACCGAGATTGTATTTTCGGTCCCACCGAAAATCCCAACGTTCACAAGATTTGAACTTTCGGTCTCACCGAGTTGTCAACTTCGGTCTGACCGAGATTGGTCAAATGTGTGTAACGGTTGGATTTTGTGTGGAGGCTATAAATACCCTCCACCTCCTCTTCATTCGTGAGAGAGCCATCGAAAGAACTACCACTCCTACCTTACATTTCGAGAAGAAAACTACCTACCCTTGTGTTGAGATCAAGTTGCTCCACTCCCACCATATGAAACTTGATTTCTAGCCTTCCCAAGTTGCTTTCCACTCAATCCTTTCTTCCACCACAGCCAAATCGGTGAGGAGAGTTGAGTGTTGGGGAGATTATCATTTGAAGCACAAGAGCAAGGAGTTCATCATCACCAACACCATCTATTACCTTTTGGAGGTGGTGCCTCCTAGATTGGTTAGGTGTCGCTTGGGAGCCTCCGTCAAGATGTGGAGTTGAACCAAGAAGTTTGTAAGGGCAAGGAGATCGCCTACTTCGTGAAGATCTACCCCGAGTAAGGCTAGTCCTCCGTGGGCGTATGCCATGATGGCATAGACAAGGTTGCTTCTTCGTGGACCCTTCGTGGGTGGAGCCCTCCGTGGACTCTCGCAGCCGTTACCCTCCGTGGGTTGAAGTCTCCATCAACGTGGATTGACGATAGCACCACCTATCGGAACCACGAGAAGAATCTCCGTGTCTCCAAACTGCGTTTGATCTTCTCCACTCCTCTTTACTACTTGTGCAATTTACTTTCCGCTGCCCATACTCTAGAATTGCATGTGTAGTAAGCTGCTTGACTTGTGTGATATGCAAAATCTGCCAAAAACTTGTCTTTGCCAAAAGGCATAATTTTTATCTTGTCGAGTAGTCTAATCACCCCCCCTCTAGACACTCTTTCCTTCAACGATCCTACAATTGGTATCAGAGCTTTGGTCTCCATTGCTTTGGTTTGCACACCATTGGAGGAAGATGGACGTGTCCACGTTTGGGAGTGTTAGTCATAGAGTGCCTATTCTTGATGGAGTGTCCTACAACTCGTGGAGGATTGAAATGCTTGCTATCTTTAATATGTACAACTTGCGCAAATATGTTGAAACCCCATATGTACCTCCATTTGACCCCTTGCACCCTACTATGGATGAAGAGCTTGATTTGCTTCGTAACCTTAGAACTGTAAATCTCATCATTAGAGGCTTGCCCGATAACTTGCTTGAGCTTGTCACAAACTTTGAGTGCGCCTATGCTATGTGGAAGTTCTTGGAAGAACTTTATCCGGACTACTCTTTGAGAGGTCTTGATGAAATTCTATACAAGACTATTGAATTTGATATGATGCGCCTAATGATCCCAACTTTGATAAATGCTTCTTTGAGCTTCGTGATCTTATGAAAAAGAAGGGTGATCCCGGACTTATCAATGTTCTAATTAGAAATGCTCTTGTATTGCATTCCGATGATTATTATCACATTGACAAAACTAATGCAAGTCATTGTCAAATTGACCTAGGTATTGATGATGAATTATCTATGGGTCAATATGATGATGAGCATGAGCATGAGGACGATTACTCCGATTCGGACACCGAGCTAGACAAGATCATGAAGAGTCTCAATCTTATGGCAAATCTGAGAGACTACATATCCGGTGGAAAAGAGTGGATTCTTGATAGTGGATGCACCGATCACATGACCGGAGATGAAGACATGTTTCGAGAGCTTGCAAAGAACGATGGTCCACACAAGTATGTGACTTTTGGAGACAACTCCAAGGGTAAGGTACTTGGCCTTGGTAAGGTGGCCATATCTCATGATAGCTCCATTAAAAATGTCATGCTTGTTGAATCACTTGGATACAATTTACTTTCCGTGTCTAGATTAGCTGACTTTGGATTTAATGTGCTATTCACCGAAGTAGATTGCCAAGTCTTTCGTCGTGACAATCATAACATGGTCTTTACCGGTATCCGTAGAGGTGATCTATACATTGTTGATTTCACTAAGAAAGCTCAACCTAGAACTTGCTTCATTGCTAAATCCGCTAAAGGTTGGCTTTGGCATAGAAGGCTTGGACATGTTGGTATGCGTAATCTAGATAAGCTAATCAAAGGTGATCATATTCTTGGTGTTAAAGATGTTTTCTTTGACAAAGATAGACTCTGTAGTGCTTGTCAAGCAGGAAAACAAGTAGGTGGAAGTCATCCCGTGAAGAACATCATGACCACAAGGAGACCGCTTGAGCTTCTTCATATGGATCTCTTCGGTCCCAATGCTTACAAAAGCCTTGGTGGTAACTCCTTTGGTCTAGTTATTGTTGATGATTATTCCAGATTTACGTGGGTATTTTTCCTTGATGACAAATCGCAGGTTCAGAGAATCTTCAAAACCTTTGCTAGAAAGGCCCAAAATCAATTTGAGGTGAAGATCAAGAAAGTTCGGAGTGATAATGGAACGGAGTTCAAGAACGCCCATGTGGACTCTTTTCTCGATGAGGAAGGGATTCTACATGAGTTCTCGGCTACGTATACTCCTCAACAAAATGGAGTTGTTGAGAGGAAGAACCGAACGCTCATTGAGATGGCGAGAATGATGCTTGATGAATACAAGACATCAAGCACTTTTGGGGTGAAGCCGTCGAGACGACTTGTCATGCTATCAACAGGCTTTATCTTCACAAGCTCCTCGGCAAGACTTCATACGAGCTCCTCACGGTAACAAACCCCAAGTGGGATACTTTCGTGTCTTTGGTTCAAAATGCTATATCCTTGATAAGCATCGTCGGTCTAAATTTGCTCCTAAAACTCATGAAGGCTTTTCCTCGGTTATGGATCAAACTCCCACACCTACCATGTCTACAATAATTTCACCGAAAGGTTGAAGAGACGGTAGATGTGAAGTTTGATGAATCTAATGGCTCATAAGTAGAGCAAATGCCTATTGATGTAGGAGACAAGGACCCATCGGAAGCCATTCGAGATTTATCTATTGGAAAGATCCGTCCCATGGAAGTGAAGGAGAGTACCTCATCTACATATGTGGAGCCCCTACCTCACGGCAAGATGAACCTCAAGGCAACATGGAGGCCTCCACAAGTGGAACTCACCAAGATGAGGAAGTGCGACAAGAAGATCCACCACAACCTCCTTCTCCACCACCACAAGACAACACCAACAACAATGAGGAAGAAGAGGAAGATGAGGATGATGAGGAAGCTCAACCGCGACCACAACAAAAGCTATCTCGAGTTCGAGCAAGAGTCAAGAAGAATCATCCCGTGGAACAAATGATGAATGACATCGACTCCGGGAGAATCACTCGCTCTAAAACTCGTTTAGCTAACTTTTGTGAGCATTACTCATTTATTTCTAGTCTTGAACCTATGAAGGTAGAAGAAGCGCTTGAAGACCCGGATTGGGTGAAGCGCTATGCATGAAGAGCTACACAACCGAGAGGAACAACGTTTGGACTTTGGTAGAGAAGCCCAATGATGACCAAAACGTCATTGGAACCAAATGGGTGTTTCGAAACAAGCAAGATGAGGATGGACAAGTCATCCGCAACATGGCTCGTCTCGTAGCACAAGGTTACACACAAGTCGAAGGTATGGACTATGGTGAGACCTATGCCCCCGTTGCTAGACTTGAGTCCATTCGCATTCTTCTTGCTTATGCCAACCACCATGATATTACTCTCTATCAAATGGACATTAAAAGTGCTTTCCTAAATGGTGAAATTGAGGAGGAAGTATTTGTGAAACAACCTCCCGGATTTGTGAATCCTAAAAAGCCTAATCATGTTTACAAGTTGCACAAAGCTCTTTATGGTCTTAAACAAGCTCCTAGAGCTTGGTACAAATGCTTGACTAGTTTTCTTCTTGAAAAGGATTTGAGATTGGAAAAATAGACTCAACACTATTCACGAAAAGGGTTGATGGTGAACTATTTGTGTGCCAAATATATGTTGATGATATTATCTTTGGTTCAACTAACCCTCATTTTAGTGAGAAGTTTGGAAAGCTTATGTCGGAGAAGTATGAGATGTCCATGATGAGTGAACTCAAATTCTTCCTTGGGTTGCAAATCAAGCAATCTAAGGAGGGTACTTTTGTCTCACAAACAAAGTACACTAAGGATCTCTTCAAGAAGTTCAACATGCAAGAAAGCAAAGGTATGAGAACCCCCATGCCTACTAGTGGACATAATGACTTGACAAAAGATGGAGAACCTGTTGATCAAAAGGTTTATCGATCCATGATTGGTTCTCTACTATATCTCTGTGCTTCTCGTCCTGACATAATGTTGAGTGTATGCATGTGTGCTCGATATCAAGCAGCCCCTAAAGAATGTCATCTTAAAGCTGTTAAAAGAATTGTGAGATATTTGATACACACACCTAACTTTGGCATTTGGTATCCTAAGAGGGCCTCTTCGATCTTGTTGGCTATTCCGACTCGGACTATGCGGAGACAGGTTGATAGAAAGTCAACTTCGGTGCGTGTCAATTTCTTGGTCGATCCCTTGTATCTTGGTCCTCCAAGAAACAAAATTCAGTATCATTATCTCTCGCCAAGCAGAATATATTGCTGCTAGCTCATGTTGTGCTCAGTTGCTGTGGATGACACAAACGCTTAAGGATTATGGGATACATGCAAGACATGTTCCTTTGCTTTGTGACAATGAGAGTGCGATTAAGATTGGACACAATCCCGTGCAACACTCTCGCACGAAACACATTGAAGTTCGTCACCACTTTATTCGTGATCACATTGCCAAGGGTGACATCGATCTTAAGCATGTTCGTACTGACAAACAGCTTGCAGATATCTTTACAAAACCACTTGATGAGAAAGTGTTTTGTCGCTTAAGGAGTGAGTTGAACATCATTGATGCTTCAAACTTGGAGTGAAAACTCCATTGATGCATGCAAGGCATGAGCCTTATTGACCAATCCTTGATATTTCTTTTATGATGATGATCATATGTCTTGGACACATTTGCCCCCTTGTATTGCATCTAACTCCTTGCAGGTACTTGGATGGTCTACATTCCACAAGATTACCACTCACTCGAATCATGAGTAATCTTGTCATTGACCAAGTATCTAGCCCTTTGGGATGTTGAGTTCAAGGAACAAAATTCCACATATCCTTTTTGACACCTAATACATCTAGTATTTCACTCTTGTCATCTTGGATATTCTTGAGAATTTCCTTGCTTGCCTAACCCATGTAGGAAGATGAACTACACAATTGGAAAAGGTGCTCCAACTTCACATTCTATGAGCATCTACATCAAGTTCACCTACATGAGTACAAACAACAACAAGCCCAAGGTATGTTCTTCACATCTTGAAGAAGCTTTGCTCAAAGTCATGAGTACAAGCAGCTTCATAAGATGTGATCACATCAAATGCTTAATCGAAAAATGGCAACCCCATTTTGAGCTTAAACGATGAGTATGACCTATGATCAAATGTCCTCATTTGACTCCTAAGTCAATATACTCAAACATAGGTGACTTTGTCGCCGACCCCTGTCTAGATGAAGTACATATGTTTTGGAGTTTTGCTATTTTCTCTTCTGATTTTCTCATTGAGTTTTCGTTTTAATCAAAAAAACAAAAACAAAAAACAAAAAACATCTTTTATTTCTACTCTTTTTTGTTTTTGTGAATATCTTTTTGGCTCTGATCAATTCCCTGAAAATCATTTACTAATTCAGTGCAAATCTTTTGAAACATTCCTTGCAAAGTGAGCTGAATTATTTCTGAATTTCCCTGGAATTAAACTCGGCGTCACCGACTTTAAACTTTCGGTCTGACCGAAAAAGGATCTGTCCTAAGTCTCCGACTTTCGGACCCACCGATCCATCTCACTTCGGTGTCACCGATTTTCTTTCAGGATAGCATCTTCTGCAGCTCAACTCAATGATTCTTTATGCATGTTTCTTATTGAACAAGTTGTGATTCTTAAGGATCCCATTTCTTTCCTTCCATCTTTCCTGCCCTTCCTAGTTTACTGTCCTTTTCGGCACTTGATGTCAAAGGGGGAGAAGATTTAGGGGGAGCTTAGTGGGAGATTGGAAGATAAGGGGAGAAGAGAAGATTTAAAGGGAGAAGAAGAGCAATCTTACCTTAAGGGGGAGAGAATCACATCAAAGCTTTGCCGTGTTCCATATTGGATATTACATTTGGCATCATTCTTTTGATTTTGCTTTCTTCACTCTCACAATTAGTATCTTATGAAAAGCACAATTGGTATCTTATGAAAAGCAAAATTTCTCAGAGCTCATTGAAAATCTTTTAGTCTTGGGAGACATGTTTGCTGATTCAAGCTTGTGCTCAATATGAGACACCCCTTATACATGTCATCCCTGGCTTGGTACTCTTGATGTTCTTGCTGTTGGTTGAAGTAATACTCTTGTGTTATCTAACCTTGTTTTCCCAAGTTTATTTCTTTAGGTACAATACCAAGGAACTTCAAGGTAAGTATATGCATCTTGCAGAATGCGCATGATGGTGACTTGCTTGTGAATACTTGTTTGCAAGAAACCACCATGCACATATGCATCATCTTTCACTTATCCTCACCTGCTCTGATGCATATAGCCAAGCCACATGTAGCACATCTTGTTCTTCTCTCTTGTGTGCTTGTGGTAGTCCAAAACCAAAATCTAAAATCTTGCACACTTGTAGGGGGAGTCTGTGTACTACATGTTTGTCAAAGCTTTAATGATAATTCTGTCTTTCTTTCAAGAAGCTTTGATATTTTGTGTGTTGCCATCAATTACCAAAAGGGGAGATTGAAAGCACATTTGCTCCTGGGTGGTTTTGGTAATTAATGACAACATACTTTGTGGTTGGACTAATGCTTTTATCAAGTATGTTTCAGGAAAGTCAATCACTTTGGCATGGCAAAAGGACTGGAAAGGTGGACCCCTAGGATGCTAAGGAAAGCATTGGCAAAAGCTCAAGACTCTATTTTTTGGTTTAGTGATCCAAGATCACATTGAGTCTATAGGAAAGCCAATACTATTAAAAGGGGATGAGGTTATGATAATGATCTGGTTGCTCAAAGTGCATAGTGATCTATCTCCCAAACTATCAGCAATCTTTCATTCCAACATATACTCATAAGTAATCTCGGTCCCACCGATTCCATAAACTCACCACACCGAGATGAACCACCTCACCATATACCCAAACCCTAGTAATTTCGGATTTTCCGATTCCAAACTCGGTCTCACGAAACTAGTGTTGTCAAACTTCAGAACATACGTCATCATATCGGTGTCACCGAGATGATAAAGTCGGTCCCACCGAGATTGGCAAACCCTAGTATTTGGAAGAATTGGACTCACCGAGATTGTATTTTCGGTCCCACCGAAAATCCCAACGTTCACAAGATTTGAACTTTCGGTCTCACCGAGTTGTCAACTTCGGTCCGACCGAGATTGGTCAAATGTGTGTAACGGTTGGATTTTGTGTGGAGGCTATAAATACCCTCCACCTCCTCTTCATTCGTGGAGAGAGCCATCGAAAGAACTACCACTCCTACCTTACATTTCGAGAAGAAAACTACCTACCCTTGTGTTGAGATCAAGTTGCTCCACTCCCACCATATGAAACTTGATTTCTAGCCTTCCCAAGTTGCTTTCCACTCAATCCTTTCTTCCACCACAGCCAAATCGGTGAGGAGAGTTGAGTGTTGGGGAGATTATCATTTGAAGCACAAGAGCAAGGAGTTCATCATCACCAACACCATCTATTACCTTTTGGAGGGTGGTGCCTCCTAGATTGGTTAGGTGTCGCTTGGGAGCCTCCGTCAAGATGTGGAGTTGAACCAAGAAGTTTGTAAGGGCAAGGAGATCGCCTACTTCGTGAAGATCTACCCCGAGTAAGGCTAGTCCTCCGTGGGCGTATGCCATGATGGCATAGACAAGGTTGCTTCTTCGTGGACCCTTCGTGGGTGGAGCCCTTCGTGGACTCTCGCAGCCGTTACCCTCCGTGGGTTGAAGTCTCCATCAACGTGGATTGACGATAGCACCACCTATCGGAACCACGAGAAAAATCTCCGTGTCTCCAAACTGTGTTTGATCTTCTCCACTCCTCTTTACTACTTGTGCAATTTACTTTCCGCTGCCCATACTCTAGAATTGCATGTGTAGTAAGCTGCTTGACTTGTGTGATATGCAAAATCTGCCAAAAACTTGTCTTTGCCAAAAGGCATAATTTTTATCTTGTCGAGTAGTCTAATCACCCCCCCCTCTAGACACTCTTTCCTTCAACGATCCTACAGTTTCCTCACTTGATGGTTGTTCATGAATATCTCATTGCCCCATACGCAAAAAGGGTCGATGCATGGATCCTTGCCACGGGCATATGTACCTAGAACCAACAAGTCAATATAGAAGCTAACAAGTATCCAGGCCTGGATCTATATGCACTATATTATGGAACGGCGGGGGGAGTACAAGCCGAGGGATGAAACTAACCTCGGCGGAAATTGGTGGCCACTCCCGTTGTTATCCTGCATAAGTAGTGGAAAGGCATGATAACTATAGCAACCTTAACATCAACCAAATATAGCAAAGGTAAACAACATCATCTCCAAAGGATGGCTTGAATGTGTTGGTTTCAACATGCTGTTAAAGCAGATATAAAATGGAAGGCAATGTTACCAACAACAGGCTTAACAACCATCAAATATTGCAATTCAAACTGGTATTGTTGAAAATGAATAGAGCATAGGCAATGCTTAAACATCACACTGGATAAATGTGTAAAACTGAAATAAAGGGCATGTGTTAACTACACCAGGCATAACTGGAACCAAATATAGCCGTTCAAACTGGTATTGATGCAATCGAGCAGCAAAGTTCCGACTTGTACATAATGAACATCACATTGTGAATGACTGAAATAAACAAGGCATAAATGATCAGTATAACAACCAAATATAGCCATTGAAAACTGGACAGAGTCTCACTGCAACCAACCTAACAAGCAAATACAGATAAACATGGCATATGCTTGAAAACTAGACAAATGGTCACTGCAACCGAGCTAACAAGCAAATACAGATAAACAAGGCATGTGCTTGAAAACTGGACAAATGCTCACTGCAACCAACCTAGCAACCAAATATAGATAAACAAGGCATATGCTTGATAACTGGACAAATGCTCACTGCAACCAACCTAAGAACCACATACATATAAACAAGGCATCTGCTCGATAACTGTAAAAATGCTCGCTGCAACCAACCGAACAACCAAATACAGATAAACAAGGCATCTACTCACTATAAACAACCAAATATAGCCATTCGTGAAACTGAAAAGGACAATTCATACTTAAATATCACATAGCCCTATTGAACAATACATTTTTGCATAACTGAAATAATTAAACACGACATAGTTAAAACACCACACGACAAATGCTACTACAACAAAGGGTACAGGCTGGCAGGCTAGAAAAGGTAAGATTTGCTGATAGGATGTTGCCTCACATGTCATGGACGGGATCCTTCTAGTTGGAAGAGCACAGACCCATGATGCGCTCTTTGATGTCACAGATGGGCTGTTTCACCTTGGAATAACCTTTGTGGGTGCCCTCCTCATGGTCGTGGTCGATGAGATCTGACTTGGCAATTGAGGATCCCAAGCTGCCGCTATAGAACGTGTCCTTCAGAAATGACAAAATGGGGTTGATGTCATACAAGGATCGCAAATCCTTGAGAGCGTGGAGGAGGAGATCAGCAGCGGGGCCGTCGAAGAGATCGATAGCGGTTGAACTAGAGGGGTTGGGGATGGACCACTTAACCCGTGACATGGCTCGCGTGAAGCCGTCGCTGTCGACGAGCTTGATGTCATAGCCAGCTTTCCCGAGATACAGTAATATGCTAGCCCGCTGACATGAATCCTTTGACATGGCAACGTGGTCAATAGTCTTCGCTGTCTTCCACGGCAATGTGTCGCTCCAGGATCGATAGGTCGGGGCGAACGGCGGCCACCTCGCCAACGTCCGCCGGGGAGGCCATGATAAACCTCTTCTTGGCCGAACGCTTGTGGGGCTCCCGGGATACGTGGTCGAGCTTAGGCTACGACATTCTAGAGCAGGGGATGTGGATCTGGCGGGGAGGGACGCCGCATGCCTCATCTAAAAACTCAGGGGATGAAAGTGCATTATATCGACTAGAGGGGGGATGAATAGGCGATTTTTATGAATTCTTCACTGAGGAATTTGCTGGTGAGGAAATTCCTAAATGAAGAACTACTAGTAGCGGAATAAGTACTCAGAAGTAAACATAACAGAATACAAGCATAGTCATCATATCGAGATGAAGACAAGCACAGAGTACAGAAAGCGTAAACACAGGATAACACAAGAAAGAAGACGGACAGACTGAAGAAATTGAACTGAGGAAATTGAGAAAGTCTTCAGTCAAAGTCTTCAAACAGATATGAACATGCACACAACAATAGACATGAGGAAATGGAAGAGTTGAGGAAATAGAACCAGTAAGCTCGGTAAAGACAATGATTTGGTAGACCAGTTCCAACTGCTGTCTGAGTTGTACATCTGGTTGGAGCGGCTGAGTATTTAAACTCGAGGACACCCAGTCCCGGACACACAGTCCTCACCGTATTCTCCTTGAGCTAAGGTCACACAGACTTCGCCCGATCACTCGCGGTAAGTCTTCAGGTGACTTCCGAACCTTCACAAACTCGGTCACTCGGCGATCCACAATTCCTCTTGGATGCTCTAGACCTTGACGCCTAACCGTCTGGAAGAAGCATAATCTTCAAAGGAAACAAGCGTCGGATCCACGCAGGATCAATCTCTTCAGTGATGCTCAATCACTTTGGTTTTGTAGGTGTTGGGTTTGGGTTTTCCTCACTTGATGATTTTCGCTCAAATCCTCGGAGGATGGGATGCTCTCAAATGACAAGTGTCAGTTTCTCTCGGAGCAGCCAACCAACTAGTGGTTGAAGGGGGCGACTATTTATAGCCTAGGGAGCAGCCCGACATGATAAGACATAAATGCCCTTGTCTGATATGACCGTTAGGTGGGTAGATATTTTGGAATAGCTGGCGCATAGTGTTGGAAATATGCCCTAGAGGCAATAATAAAATGGTTATTATTATATTTCCTTGTTCATGATAATTGTCTATTGTTCATGCTATAATTGTATTAACTGGAAACCGTAATACATGTGTGAATACATAGACCACAACATGTCCCTAGTGAGCCTCTAGTTGACTAGCTCGTTGATCAATAGATGGTTATGGTTTCCTGACCATGGACATTGGATGTCATTGATAACAGAATCACATCATTAGGAGAATGATGTGATGGACAAGACCCAATCCTAAGCATGGCACAAGATCGTGTAGTTCGTTTGCTAAAGTTTTTCTAATGTCAAGTATCATTTCCTTAGACCATGAGATTGTGCAACTCCCGGATACCGTAGGAATGCTTTGGGTGTACCAAACGTCACAACGTAACTGGGTGGCTATAAAGGTGCACTCAGGTATCTTCGAAAGTGTCATTGGGTTGGCACGAATTGAGCGGGATTTGTCACTCCGCATGACGGAGAGGTATCTCTGGGCCCACTCGGTATTGCATCATCATAATGAGCTCAATGTGACTAAGTAGTTAGTCACGGGATCATGCATTACAGAACGAGTAAAGTGACTTGCCAGTAACGAGATTCAACGAGGTATTGGGATACCAACGATCGAATCTCGGGCAAGTAACGCACTGATTGACAAAGGGAATTGTATACAGGATTGCTTGAATCCTTGACATCGTGGTTCATCCGATGAGATCATCGTGGAACATGTGGGAGCCAACATGGGTATCCAGATCCCGCTGTTGGTTATTGGTCGGAGAACGTCTCGGTCATGTCTGCATGGTTCCCGAACCCGTAGGGTCTACACACTTAAGGTTCGGTGACGCTAGAGTTGTTATGAAAATAGTATGTGGTTACCGAAGGTAGTTCGGAGTCTCGGATGTGATCCCAGACATCATGAGGAGTTCCGGAATGGTCCGGCGATGAAGATCGATATATTGGACGAAGGGTATTGGAGTCCGGAAGTGTTCGGGGTACTGTGCTATGGCAAGATGACCGAAAGGTGTTTCGGGAGCCCGGCAAGTGTTGGAGGGCCTCATGGGCCAAAGGGAAGGGCAAACCATCCCACTAGGGGTGGTGCGCCCCCACACCCTTTCCCACATTATTTGGGGAGGTGGGCGCCCACCGGCTTGGAGGAAATCCTCCACCTGCTTGGCTTGGGGGGCAAGTCTCCCTAGGATTTTCCCTAGAGAGATCCAATCTGCTTGGCCGCCGCCCTAGGGGAAACCCTAGGGCGCCTCCCCCTCTCCCCTTGCCCCTATATATAGTGGAGGGGTGGGAGGGCAGCCTCACCTCTTCCCTGGCGCAGCCCCTCCCTCCTCATACATCTCCTCTTCCTCCGTAGTGCTTGGTGAAGCCCTGCTGGAGAACCACGAGCTCCACCACCACCACGCCGTCGTGCTCTCAGAGTTCTCCCTCAACTTCTCCTATCCCCTTGCTGGATCAAGAAGGAGGAGACGTCCCCGGGCTGTATGTGTGTTGAACGTGGAGGCACCGTTGTTCGGTGCTTAGTTCGGATTCGGCCGCGATCTGAATCGCTTCGTGTACGAGTCCACCGACCGCGTTCTTGCAACGCTTCCACATCACGATCTTCAAGGGTATGAAGATGCACTCCCCTCTCTCTCGTTGCTAGTTACTCCATAGATTGATCTTGGTGATGCGTAGAAAATTTTGAAATTCTGCTACGTTCCCCAACAGTGGCATCATGAGCTAGGTTTATGCGTAGTTTCTATGCACGAGTAGAACACAAGTTGTTATGGGCGTCGGTTTTGTCAATTTACTTGCCACTACTAGTCTTATCTTGATTCGGCGGCATCGTGGGATGAAGCGGCTCAGACCGACCTTACACGTACGCTTACGTGAGACAGGTTCCACCGACTGACATGCACTAGTTGCATAAGGTGGCTAGCGGGTGTCTGTCTCTCCCACTTTAGTCGGATCGGATTCAATGAAAAGGGTCCTTATGAAGGGTAAATAGCAATTGGCATATCACATTGTGGTTTTGATGTAGGTAAGAAACGTTCTTGCTAGAAACCTATAGCAGCCACGTAAAAAAATGCAACAACAATTAGAGGACGTCTAACTTGTTCTTGCAGCATATGCCGTGTGATGTGATATGGCCAAAGGATGTGATGAATGAAATATATGTGATGTATGAGATTGATCATGTTCTTGTAACAGGAATCATGACTTGCATGTCGATGAGTATGAAAACCGGCAGGAGCCATAGGAGTTGTCTTAATTTATTGTATGACCTGCGTGTCATTGAATAATGCCATGTAATTACTTTACTTTATTGCTAAACCGTTAGCCATAGTAGTAGAAGTAATAGTTGGCGAGACAACTTCATGAACACACGATGATCGAGATCATGATGATGGAGATCATGGTGCCATGTCGGTGATGATGATGATCATGGTGCCCCGAAGATGGAGATCAAAAGGAGCAAAATGATATTGGCCATATCATGTCACTATTTGATTGCATGTGATGTTTATCATGTTTTTACATCTTATTTGCTTAGAACGACGGTAGCATAAATAAGATGATCCCTCACTAATATTTCAAGAAAGTGTTCCCCCTAACTGTGCACCGTTGCGAAGGTTCGTTGTTTCGAAGCACCACGTGATGATCGGGTGTGATAGATTCTAATGTTCGAATACAACGGGTGTAAGCCAGATTTACACAAGAAGAACACTTAGGTTGACTTGACGAGCCTAGCATGTAAAGACATGGCCTCGGAACACAAGAGATCGAAAGGTCGAACGTGAGTCATATAGAGATATGATCAACATGAAGATGTTCACCGATGATGACTAGTCCGTCTCACGTGATGATCGGACACGACCTAGTTGACTCGGATCATGTATCACTTAGATGACTAGAGGGATGTCTATCTAAGTGGGAGTTCATTAAATAATTAGATGAACTTAATTATCATGAACATAGTCAAAAGGTCTTTGCAAATTATGTCATAGCTTACGCTTTAGTTCTACTGTTTAAGATATGTTCCTAGAGAAAATTTAGTTGAAAGTTGGCAGTAGCAATTATGCGGACTGGGTCCGCACACTGAGGATTGTTCTTGGGTATGAAGATGCACTCCCCTCTCTCTCGTTGCTAGATACTCCATAGATTGATCTTGGTGATGCGTAGAAAATTTTGAATTTCTGCTACATTCCCCAACACATAGCACAACAATGGTCGGAATTTTGACTATCAAAAACCTCAGGGCTATCATGTTCTTCACTGTGTAGGCAATTCACACTGGCAAATTCCTAACTCCTCAGTCAGAACAAGTTCCTCAGAGACCAGAAGAACTTCGTCTCTATCACTGAAGAATATGACTGAACTGTATGAGATTTCCAATGGCTTCACTCGAAGGGATTGGTAGGTGTAGGATTTGAGTTGACCATCACATGGAAATTTTTCCTTAGTATTTCCTCGACCCCCTTTAACAGTACCGTGTTTCCTATGACTCAAGAAAGAGAAAATGAAACTACAAAACAAAAGTCTTCACGCTTCATGTTCCTCGAATGATTGCCAAGTCTTCAAGGTCACACCAATTTATTCACTTTCAAAATCTACAGAAAGTCTTCAGAAATCCAAAGTCTTCAGTTGAAGAACTTCATTTTTAGGGGTCGACTTTCTCTGTAAATATAAAACTCCTCATAGACTTATAGTCCTGTGTACATGAAGGAAATATGCCCTAGAGGAATAATAAAGTTATTATTTATTTCCTCATATCATGATAAATGTTTATTATTCATGCTAGAATTGTATTAACCGGAAACATGATACATGTGTGAATACATAAACAAACATATAGTCACTAGTATGCCTCTACTTGACTAGCTCATTAATCAAAGATGGTTATGTTTCCTAACCATAGACATGTGTTGTCATTTGATTAATGGGATCACATCATTAGGAGAATGATGTGATTGACATGACCCATTCCGTTAGCCTAGCACTTGATCGCTTAGTATATTGCTATTGCTTTCTTCATAACTTATACATGTTCCGAAACTATGAGATTATGCAACTCCTGCTTACCGGAGGAACACTTTGGTGCTACCAAACGTCACAACGAATCGGGTGATTATAAAGGAGTACTACAGGTGTCTCCAAAGGTAGATGTTGGGTTAGCGTATTTCGAGATTAGGTTTTGTCACTTCGATTGTCGGAGAGGTATCTCTGGGCCCTCTCGGTAATGCACATCACTATAAGCCTTGCAAGCAATGTGACCAATGAGTTGGTTACGGGATGATGCATTACGTAATGAGTAAAGAGACTTGCCGGTAACGAGATTGATCTAGTGAAAGGATCGAGATGGACCTAGAGGGGGGGTGAATAGCTACAACTACAATTTTTAATTATTACTAAGCAATTTTAGGCAATAATGCGGAAAATGAAAGTGAGCCTAACAATTGCAAGTATGATACTAATGAGCTAAGCAAGATAATCAAGTGACACAGATATATGAGTAAGCAAGCACAAGAAGAGATAATGTATGCAAGTGTAAAGAGACAAGTAACCACAAGTAGAGAGTTAAGGTTAGGAATAACCGCAACTCCGGGAGACGAGGATGTAAGACGATGTTCACTTCCTTGGAGGGAAGCTAGTCACCGTTAGAGGGATGGATGTTACCACGAAGGCACACCAACGCCACGAAGGCTCACCCTATTCTCCCTTTGAGACAACACCACAGAGGCGTTTCTCAACCACTAGTGGTAGACCTTGGGGTGGTCTCCAAACCCTCACAAACTTTTCCGAGGGTAATCACAAAGTTCGATTCCTCTCCGGATGACTCCTACCGCCTAGGAGTCTCCAACCTCCAAGAGTAACAAGACCGATGGGGAAATGCTCAAAACTTGCTCAAGTCTGAATTCCTTTGGTGCAAAGAAGGGGAAGAAGTGGATCTATCACTTGATTGGAGAACTTCTCTCAAAATGCTCCTAGAACACTTGGGAATCTAGGATTTAGTGTGGATGAATGAGAGAGAGAGAGTGAGGAGTGTTCTTGTGAGGCTCAAAGTGAATGGTCAACCCTATCCCGTGGGAGGGAAGGGTGTATATATAGGAGGTGGGAAAAAGTGACCGTTTGGGGTACAGGATGGCCGGACGTCCGGAGAACGTCGGACGTCCGGAGGCCCAAATGTGTCCGGACGTCCGACAGTCATCGGACGACCGGCCGCTGTGAAAAGTGTGACCCACAATCCAGTGTACAGGATACGGACGTCCGACCGGAGTCGGACATCCGTAAGAATGCTTCTGATGTGAAAGTGTCGGACGTCCGGAGGGTTCCGGACATCCGTAAAAATGTCTCTGTTGTGGAAGTGTCGGACGTCCGGAAGTGTCCGGACGTCCGGGCAATCAGGAAGGACCGGACGTTCGTAGAACACCAGACGTCCGAAAGCAAGGTATATAGATAGCAACTTTTGAGCAAGTTTTTCACAGATCCATCGATCCCCTCTTAATAGTGCGGGATCCCTATACTCAAGAACAAACCATAAATGAAGTCAACATCTTGTATCTCCATTGTTGAGTTATATGCTTTTGTCCCTAGTCATGATCCATGCACACGGTCTTTAGAACATAATCCTGAGATATACTTGATAAACATGATTAGTCCCGAGCATATGTGTTGTCATCAACATCGAAATATGATTAAGGGCATGATTGCACTTTCAATCTCCCCCTTTTTGGTAGTTGATGACAACTCATATGCATACTCATAATAGTAATCGGAAGTATTTGTTGTGGAGCTCAATAACCATAATAAGAATGAGTAGCGAGCGAGCTCCCCCTCAAAGTGATACCACAGATATTATTAACACAAAAATGATGAGGGCTCCCCCTCACACTGATGCCACGATAATCAAGAGTTACACTCCATATAGATCCACCAAATCTCAGATTCAACAAACTCATAACATAGTTCAACAAACTATTCGTAACATAGGTTCGATTACATAATGAGCTAGAGTAACATGCATATGGAGCCTACTCCCCCTTTGGCATCAAGTATCCAAAGAAAAGAACTAGGGGGAATGACATAACAACATTAAAGACCATCCTCATCATCATCATCATGGACACCACTGCCACCAACCTCATCGAAGAAATCAGCCCACTTAGGACCGGAGGGAAAACCAAAATCAGAAGGGGGAACTGCAGGAAGACGCTCATCGTCACTCGCATCATATACGCCTGAGTCTCTCAGACGAGCCTTCAGAGCGTTCTTGGAAGTGACCATGCGAGTGACCACAACGTGGTGTTGGGAGCAATGGTAGGTGAACATCTTCATCATGGCTGAATGAGCCTTCCCAAGAAAACGAGCAATGCGCCCAAAGGGGGCATTACTGGAAGGAGGATGGGTATCGTGAGAAGGAAAACTAGCGGCGGTGCGACTAGCAGTAGCGGGAGGAGGAGGAACATGGTCAGCCGCCATGTGAGGTGGGATGACCCATCTCTCATGTATCTGAGTGCGTGCAATGGGAAAGGGAGCTACACTCTCGATAAATGCCCGAATAAAAGGTGCATGAGGAAAAGCCCGCTTGTGCTGGAAGCTAGCAAGGCGGATCTCATGCCATAGAAAGTGTGGAACATTTATCTTCCCTTTAGGAGATGTGAAGAGGCGATGCATGAGATCAATGCAGTAGCTGCTGCAGGAGCCCTTGTCACCCATCTTGGGATAAATGGTGCGGATGACACACTGATAAATGATGTTGAATGGAAAACGCCAAATGGAGACTTGATTTAGACCCTTTTGTTTCTCAGTGCTAGACATAGATGATATGGTTCTAAGAAGATCCGCACAGACCGCAATGCCTTTGGGCTTATGGTTGGGGTCATCCTTGTGGATTTTGAACCCAGTGTCGGGAAATCCAAGTGCAGTGACAAACTGAGCATAAGATGCTATGAGTGCAGTGTCGGAGGTCATCCATGTGACAGTGTGATCAGGAGCAAAGTAACATGTGGCATAAAACTGATGGATGGCAGCGTGGTTAAAATCGTGTTGAAAAGCGAATGGAGCAGCTAGATTTGACGACTCAATGAGCTCAATGGCTCCTAGATATTTCTCCGGATGAGTGCGAATGTGCTCAAGATCAATGCAAACGTGAAGTGACAAGCCTTTAGGGATGACAATCGTGTTGAAGATGTCGGCTTGTACATTTGTGCGGAAGCGACTATCCTGAGAATCCCTGACAATAGTAAATTGATCTACATCACGACGCAGTTTAAGATATGAAGATTTGGGGACCTCGTTGAAACGCTTAACATGACGGCCTAGTGACAGTGGAGGCTCAATGGAGATGTGACGGGCATCACCGTGGGGTTGCACCGGAGGAGGAGGAGGTTGAAAGGTTGGACGACGAGTGCCGGGCTTGGGGGCAATGACGCGGACGCCGACCATCGGCACCTCTTCAAGTTCATTCTCAAAATCCGAACCCTCCGAAGAGGAATCACTGGACGAGCTGGGAGGACAAGTGGCACGTTTCCGAGGGTGATCTTCCTCCTGGGAGTCGTGGGAGCCACCACGACGAGACGGGCGAGCCAGCCCTCCGGTGACTTGCTTGCGAGCGGAGTGCTTGGACCAAGGCATCGTGACCATGAGAGGAAGAGCACGGAGGAGCCGAGCAGCGGGCTGGATGGGCCGTACGGCGAGTCGCAGATCCGCGGCGGGGAGAAATCCCGACGAGGGGTACGGCGGCGGGCGGCTGCGGGGAATGGACGCACGGTAGGAGCGGCGGCGTCGGCGGTGAAACAAGTGAAGAGGACGTGGTTGGTTGACAAACCCTACGGCGCAGTATAAATAGAGCCCAGTAAAAAACGTACGGACGTCCGGAGCCTACGGACGACCGGAGTCACATATGTGTCCGGACATCCAGAAACGGACGGACGACCGGAGTCTGGACCATCAGCAAATAGAGGATGACAGAGATGATTCTACGGACGACCGACAGCTTCGGACGACCGGGCAGATTGTAACAGAGAGGAATTTACGGACGTCCGGAGTCTTCCGGACGTCCGGAGCTTCATCGTCTAGGTGAACTTAAGGGAACCAGAGTGGATTTTACGGACGTCCGGAGAGGCCGGACGACCGGTCGAAGGTAATGTCGAGCAGAATATATGGACGTCCGGAACCTCACGGACGTCCAACGCCGTAAGTTTTGACAGAGTCAAGAATGCAAAAGTCTTGATCATGATGAGGAGAAAGGTTTTTTTCACGGTAAAACTTATTTATGTAGTAACTCGTATCTTACCTTACTCAATCATAGCCATATACTACAAGTGGTGGCAAATGCCACAATGTCGAGTAGACATGACATGACACGTAAAGACTTGAACTTTGTGTGCATAGTCACTACTCCATCATGTTAAAGCACCATAGGTCTAGACCCATGGATACTTTGAGAGTGTTGGTTCTTTTATGCATTGAGTAGGGCGAGAACATTCATGAATTGAATGTCTCCCCTAAGTATATGCCTACATCATGACAAGGCATTAGATTCATGCATGATTTGGGTACTAGATTTCACATAATGTTGTCAAGCTCCAAGATACCAAGTTCACGCCTAAGTCGACAGAACCTTGCTTCATCTAGAGGTTTGGTGAAAATATCTGCTAGTTGAAAATCTGTACCAATGTGAACAATGTGAATATCACCCTTTTCAACATGATCTCTCAAGAAATGATACCTAATATCAATGTGTTTGGTGCGGAGATGATCTTTGGGGTTCTCAGCAATATTGATGGCACTTTCATTATCACACAGAAGAGGCACATTTCTATAGGTGATACCATAATCCTTCAAAGTTTGCCTCATCCATAACAACTGAGTTGCACAACTAGCGGTAGCAATGTATTCAGCTTCTGCGGTAGAGAGAGCAATACAATTTTGTTTCTTCGAGGACCAACTCACCAAGGATCGTCCAAGAAACTGACATGCACCGGATGTGGACTTATGATCCACTTTGTCTCCAGCCCAATCCGCATCCGTGTACCCAATGAGATCAAACTTAGCATCCTTGGGGTACCAGAGGCCCAACTTTGGGGTGTGAACAAGGTATCTAAGAATATACTTAACCTCCTTATGATGACTTTCCTTAGGGAAAGCTTGAAATCTAGCACACATGCATACACTGAACATGATGTCTGGTCTAGATGCACAAAGATAAAGCAATGAACCAATCATAGAGCGGTGAGTAGATGGGTCGAAGGGAGTACCATTTGTGTCTTCAGTGAGAGTGATTTTGGTTGGCATGGGTGTCTTGCATGGACTAGCGTTAGACATACCAAACTTTTCTAGAATATCCTTGAGGTACTTTGCTTGAGATACGAAAATTCCTTCCTGAAATTGTTGAATTTGAAATCCGAGAAAGAACTTCAAATCCGTATTGAGTGACATTTCAAAATTCTTGGTCATTGAATCCGCAAACTTTTTGCACAAATGAATGTTAGGAGAACCAAAAATGATGTCATCTACATAGATTTGGCATAGAATCAAATTACCCTTGTCCCTCTTAGTAAAAAGAGTGGGATCGATCACCCCTCTCACAAAACCATCATCGAGTAAAAACTTCTTCAAATGATCATACCAAGCACGAGGTGCTTGTTTGAGGCCATACAAAGCCTTATGAAGTTTATACACATAGTCTTTGTGAAAGGGATCAACAAACCCGGGTGGTTGTGACACATATACTTCTTCTTGTAGAGGACCGTTAAGGAAAGCAGTCTTCACATCCATTTGATGTAATGTAAAACCATTGAAAGCGGCATAAGCAAGTAAAATGCAAATGGATTCAAGACGGGCAACGGGGGCAAAGGTCTCACCAAAGTCCAAACCTTCAACTTGTGAGTACCCTTGTGCCACTAACCTTGCCTTGTTGCGGATGATGACACCATTTTCATCTTGCTTGTTCTTGAAAATCCATTTTGTTCCAATGACGTTGTGCTCGGTGGACGACCTCTTGACTAGTGACCACACTTGGTTGCGTTCAAAACTGTTCAACTCTTCTTGCATAGCAACAAGCCAATCATTGTCCATCAATGCCTCTTGTACCTTGAGTGGTTCAATACTAGACACAAACGAGAAGTGAGCACAAAAGTTTCTCAAATGTTTACGAGTGACTCTACCTTCCGAGATGCCGGTGAGGATTTTGTCAACATCAACACGACCGGCCACTCGAGGCATGATGGAGGTGAGGGTTTCACGAGGTTCAACTTCATGTCCATCATCCACATCTTCAACATATGGATCATTCACGTGTGGAGGAAGATCTTCTTGTTCATGTTGCATTTGTTGAGGTTTGTCATCCATGATTGCACTTTCTTGTTCTTGCTCTTGATGATGATCTTGTTCTTGATGATTATCATTAAGTGAGACTTGATCAACCTCATCAACTTGGGCTAAGGGTATTGGTTGAACACTAGGAACTTGTATTGGTATGGATGTTGAAGTAGTTTGATGATGCGTGAGACCTCCATCTTCTTCTTCACCATCATGAGGTTCTTGTTCCATAGGAAGAAGTGCACCAACACCCATGTTCAAAATGTCTTGAGAAGAATCTTCTTCACCTACATCACTTAGATCAACTTGCTCCCCATGGGAGCCATTAAATTCATCAAACACCACGTCACAAGTTTCTACAACACATCCATTGGATTTGTTGTAGACTCTATAGGCGTGAGAGTTTGATCCATAACCAACAAATATACCCTCAATTGTTTTGGATTGAAATTTTCCTAACCATTCTCTTTTGTTGAGAATGAAACATTTGCACCCAAATACACGAAAGTACTTGACATTTGGCTTGTTTCCAGTTAGAAGCTCATATGGAGTCTTTTCCAATATAGTGCGGAGGAAGAGTCGGTTTGATGCATGACATGCAGTATTGACAGCTTCAGCCCAAAAACTATGTGGTGACTTGTATTCATCCAACATGGACCTTGCCAATTCTACAAGCGTACGGTTCTTCCGTTCGGCTACACCATTTTGCTGAGGAGTGTATGGAGCTGAATATTGATGTGCAATCCCTTCATCAATAAGAAATTCTTCCAAGGTATAGTTCTTGAACTCAGAGCCATTGTCACTCCTTATTGCTCGGATTTCTTTGTCAAACTTGCATTGGGCTTGCTTGGCAAAATCAATGAAGGTGATCTTCGTTTTGTCCTTGGACTTGAGGAAGAACACCCATGTATATCTTGAGTAATCATCAACAATGACAAGCCCATACTTTTTCCCACCAAGACTATCCCATGAAGGAGGCCCAAAAAGATCCACATGAAGGAGCTCCAGGGGCCTTGAAGTAGATACTATGTTCTTGGGTGGGTGTTTTGATTGGTGTTCCTTCCCGGCTATGCATGCACTACACACACGATCTTTCTCAAAAGAGACATTGGTTAGTCCAAGGATGTGATTCCCCTTTAAGAGATCTTGAAGATTTCTCATGCCGACATGGGCTAGCCGGCGATGCCATAGCCACCCCTTGTCAGCCTTGGCCATTAGACAAGTTGCATGGAATGTGCTCTCTTTCGAGAAATCAACCGTGTAAAGGTTGCCATCCAACTCTCCAACAAAGGCCACTTCGAGAGTATCTCTCTTAAAGACTTTCACATCCGTTAGTCCAAAAGTGTATCATAACCAACTGAAGCCAATTGGCTAATGTAAATCAAGTGATATTTAAGGGATTGGACAAGCATAACATTTGCAAGAGACATGTCGTTGGTGATAGCCACCTTGCCCAATCTGAGTACCTGTCCTTTTGAACCTCCACCAAACATAATGCTCATGAATGGTTGAATAGCTTCCATGAAATCATAGAGTAATTTGCTATCTCCGGTCATATGATTTGTACATCCACTATCAATCACCCATTTCACTCCACCGGAGAAGCCAACCTACACACAATTATTACTTGGTTAGAGGCACCCATTTTGCAATGGGACCTCTCAAGTTAGTCACAAGGGTCTTAGGGACCCAAATAGCATAAAACCGAAATGCATTTCGAGGACCAACAAACTTTGCATAAACTTCTCCATCCTTAGTCTTACGAAGTACATAGGATGGAGGCATGAACTCTTTTGGCTTGTTGAGAGTGGGCATGCCCCTTGTGGCTTTCCCACTAGCAACCTTACCTTTCTCCTTGTGTCCTTCTCGTACAAAAGTTTCTTTTAAAGGGGTGGTGCACTTTTGAGAGGACGTCTTCTTCTTGCTTGTGCTTGGGTCAAACCCAAGTCCCTCTTTGGCGAACACTTCATTGTGTTGTCTCAACACCTCACTAAGGTTCTTTTGCCCTTGAGCACATGTCATGAGCCCTTTCTCGATCTGAGCCTTGAGAAAACGATTCTCCTCAAGAATAGATGCTAGATCACTATTAGAGTTAGTAGAACAAGCATCAACATTTATAATAGGAGACGTGTAAGCCTTAGCTAGAGTTTCAAGATAAGTAAGTTTGAGCATCTCAAAACTCTTTGTAAGAAGGGTGAGCTCTTCTTCCTTAGTCTTGAGGGACACAGATAGGAGCTCACAATCCTTAGATAGAGAAGCATGAGACTTCGCAAGCTTACTTTTATCATTCATCAACTCTTCACAAGAGCCAATAGCCTTTTTCAAGGAGGCAAGATCTTTAGTATGAACATCAATATTTGCACCAATTTTTAAGCATAGTTCATCATTTCGTGTTTCCTCATATTGGACTTTCCGCTCAAGGATTTCACATTTTTCCTTTTCCTCGGTGACGAGGGTTTCGAGTTCCTTAATGGTGATGGTGTGCTTACTCACCATCTCCATAAGCATACGAAACATAGTGAGCTTCTTTCCTTTGAGGGAGCACATGAACTTATTAAGTTTAGCAAGCATAGGATCATTTAGATCATCATCCTCATAACTATCCTCCGCATCAATATACTCATCACTAGGAGTAGGAGGAGTGAAAAGAGGAGGGTTTGATCGTGGGGTTACCTTGACCTTGTCAGGAGAGTGTTGGTCCTCTTCATCTTCTACCACGGCCTTCGCCATGAGGCACTTGTGAGCGTTGCCCTTGTAATCCTTCATGTAGTTGTAGGTGACAACTTCATCACTCTTATTGACTAGCCTCAATGTGTTTTGAGAATCTTGAGCAACTCTGGCAACACCACTAACTTCATCCGGATTGGATTCTTCTTGAGCAACCATTGCTTTCCCATCTCTCTTCTTGAGCTTGGAGTTCAAAGGATTTGGCAACTTTTTCTTGGGAAAGGTCTTGGGAAACCTTGGTTTATCTTCTCTCTTCTCATAAGGGCACTCGTTGGAGAAGTGGTTGGTTTCTTCACAGTTGTAGCATTTTCTTACTTTCTTCTTCTGAAACCTTCCCTTGAATTTTCCCGTGCTAAACTTCTTGACAAAAAGAGACATGTCTTCATATGAAGGGCCCTCGTCGGATTCAATCTCATCACCATCTTCATCATCACTATCTTCTTCTTCTTCTTCACTTTGTTCATCTTCACATACATGCTTGGCCTTCAATGCAAGATTGATCTTTGATGATGGGGAACCATGCATGGCAAGATGCTTTGTGGCATTAGCCTTTGACTCTTCAAATAGTTGAAAGGTGGATACGATGTCATCTGTAGTCATTTCCTTGAAGGTATGATGTTGTCTTATGTCCCACACCATTTGATGGTGATATGGAGCAAGAGCATGAAGCAACTTATCCACAAGGAACCTCTTAGTCATGTTGAATCCATCTTGTGTCTTGTCACACTCACATGACTCAATATCAGCCGTGAGAGTCATGAGACGCTCATGGAGTTGATTTGGGGTTTCACCTTTCTCCATACAAAAGTTTTGCAATTGCCCTTTGGCAATTTCATATTGAGCACTCCGGAGGGTAGCAGTGTCAGTCTTGGATCGTATAACACTTTCCCATAGTTCCTTGGCACTTGTGATGTGTATGAACGGTCTCCTTTGCTTTTCATCCATGCCTCTCCTTATACACATGATTGCAGTGTCATTGAGGTTCTTGTCATATACTTCTCTTGGTGTGGGGTTCTTTGGATCAACCACATGATAGCCATACTCCAAGATCTCCAGCATCTCATCGTTTCCATGTCGAAGATGATCCTGCATAGCAACTCTCCACAAAGCAAAATCGGAAGTGGCACTAAGTAAAGGAGGTTTGCCTTGAGGGTTATATCTTGGTTTCTCAGCCTGAGGTCTTGCATAAAGCCAAGGAACACTGGCGTGTTCATTGCTAGAAGGTTGTTGACCAAGTGATGGAGTAGGCACAGTTGGCCTCGAAGCAGCACCACCCGAGAGTGGTGCAAGCACCGTGGACAACGTGGCTAATCTCATTTGGACCAAGGCCTCAAGAGAAGCATCATGCTCCTCTTTTTTCTTAGCAAGGGCCCGTTCTAGATCCTCCGACGTAAAGGACTTGACTTCAGAGGAAGCCTCGCCTTTATCCTTAGGATCTACAACCAGGGGAGTTCCATCCGGGTTCATCTTGCTCTAGGGCGGTTAAGCCACAAGAATAGAGCACGAGGCTCTGATACCAATTGAAAGGATCGAGATGGACCTAGAGGGGGGGGGGTGAATAGGTACAACTACAAATTTTAATTATTACTAAGCAATTTTAGGCAATAATGCGGAAAATGAAAGTGAGCCTAACAATTGCAAGTATGATACTAATGAGCTAAGCAAGATAATCAAGTGACACAGATATATGAGTAAGCAAGCACAAGAAGAGATAATGTATGCAAGTGTAAAGAGACAAGTAACCACAAGTAGAGAGTTAAGGTTAGGAATAACCGCAACTCCGGGAGACGAGGATGCAAGCCGATGTTCACTTCCTTGGAGGGAAGCTAGTCACCGTTAGAGGGATGGATGTTACAACGAAGGCACACCAACTCCACGAAGGCTCACCCTATTCTCCCTTTGAGACAACACCACAGAGGCATTTCTCAACCACTAGTGGTAGACCTTGGGGTGGTCTCCAAACCCTCACAAACTTTTCCGAGGGTAATCACAAAGTTCGATTCCTCTCCGGATGACTCCTACCGCCTAGGAGTCTCCAACCTCCAAGAGTAACAAGACCGATGGGGAAATGCTCAAAACTTGCTCAACTCACGAATTCCTTTGGTGCAAAGAAGGGGAAGAAGTGGATCTATCACTTGATTGGAGAACTTCTCTCAAAATGCTCCTAGAACACTTGGGAATCTAGGATTTAGTGTGGATGAATGAGAGAGAGAGTGAGGAGTGTTCTTGTGAGGCTCAAAGTGAATGGTCAACCCTATCCCATGGGAGGGAAGGGTGTATATATAGGAGGTGGGAAAAAGTGACCGTTTGGGGTACAGGATGGCCGGACGTCCGGAGAACGTCGGACGTCCGGAGGCCCAAATGGGTCCGGATGTCCGGCAGTGATCAGACGACCGGCCGCTGTGAAAAGTGTGACCCACAATCCAGTGTACAGGATACGGACGTCCGACCGGAGTCGGACATCAGTAAGAATGCTTCTGATGTGAAAGTGTCGGACGTCCGGAGGGTTTCGGACATCCGTAAAAATGTCTCTGTTGTGGAAGTGTCGGACGTCTGGAAGTGTCCGGACGTCCGGGCAATCAGGAAGGACCGGACGTCCGTAGAACACCGGACGTCTGAAAGCAAGGTATATAGATAGCAACTTTTGAGCAAGTTTTTCACAGATCCATCGATCCCCTCTTAATAGTGCGGGATCCCTATACTCAAGAACAAACCATAAATGAAGTCAACATCTTGTATCTCCATTCTTGAGTTATATGCTTTTGTCCCTAGTCATGATCCATGCACACGGTCTTTAGAACATAATCCTGAGATATACTTGATAAACATGATTAGTCCTGAGCATATGTGTTGTCATCAACATCAAAACATGATTAAGGGCATGATTGCACTTTCAACTAGGTATTGGATACCGACGATCGAATCTCGGGCAAGTAACATACCGATGACAAAGGGAACAACGTATGTTGTTATGCGGTTTGACCGATAAAGATCTTTGTAGAATATGTAGGAACCAATATGGGCATCCAGGTTCTGCTATTGGTTATTGACCGAGAATAGTTCTAGGTCATGTCTACATAGTTCTCGAACCCGTAGGGTCTGCACGCTTAACGTTACGATGACAGTTTTATTATGAGTTTATAAGTTTTGATGTACCAAAGTTTGTTCGGTGTCCCGGATGTGATCACGGACATGACGAGGAGTCTCGAAATGGTCGAGACATAAAGATTGATATATTGGAAGCCTATGTTTGGACATCGGAAGTGTTCCGGGTGAAATCGGCATTTTACCGAGTCTAGGGGTTACTGGAACCCCTCGGGGTTATTGGGCCTACATGGGCCATAAGGGAGAAGAGGAGAGGAGGCAAGAGGTGGGCCGCGCCCCCTTCCCTCCCTAGTCCGAATAGGACAAGGAGAGGGGGCGCCCCTTCCTTCCCTCTTCCTCCTCCTTCCCTTCTCCTACTCCAACTAGGAAAGAAGGAGTCCTACTCCGGTGGGAGTAGGACCCCCTTGGCGCGCCCTCCTCGGCCGGCCGCCTCCTCCCCGGCTCCTTTATATACGGGGTGGAGGGCACCCTAGAACACACAAGTTGATCTCTGGATCGTTCCTTAGCCGTGTCGGTGCCCCTCCACCATATTCCACCTCGATCATATCGTCGCGGAGTTTAGGCGAAGCCTGCGCGATAGAACATCATCATCGTACCACGCCGTCATCTTGTGGAACTCATCCCCAAGCTTTGCTGGATCGAGCCCGGGATCGTCATCGAGCTGAGCGTGTGCTGAACTCGGAGGTGCCGTACGTTCGGTGCTTGGATCGGTCGGATCATGAAGACATACGACTACATCAACCGCGTTGTGCTAACGCTTCCGCTTACGGTCTACGAGGGTACGTGGACAACACTCCCCCCTGTCGTTGCTATGCCATCACCATGATCTTGCGTGTGCGTAGGAATTTTTTTGAAATTACTACGTTCCCCAATAGTGGTATTAGAGCCTGGTTTTATGCGTAGATGTCATATGCACGAGTAGAACACAAGTGAGTTGTGGGCGATACAAGTCATACTGCTTACCAGCATGTCATACTTTGGTTCAGTGGTATTGTGAGATGAAGCGGCCCGGACCGACATTACGCGTATGCTTACGCGAGACTGGTTTCACCGTTACGAGCACTCGTGCTTAAAGGTGGCTGGCGGGTGTCTGTCTCTCTCACTTTAGCTGAATCGAGTGTGGCTACGCCCGGTCCTTGCGAAGGTTAAAACAGCACCAACTTGACGAACTATCGTTGTGGTTTTTGATGCGTAGGTAAGAATGGTTCTTGCTAAGCCCGTACCAGCCACGTAAAATTTGCAACAACAAAGTAGAGGACGTCTAACTTGTTTTTGCAGGGTATGTTGTGATGTGATATGGTCAAGACGTGATGCTATATTTTATTGTATGAGATGATCATGTTTTGTAACCGAAGTTATCGGCAACTGGCAGGAGCCATATGGTTGTCGCTTTATTGTATGAAATGCAAACACCCCGTAATTGCTTTACTTTATCACTAAGCGGTAGCGATAGTCGTAGAAGCAATAGATGGCGTAACGACAACGATGCTACGATGGAGATCAAGGTGTCGCGCCGGTGACGATGGTGATCACGACGGTGCTTCAAAGATGGAGATCACAAGCACAAGATGATGATGGCCATATCATATCACTTTTATTGATTGCATGTGATGTTTATCCTTTATGCATCTTATCTTGCTTTGATTGACGGTAGCATTTTAAGATGATCTCTCACTAATAATCAAGAAGTGTTCTCCCGAGTATGCACCGTTGTGAAAGTTCTTCGTGCTGAGACACCACGTGATGATCGGGTGTGATAGGCTCTACGTTCAAATACAACGGGTGCAAAACAGTTGCACACGTGGAATACTCAGGTCATACTTGACGAGCCTAGCATATACAGATATGGCCTCGGAACACAGAGACCAAAATGTCAAACGTGAATCATATAGTAGATATGATCAACATACTGATGTTCACCATTGAAACTACTCAATGAGACGTGATGATCGGACATGGTTTAGTTGATTTGGATCACGTAATCACTTAGATGACTAGAGAGATGTCTGTCTAAGTGGGAGTTCTTAAGTAATATGATTAATTGAACTTAAATTTATCATGAACTTAGTACCTGATAGTATTTTGCTTGTCTATGTTTGTTTGTAGATACATGGCTCGTGCTGTTGTTCCGTTGAATTTTAATGCTTTCCTTGAGAAAGCAAAGTTGAAAGATGATGGTAGCGATTAAACTGACTGGGTCCATAACCTGAGGATTATCCTCATTCTTTGCCTGTAAGAATTACGCCTGGAAGCACCGCTGGGTGCCGAACTGCTTCTTGATGCAACCGACGACGTTAAGAACGTCTCGCGAGCAAAAGCGATGACTACTCGATAGTTCGATGTGCCATGCTTTACGGCTTAGAACCGGGTCTTCAACGATGTTTTGAGCGTCATGGAGCATATGAGATGTTCCAGAGTTGAAGTTAATATTTCAAGCAAATGCCCGGATTGAGAGAGATGAAGTCTCCAATAAGTTTTATAGCTGCAAGATGGAGGAGAATAGTTACGTCGGTGAACACATACTCAAAATGTGCGGGTATAATAATCACTTGATTCAAGCGGGAGTTAATCTTCACGATGATAGTGTCATTCATAGAATTCTTCAATCACGCCACCAAGCTACAAGAGCTTCGTGATGAACTATAATATGCAAGGGATGGACAAGACAATTCCCGAGCTCTTCACAATGCTAAAAGCTGCGGAGGTAGAAATCAAGAAGGAGCATCAAGTGTTGATGGTCAACAAGACCACTAGTTTCAAGAAAAGGGCAAAGGGAAGAAGAAGGAACTTCAGAAGAACAGCAAGCAAGTTGCTGCTCAAGAGAAGAAACCCAAGTCGGACCTAAGCACTGAAAGCGAGTGCTTCTCTCGCAAGCGATGGACACTAGAAGCGGAACTGCCCCAAGTATTTGGCGGATAAGAAGGATGGCAAGGTGAACAGAGGTATATGTGATATACATGTTATTGATGTGTACCTTACTAATGCTCGCATAGCACTGGTATTTGATCTTGGTTCATTGCTAATATTTGCAACTCAAACAAGGACTACGGATTAAGCGAAGATTGGCTAAGGACGAGGTGACGATGCGCGTGGGAAATGGTTCCGAAGTCGATGTGATCGTAGTCGGCACGCTACCTCTACATCTACCATCGGATTAGTTTTAGACCTAAATAATTGTTATTTGATGCCAGCGTTGAGCATGAACATTATATCTGGATCTTGTTTGATGAGAGACGGTTATTCATTTAAATCAGAGAATAATGGTTGTTCTATTTATATGAGTAATATCTTTTATGGTCACGCACCCTTGAAGAGTGGTCTATTTTTATTGAATCTCGATAGTAGTGATACACATATTCATAATGTTGAAACCAAAAGATGCAGAGTTGATAATGATAGTGCAACTTATTTGTGGCACTGCCGTTTAGGTCATATCGGTGTAAAACGCATGAAGAAACTCCATACTGATGGGCTTTTGGAATCACTTGATTATGAATCACTTGGTACTTGCGAACCGTGCCTCATGGGCAAGATGACTAAAACGCCGTTCTCTGGAACTATGGAGCGAGCAACTGATTTTTTGGAAATCATACATACTGATGTTTGTGGTCCAATGAATGTTGAGGCTCGCGGCGGGTATCGTTATTTTCTCACCTTCACAGATGATTTGAGCAGATATGGGTATATCTACTTAATGAAACACAAGTCTGAAACATTTGAAAAGTTCAAAGAATTTCAGAGTGAAGTGGAAAATCATCGTAACAAGAAAATAAAGTTTCTACAATCTGATCATGGAGGAGAATATTTGAGTTCTGAGTTTGGTCTACACTTGAAACAATGCGCGAATAGTTTCAAGAACTCACGCCACCGGAACACCACAATGAAATGGTGTGTCCGAACATCGTAATCGTACTTTACTAGATATGGTGCGATCTATGATGTCTCTTACTGATTTACCGCTATCGTTTTGGGGTTATGCTTTAGAGACGGCCGCATTCACGTTAAATAGGGCACCATCAAAATCCGTTGAAACGACACCTTATGAACTGTGGTTTGGCAAGAAACCAAAGTTGTCGTTTCTTAAAGTTTGGGGCTGCGATGCTTATGTGATGAAACTTCAACCAGATAAGCTTGAACCCAAATCGGAGAAATGTGTCTTCATAGGATACCCAAAAGAGACTATTGGGTACACCTTCTATCATAGATCTGAGGGCAAGATTTTCGTTGCTAAAATCGGATCCTTTCTCTGAAGGAGTTTCTCTCGAAAGAAGTGAGTGGGAGGAAAGTAGAACTTGATGAGGTAAGCTGTACTGCTCCCTTATTGGAAAGTAGTTCATCACAAGAACCGGTTCTGTGACAACTACACCAATTAGTGAGGAAGCTAATGACATTGATCATGAAACTTCAGATCAAGTTTCTCTTGAACCTTGTAGGTTTACTAGAGTAAGATCCGCACGAGTGGTGCGGTAATCCTATTCGGAAGTCATGTTACTTGACCATGATGAACCTACGAACTATGAGGAAGCGATGATGAGCCCAGATTCCGCAAAATGGCTAGAGGCCATGAAATCTGAGATGGGATCCATGTATGAGAACAAAGTATGGACTTTGGTTGACTTGCCCGATGATAGGCAAGCCATTGAGAATAAATGGATCTTTAAGAAGAAGACTGACGCTGATGGTAATGTAACTGTCTATAAAGCTCGACTTGTTGCGAAAGGTTTTCGACAAGTTCAAGGGGTTGACTACGATGAGACTTTCTCACCCGTTGCGATGCTTAAGCCTATCCGAATCATGTTAGCTATTGCTGCATTTCATGATTATGAAATTTGGCAAATGGATGTCAAAACTGCATTCTTGAATGGATTTCTGGAGGAAGAGTTGTATATGATGCAGCCAAAAGGTTTTGTTGATCCAAAAGGTGCTAACAAAGTGTGCTAGCTCCGGCGATCCATTTATGGACTGGTGCAAGCATCTCGGAGTTGGAATAAACGCTTTGATAGTGTGATCAAAGCATATGGTTTTATACAGACTTTTGGAGAAGCTGTATTTACAAGAAAGTGAGTGGGAGCTCAGAGCATTTCGATATTATATGTAGATGACATATTATTAATTGGAAATGATATAGAATTTCTGGATAGCATAAAGGGATACTTGAATAAAAGTTTTTCAATGAAAGACCTCAGCGAAGCTGCTTACATATTGGGCATCAAGATTTATAGAGATAGATCAAGACGCTTAATAGGACTTTCACAAAGCACATACCTTGGTAAAATTTTGAAAAAGTTCAAAATGGATCAGGCAAAGAAAGGGTTCTTGCCCGTGCTTCAAGGTGTGAAGTTGAGTCAAACTCAATGCCCGACCACGCAGATTTATAGAGAGAAAATGAAAGATGTTCCTATGCTTCCCATAGGCTCTATCATGTATGCAATCTGTGTACAAGACACGACGTATGCTTAGCAATAAGCTTAGCAGAAGGTACCAAAGTAATCGAGAGTGGATCTTTGGACAGCGGTCAAGAACATCTGAAATACGAAAAGGACTAAGGATATGTTTCTCGTATATGGAGGTGACAAAGAGCTAGTCGTAAATGGTTACGTAATGCAAGCTTTGACACCGATCCGGACGATTCTAAATCGCAAACCGGATACGTGTTTTTATTAAACGGTGGAGCTGTAAGTTGGTGCAGTTCTAAACAAAGCGTCGTGGCAGGATCTACATGTGAAGCGGAGTACATAGCTGCTTCAGAAGCAGCGAATGAAGGAGTCTGGATGAAGGAGTTCATTTCCAATCTGGGTGTCATACCTAGTGCATCGGGACCAATTAAGATCTTCTGTGACAATACTGGTGCAATTGCCTTGGCAAAGGAATCCAGATTTCACAAGAGGACCAAGCACATCAAGAGACACTTCAATTCCATTCGGGACCAAGTCCAAGTGGGAGACATAGAGATTTGCAAGATACATACGGATCTGAATGTTGCTGACCCATTGAATAGGCCTCTCTCACGAGCAAAATATGATCAACACCAAGACTCCATGGGTGTTAAAATCATTACTATGTAATCTTGATTATTGACTCTAGTGCAAGTGGGAGACCGAAGGAAATATGCCTTAGAGGCAATAATAAAGTTATTATTTATTTCCTCATATCATGATAAATGTTTATTATTCATGCTAGAATTGTATTAACCGAAAACATGATACATGTGTGAATACATAGACAAACATATAGTCACTAGTATGCCTCTACTTGACTAGCTCATTAATCAAAGATGGTTATGTTTCCTAACCATAGACATGTGTTGTCATTTGATTAATGGGATCACATCATTAGGAGAATGATGTGATTGACATGACCCATTCCGTTAGCCTAGCACTTGATCGTTTAGTATATTGCTATTGCTTTCTTCATAACTTATACATGTTCACGAAACTATGAGATTATGCAACTCCGTTTACGGAGGAACACTTTGGTGCTACCAAAGCGTCACAAGCGTAATCGGGTGATTATAAAGGAGTACTACAGGTGTCTCCAAAGGTAGATGTTGGGTTGGCGTATTTCGAGATTAGGTTTTGTCACTCCGATTGTCGGAGAGGTATCTCTGGGCCCTCTCGGTAATGCACATCACTATAAGCCTTGCAAGCAATGTGACCAATGAGTTGGTTACGGGATGATGCATTACGTAACGAGTAAAGAGACTTGCCGGTAACGAGATTGAACTAGGTATTGGATACCGACGATCGAATCTCGGGCAAGTAACATACCGATGACAAAGGGAACAACGTATGTTGTTAGGCGGTTTGACCGATAAAGATCTTCATAGAATATGTAGGAACCAATATGGGCATCCAGGTTCCGCTATTGGTTATTGACCGAGAATAGTTCTAGGTCATGTCTACATAGTTCTCGAACCCGTAGGGTCCGCACGCTTAACGTTACGATGACAATTTTATTATGAGTTTATAAGTTTTGATGTACCGAAGTTTGTTCGGAGTCCCGGATGTGATCACGGACATGACGAGGAGTCTCGAAATGGTCGAGACATAAAGATTGATATATTGGAAGCCTATGTTTGGACATCGGAAGTGTTCCGGGTGAAATCGGCATTTTACCGGAGTGCAGGGGTTACGGAACCCCGGGGTTATTGGGCCTACATGGGCCATAAGTGAGAAGAGGAGAGGAGGCAAGAGGTGGGCGCGCCTCCCTCCCTAGTCCGAATAGGACAAGGAGAGGGGGGCGGCGCCCCCCCTTCCTTCCCCTCTTCCTCCTCCTTCCCCTTCTCCTACTCCAACTAGGAAAGAAGGGAGTCCTACTCCCGGTGGGAGTAGGACTCCCCCTTGGTGCGCCCTCCTCGGCCGGCCGCCTCCTCCCCCTGGCTCCTTTATATACGGGGGCGGAGGGGCACCCTAGAACACACAAGTTGATCTACAGATCGTTCCTTAGCCGTGTGCGGTGCCCCCCTCCACCATATTCCACCTCGATCATATCGTCGCGGAGTTTAGGCGAAGCCCTGCGCCGGTAGAACATCATCATCGCCACCACGCCGTCATCTTGTGGAACTCATCCCAAGCTTTGCTGGATCGGAGCCCGGGATCGTCATCGAGCTGAACGTGTGCTGAACTCGGAGGTGCCGTACGTTCGGTGCTTGGATCGGTCGGATCGTGAAGACGTACGACTACATCAACCGCGTTGTGCTAACGCTTCCGCTTATGGTCTACGAGGGTATGTGGACAACACTCTCCCCTCTCGTTGCTATGCCATCACCATGATCTTGCGTGTGTGTAGGAATTTTTTTGAAGTTACTACGTTCCCCAACAGTACACTCACAAACGCATCAGTCCCTTAACCTATAAGTCTTCAATACACCAAAATCACTAAGGGGCACTAGATGCACTTACAATCTCCCCCTTTTTGGTGATTGATGACAATATAGGTTAAGTTTTCAATGGGGATAAACATATGAAGTGTAAATACCGATATTGAGGAATTCGATTGCAAGATATAGAAGAACTCCCCTTGAAGATGTGCATAGTGAGGAATTTGCTTTTGAAGCAATGCACACTTAAAGAGTATAATCATGGAGATCTCCCCCTATATGTTGTAATTCATACACGCATTTGATATATAATATGAAGAATTTGAAATGCATGATGAAATATGGTGACTGATGTAATTTAGCATGCATGCATTGACATTAATGAGGAATAAGCATGCAGAAGAACACAACAAAAGTATCAAGCCACCATAGAGTTTAAGATTACAACTCGATCCAGCAAAGTCATCAGAAGAACGAGAGTTGTAACTTAGCAAAAAAACGCCCATATAGGATAGAACCGCTTGAAGGCTAACTCAAATTTCTCCCCCTTTGGCATCGAGTGACCAAAAGGGTTGAAACTGAGGACTAACGCCCCTGAAGAATATCATGATGATGGAGGAGGGCCAGCGTTGTCAGGGTCTTGAGTCGTTGTAGGGCCTGCTGCAGTGTCGTCCAAGTCTTCATGCTCGTCCGTGGCGCGTGATGAAGAATATGAGCTGGCCACCAAGGAAGGAACCTTGACCTTCTTGTATTTCTTCGGTGGAGGAGTAGACCAGTCAAAGTATTCCTTGAAGCCCATTTGCTTCAGATCTTCTTCACCATATAGATGTGACAGAATAGCCCAGGTGTGATCAAACACTTCATGGAGGTAGTAATGGTTTTTCTTCACTGCATTATGTGTAGAAGTCATGTTATGAAGAATGGAACCAAACTGACGCTTAACCCACTTGTGGTTTCGATCCACCTTCTGGTGAAGACTTATCAGCAGTTCACGGTCAGTCATCACACGAGGAGCGGTAGCTTGAGGACTTGACTTGGTAGCATTGGTAGCAGAATCATGAGTGGCAGAGTCATCATTGGTGGAGTAAGATGCAGCTTTATGGGCTCGACCATCCAATGGACGAATGCCTTCATCGATAACAGCTGGTGACTTGCCCTTCTCATCAGATGAGGAAATTGTATGCTTGAGGACTTCAATAGGGGGCAAGTAACTGAGGTGATTCTGAAAATCAGCCTTGTAGTTGAGTGAAGACCTTGTTCTAGGAATCTCATGATCCACGGCATGTAAGGCTTCAGCTCAAATGGTGAAAGTGCAACATTCGCCAGAGTCCTCATGAAGAAATCATGATAATTTATGGGGATGCCATGCATGATGTTGAAAAGCATATTCTTCATCATTCCGATAATTTCTTCATCGGATGAGTCATGGCCTTTGATGGGACTCATGGTCTTCGTCAGAATGCGGTAGATGGTTCTTGGCACATAGAGCAATTCCTTCACGAGGAATTTGGTCCTTGGGGCTTGACCCGGCTTCAGCGGCTTCATGAGCACTTGCATATAGTGAGCTGTGAGTTCAGGCTCATCATACAGACAACGAGCACCGTCGGGTGGAGGACTGATTGGCAAGGCACGAAGCAATTCAGGGGCTGGTGCCTTGTAATGAGTGTTTTCAGTCATCCAATCCAACACCCATGAGTTGACATCAGCAGCATCACCTGTGATATGCAGAGTTGCGTAGAACTGAAAAATAAGCTCTTCATTCCAATCAACTATGTCAGAGCAGAAGTTGAGCAAGCCTGCATCATGAAGCATGCTGACGACTTGAGAGAAGCAAGGCATGGATTCCATGTCCACGTGAGGAATGTGCTCATGGTCGAAGACTTTGTCCTTGTTGAAGAGCACAGAGGAATAGAAGTTTGCCTGGCTGCTAGTCCAGAATCGCTTCCTTCTAAGACGAGCATTGTCATAGGGGTTGAATTCGGTGAAGAACACGTGCTCGCCGAAGAAATCATCAACCTTGAATTTTTGCTTCTTTGAAAAGGGATCCTTTGGCTTGGGCTGAGGAGTGTCAGTCAATTGTAGCACCACCTCAGGAATCGCAATCTCGGGTTCCTCAGGCTGAGAATTTCAGGCTCTTCTGCAGTTTCAGCCTGGTTCTTCATTTCCTCATTTACATTTTCTTCAGCACTAGTGGCTGGAATTTCTTCATGAACACTTGGGGTTGCATGAGGTTCTTCAGATCCCATTTGCACTTCAGTGGCAGCAGGGGGCTGAGGAATTGCTTGGAGTGGAGTGAACATTGGTGAGTTGGGGTGCTGACTGTCCCAAAATTCATCATTGAGCACAAGAGTGGTACAGCCAATGTCCATGTCCTCATCTTCAATTTCTTCAACACCCGCCTCTTCAGCAGTGAACTGAGGCATAGGTGAAGAAATGACCGGAGTTAAAGGGATCTCATCCACTTCAATTTCTTCGTCCAACTGCTCTGGCAAAGCAGCAGAAGGAGTTTCTTCATCTGATTCATTGGGAATCACATAATCTTCACCAAAAGGAACAAGGTCCTTTGATGGCATGGAGGAGACTGGAATGGCATCAATTGGATTGTGAATTGAGCTAGTCAGTGGTTTCATCTTCTTCGGAGCTGAAGAATTTGATGAAGTTGATGCCTTCCTTTTCTTCATAGTTGCACGCTTTGCAGCCTTGGTCTTTTTCGCATCTGATGCAGATGGAAGGATCGGAGTTGGAGTAGGCGCAGGAGGTGCAAAGGACTTTGGTTCATTTTCCTCAGGCACAACTGATGCAGTTGCCCTGACTTGTTCACTTTCTTTAGGCGCACCACTAGTGGATGCCCTAGCAATATCTTCAGCGGCTGGAATGGAGTCATCAGCCCTGGCACTCTCATTTTCTTCAGCAGCCTGCAGTGGTGCTGGCATGTTCTTCAGTAGGCTGAGCAGATGCTTCAGCCTGAGTAACTTCAACGTGCACAGGTGGAGCAGCAATTGAAGTGAATTTCCTCGTCAGATTGACGAATCGCACCTTGGCGCCCTTCCAATTAGCATGGTAGCGATCAAATTCATCACTCAATTGCTTGATTTCAGCTTGCAAAGCAATGAGTTGATCAGGGGTGAGAGTGAGGACATTGTCCTTGAGGTAGCGCTGTTTCTTGTACTGCGCTTTCTTCAAACTTCTGCCTTGTTCAAATTTCCATTTTTATTCCTCAATGAAGGCAGTCAGAACATGACTTTGACCAGGAGTGAGGTTCATCTCCGGCAAAGGCGTGTTAGGATCCTTGTGCCACAGGTCAATGTAGTCGAGGATCAACTTTGGATCCAACATCAGCGACACATTGCTGTCTTTGGCTCTAGCGGCCCTGGCTTGCCTGTCTCTGATGATTTCAGAAAGTTCTTCATCATCAGCCTCATCATCATCATCAGAAGGCACTTGGAAGGCGACTTGCTTCTTGTGGGGACTAGGTCGAATGCCTCGTCCAGCAGTGGCCTTTTTCTTCAGCAGAGAGGGACCAGCTGAGGAATTTCGAGCAGCTGAGGAGCTTGCAGATGCTCCTAAGGCAATTGAGAAGCCTTGAGTCCTTTGGCACGAGGCGAGATGCATAGGTGCCGAGGATTTGGTCGGAGCAGCTGAAGACTTTGACGGAGGGCTGAGGACTTTGAAGGGGCAGTATGAGGAATTTGCCGTGAGGGCCTTGAAGAATCTGGCCTTGAGGGCATAGCAGAGGAGCTTGGCCGTGAGGGCATTGAAGGTGAAGCACTGGACTTATGCGTAGGCTTCTTATGCATTGCCTTCTTTGGCAGACTAGTAGAGGCCTCAGCAGAGGCAGCAGCAACAGCAGAGTCTGCGTTGAATTTCTTCACTGCTTGCATTGCTTGCTTGGCCAATTTGGCCTGGCGCTTTGCCCATTCATCAACATAGTCCTCACCGCGCTTGAGGCTGGTGGGATTTGCCAATTGGCCTGGCGCCAATGGAGGTCTTGAGCATGGAGGGTTGAGCGCGAATTTCTTCATATACTTGGGAGTAACATACCTGTACTCCCTCCATTTTCGTGCCCATCTCCTCTCTATCCTTTGTATGCGCACCTTGCGCTGATTCTTGTCCTCCTTGCAAAACTTGGCTTCATCAGGAGTGTAGTATCCAGCATAAATGTCCTCAGGTATTTCAAACGCAGTATTGACCTCAGGCCTCTTTCCTCCCTTCTGTGGCTTCTTGTCAGCCATTTTCTTCAGCTGAGGAATATGAACAACTGAAGTTTCTGAAGAGGTGTGTAACTTTTCTTTGAGGAATGCTGCAAATGAGTTAAGTTGATGAGAACCTAGTGATTCAACAGCGGACATTTGTACCTGTGAACAGAGTATAGTTGCGAGGAATTTGGAGAGGTCATATGCATTCTTAGAAGGTTTTTCAAAAATGAATAGGTTTTGAGGAATTTGACTAGATGAGTCTTGAGGAATTTCACTAAGCGTTCTTTGTCTTAGGTTCCAGAGTTGTATAGATTGAAAATCCACACAATTGAGGAATCTTGAAGAAAATCATTGCTTAGAGAAACGAATCAAGAGCAGATGACATGTGAGGTGTTCATGTGTGTGAAGATTTGAAGAATAAACACCTTTGAAGATTTTCAAGAAAACTTGAGAATAAAAGAGGGCAGTAAAAGTAGCTTTTAATTACCCGAAGTGAAGAACGCGATGAACTGGAAAGAGTAGATGTGAAGTTCGTCGGGTGAGATCTTCCACGCCCTAACTCGGTAGAGGAAGACAGCTACGGCGGCGGCGGAGTGAAGAAATCTGCAACCGGCGCGAGTACAACGGCGATGAGGTCGAGGCAGTGAAGCTCTTCCTCACCGGCGACGCTAGGGTTTCGGGAAGCTCGAGCGGGAGAGAGTGCGAGCGAGGTGAAAGTGAAGTGAGGAAGAGACAGGGGTATTTATAGAGGGAGTGAAAAACTGTTCGCCCGAGGAAATGGGACGAACGTGCCCCTGGCCCTTCTCATTTGCATGACATGTGTCACCCACGTACTGAGAGGTGACGATCTTGTAGGATTGTGGGTGAATAGATAAGTATTGTCGTGAGAAGCGGAACGGTTTGAGCGGCAAAGCCGAAAATTCAGATTAGATAAGTTAAAAGTTCCATTCGCAATTTCTTCAGCTGTCAAGGACACAGTGAAGATTTTGAATGAGTTTCAATTAGAACGCACATGAGGAATTTGTGAATAGACTGGGTTGAGTTTAGCATAGAGGGGGAAGGGTCCGATCACATTCACTTAGCAGAAGAAATCAACTTGAAGAATTAGCAATAAGTGAATGCTGTAGAGGACATAAAACTCATATATGTATATATTCAAATGAAGAACAACACCGGAAAGAGTGAAGACAATGCAAAGTTGAAGAATTTGAAACACTTAGGAATTTCAAAAACGAAGAAAAACTCAAATTAAAGATTTTCAACTTTGGGTGGTGGCGTAACCCACCGTATAAGAAAGCTGATTTCAGACACCGCGTACAATTGTCGTATGGCTCTGAGAATCAATTTCTTCATTAATTTCTTCACACTTAGAGGGTTAGTCTTCATCGATTGAAGAAAAACGTTACTTCATGTGTTGCGCATCTAAGTCATCAAGTCAGCATAAGTGTTTGGAGTGTGTCCATTTCAGAGAACATTCGAAGATTCTAGGATATTTAGCTCACACCGCAACTTGCTAAATCTCTTCTCATCCAAGGGCTTAGTGAAGATATCGGCCAGTTGATCTTCAGTGCTGACGTGTTCGATGGAGATGTCGCCCTTCAACACATGATCACGAAGAAAATGATGACGGATCTGGATGTGCTTGGTCTTCGAGTGTTGAACTGGGTTATGAGCAATCTTGATAGCACTCTCATTGTCACAGTAGAGAGGCACATTCTTCACGTTAACGCCATAGTCCTTGTGTGTTTGCTTCATCCATATTAGTTGAGCACAACATGATCCAGCAACAATGTACTCAGCTTCTGAAGTGGAGAGTGATACGCAGTTCTGTTTCTTCGAGGACCAACAGACCAAAGATCGTCTGAGGAAATGACATGTGCCTGATGTTGACTTGCGGTCCACGCGATCGCCAGCATAATCAGAGTCTGAATATCCAATGAGATCAAAAGAAGAGCCCTTGGGATACCATAATCCAAGTGTTGGTGTGTGAGCTAAGTATCGAAGAATATGCTTCACAGCCTTATGGTGTGATTCCTTTGGTGTAGCTTGAAATCGGGCACACATGCAAACACAAAGCATAATATCCGGCCTAGATGCACATAGGTACAATACAGAGCCAATCATGGAGCGGTATACCTTTTGATCAAAGTCTTGACCATTTTCACCAGTGCACAGATGGCCATTTGTGGGTATTGGAATTTTGACCCCTTTGCAATCTTGCATGCCGAATTTCCTCAATACGTCCTTGAGGTATTTCTCCTGAGATATGAATATCCCATTGCGTTGTTGACGAATTTGAAGACCTAAAAAGAATTTCAATTCTCCCATCATAGACATTTGATATTCTTCACTCATCATATAGGCAAATTCATCACTATATCGTTGGTCAATCTGACCAAAAATGATATCATCAACATATATTTGGCACACAAACAATTCATCATCATAAGACTTAGTGAAAAGAGTTGGGTCGAGTGAACCGGGTTTGAAGCCTTTCTTCATGACGAATTCCTTCAAAGTATCATACCACGCCCGAGGGGCTTGCTTGAGGCCATACAGGGCCTTGTTGAGCTTGAAGACTTTGTCGGGATTCTTTGGATCTTCAAAACCTGGTGGTTGAGCAACTTATACTTCTTCCTCAAGCTTACCATTGAGGAATGCACTTTTCACATCCATTTGTTGTAAGATAATATCATGATGGTTAGCATAAGCAAGTAATATGCAAATAGCCTCAAGTCTAGCAACAAGTGCAAAAGTTTCATCGAAGTCAATTCCTTCAACCTGCGTGTAGCCTTGAGCTACAAGCCGTGCCTTATTCCTCACCACAAGGCCATTTTCATCTTGCTTGTTGCGGTAGATCCACTTTGTGCCAATAATGTTGTGCTTGCGAGGATCTGGACGTTTGACCATCTCCCAGACGTTGTTGAGCTGAACTGATGTAATTCTTCGTGCATAGCTTGAATCCACTCAGGCTCCAAAAATGCTTCATCTACCTTAGTGGGCTCTGTGATAGAGACAAAAGCAAAGTGCCCACAAAATTTAGATAAATGTGAAGCTTTTGAGCGTGTGAGAGGACCTGGTGCTTCAATGTCATCGATGATCTTCTTGACTTGCACTTCGTTTGCAATACGAGGATGAGCGGGTTGTCTTTGAGGAATTTGATCTGCATTTTCTTCAGGTGCATTTTCCTCAGCACCATTTTCTTCAAAGTCGCCACTCGGCGTTCATCACGTTATGGAATGAATTCTTCAGCAGATTCTTGAAGAGGAATGGCATCCTCGGTGGCTTTGAACTTGATAGAATCCTCGGTGCTGGTTCATCTATCACGAAGGTAGGTGCTCTCTTTGCGAGCCATTAGTTTCATCGAACCGACATCCACAGTTTCAACAACCTTGTGAAGAAGCGTTGTTGAAGACTTTGTAGGTGTCTGAGTCCTTTCGTAACCAAGCATGAAACTCTCATGTGCTTTCGGTGCAAATTTAGAATTGTGATGAGGATCTCTAATCCAACATTTAGCACCGAAGACTTTGAAGTAACTCACATTGGGTTTCTTGTCAGTGAGGAGTTCGTAGGCAGTCTTCTTGAAGAATTTGTGAAGATATACTCTGTTGATGATGTGACATGCAGTATCAATTGCCTCACTCCAGAAACGAAGAGGCGTCTTGTATTCATCAAGCATAGTGCGAGCCATCTCAACAAGAGTTCTGTTCTTGCGCTCCATGAAGCCATTCTGTTGAGGAGTATAAGGAGCAGATAACTCATGAGTAATACCAAGTTCATCAAGATAGTCATCAAGACCAGAATTCTTGAACTCAGTTCCATTGTCACTCTTGATGTGCTTGATCTTCACACCAAAGTTGGTTGAAGCCCTCGAGGAAAATCGTTTGAAGACTTCCTGCACCTCATGTTTGTAAGTGACAGTGTGTACCCATGTGTAACGAGAGTAATCATCAACAATAACAAAGCCATATAGAGATGCATCATTTGTAACAGCAGAACAATGATTAGGATCAAAGAGATCCATGTGAAGCAATTCAAATGGTCGAGTGGTAGTCATGATAGTCTTCGCTGGATGCTTTGCCTTTATCATCTTCCCAGCTTCACAGGCTCCGCATAAGTGATCCTTGAGAAATTTGACATTCTCAATGCCAATGACATGCTTCTTCTTCGCGAGCGTGTGTAGATTCCTCATGCCAGCATGACCAAGTCATCGATGCCATAGCCAGCCTTCTGGTGCTTTTGAAAGTAAGCATACGGCCGGTTGTGGTCCTGTAGAGAAATCAACAATGTACAAGTCTCCTCTCCTAAAGCCTTCGAAGACTTTGGAATTGTCAGCTTCCATGATCACAACACAATGATACTTGCCAAAGACAACAACCATATCAAGATCACAAAGCATTGAGACAGACATGAGGTTGTATCCTAAGGACTCGACAAGCATGACTTTGTCCATGTGTATGTCCTTAGAGATCACAACCTTACCTAGACCCAATACCTGACTTTTGCCTTTGTCAGTGAAGATGATATGCTTCAGATGTGACGGTGATAAAGGAGCATCCATCAAGAGATTCTTGTCAGCAGTCATGTGATTTGTACATCCACTATCGAGGACCCACTCATTTGCTTTGGGTTGATCATCCTGCAGATGAATTAGTGCAACTTACGAACTCATATACTTCATCAGTGAAGAATATGACATCAATATCATCAGATCAATTTCATCAAGCAATAGAACAGATAAATTGGTAGGAGGACGTGTGAAATGAAAGTTCATTTCATCATGATTAGCCTGCGTCCTATCAGGCACTGTTCAGGTCTCCAGCAAATTCTTCAAACGTTTTGAGTACGTCTGGAGACCTGACCCTGCATAAGAGATTAGTTCACCACCCACATCTTAAGGGGTGGCAAAGAATTCATCTATCTGCAAGCACCATATGAGAAAGGTGGCATAGATGCCAGTCCATTTTGTTTCACATAAGAGGGGTTAGGGTAAACATATGAATAAGCAGAGAAATTATTTGAGGACTTATGAACATAATGATTTGAAGAATAATGCACATATTCATAGCCCTTAGCTCTACCCTGCGAAACAGAAGGGTTAGCACGATGATGATCATATGAGGACTTTGATCCTTTTGAGGAATTTGATCCATGTGAGGAATTTGGTCCATATGAGAACTTGGATCCATATGAAGAATTTGGTTCATATGAAGAATTTGGTTCATATGAAGAATTTAATCTGGAGTTCCTATTCTTCACAGGTGGTGTCATGAGGACATTCACTTGAAGACTTTCAAGGCAACTTTTGGGAACCCAGATTTTCTTCATTGGGGAACTGTTCTTGCAGTTAGTCCCAACATATCTAGCAAATACTTCGCCATTCTAATTTTTGAATAGTTTATAGTTAGAGTCAAATGACTCATCAGAAGAATGAGGAGATTCACATGTAAAGCCAGATAAGTTGGATGGATCAACTGGAGGTCCCTTTGCAGCAACCCATGAGGTTTTGGGGTACTGCTTAGGCTTCCAGTATGTTCCATCAGCGTTGAGTTTCCTCTCAAAGGCAATACCCTCTTTCCTAGGGTTTATGTTGAGGATCTGCTTTTTGAGCACATCACAAAGAGTCTGATGCCCTTTGAGGCTTTTGTACATGCCTGTCATGTACAATTCCTTCAGCCCTGCATCATCAGTGATACTTTCATTGTCCTCATATGAGGAATTAGTGATAGCAGAGACATATGAAGAATTTGTAGCATTAGAAGCATTTGAACATTCAGGTGAAGAATTAGCAGTTTCACGTTCAATGCACTTCAGACATGGAGGAACAAATTCTTCATGAGTAGCGCTGATTTGTTGAGCAAGTAATGAATCGTGCTCCTTCTGAAGATCTTCATAATCCACTCTTAGCTTTTCAAGATCTTGCTTTCTTTGAAGAAATTCATAAGAAAGCTTCTCGTGATCAGATAGGATAGTGTTATGATGACCTTGAAGATTGTCAAACTTGGACTGAAGTCTCTGAAGATTTTCAGTCAAGGTTTTAGCGCGATCCATTTCTTCACCCAACATATCATCACTTTTATCTAGCATGTTTTGAACCTTTTCAAAGGCCTTTTGTTGTTTCACAACAATTTTAGCAAGTTTAGAGTAGCTGGGCTTGAGATTTTCATCAGATTCATCCTCACTAGAATCAGAGGAGGCGTATTTAGATACCTTGGAACCCTTTGCCATGAAGCAATAGGTGGGAGCGTAGTCATCATTGCCTTCATCAGCCTTGTTGGTGAAGCCATTTTCTTCAGAGTTGAAGATAGACTTGCTGACGAATGCAGTAGTGAGAGCTAGGCTCGCCACACCAGACTCGAACTCCTCAGATGCCTCCTCGTCCTCATGTTCCTCAGATTCAGCCTCAGAGTCCATTTCCTTGCCAATGAATGCCCAAGCCTTCTTGGAGCTGCTATTCTTGTGAGATGAAGACCTCGAGGATTTTGATGATGAGGACTTTGAAGATTTCTTCTTCTTCTTTGCGTTGTCAGAACTATAATCTTTGTACTTCTTCTTCTTTGATTCCTTATCCCACTGAGGACAATCTTGGTTGTAGTGACCAGGTTTCTTGCATTTGTGGCATAGCCTCTTCTTGTAGTCACTGGATGAGGAATCATTGCTCCTTGAGGGTTTTCCAAAGCGACCACGTCTTGAGAACTTCTGAAATTTCTTCACGAGCAGTGCTAGTTCCTGGCTCACTTTTTCAGGGTCACCAAGGCTGCTAGCAGAGTCTTCATCTTCAGACTCAAAGACTGCCCTGGCCTTTAGAGCACGTGATCTGCCATAGCTCGAACCACAGAGATCTCTCTTCTCAGCAAGCTGGAACTCATGAGTATTTAGCCTCTCGAGGATACCAGCGGGATCAAGTGACTTGTAGTCAGCATGCTCTTGAATCATCAGTGCTAGAGTATCAAATGAAGAATCGAGCGATCTCAGCAATTTCTTCACCACCTCATGGTCGGTGATATCAGTGGTGCCAAGCGCTTGAAGCTCATTTGAGATGTTAGTGAGGCGATCGAAGGTTTGCTGAACATTTTCATTGTCGAGTCTTTTGAAGCGGTTGAAGAGATTGCGAAGAACGTCAACACGAGAGTCACGTTGAGTTGAGACTCCTTCATTCACTTTGGACAACCTATCCCAGATAAGCTTAGCAGTTTCCAAAGCTCGGTGAAGACAATGATTTGGTAGACCAGTTCCAACTGCTGTCTCAGTTGTACATCTGGTTGGAGCGGCTGAGTATTTAAACTCGAGGACACCCAGTCCTAGACACACAGTCCTCACCATATTCTCCTTGAGCTAAGGTCACACAGACCTCGCCCGATCACTCATGGTAAGTCTTCAGGTGACTTCCGAACCTTCACAAACTCGGTCACTCGGCAATCCACAATTCCTCTTGGATGCTCTAGACCTTGACGCCTAACTGTCTGGAAGAAGCACAGTCTTCAAAGGAAACAAGCATCGGATCCACGCAGGATCAATATATTCAGTGATGCTCAATCACTTTGGTTTTGTAGGTGTTGGGTTTGGGTTTTCCTCACTCGATGATTTTCGCTCAAAGTCCTCGGAGGATGGGATGCTCTCAAATGACAAGTGTCAGTTTCTCTCGGAGCAGCCAACCAGCTAGTGGTTGAAGGGGGCGGCTATTTATAGCCTAGGGAGCAGCCCGACATGATAAGACATAAATGCCCTTGTCTGATATGACCGTTAGGTGGGTAGATATTTTGGAACAACTAGCGCATAGCACAACAACGGTCGGAATTTTGACTATCAAAAACCTCAGGGCTATTATGTTCCTCACTGTGTAGGCAATTCGCACTGGCGAATTCCTAGCTCCTCAGTCAGAACAAATTCCTAAGAGACCAGAAGAACTTCGTCTCTGTCACTGAAGAATATGACTGAACTGTATGAGATTTCCAATGGCTTCACTCGAAGGGATTGGTAGGTGTAGGATTTGAGTTGAGCATCACATGGAAATTTTTCCTTAGTATTTCTTCGACCCCCTTTAACACTACGGTGTTTCCTATGACTCAAGAAAGAGAAAATGAAACTACGAAAACAAAAGTCTTCACGCTTCATGTTCGTCGAATGATTGCCAAGTTTTCAAGGTCACACCAATTTCTTCACTTTCAAAATCTTCAGAAAGTCTTCAGAAATCCAAAGTCTTTAGTTGAAGAACTTCATTTTTAGGGGTCGACTTTCTCTGTAAATATCAAACTCCTCATAGACTTATAGACCTGTGTACACTCACAAAGGCATCAGTCCCTTAACCTATAAGTCTTCAATACACCAAAATCACTAAGGGGCACTAGATGCACTTACACGGGAGTGAGGCGATGGTATGGGAATCGCTGGGTAACCTGAACTTTATTATCTAAGCTAGGAGGAACGGGCATACCAACAGGGGTTGGCGGCGGCGGCGCTGGCGGCGGCAGCGAGCTAGGGTTCGAGGGGGAGGGGGGCGGGTGGGGGACTGTGGAGGGGTGTGGTGGTTTTTGAGGACACGCCGCAGCTACTGAAAATTTTAATAATGGTGGGTGGAGATGGTGGTGGACGAGGGAGGGCGATGGTTCAAATGCCTCGGCTACTACAATTTTACTATAAGGTCGGTGCTAGAGGAGTGTGGGCGATGGATTTGGGTAAAGGTATTGATGCGGGGCGGGAGTACCCAAGATCGCCCACGGTCCAATAAGAATATGCGTGTATGATAATAAGGAAAAGTGGCGGAACTGCCGATTTTTGCAACGCTCAAGGCAGGTAGTTTGTTTGCAGATTTCTAGCTAGCCAGTCTATCACACATGGTTCGTCCTAATTCAGACGCAGACGTGGAATTCAATCTAAATAAATTACCCGCCTTTAGCTTGCACAGGTGGTGATTTTACAGCGCAGTTGCATTGCACATGGTTAAGCCAGTACCTCCACCTTTGCTCGCGCTTGTGCGGTCGTGGTGATTTTACAGTGCACTTGCATCACACAAGATTGAGCCAGTACCTCCACCTTTGCTCGCGCTTGCGCAGTCGTGGTGATTCATAACACACTTGCAGCGCACATGGTTAAGACATTATACCCGTGGCCGTTGAGCGTCTTTAGAGTCTTTGCAGCAAAAAAAATGTTAGAGAGGGTCAGAAGACAGCCACACCAGCATGTGTCCCAAATATATATGAGTGAAAAGGATGGTCTGTGATGTTCAAAATTCCAATGCACAACTTTGACCGCGCGGGCCCACGGTTGGGCGCATCGTCGAAGATCGATGAGAGGGGCCAGAAGTCAAGAACCACCTGGAAGTGGCCAAATATATGTAGGAATATATGGTGTGATGTTTTAAAACTTTAAATACACAATGCACAAATTTGGTGGCACCTGCCTCGCAAACCCGAAAGCACCCTTGGATATATCTATAATGAAATAATGTCGTAGCTAGCTAGGGTGCTTGACCCACCTCCCACTTCATGTCAGCGGGCGGATGCACGTAATGATACTTTGGTCATACATGCATGTCGCCATGACCTAGCATAAGACGGACCAGTGAATCTATCGTTTGGTCAAACGACAACCGTTGTTGTCGATAAACCGCTTGGGCCAATAGATTGAACCATCATAAAAAATTGCACAAGAGGGACCACAAAACCAGCACCTCTTACATGCGGCCCAAAATGATGTACATTGGAAGGGGTGATGTGTGTTTTCAATATAGAACTAGAAATGTGCCTGTGCATTGCAACGGATCCAAAGTACAATAGTACTTGTTCACAAACTTTAAAGAAAACACTCTTCTTTTGATATACATATACCACTAAAAATATATTACATTTCACTCAAAATATATTTCTCAGGTTGTTTTGATGAGGTGAGGGAGGTATGTGGTTGCTTTCAAGATAATAAGGGGTTTTCTGCAAATTGGAGCATAGAAGTGGGCTATTGTTGCAAAAATGCCACAACTTACCTCAGAGCCGTTAGATGCAGATCTAATGGTCAGAAACGATGGATGGAAGACACACCATCATCACCAACTGATTCTTTTATAGGAGTAGATAATGTACAATTTAGATGTGGTGCCTACCTCTCGATACAAACAACAACCATGAAGGCCAGGTAGTTAAGGACGAGATACACAGGGTACGGTGTAGGTCGAACCCAGCAATCCGAGCATGTGGGAGGGAATCCTGACAATGCATGTGCTCGAGCTTTGGTTGAACGACACGTGACGGTGACCGGCCCTAACACGAACTAGGAGGAATCCATTCATGGCCAACACATACCCCTCATTATCGGTCAAAGGGATGATATATATACACTCAGGGAGCCCACAGATATGCATGTCGTCACAAAAAACCGCACATGGGAGACATGGATGATCAAAAGACCCCGTATACACTGCACGCAGCCCGAAAATATGTGTGGGTACAGTGGTGTGTGATGTGTTTAAATCCCGAATGCACAACTTCGATGGGCCACCAACTATATTACAAACTGAACGCCGTGCCCGACCCCAAGCCAGCTGGTTCAATAGGTACGATGTCGGTTTCCCAACTTTGAGGCGTCGTCGTGGGGGGGGGGGGGGTGGTGTTGTCCAACGATGCGCTCAAACTTTATTTGGTCTAACATGGCACACATAGCAATAGGAAACCATCATGGTCAAACCCTTCTCGTTGTTGGGTCAAAGGGATAGATTGTGTGGGCCCCCCTCGTTTTCGGTGAAGGATAATATATATACCTTGGGGACCCCACAAATATTCGCGGCATCTATAAACCGCACAAGTGAGACATGCCCGATCAGAACACCCAACCCCCTATACCCCGCATGTGACCTGAAAAAAATATGTGGGTCTGGTGTGTGATTTATTGAAATCCCAAAAGCACAAGTTCGATGGGGCACCAACTACATCAGTAACATTACAAACCGAACATTGTACCCCTCGCGGCTAGGTTAAAGACGTACGATGTCGGGAACGCAACTTCGAGGTGGAGGGGGGGGGGGTAGGGGCAGGGTGCCGTCCAATGCATGTGCTGAAACTTAATTTGCTCTAGTATAGCACACAGAGCAAAGAGTAAACCCTTCTCGTGCGTTGAGTCAAAGGGATAATTCGTGTGGGCCTACAGATGTCGATCATTCTTTGATTTTTGAGAACAAAAAATAACCAATAAAACATAGTCTACAAATTAGCAAAACAAGGATCACAAGGTTTATATAATGGCCATGACAAGTCACTATAGAGTCAATCATTCTTTGATTTTTTAGAGCAAAAAATAACCAATAAAAACATACTCTACAAAAATTAGCAAAACAAGGATCCCAAGGTTTATATAATCGCCATGATAGGTCACTATAGAGACATTTATTTCTATAATGACCGTGTCATAGCGTTTAAATGAAGCTTGAGATATGCAACTTCCCACCGGGTCACCCATCCTTAGACTACTCCAGCCCGAGCACACTTAACTTCTGCGTTCTATTCGACTAGGCTAAAGGATGGGAAACTCCCCCTTGCTGATAGGAATTGCCTCCTTGCCTTTAAGGCGCTTCACGCTGGTCACACTATGGACCTACTCCCTTCTATCACACACATTTGTGCTTTTAGAAATTGTGTGCGATATTTACATGGCCGGTGTGTCGCCGCCTAGCTTTCAATGAGCACTGACACTAGTAGCGGGAAAACGACGGGAGAAGAGACGGGAAATCGATGAGAGGAGTGGCAGGAAATGGTAGGATATTTGGATATATAACAACATTAATATAGAAAACTTAGTAGAGAAGGAAGCATGAGCTAGCACGACGCATGCTCACAGTGCTTACCCATATACTTCATGTGCTGTTGAGAGGGATGATGATTGTCGGTGGAACAGACCCAGAGCCTGTTGACCTGACTATGCACAGGCACAAGATCAAGATTGAAGCACCAGAACAAGAGACGAAGAGACTCGAAGAACCAACTAACATATCAGAAGGAACCAAGACTAACAAAGAGGAGCCAGATATCATGAAGAGAGAAGCCTCCCTTGTCGGGCAGGCGAGCCCGGCAACGGGCGAGGCCACCCCTAGAAGAAACGACCAAGGCGTCCCGGTAGGGCCTGCCGGGACTCGCAGAGACCAGATTACCTCACCTACTACTCCATCACGACCCACGCCGTCGATCAGTGCGGTGTCAAGCCGCAGAAATGATTAAGTCGCAGCCATTCGCCACATGGCGGCCACTTCCTACCAAGGAAACCCATAGATGACACCCGTCCAGTGACGTGTCAAGCGAGCAGGCGTGGAGCTGGAGAATTAGCCCGGCAAGCCTTGCCGGGCAACCAACAACGTGACGCTAAGCGGCGTATTAAATGCACGCTGTCGACCTGTAGACTTAGGTATGATAGCACTATTCACTATCATACCAGTGTCTAATGACTAAATTGCCACTATGGTGACCCCTTGATCTATAAAAGGAGGCCCATGGCAACCGTGGAGGGGGTTCGGTTCCCCGGTTTGCGAGCTTGGGCAGCTAGACCACTCGCACCCCCATACGCGCATAGTTGCTGCCGCCCCGATGTAACCCTTGCCGGGCGAGTGTACTATGCACCACCACCACCTTTCCACCATCAATCCAGCAAAGCAGGAGTAGGGTATTATGTCTCACGGCGGCCCAAACCTGGGTAAAACTGCCCGTGCAATCCCTGCCGTGCTGTCTTGCATTGGTCTGCTCTTTGTGCAACGCGACTCCCCCCTGCCGAACTAGTAAGGGGCCATCCTGGTCCCATAGGTGGCCGTGGTATCCCGCGACATCTTTGGCGCGCCAGGTAGGGGGATTGCTTGCGCGAACCTGAAGACATAAGCAGCGCGTCATCTTCATCGCCATCTGCATCTTCGACGGTGCCATCGACCATGGCACCCAAGAAGAAATCAGCTCCTTCAGCTCATCCATCCACCTCAAAGGTTGTGCTACCTGCGACCTCCAATGCTGTAGGGGGCGCAGAGATGCGTGAGGGTGTGAACGCTGCTGGGGATGTGGTCGGAGCAGGCGGCACCACAACCATTCCCATCGCGGCCGACGCAGGAGCGGAAGATACCGGAGGATATCGTCATCAGCAATGCCTCGATGGCCGCACTCCGCCCGTTGGCAGGCACAGAAACAACAATGGTGCTCGGTCTGGGGCGAGCCACCGCCCTCCGCCTGTCCTCGCCGCAGGCACGAATGTTGCGCATGCGCTCTCCCCAGGGTGGGTCGACCGAGTTGATGCGCCCAACGGAGCTGATGGCCCTAGAGCACCCCCGCCTCACCACCCTTCCACCCAGGTGGTTGCACCGCAACAGCGGGGGCGCAGTGCCGCCGCCGCTGGCTCCACTAGGAGCCGAGCGACGACGCGATCAACATCATCATCATCTATTCCAAGCACAGGCTCGGAGGCCATGGCGCGGGCTCAGCTGCTGCTGAGGTTTCCACCAGCGGCCGAGCAGATGGACGAATGGTGTGCCACCATCCAAAGTCTGCTTGGTTTCGCCGAAGCTGAGGGCTCACGACGAGCTGCCCAGCCGCGACCTCCCCAAGCAATGGCAACGGCCCATGTCGCTGCCCGCACGGAGGGAGCCGTCCCCACGGTGCAGTCCCCGCCATGGCAGCCGGCACGGGCGCGACCAAATCAAGACCTCGATGATGCCTCGATGGCCTCTTCTGATCCTCAAGAACGTCCAGGCCAACGGCGAACCCCAGAAGATAGGCAAAGAGGAGACATGTGCATCGTCGAGCAATGCTGCAACAACCTCCTCCGAACTGACGGGCGCGACGACCCCGACATCGGTGAGCCCACTCTCGATGCTGACGGCCCCCTGCCCTTCAAGGTTGGCTACCCCTCCTTCACCCGTGAGCTGCGGCAAGTCTGTTGGCCGTCCATTCGCACGTTCAAGCCAGAGATACCTGAGAAGTACGACAGGAGGCTGAACCCGGTAGATTCCTGAGCATCTATACCATCGTTGTTCAGGCTGCCGGGGGAAGAGATGAGAAGGTGTTCGCCAGCTACTTCCCATTGGCCCTCAAGCCCAACATAAGGTCTTGGCTGATGCACTTGTCAGAGAACTCCATTTCGTCGTGGGTAGACCTGTGCCATGAGTTCATCGGCGCTTTCACCGGTGGCCACTAGGAGCCGGGCCGTCCCAGTGATCTACAGCTTCTCCAGTAGAAGGAAGGAGAAACCCTCCGTAAGTATTTACAGAGATTCAACAAAGTTCATAGAAATATTCCAAATATCCATTCGGCAGCTGTGATAGCCGCCTTCCAGTCCAATGTGCGTAACCGCCGGATTCGTTTTAAGATGAATGTGCGGTTGTCCAAGACTGTGAAGGAGCTGTACACCCTAGTGGATAAGTGTGCCCGGATGGAGGAAGGGAGGAAGTTGCCTGGAGAAGAAGATTGCATTGATGGTGATTCAGACGATGATGATGAGTCTACCAATCAGGAAAAGGCTAAGAAGTGCAGTAAGAAGCAAACGGATAAAGCAGTATTGACTGTTGAAGGGTCAGGCACCCCAAGTACCGGCAAGATCGCCAAGACTGAGGCCCCCGACAAGGAAGTTGTCGTGTGCGCCGATTGCCGGGAAGCTGCAGCTTCCGAGAAGGCTGGGAAAGGCGATGGGCCATACTGCAAGATCCACCAGACCAAGGGCCACGACCTTCAGGAGTGCTATCAGGTTGAGCAATTCGTCAAGAGATAGAGAGCAGAATATGAGAAGCGAGATAAGGAAAAGAGTCAGAATGTCGCTGGTGGTAAGGGCCGAGGCGATGGAGCAAATCGCCCTAGTGATAACCCACAAGTATAGGGGATCGCAACAGTTTTTGATAAGTAAGAGTGTCGGACCCAAAGAGGAGCTAAAGGTAGAATAAATATTCCCTCAAGTTCTATCGACCATCGATACAACTCTACGTACGCTTGACGTTCGCTTTACCTAGAACAAGTATGAAACTAGAGGTACTTTGTAGGTGTTTTAGGATAAGCTTGCAAGAAAGTAAAGAGCACAAAAATAAAACTAGGGGCTGCTAAGGTAAAGACACAACTAAAGTAAATATAGCTAGTATGGAAAAGTGGTGGTAGGAGTTGTGGAATTGTCCCTAGGCAACTGACTATGTTACTAGACCGGTAATCAATATTGCAATTCTATTTGAGGGAGACGCATAAGCTAACATACTTTCTCTACTTGGATCATATGTACTTATGATTGGAACTCTAGCAAGCATCCGCAACTACTAAAGATTCATTAAGGTAAAACCCAACCATAGCATTAAAGCATCAAGTCCCCTTTTATCCCATACGCAAACAACCTACTTACTCGGTGCATTGCTTACATCACTCACGCCACCCACCATAAGCAAATCATAAACATATTGCAAACCTTACAGCGGGAACCCCTCACGCTTGCGCGACACAGAGGGCACAATAGGACAGCACCAATAATAAAACATGCAACTCGAACCAATCATAGCAATTCATCAATCACCAATAGGACAACGAAGATCTACTCATACATCATAGGATGGCAACACATCACTGGATGGAGATGTTGGTGAAGATGGCGGAGGTGTTGGTGTAGATCGCGGTGATGATGATGGCCCCCGGCGGCGTTCTGGCGCCACCGGAAGCGAGGGGGAGAGAGCCCCCCTCCTTCTTCTTCTTCCTTGACCTTCTCCCTAGATGGGAGAAGGGTTTCCCCTCTATTCCTTGGCTCCCATGGCTTGGGAAGGGCGAGAGCCCCTCCGAGATTGGATCTATCTCTTTGTTTCTGCGTTCTCTCTATTCTGTTCTGGCTCTGTTTCACTATTTCGCCTATATATGGAGATCCGTAACTCCGATTGGCCTGAAACCTTTTCCGTGATTTTTTCCGAATATTATCTTTCTTGTGGCAAAAGAAGAGCATCAACCGCCTTATGGTGGGCTCACGAGGTAGCGGCGGCGCGCCTGGGGAGGGCGCGCCCGCCTCGTGACCACCTCGGGCACCGTCTCGCGTGGATTTTTCTTCTTGAATTTTCCATATTTTCCAAAAATAAGCTCCGTCCATTTTTATCCCGTTTGGATTCCGTTTGAAATGGATATTCTGAAACATAAAACATGCAATGCAGCGAGGCGCCTTTGGGCCTTTGGATCAATATGTTAGTCCCAAAAATAATATAAAAAGTTGCCAAAAAGTATATGAAAGTGAATAATATTGGCATACGACGGAGACGTATCAGCATCCCCAAAATCATATAGTCTGGCTGTTGCTCTATCTTCATCACGCAAAGTATTTAATCATGCACAACCCTGATGACAAGCCAAGCAATTGTTTCATACTTTAATAATCTCAAACTTTTTCAACTTTCACGCAATACATGAGCGTGAGCCATGGATATAGCACTATAGGTGGAATAGAATATGATGGTGCAGGTTATGTGGAGAAGACAAAAAGGAGAAAGTCTCACATTGACTAGGCGTATCAACGGGCTATGGAGATGCCCATCAATAGATATCAATGTGAGTGAGTAGGGATTGCCATGCAACGGATGCACTAGAGCTATAAGTGTATGAAAGCTCAAACTGAAACTAAGTGGGTGTGCATCCAACTTGCTTGCTCATGAAGACCTCGGGCATTTGAGGAAGCCCATGATCGGAATATACAAGCCAAGTTCTATAATGAAAATTCCCACTAGTATATGAAAGTGAAAGCATAGGAGGCTCTCTCTATGAAGAACATGGTGCTACTTTGAAGCACAAGTGTGGTAAAAGGATAGTAGCATTGCCCCTTCTCTCTTTTTCTCTCATTTTTTTATTTTTTTATTTTATTTTTATTTTTTATTTTTTTGGTGGGCTTCTTTGGCCTCTTTTTTTATTTGGGCTTCTTTGGCCTCTTTTATTTTTCATAAAGTCCGGAGTCTCATCCCGACTTGTGGGGGAATCATAGTCTCCATCATCCTTTTCTCACTGGGGCAATGCTCTAATAATGATGATCATCACACTTTTATTTACTTACAACTCAATATTACAACTCGATATCTCGAACAAAGATATGACTCTATATGAATGCTTCCGGCGGTGTACCGGGATGTGCAATGATCTAGCATAGCAATGACATCAAAAAACGGACAAGCCATGAAAACATCATGCTAGCTATCTTACGATCATGCAAAGCAATATGACAATGAATGCTCAAGTCATGTATATGGTGATGATGGAAGTTGCATGGCAATATATCTCGGAATGGCTATGGAAATGCCATGATAGGTAGGTATGGTGGCTGTTTTGAGGAAGATATATGGTGGGTGTATGGTACCGGCGAAAGTTGCGCGGCACAAGAGAGGCTAGCAATGATGGAAGGGTGAGAGTGTGTATAATCCATGGACTCAACATTAGTCATAAAGAACTCATATACTTATTGCAAAAATCTACAAGCCTTTGAAAACAAAGTACTACGCGCATGCTCCTAGGGGGATAGATTGGTAGGAAAAGACCATCGCTCGTCCCCGACCGCCACTCATAAGGAAGACAATCAATAAATAAAATTGTGCTCCAACTTCATCACAAAGCGGTTCACCATACGTGCATGCTACTGGAATCACAAACCTCAACACAAGTGTCTCTACAATCCACAACCACCCACTAGCATGACTCTAATATCACCATCTTTATATCGCAAAACTATTGCAAGGAATCAAACATATCATATTCAGTGATCTACAAGTTTATGTAGGATTTTATGACTAACCATGTGAATGACCAATTCCTGTCATCTCTCTAAATAGATATAAGTGAAGCAAGAGACTTTAATTCTTTCTACAAAAGATATGCCCACGCTCTAACAAATATAAGTGAAGCAAAAGAGCATTCTACAAATGGCGGTTGTCTATATGATGAGAAACAGGCAATCCAAACTTCAAATGATATAAGTGAAGCACATGAAGCATTCTATAAAGCCATACTCAAAAGATTTAAGTGAAGTGCAATGAGCATTCTATAAATCAACCAAGGACTATCTCATACCAGCATGGTGCATAAAGGAAAAATAAAAAAAACATAATTGCAAAAGACGCTCCAAGACTTGCACATAATGCATGAACGAAACGAATTCGAAAACATACCGATACTTGTTGAAGAAAGAGGGGATGCCTCCCCAGCATCCCCAAGCTTAGACGCTTGAGTCTCCTTGAATATTTACCTGGGGTGCCTCGGGCATCCCCAAGCTTGGGCTCTTGCCTGTCTTCCTTCTTCTCACATCGAAACATCCCAGATTAGACACTACATCCACACAAAACTTCAATAGAAAACTCGGTAAGATCCGTTAGTACAATAAAGCAAATGACCACTGAGGGAGTCCTGGACTAGGGGGTGTCCGGACAGCCGGACTATCATTGTCCGCCGGACTCCAAGACTACGAAGATACAAGATTGAAGACTCCGTCCCGTGTCCGGATGGGACTTTCCTTGGCGTGGAAGGCAAGCTTGGCGATACGGATATGTAGATCTCCTACCCTTGTAACTGACTCTGTGTAACCCTAGCCCTCTCCGGTGTCTATATGAACTGGAGGGTCTTAGTTCGTAGGACAACAACCATTACAACAATCATACCATAGGCTAGCTTCTAGGGTTTAGCCTCCTTGATCTCGTGGTAGATCCACTCTTGTACTACCCATATCATCAATATCAATCAAGCGGGAGTAGGGTTTTACCTCCATCGAGAGGGCCCGAACACGGGTAAAAACATCGTGTCCCTTGTCTCCTGTTACCATCCGCCTAGACGCACAGTTCGGGACCCCCTACCCGAGATCCGCCGGTTTTGACACCGACGTTGGTGCTTTCATTGAGAGTTCCTTTGTGTCATCACCAATAGGCTCAATGGCTTCTTCAATCAACAACAACGCCGTCTAGGGCGAGACTTTTCTCCCCGGACAGATCTTCGTATTCGGCGGCTTCGCACTGCGGGCCAATTCACTTGGCCATCTGGAGCAGATCAAAAGCTACGCCCCTGGCCGTCAGGTCAGGTTTGTAAGCCTAAACTTCACGGCGGACATCCGCGGAGACTTGATCTTTGATGGATCCGATCCACAGCCGAGCGTGCCGCACTGTCGCGATGGGCACGATCTAGCTCTGCCGCCGGACAATGCCTTGGAGGACGCACATGAATCCGCTCCGACCTATAGTCCGGAGCCGATCGCGCAGATCGAGGATGGGTGGCTAGACACCTCCTCGGGAGCTGCACCTTCCACGGCGATAGAGCCGAACACTGACCTTGTCCCCTGTAAAGCTCGTGACTCTGAGGTGCCGGACTCCCTGCCGGACCCCGAACCTCCTGCGCCCCTGCCAATCGAGTCCGATTGGGCGCCAATCATGGAGTTCACCGCTGCGGACATCTTTCAGCACTCGCCCTTTGGCGACATCTTAAATTCGCTAAAACATCTCTCGCTATCTGGAGAGCCCTGGCCGGATTATGGCCAGGATGGTTAGGATGCGGACGACGAAGAAATTCAAAGCCCACCGACCACCCACTTTGTAGCCACTGTCGACGATCTAACCGACATGCTAGACTACGACTCCGAAGACATCGACGGTATGGACGACGATGCCGGAGACGATCAAGAACCAGCGCTCACAGAGCACTGGAAGGTCACCCCAACCCATGATGTATATATGGTGGATACCCCAAAAGGAAGCGATAATGAGGACCAACGGGGCGCGGCAAAGGATAATCCTGCCGATAAACAACCAAAACGGCGACGCAGACGCCGCCCTAAGTCCCGCCTCGACAACAATAGTGCTCCTAATGACCCAACAATAGAGCGGGGCAAACCAGTGGACGACGAACATGCAGCCAAGCAACCGTCCAAACAGGACGAGTCGGCTAATCAATCCATGCCCAGCGAAACCAACAGTCCAGACGACCTCACGACGGACACACCACCGGAGAATAAGAGCCTTCGGAAAAGACTCGTCGCCACTGCGAGAAGTTTGAAGAAGGAAAAACGGAAGCTCAAAACAGCGGAAGACATACTCAGAATGAGGTGGAGCAAAGTGCTCAAAACCGCAGACAAATACGGCAATGACCATCAATCAAAGAGCTACCCGAAGCGCAAGCTGCTGCCAGAATTTGACGAGGAAGCCATAGAGCCCCCACAGTCAAAAAACAAAGAGGCCGTCTGGCTGGATAGACTGCCAGATGATAGGCCAAAATCTACAAGCGGCGCCGCACACAAGCCGACTCATGATCCTGGGAAAACAGATGGCCCAGCCAGGTCCATTTACGGGCCAAAAAAGAGGGCCCCAGGAAGCAACACAACACGCCAAGTGTTCGAAGACAGCGGTACACCTAAATACAGGGGCGCCGCACACCCACTATGTTTCACCAACGAGGTGCTGGATCATGAATTCCCAGCAGGGTTTAAACCCATAAACATAGAGGCTTACGATGGAACAACAGACCCTGGAGTCTAGATAGAGGATTATATACTACACATACACATGGCTAGAGGAGATGATCTCCATGCCATTAAATATCTACCCCTCAAGCTCAAAGGGCCAGCTCGGCATTGGCTTAAAAGCCTCCCAGAAAACACCGTTGGAAGTTGGGAAGAGCTTGAGGACGCGTTTAGAGCAAATTTTCAAGGGACTTATGTCCGCCCCCCGGATGCAGACGATCTAAGTCATATAACTCAACAGCCCGGAGAGTCAGCGCGCAAATTCTGGAACAGGTTCCTTACTAAAAAGAACCAAATAGTCGACTTTCCGGACGCCGAAGCCTTAGCAGCTTTTAAACACAACGTCCGAGATGAATGGCTCTCCAGACACCTCGGCCAAGAGAAGCCGAGGACAATGTCCGTGGTAACAAGCCTCATGACCCGCTTTTGCGCGGGGGAAGACAGCTGGCTAGCAAGATGCAGCACCAGCGACCCAAGTACATCCGAGATCAGAGATGGAAACGGAAAATCACGACGCAGAAAAGATCAACGCCGGAATAAAGAGAAAAGCCCAAAGAACACGGCGGTCAACGCCGATTCAAAAGCTCATGCCAAACAACAAAACACCGCCTCTTAAGGACAACAGTGACGAGCTATCCAACTTAAACAAAATTTTGGATCGGATATGTCAAATCCACAGTACCTCCGGAAGGCCTACAAACCACGCCCACCGAGATTGTTGGGTTTTCAAACAGTCCGGCCAACTCAACACCGAACACAAGGGGCTTGACGCACCAAGCGAGGACGACGACGAACCCCACCAGCAGGGCACCGGAAAACAAAAGACTTTCCCACAAGAAGTCAAAGCAGTAAACTCACTTCATGTGATAATACGGAATAACAATGCGGCACTCGCTAAGATGGGTCTCGCACGGTCCACCCCAGCGGAACCTCGAGATTGGATGTCAAAACCAATCACTTTTGACCACCTGGATTATCCCAGAAGTGTTCGAAATGCAGGATGGACTGCTCTGATATTGGGTCCTATAATCGACGGACTACAATTTACACAAGTCCTGATGGACGGCGGCAGCGATTTAAACCTGCTATATCCGAACACAATCTGCAAGTTGGGGATAGACCTTACTAAAATTCGACATAGCCGCACTTCCTTTAAAGAAGTGATGCCAGGCCCTTACGCCAAGTGCACAGACTTCTTATTACTAGAAGTTGTGTTCAGGTCACCGGACAACTTCCGACGCGAAAACCTAATCTTCCATGTCGCCCCATTCAAAAGTAGCTATCAAGCACAAGTTGGGACCTTGAAGCTTTGTCCATTTAACGCCATACCACATTACGTGTCTCTTACACTTAAAATGCCCGGTCCACGTGGCATCATTTCATTACGAGGGTCATTTAAAGACCCCAGACACGGCTAGACGAGTCCGGCATAAATAAGCTAGGGGCTCCCTAGCAGCACACCCCTTCACAAGGGGCTGTGCGTATAAGCAACAATGAGCTAATATAGACTCCACTTTACTTATTTATTAATATTTTTTCATACACTTTTTTCGCATGATTTCCTTTCAAACTAAGTTCCTCTCTTTTTACAGATGAACAACATGCACACCCGCCCGGATAACGGCACAACGGAGACACAGCAGCAGAGCGTGCAGAGGGACCCGTCGCAAGGATTCTTTTGATTAAGACCTGCGTAAACCTTTTTTCTGTCTCTTGTTGCTATAATCCCTGGTTTCTCATTATAACCAGAGTGGAGCTCGACGTTTTGGCATCGGCGCGTCGGAGGACCTCGCCTGCACACGGACACTAGGGGCTTAGGGCATTGTTCTCGCCCATTATTATAAAGACCGAACACCTTAGGGAGTGCTCGGCGTCTCGAGTTAGGCCTTATATGCATCAGCTCGAATCATGTCTTTGGTCAAATGTTGGGTTTGCCCGGCTCCTGTGTTTTGCTGCCTTCGTTCAGTATCATCGGCTAACGGCACCGGAGAACTCTGCGATTGTGCCCCGTTAATTTGGGTGAGCACCTCGATGAAAGCCAAAACCGAGTGTCATGATCTGCGAGAGACTGGTCAACCACTCGATCGACCACCGGAATGTTTAGAATTCCTCCGCTTTGATGAAGGATCGCTTCCCGGTCAGGCACATACGCGCCCCGAATTCGGAGAGCGCGGTGCCCCCAGGGGCTATATCGTAGTCCCACCCTCGAACTCCAATGGCTAAGTGAAAGTGATAAAGCATTACAGTCCGGTTGCCTCGTTTGCTATGCTACTTCCTCCTTAACAGGACCAAGACGTCGGATTAAGTGTGAAAATGCGCTATTTTTGCGAACACCCCCGCATCTTGTGCGTGGGGGCTGAAGCCGAAGACTGCCATCTTTCAGGTTATACACATGTATACATAAACGGCCGCATAGGAGATATTTCAATACTTGAACGGACAAGTATAAAAAGCGATTACATCATAACCATTGTTTTACAAAATAAAACGTTCATTTGAACGTGACATTTTTCGAGCACTGCGACTCTATTACACGAGCACCACGCAGAACTTCCCCAAAATAGTGCTCGGCGGGTAACCGGCTTTCGTCCGAACCCTGGGTTGCAACAGCGGTGGCATCAATCTCTGTCCAATGTGTCTTCACACGGGCAAGGGCCATCCGCGCACCCTCTATGCAGGCCGACCGCTTCATAAACTTGAGATGCGGCACCTCCCCAAGAAATTGCTGCAATAAGCCAAAATAGCTCGTCGCCTTGGGCCTCTCCGGCCAGACATGAGTCATGATATCCGTCATGGCAAGTCCGGACAACCTATTCAGCTCAGCCCATTCGGCCAACCGATTGGTCAGCGGAAGTGAACGATCCGGACTATGGAATTGAGACCAAAACAGCTCTTCCGTCTTGTGATCCTTCTGACTTCGGAAGTGCACAACGGCATTCGCCGCACTTGCCGCTAAGTCCATATATGGATCCTCCGGACCCCACAGTTGGCCAAGCTAGGCATAATTTGGATCCGTAAACCTGCGGTGCAGCAGAAAAGGCTTGCCAGCCACAATGTCTCCGGTCTGATGTAGCTCCTCCTTTATAGCCCGCATTGCAGAACGGGCATCCTTGGTTTCGGCGGTGGCCTTCCCCAGGTCTTCCCGCTCTGATAGGCGCTCCTTTTCAAGAGCCTCATTGTGGTTGGTAGAATCCTTCAATTTAACGGCCAGTTCGGCCATCTCTTCCCTGCTTCGGCAGTGTGCAGCCCTTTCGGCTTCTAACTCTTCGACCGCCCTCGAGGCAGCCGCATCAATCCTTCTCGCTTGCTCCTTGGCTTGAGCAAGTTCTGCCCGAAGGCTCTCCACAGCAGCAGCACCATCTGCGTCAAGCATAAATATTGTAAGAGGTGGGCTTTGACTCCCTTAATAGGTGACTGCGGGGAAACAACTCACCTTGCGACTCGTCAAGTCGCTTGTTGACTAGCGCGATATCCGCATCCGCAACATCGAGTTGCCGCATTAATTCAGCAACTCCATCAGTCCGGCTAGCCCCCGGACTATCCGCCACCTGCATAGGAAAGGCGACACTCAATACCTGCGATTTTGATCCTCGGCACACTGTCGCTTCCGACAACCTACCGAGTCTCAGGGGCTACTATCCATACAGGGCGCACTTTATGCGCAAAACTGTCAAAAAGAGGTGCCATTTTTTATACCTCAGACCCTGCCAGCAAAATCCTGACGGCATTATGTAATCCGCTTTCGGCGGACGAAATCCTTCTAATCACCGTACTCATCAATGCACGGTGATCTTCTGAGGTGGACGCCCTCTCAAGCAGATCCTTCAGCTCCCCCGGCCGAACACTAGTTGGCTCCGAACTCTTCGGCTCCGCCGGGTCCGGGGATACCCTCCGTGACGACACTTCAAGCTCGTCCGCCCTCTCCGACGGCACAGCATACGGAGGCCTCTCGCTCTCCATCATCTCCGGACGAAGATCCCCCGAAGACGAGCTCATCTGAGAAGGTCGGAGATCCGAACTACAACGTAAAAATTTCGGTTATCCTCAGAAGCACAAATAGGGATGTTTCTTATTAATGAACTCCCCTTTTTCTACTCACGGCTCGTTGGAGGGCTGATTCTTTAGAGAAGATCTGCGGCGGGACCTCCCAGACGCAGACCCTCGGTGAAGATTTCTTCCCCGCTTAGAGGCTTTGGCCTCCGGGTCTTCGGAGGTGGTCCTCTTCTCCCCCAGGAGGGAGGGATTCTTGATCCCCCCTTCTTCAAGCGCCCCCTTGGGCGAGGCGGTAGCTCCTCTGTTTTCCCCTTCGCCTTCTTCTAAAGGCACAACCTCCAACATCCTGACCAGCACGGGATCCTGCACGGTCTCTGGGAGGGGGGCCGGACACCGTATCAGCTTTGCTTGCGCTATCCACTCCTGTTGAAGGATAACGGGTTAAAAGGCGAATTGTAGAAAGGCAAACGAACGATGCGTCCGAACACTGAGCTACTTACTTGAGTATCCGGGCGATTGCAGCTTAGGCCGGCATCCTCGGTCAATTACGGACACGCCGCCTGCGGTCTGAAGAATAACTTGTACATCTCCATGGGTGTCGTACCCATAAAGTGTTGGAGAATCCGTGGTCCCTCCGGATTGAACTCCCATAGCCGGAGAGGACGGCGTTTGCAGGGCAGAAGACGCCTGATTAGCATGACCTGCATCACCACGACCAGATCGATCTCCCTCGCCTGGAGGTCTCGAATCCGGCCCTGCAATAGGGGCACGTGTTTTGACGGCCCCCAGTTGAGCCCTTGGTTGACCCACGACATCAACCGTCGAGGAGGTCCTGAGCTGAATATGGGCGGCGGCTTTATCCTGCTGCCCTTTGGAGCGGTGATATAGAACCACTCCTGCTGCCACAAGCCGAGCTCCTCTTGGAAGGAGCCCTCGGGCCACGGGGCATCGGCCCTCCTGCTTGCGGCCGCCCCGCCGCACTCTGCTTGATGCCCCCAATCATCTTCGGCTCCACATTGAAGGTCTTCAGCCACAAGCCGAAGTGGGGGGTGACGCGGAGGCAGGCTGCGCAGACGACGATGAATGCGGACATATGGAGGATGGACTCCGGAGCCAAGTCGTGGAATTCCAACCCATAGTAAAACATGAGCCCTCTCACGAAAGGATCCATCGGGAAGCCTAAACCCCGACGGAGGTGGGATACAAAGACGACGTACTCGCCGGGCTCGGGGGTGGGTATGGCCTACCCTTCGGCGGGTAGCCTGTGCGAAATCTCGTAAGACAGGTACTTGGCCTCTCGCAGCTTTAGCACGTCCTCCTCCGTGACGGAGGAGGGCATCCACCGGCCTTGAAGGTTGGAACCGGACATTGTTGAAGGTCCAAGGCGCTCGAATCTAGGGCTCTGGGTGTTGGAACTCGGGGCAAGGAGAAGATTCGATGGAGGATTAAAGAAAAGAAATGAGCCTTGGTCCTGTTATAAAGAGGAAGAATACCAAGAGCCATCTCCGTGACCGTTCGGGGCTCGCCTTCGATAGAGGGGGCGTGGTGACGGGCGCGGTTGGGTTACCCACGTCCGTATTGATGAGAATCCCGGAATAAGGGGAACACGATCTCGCTCGACAAGGCGTGCCAAGGAAGCTGCCGCTAAACGCTACCGAGGTGGTATGATAAAAACAATTCAAGTAAAGGCTTGGTAGTGGTGTGACGTCATGCCGCAAAATACGTCAGCAGATTGAACTTGTGTACATATTATTCTCTCTACGGTGGAACGTGGAATTTATTTTGCAGAGCCGGACACTATCCAGGTGTTCACAATCTTCTACGGATTATTCAGAAGAGGAACCCGCCTTGCAATGCCGAACATTATGCGCGCCGGACTCATCATCATTGAAGCCAGGTTCAGGGGCTACTGAGGGAGTCCTGGACTAGGGGGTGTCCGGATAGCCGGACTATCATCGTCCGCCGGACTCCAAGACTACGAAGATACAAGATTGAAGACTCCGTCCCGTGTCCAGATGGGACTTTCCTTGGCGTGGAAGGCAAGCTTGGCGATACGTTATGTAGATCTCCTACCATTGTAACCGACTCTGTGTAACCCTAGCCCTCTCCGGTGTCTATATAAACCGGAGGGTCTTAGTCCGTAGGACAACAACCATTACAACAATCATACCATAGGCTAGCTTCTAGGGTTTAGCCTCCTTGATCTCGTGGTAGATCCACTCTTGTACTACCCATATCATCAATATCAATCAAGCAGGAGTAGGGTTTTACCTCCATCGAGAGGGCTCGAACACAGGTAAAACATCGTGTCCCTTGTCTCCTGTTACCATCCGCCTAGACGCACAGTTCGGGACCCCCTACCCGAGATCCGCCGGTTTTGACACCGACAACCACTCTAAGTACTGTAGCAAACCAATTTATATTTTGTTTTTGCATTGTGTCTACTGTAATATAACTTTTTCATGGCTTAATCGACTGATATAAATTGATAGTTTCATCAAAACAAGCAAAATATGCATCAAAAACAGAATCTGTCTAAAACAGAACAGTCTGTAGCAATCTGAACATCCACCATACTTCTGGTACCCCAAAAATTCTACCAAAATTAGAAAAAATAAACAAGTTTTATAGCAAGACAGTGCAAAAATAATCAGAACCAATTGACGTTCCAGTTAAAAAATGTAAAATCGCGCACTACAGCCAAAGTTTCTGTCCAACACCGTACAAACCAACAAGCATTGTAAACATCCTAAAGGCAAACCTTGGCACATTATTTTTATAATACAATGGAATTGTACAAGGGGATAAATATTTTTGTTGAAAAGTTTCTGTAATCAAGATTCACAAAGTTTCCGTGAGCATGAACAAAGTCCAAGGCTAGCTCCCACTTCAACAATGCTTGTCTTTCTCACTTTCACTTTCCTTTTTGAAAAGGTTTCGGGGTTCCCCCCTTTATTTTTGTTGTTTTTAAACTATGTGAAAGCACTCAACAGAAATAAATGACTCTCTAAAACTTCCGGGTTGTCTCCCTGGCAGCGCTTTCTTTAAAGGCATTAAGCTAGGCATTTAGTGCTCAAGTAATGAATCCACCCGGATCCCAAGGTATATCAAAGCCAATTTTAATTAACAATGATTTGCAATTTAGTAGTGAGCACAAAGTAACATATATCATGCAACAACGAAGTCTAACTCTCTTCCTATGCATTGGCATGTCATAAAAGAACAATTCATGGACACGAAGTAAAGGCCAATGCATAGTATAAGCAGTTTCTTGCAATTCTAGCGTGTGGGAAACATAGAGAGGCGGAGATATGGTTCCTCTCTCATAATAATTGCAAGTAGGAGCAGCAAGGACATGCATATTATATTCATCAAAATCATCATGTGTAATGGTAAAAGGCAACCCATCAATATAATCCTTAATAAGTGCAAGCTGCTCCGATATAGTGTAGTCGGGAGAATTCAAAAAGATAATAGGACTATCATGCGTGGGTGCAATAGCAACAATTTCATGTTTAACATAAGGAACTATAGCAAGTTCATCTCCATAAGCATCATTCATATTTGCATCTTGGCCACAAGCATAGCAAGCATAATCAAAAAGGGATATTTCAAGAGAATCAATGGGATCATAATAGTCATCATAGCAATCATCCTTCGGTAAGCACGAAGGTGGGCACGGGTGATCAATCCGCTCTTCCTCCTTTTGTTCTTCGCTCTCTTCCTCATCTTTTTCATCCAATGAGCTCACAGTTTCATCAATTTCTTCTTCCATAGCTTCCTGCAAAATATTAGTCTCTTCTTGGACAGCGGAGACTTGCTTAATAAGTGCATTAATTTCATAATTGTATTTATATTTCTCATAGCAATATTTGAGGATAGCTAATTTTTTAGATCTATAACAAGCATCATCAAAATCCTCAAACTCTTTAAACATGGATTCAATTTCATAAGCACCCATAAAAGCAACAAATTCTTCTATTTGTTCCACATCATAGTAATCATATATACCATTGGCATAAGAAGCTAAGGTTTTATTATCATTAAATTTGCATGAAAAGGGGAGGTGTGGAGCATTCATCCTAGAGCAACAAGTATAATCATATTCCGAGCATAGTTGTCTAGCATACCACTTCAACATATTAATTTGATCCCATAATAGTTTCCCTTTTTGTGTCGAGCGATAATCCCTAAAGTATTCATGTTGATCCAACATTACTCCCATTATAAAGTTGAATGGGGTTTTCTCAGGATTATCAAAGTAGTACAAAATATTTTTCTCATGATGAGAATCGAGGGTTTTAGGAGTTACCCCATCCTCATGAGTAGCAAGTACACCTATTTTTTTAGTATTTTGTGTTCCATATCCATAACTAAAGATAGAGAACAACTAAGAATTGCAAATAAAAATTACTTAGTGATAAAGCAAACAAGCACACACGAGAATATTCACCCCACGCTATGATTCCCCGGCAACAGCGCCAAAAAAAGGTCTTGATAAGCCACAAGTATAGGGGATCGCAATAGTTTTCGGTAAGTAAGAGTGTAGAACCCAACGAGGAGCTAAAGGTAGAATAAATATTCCCTCAAGTTCTATTGACCACCGATACAACTCTATGTACGCTTGACGTTCGCTTTACCTAGAACAAGTATGAAACTAGAGGTACTTTGTAGGTGTTTTAGGATAAGATTGCAAGAAAGTAAAGAGCATGAAAATAAAACTAGGGGCTGCTAAGGTAAAGACACAACTAAAGTAAATATAGCGAGTATGGAAAAGTGGTGGTAGGAGTTGTGGAATTGTCCCTAGGAAACTGACTATGTTACTAGACCGGTAATCACTATTGCAATTCTATTTGAGGGAGAGTCATAAGCTAACATACTTTCTCTACTTGGATCATATGTACTTATGATTGGAACTCTAGCAAGCATCCGCAACTACTAATGATTCATTAAGGTAAAACCCAACCATAGCATTAAAGCATCAAGTCCCCTTTTATACCATACGCAAACAACCTACTTACTCGTGTCTGTGCTTTTGTCACTCACGCCACCCACCATAAGCAAATCATAAACATATTGCAAACCCTACAGTAGGAATCCCTCACGCTTGCGCGACACGGAGGGCACAATAGGATAGCACCAATAATAAAACATGCAACTCAAACCAATCATAGCAATTCATCAATCATCGATAGGACACCGAAGATCTACTCAGACATCATAGGATGGCAACACATCATTGGATAATAATATGAAGCATAAAGCACCATGTTCAAGTAGAGGGTACAACGGGTTGCGGGAGAGTGGACCGCTATAGATAGAGGTTGGAAGGTGATGGAGATGTTGGTGAAGATGCGGAGGTGTTGGTGTAGATCGCGGTGATGATGATGGCCCCCGGCGGCGTTCCGGCGCCACCGGAAGCGAGGGGGAGAGAGCCCCCCTCCTTCTTCTTCTTCCTTGACCTTCTCCCTAGATGGGAGAAGGGTTTACCCTCTGTTACTTGGCTCCCATGGCTTGGGAGGGGCGAGAGCCCCTCCGAGATTGGATCTATCTCTCTATTTCTGTGTTCTCTGCGTTCTGTTCTGGCTCTGTTTCTCCGTTTCGCGTATATATGGAGATCCGTAACTCCGATTGGCCTGAAACCTTTTCCGTGGTTTTTTTTCCGAATATTATCTTTCTTGCGGCAAAAGAAGAGCATCAACCGCCTTACGGTGGTCTCACGAGGGTAGGCAGCGCGCCCAGGGGGGAGGGCGCGCCCCCCTGCCTCGTGACCACCTCGGGTACCGTCTCGCGTGGATTTTTCTTCTGGAATTTTCCATATTTTCCAAAGATAAGCTCCGTCCGTTTTTATCCCGTTTGGATTCCGTTTGATATGGATATTCTGCTAAACATAAAACATGCAATGACGGGAACATGCACCGGCAATCGGATCAATATGTTAGTCCCAAAAAATAATATAAAAAGTTGCCAAAAAGTATATGAAAGTGAATAATATTGGCATGGAACAATCAAAAATTATAGATACGACGGAGACGTATCACCTAGCAAGCCCTTTCAGAACAAAGGAAAACCCGCCAGGGGCCAGGAGAAGGAAGTGTGTGATGATGAGAGTGATAAAGGGGGATGAAGATGAAAGGAGTGAACAGGAGTTTCAGAAGGCCACAGACGCCCTGTGCATTGACGGGGGTCCATCTTTGCACACCTCCCATCGCCAACTCAAGCGGTGGGCACAGGAAGTCAATGTCGTGGAACCAGCGCCAGAGGCCCGGAAGCCGCTCAAATGGTCCGGTACACCCATCATCTTCGACAAGGAGGACCATCCTAGTTGTACCACTGCAGTAGGATGCCTGCCTTTGTTTGGTTCTCCAACAATTCAAAAACTCAAGGTCACAAAGATGTTGGTGGACGGTGGGGCCGGACTGAATCTGATTTCCCCGATAGTTATCAGCAGGCTTCAGATAGCAGAAGAAATGCTAGAGGTTATAGGCATGTTTCAAGGAGTCAACCCTGGCAGGAGTCATCCTAAAGGGAAGATTATGCTCGCAGTAACATTTTGGGGAGAGCTTAACTACCGGACTGAGAAGATTGTGTTTGACGTAGTTGATCTCCCCCTGCCGTACAATGGGATCCTTGGACGCCTGACCTTGGCTAAATTCATGGCGGCATCCCACTATGCGTACAACACCCTGAAGATGCCTGGGCCACTTGGAGTCCTCACCACCCCGTCAGATGAGAAAGATGCCATCATTTATGTGGATAAGATGTACGGGGACGCGGTCGCGACAGAGGCAGCGACGGCAGCAGTTCCTGCCAAGGAAAACAAAGGGAAGAAACATGATTGTAGGACCTCCAGCAAAGAGTCCGGGAAGCGTGCCCCCTCCGAGTGCACAACACCCGTTGACGATGTGCCGGAGTGTTCCGACAGCATAAGATCCAAGGTTGCTGCTTCGCAAGTGAAAAAGGTCCCGGCAGGGCTTGCTGGCATTGATGGTAATTATACCATCAACGCCACCCTCGATGACAAATAGGAAAGCGCTTGTTGCCTTCCTGCGGGCAAATATCGATGTGTTTGTTTGGCAACCATCTGATATCCCCGGTGTTCCCAGGGAGGTAATCGAGCACCACCTTGCTGTCTACCCACATGCCAGACCTGTTAAGCAGAAAGTCCGGAAGCAAGCCTTGGAGAGGAAGCAGTTTATTGCAAAAGAAATCAAGAAGCTTGAGGCAGCTGGTTTAGTCAGAGGAGTGCTATATCCCACTTGGCTAGCAAACCCAGTGGTGGTCCAGAAGGCGAACAGGAAGTGGAGGCTGTGCATTGACTTCACAGACCTCAACAAGGCTTGCCCAAAGGACCCGTTCCCCTTGCTGTGTGTTGATCAGATAGTGGACTCCACTTCAGGTTGTGATTTGCTCTTATTTCTGGACGCCTATTCTGGGTACCACCAGATCTTCATATCAAAGGAGGACGAGGAGAAGACATCATTCATCACTCCATGCGGTACGTATTGCTTTGTCCGCATGCTGTTCGGACTAAAGAGTGCCGGGTCCACCTTTGCAAGGGCAGTCCAGATTGGTTTTGAACCTGAGCTGCACAGAAACATTGAGCTTATATGGATGTCATTGTGGTCAAAACCAAGGACAAAGCAACTCTCATTCAGGATTTGGAGGAGGACGTTTGCAAATCTGCACAAGATCAACTTGAAGCTAAACCTAGAGAAGTGTATGTTTGGCGTCCCCTCTGGCAAGCTGCTTGGATACTTTGTGTCCCACAGGGGGATCGAAGCCAACCCTGACAAGATCAAGGCCATCGAGCAGATCCAAGCGCCAATGACAGTCAAAGATGTGAGGCGCCTGACGGGATGTGTTGCCGTGCTAAGCAGATTCATGTCCAGGTCTGCCGAGCGTGCCCTGCCGTTCTTCAAGATTTTGAAGAAGGCAGGGCCAGATAAGGATCAGAACAACAACAAGCGCAACAACGATAACAACCCCAAGGACACCGCAAGAAAGAAAGTGGTGCAGCACCCAGTGTACTTCGCCAGCTCCTTGTTGCAGGGGGCTAGGTCGAGGTACTCTGGCATGCAAAAGTTGATCTTTGGCCTTATCACGGCCTCAAGTAAACTGCACCACTACTTCCAAGCCCATGAGATTACAGTTGTTACTCGTTTCCCGTTGCAACGGATACTCCAAAACCTAGAGGCTACCGGCAGAATAGTGGAGTGGGCTTTGGATCTATCCAGCTTTGGTTTGAGGTTTGAGAGCACATCAACTGTCCAGAGCAGGGCATTGGCAGAGTTTATTGCAGAATGGACGCCAACCCCTGATGAGGAAGTGATAGAGATAGTTATCCCCGGCAAGGAATCCCCCCAAGAATGGATTATGTATTTTGATGGTGCTTTTTCCCTACAATGTGCGGGGGCCGGCGTGCTTCTTGTTGCCCCCTCCAGGGAGCACTTGAAGTATGTCGTCTAGATGCATTTTGCATCGGAAGAAGCTACTAACAATACAGCAGAGTATGAAGGACTCCTTGCCGGGCTCAGAATTGCAGCAGAATTGGGAATCAAGAAGTTGATCATTCGAGGAGATTCAAAGTTGGTGGTGAGGCAAGTCAACAAGGATTATCAAAGTCCATTGATGGAGGCATACGTCAAGGAAGTGAGAAGATTGGAGGAGCACTTTGACGGATTACAAACAGAGCACGTACCCCATGCGGAAAACAACATAGCTGATCATCTGTCAAAGTGTGTTGCGCAAAAGCTTCCTGTGGAGCCATGGAATTTTGTTCTCCGTCTTACTCAGCCCTCTGTATCCCCAGCAACAATAGCCCAAAATAGGAGAAAGTTGGACACCAGAAAGCCTCTCCCGTTAGAGCCGTCCGCTCCTGGCAGAGTCCCTGCCGGAAACAACTCCTCGCAGCCTGCCGGACAAACCCCTCCAGCCGGGTCCATAAACCCCGCGTACGAGGCTGGTGCTCCCGCAGCAGAGGAGGTGCTGCTAGTCCTCGTTGCCGAGCCATAGGCTCCAACTTGGGCAAGGCACATTGTCTTCTTCCTCCAAACCGGAGGGCTTCTCGATGATCAAGACGAAGCTGAAAGAGTAGCCCGGAGGGCTAGTATGTATCAGTTTGTCGATGACACTATGTACAAGAGATGGCCCAACGGTGTGAAATTGAAGTGTGTCTACCGGGAAGAAGGAACGGAACTGCTGACTGAGATACACAAAGGAATGTGCAGCTCCCACATTGGATCAAGGTCATTAGTTGGAAAGCATTCCGGCAAGGATTCTATTGGCCCACAGCCCTCCAAGATGCGGTCGAGCTAGTCATTCCAAGAAAACCCACCTGACTGCCCAAGCGTTTCAAACAATCCCTCTATCATGTCCATTTTTGGTCTGGGGGCTCGATATCCTCGGCCCCTTCCCTCGAGCAATCGGGGGCTTTGAATTCTTGTTCGTTGCCATCGACAAGTTTACAAAGTGGCCAGAAGTGACTGCCGTGAGAAAGGTGTCTGCTCAGTCAGCTATCAAGTTCTTGAAAGATCTGGCGTGTCGTTTCGGAGTTCCGGCTAGGATCATCACTAACGACGGCACCCAGTTCATGAGCCGCGCCTTCAGGCACTATGTTCATGCCCTCGGATGCAAGATCTCATTCGCCTCTATGGCACACCCCCAGAGCAATGGACAAGCTAAGAGGGCGAATGTTGAAGTGCTACACGGACTCAAGACAAGAACCTTTGATACGCTGCAGAAGCACGGCAGGCGGTGGATCGAGGAGTTGCCGGTAGTTCTCTGGTCCCTCAGAATGACACCAAACTTAGCTACCGGGCAGACTCCCTCCTCCCTGGTCTACGGGGCAGAAGCAGTTATCCCCACAAAACTCATTTACGTGTCGCCTAGAGTACTTGCTTACGATGAAATCATGCAAGGTCAGCACCGGCATGACGATGCTGTGCTACTCGAGGAGAACCGTCTCTGGGCTGCTACGCGTGCTGCACGCTATCAGCAAGCCCTATGTCACCATCATAGCTGCATGGTTCATTCCCGGTGTTTTGAGGAAGGTGACCTTGTCCTTAGGCGTGTTCAGTCTGCCAAGGGTACACACAAGTTATCACCAAAGTGGGAAGGCCCTTACCGGGTAGTACGAGTCACCAGACCCGCGCAGTCCGTCTGGAGACCGGAGATGGCACTCTGTTGCAGAACTCATGGAATATTGAGCATCTCTGTAAGTTCTACCCGTAAGGCGCGAGGTTGTCGGGCCCTGTCCGAGAACCACCCATTTGTACAGGCCTTGCCTCAGTTGCATGTAAAGAAGCGCTGTAGGGGGGCCCCCAACCTAGATTGCATGCATGCATGAGCATTCCATATCACTACATAAGCATTTTCATGAGCATCTGCATATGCATATAGATAGGATCGCATCCTGCATTCATTCTCATATGCATGAAGTTTCAGGTTCTTACTATGGACTTGGCTTCGACAAAGGAGTGAGAAGATTGCCCGCCACTGCGATCTCGGCAAGCCAAACAGATAAGTTCTACCTCTTGTCCATTCGTGTTCTGTAAGCTATAACTTCTGCATTAGAAAGCCTCGCCGCTCCTTCTAGACTTAGGTGCTCCCATTCCTGGCCTGAACGCTACTTCAGTCAGGGTGGTCGTAGTTGCCTTTGATAAAAGGAAGTTGGTGGGGGGCTGGCCCTTCTGTCTATAATCCAACAGATGAGGTTCTCCGGCAGACAAAAAGAGGGGCTGGCAGGATAGCCTATCGGGACAAACTCATTTATTTACACTAAAGAGGCATCTCACCTCTGCATGGACGTACACATGTGCGAGTTCCCGGCAAGGTTCACCTTTTTCATTAACATGCAAATACAAGTACAAGCATTACAGAACACAAACATGGACATGAGAGATTACATTATTTGAATTAAAATTTGGCAAGTGCCTACAGATTTAAGATTGAAAAAAAGGTAAGGGCCCTGTAAACTCCTCTCCCTGTACCTTCTCCCCCAGGGTGCGTGGAGAGAAGAAAGGGACCGGGAGCAGCACCCAAGCCAGAGTCCACCCCGATCTTGTCGAGGCCTGTCGGACACAAGGCCTGACAAGATCGGGAGTGGCGAAGCTGCGAAGGAGGGAGACGGCCCGGCGGCGCCCTTGGTCACCACCGCCAGGGTCTTCCAGAAGCCCCAGCTCAAGCAACAGTGGAGTCATTCACCAAAGCTCAGCTGGAAGACTGGTGGAGGAGGCGAAGGCACCAAGAGAACAACCCCTCCCCGGCGGCTAGAGGGCCGGTGATGAGGGTGCCAGGGAGAAAGGGAGGAACGAGAAGAGGAGGCAACAAGACGTCAAGGCGGTACGAATGCGTCGATGTAGTCGTGCTCTGTCCCGATGACTGGCCTCCCGCCTTCTCTGTCTTCCCAGGCTTCATCTTCATCAACACCTCTCCAGGGAAGCACCCGCCCCGCGGTCTGGTGACCCCTCTGAAGACGCGGCAAGCGACCAAGGCGGCCAAGGGGCGAGAGGCACACTGATCCCCTCCATGGCGGGCAGGAAGGCGCACCCATCGTCGACATCAACTCCAGCTCCAAGAAGAGGGGCCATACTGGGATTTCCAATGATCCCGAGCCCCTCACCTTGGACTTGGACCAAGCTCACTCCCCAAGCACTAACACCCTCGCTCGGTATTACCAGCCTGAAGCTAAAGCCTGGAGGCCAGCCCCAGGCTCCCCTTCCCAGCATATTCCAGATGGAGCAAGACAGAAGAGGGGGAGGATGCAGTTGGATGCCTCCATTCCCCCAGCTCTTCCTTTTATAGGCAGACTAGAGACTGGGGGCTGGATCCACAGCGGGTGACCACCGCCCTCCTCCACCAGTTCGAGGAAGCCAGGTCCTCACCATTATGCTCTCCCACGCCACGTGCCTCCGTTACCTACCCCGCAAGATGCATGCGGCGTACGTGGCTCAGGATAAGGGCGTGATGGGAAGAGTGAATTGGCAGTTTCTACCCCATGCGTTAAAGTCATTCACGGGCCATTACTGGAGCGGCCCCACCACTATTGGCTTTGCTCGACGCACGGGGAAACCGGAATCTGGCCCAGAATCAAGACTAATGAAGGAGCAAGATGATCTCAAGAGACCAACCTCTTCAGTAGCGCTGCCTGTGCACTTGTTAGGCCCTACCCCGACGACGCTCGGCAGCCCTTTCGGGGCAGGCCCGAGGGCTTCTGTTGGTGCAACAGACCCAGGGCCTGTTGACCGGACTGTGCACAGGCACAAGATCAAGATTGAACCACCAGAACAAGAGACCAAGAGACTCGAAGAAACAACTAACAAATCAGAAGGAACCAAGACTAAGACAGAGGAGCCGGATATTATCAAGAGAGATGCCTCCCTTGCCGGGCAGGCGAGCCCGGCAAGGAACGAGGCCACCCCCAAAAGGAAACGACCAAGGCGTCCCGGCAGGGCCTGCCGGGACTCGTGGAGACTAGATTACCTCACCGACTACTCAATCACGACCCACGTTGTCGATCAGTATGGTGTCAATCCGCGAAATGATTAAGTGGCAGCCATTCGCCACATGACGGCTACTTCCTACCAAGGAATCCCATAGATGACACCCGTCCAGTGATGTGTCAAGCGAGCAGGCGCAGAGCTAGCGAATTAGCCCAGCAAGCCTTGCCGGGCAACCAATGACATGATGCTAAGTGGCGCATTAAATGCATGCTGTCAGCCTACAAAGTTAGGTATGATAGCACTATTCGCTATCATATCAGTGTCTACTAAATTGCCACTATGGTGACCCCTTGATCTATAAAAGGAGGCCCATGTCAACCGTAGAGGGGGTTGGGTTCCCCGGTTCGCGAGCTTGGGCAGCTAGACCACTCGCACCCCCATACGCGCGTAGTTGCTGCCGCCCCGATGCAACACCTGCCGGGCGAGTGTACTATGCACCACCACCACCTTTCCACCATCAATCCACCAAAGTAGGAGTTGGGTTTTACGCCTCACAGTGGCCCGAACCTGGATAAAACTGCCCGTGCGATCCCTACCATGCTATCTTGCGTTGGTCTGCTCTTTGTGCAACGTGACTCCCCGCTGCCGAACCAGCAAGGGGCCGTCCTGGTCCCATAGGTTGCCGTGGTTTGCCGCGACAATGATTGTCGTTTGATCTGGGAGCATCCAACGGTGTAGACGTACGATCCGTGGGGTTTGGGTTCTGGCCAATCAGAACACACGACTCAGATTGCGCGCGCAACAGGAGGGGGCCAACGGCCACGATTTAGTAGGCACACGGCTTTCGTGAGTGAACCATGTGCTATTTGAAAACATTTCATGAGAAGAATCTTGGTTTTTAAATCCCCGCAAATCCAAAACTCTCTCGAAAATCATGAAACTTGGCATGGTGTCACGACATGGCACATATATGTCGAGGAATTTTCTTTATCCATTTTGCGCAAGTTTTATTACAAGCCTCTTACAAACGGGAGCTTCTCTCAAAGAAGCCTCATGGTTCCGATAGGGAAATGTGTCCCCCTTGTGGCGAAACGATAATCACTGCCTCTTTTCGCCTTGTATTTCTTCTACGGGCAACATGGAACGACAAGACATCCGTAATGAAATTTAAACTTATTCAGGGTTCGTTTGGCCTTTTTATACACTAATTGAGTTTCCTAGGCATTTAATGTCCATAATTCAAATCTAAACTACAAATACATGCTCCAGTTCACCAAAATGGCTAGAAAAATTATACATGTGTCATTGGGTGCATGTTTAGGTCCCATGCTAGGGATGGGAATGAATTACAATCGTACCGGCATCCTGGCTCGTCCTTAAACATTTGGAACCTCGGTTTTGAAATCCCCATAAATGCAAAACTCACCAGAAAGTCATGAAAGTTGGCATGGTGTCACGTCATGGCACATATATGTCGTGGTAAAAACATTGTCGAATTTGGGCCAAACTTTATTACAAACCTCTTAAAAACCAGAGCTTCTCTCAAAGAAGCCTCGTGGTTCTGACAGGGAAACATGTCCCCCTTGTGGGCGAAACGATAATCTCTGCCTCTTTTCGCCTTGTGTTTTCTTCTACGGGCAACATGGAACGACATGATATCCGTGCTGAAATTTAAACTTATTCAGGGTTCATTTGGCCTTTTTATACACTAATTGAGTTTCCTAGTCATTTAATTTCCATAATTAAATTCTGAACTACAAATACATGCTCCACTTCACCGAAATGGCCAGAAAAATTATACATGTGTCCTTGGATGCATGTTTAGGTTCCGTGCTAGGAGTGGGAATGAATTACAACCGTACCGGCATCCTGGCTCGTCCTCAAACATTTGGTATCTCAGTTTTTAAATCCCCATAAATCCAAAATTCACCAAAAAGTCATGAAAGGTGGCATGGTGTCACGTCATGGCACATATATGTCGTGGTAAAAACATTGTCCAATTTGGGCCAAAACTTTATTTGAAACCTCTTACAAACCACAGCTTCTCTCAAAGAAGCCTCATGGTTCCGACAGGGAAATGTGTCCCCCTTGTGGGCGAAACGATAATCACTGCCTCTTTTCGCCTTGTATTTTCTTCTACGGGCAACATGGAACGACAGGATATCCGTGCTGAAATTTAAACTTATTCAGGGTTCGTTTGCCTTTTTATACACTAATTGAGTTTCCTAGTCATTTAATGTCCATAATTCAAAGTTGAAAATACATGCTCCAGTTCACCAAAATGGTTAGAAAAATTATACTTGTGTCCTTGGGTGCATGTTTAGGTCCCACGCCAGGAATGGGAATGAATTGCAACTGTACCGGCGTCCTGGCTCGTCCTCAAACATTTGGAATCTCACTTTTAAATCCCCATAAATTTAAAACTCAACAGAAAGTCATGAAAGGTGGCATGGTGGCATGTCATGGCACATATATGTCGTGGTAAAAACATTTTCCAATTTGGGCCAAGCTTTATAACAAACCTCTTACAAACCAAGCCTGTCACAAGAACCCTCGTGGTTTCGATAGGGAAACGTGTCCCCTTGTGGGCGAAACGATAATCGCTCCCTCTTCTAGCCTTGTATTTTCTTCTACACGCAACATGAAACAACGGGAGATTCGCGCTGAACTTTGAAATTATTCAGGGTTTGTTTGACCTTTTTTATACATTAATTGAGTTTTCTAGGCATTTAATGTCCATAATTCAAATCCGAACTACAAATACATGCTCCAGTACACCAAAATGGCTAGAAAAAATGTACATGTGTCCGTGGGGGTGCATGTTTAGGTCCCATGGAAGGAATGGGAATGAATTCGACCGTCTTGGCATCCTGGCTTTGCCACAAACATTGCGAATCTCTGTTTTTAAATCTCTGTAAATCAAAAACTCACCAGGAAATCATGAAACTTGGCATGGTGTCACTACATGGCATATATATGTCGTGGTAAAATAATTGTCCAATTTGTCGAAAGCTATATTACAAGACTCTTACAAACCAAAGCTTCTCGTAACCCTCGTGGTTCTAGTAGGGAAACATGCCCCTCTTATGGGCGAAACGATAATCGCTACCTCTTCTCGCCTTGAACTTTGTTTTCTACAGGCAACATAGAATAACAGGAGTGTCGTGCTGAAATTTGAAACTGTTCAGGGTTCGTTTGGCCATTTTATATATTAATTGAGTTTTCTAGGAATTTAATGTAGTCCACAATTCGAATTTGAACTACAAGCACATGCTCCAGTGAAGCAAAATGGGTGAAAAATCATACATGTGTCGTTGGTTGCATGTTTAGGTCTCATTGAAGGAATGGGAATGAATTACAAACTTCTCGTTGTCCTGAAACATTGAGAATCTCGGTTTTTAAATCCCAGTAAATCGAAAACACACCCAAAAATCATGAAACTTTGCATGGTTTCATGAGATGGCACATATATGCCTGATACTTCTCCAACGTATCTATAATTTATGAAGTATTCATGCCATGTTTACAATACTTTTATGTGATTTTGGTATGATTTGATTAGAACTAACCCGGACTGACGCTGTTTTCAGCAGAACTACCGTGGTGTTGTTTTTGTGCAGAAATAAAAGTTCTCGGAATGCGCTTAAAATCAACAGAGAATTTTTCTAGAAAATATAAAAATACTTGAACAAAAATCTACCGGAGGGGAGTCCCGTGGGCCCCATGAGGGTGGGGGGCGTGCCCACCCCCCTGGGCGCGCCCCTGTGCCTCGTGGACTACCCGTGGGGCCCCCTGACTTGTTCTCGACTCCAACCTCTCCTATAGATACCCAAACCTCCATAAATTAACCTAGATCGAAAGTTCCACCGCCGCAAGCCTCTGTAGCCACAAGAAATCAATCTAGGCCCTCTCTGGCACCCTGCCGGTGGGGGCCATCATCACCGGAGGCCATGGGGAAGTATCCCGGAGGGGCCATCATTGCCATGAAGGCCAACGACCAGAGGGAGAACCTCTCCCCATCCAGGGGGAGGCCATGGAGGAGGAAGCACAAGGGGGAGAACCTCTCCTCCTCTCTCTCGGTGGCGCCGGAGTGCCACCGGGAGGGGAATCATCATCGCGGTGATCGTCTTCATCAACATCACCATCATCATCACCATCCTCATCTCTTTTACGTGGTCCACTCTCCCACACCTCGCTGTAATCCCTACTTGAACATGGTGCTTTATGCCACATATTATGATCCAATGATGTGTTGCCATCCTATGATGTTTTGAGTAGATATCATTTGTCTTTGGGTTGATTGATGATCTAGATTGGTATGAGTTGTATGTTTTATTTTGTTGTTGTCCTGTGGTGCCCTCCGTGTCGCGCAAGCGTGAGGGATTCCCACTATAGGTTGTTGCAATATGTCCATGGTTTACTTATTGTCTGCGTTGAGTGAGTGACTGAAACACAAACACGGATAACTGGGACATGGCGTATGGGAATAAAGAGGACTTGATACTTTAATGCTATGGTTGGGTTTTACATTAATGATCTTTAGTAGTTGCAGATGCTTCCTAGAGTTCCAATCATAAGTGCATATGAACCAAGATAAGAAAGTATGTTAGCTTATGCCTCTCCCTCATATGAAATTGCCATAGTGGTTATCGATCTTGTTAACAATTGCCTAGGACAATTCCGCACATCGACCCATCATTATTCCACACTCGCTATTTATAATATTTAGTAATGTATTCTAACTTTATGATAACAACACATACTTTTGTATTTTAGCTCTCCGATATCATGCAAAGTTATCCTCTTCATACCCACAACGTAGTTTTATTTCTCGTTTCTAGTTGGAAGCAAACGTTCGGTGTACGTAGAGTCGTATCAGTGGCAGATAGGGCTTGAGAGAATATTGATCTTACATTTAGCTCCTTGCGGGTTCGACACTCCATACTTATCACTTCTGTCGGCGTTCTGGGAACGGGGGTACCCAGACTTGCCTGCCTGCGGCCTGCGGCGTGGCTCAAGGGGTGGCCCAGTACGGCCAATCTTCATCAGCACATGCTCAAGACCCTCGCGAGGGGCCAAGCCTCGTGGGGCGGATGACAGGAGGCTTCCTCAGGCACGGCCTTGTCAGGCTGGCTCGCGAGGAGGCGGAGATATCAAGGCGGGGTACCTCACGAGGTGCCCGTGACGCAAGCCATGACGACCAAGGCCAGGCGGGCGCCGGCCTGCGCAGAGTCCTTGTTTACCCTTTGGTGCAAAGGGGGCAAGCGCAGACAAGGGTATCAAGCAAAGGCAACCATTTCGGTGCAACAAGACCAAGACCAGCCGGACGGCAGAACGGAGGTCATCGTGGATCCCAAGCCAGCGCCATCGCTGTGGTCTTTGGCAAAGCGAGGACCAACTTTAGTCAGGATAAGTGTACTAGATGTTCCCCTTCAAATTGGCCAATTGTTGGCGCCCTTCCCGCTCAATATTTGGGAAGAGGCCGGGGGCCTTTGCCTATAAATAGGACTAGCCACCCACAGGGCAGAGAAAAGAGGGGATCCGGCATCAGAGACATAGAGAGAGAGAGAGAGAGAGAGAGAGGGAGGTGAGTGAACTCCCCCTGGCAGTTCATCACACCAACCAAGAACAGACCCTCGCGAGGCTGTTCTCCCTGTCTTGCTCCTCATCAGCCCTGAGGCACTCCCACACCACAACCGGGTAGGGTATTACACCACAATGGTGGCCTGAACCAATATAAATCTCGTGTCCCTTGTGTTGTTCTTCGTGTAGTTTAGATCTTGGCGAGGCGGTGAGACATGGGTAGGCTGGAGGTGTTATCTCCGTGTGCACCCCAGTGTTCGAACCTTGAGGGTCTGGCGGAACCCGAAATCCGACATTTGGCGCGCGAGGTAGGGGTGCACCAGAATTTGCCCTCTGTCGCCTCGTGTTTCGTCGCCCGTCGCATCATCGTCATCATGTCCGGCGACCCCACGGGCAATCCTGATCCCTGGGCGGCCTGGCCCGCCCATGCAGAGCCGCTTGCCCAGGGCGACCTCAACCCCGTGCCCCAGGCAGCCCGCGGTCCGCAGGGCGCTGCGGGCCGCGGGCGACGCGGTCAGGCGACACCAGCTCTCACACCGCGGCAGGTGCGGTCGGCAGCAAGGGCCTCAAGCCACACTGCGGCCACGGCGCCATACTCACGGCAAGAGCAGGCGAACTCAAGGGTCACGCTCACGGTAGCTCGGAAACTACTGCAATGCAGGCTGCTATAGGGTGGCCGCGACGTGCTACTAGAGCGGGTGGCAGTGCTCCTGGGCTACGCCGCCTCGGAGGCTCGCCCCTTCTGCACCCAGCTGCCGCCTCAGGCCCAAGGCGGATGCACGAAGGCCCCACACGCGCCCGCACAGCTCCAAGCGGATTCCAGGGCCACTCCAACGCCAACCGTCAGCGCCTGGCAACCAACGGTGCCGCCTCCGCCTCCGACCATCGAAGGGGGATCCACTATAGCCCACAGTCCCGGTGAGCCGCCGCGCTATCACTCCCAGGTTGGCACCGTGAGTAGAACTGCGTGGCACATGGGGCACTACATCGAGGCATTTAGGGAGGCGGCCCCGGGGGCGTATGTGCCCCACATGATGGATCAAGGACACGCGCAGGAGGAAGACCATGGCCAGTTCCTCGGCCCAGGCTGGGGAGAAGAAACACCCGAGGCTGAGCTCTTTCAGGAGCCCAGGGAAGGCCCCGTTGGCCGCAGAGGCAGCGACTATCGGGTACCGCTAATCCCTCAGGAACAGGCATATGCTAACCATGGATCGCATGAGGTACAGGTCGTCGCAGCGGGTGGCTACCCCAATCCAGCAGCTCCCCACCCCTTAGGAGGAGGGCACCGGGGGCTGCAGGAGAGGGGCCGAGATCCGGCCTCGCCCACGCGGCGCTCGGAGCAAGGCGTCCTCAGGAGGTAGGCCCTCTGCCAGGGAGGTGCCCCAGGGCCTACCCCCGGCAGAGGACCCATGGTCGTTGGGGGAACCGCTGCGACCGCTCTATCTCATCGGCGGCGTCCTCGGTCTCCGGCTGTCGTCGATGGCGATAGAGTGTGGTGCAAGGCGGGGCCCTCATCTGGCGATATGAACCAAGGCCGGTACCTATGAAGAAGGCCTAGTGCCTGTGAAGCTCGCCGCCCCGTGACACTCTCACGTAATAATGAGTGGGGTTGTACACGCCCCGGAGTCTCCGGAGAGCCGCCCTCGGCCCTCGGGGGCTCCCGCCCATGCCCAGTGGCAGCACTTAGCTCCGCGCTGGTGAGAAGACGTCGAAGACTAGACTAGGTGTCGGACGCGGCTTTTTCTGCTTTTCTTGCTTTTCCCCTTGGTTGTTGCTTTTCCCTGTTTGGATTTAAGTTGGATTTGAGCTTGAAACTTGTGTGTGTCCGGGGAAGGGGTGTTTAGTCTCGTTCGAGCAATCTCTTGTGTTCTGGTCACCGCTTTGCGTCCGTCCAAGCTTCAGCGCCTCCCCTCGCGAGCTCCTCGGGATCTGGGCCAGGCCCAGCATGTACGCAGCCCAGACTGCCGTCGGCACACCCTCTCAGGAGGTTATCATTACAGGTACAATGGGCTCATCCAGGAGGCACTTGGGGCAGCACGGCCCCCGTAGGCTCGCTCAGGACCCATGCGGGTCGAAGGTAAACATGCCAGTTGACTCATCACAAAACTAGTCGCTCGGTATGGGCATGCGGGCAACATTCTGCCTACAAATACGCTAACTACAAGTTTCTACACGAGGGGCTCCCCCTCCCAAAATGCTCTCACAACCTTCTGGGCCAAGCCCGAACTCTCTCTGCGCAGGGTAAAAGTAGGAACAGCACGCGGCCAATCGGATAAATCCCCCAATGCATCCTCGGGGGCACCTCCGGAGTCTCCACTGGCATCGCTAGCCTCGCCATCGCCTTCTACACCGCTGCCACCAGCACCTGGGCCATTGACCACTCCACCCTCATCAGCAGCTACGACCACACCGTCGTCATCAACGGTGAAGGCCCTAACAAGGCCGTCCATGTTGTCTTCCACCCAACGTGCCAGATTGTCTCGGACTGCCAGGGGTACCGGTGCGATGGCGGTATCGAAGTCGAAGTGGGGGTCCATGTTCTGAAGATGGCTGAAGACGCGGGAAAAAGCACGCCCAAGCAGGGCAAGACTCCTCTCCTCCACCAACCTGTTGGCTCTGCCCGAACGAGTCTCCAGCTGTGTCACCACATCGGTGAAGAACTGAAGGTTACCAGCATAGTTAACCACACGAGGCTCCCCAACGGCTGCCTCACAGATGATGCCCAAGGCCGTGTTAGCTCTTTCCCAGAGCTCGCGGAGCATGGGGCTGTGCATGTGCTCCAGGGTCTGCCGCTGGCGTATCTCGTCCTCGTTCCGCCGTGCAACGGCCTCAGCCGCGTCCACCCTTTGGTGGAGAAGAAGCACCTCGGTGCGGGAGGAAGCCAGTGCCGCCCGTGCCGCGCCAAGGGCGGCCCTGGCAGCGTCCGCACGCTGCATCACTTCATCCAGCTTGGCCTTCAGGGCGGCGGTCCTGCCCTCTACTTCGACCCTGATCAACTCCACCCTTTCCTCGAACTCGCGCTCGAGGTTCGAGCGGGCCACTGCTACCTGGCGATCAACTTCTTCTGAGGCTCGGGCTTCCCTCGCGGCAACGTCATCCTCTGCCTGCGCCACCAGGAACTCCCTCGTCTCCAATCGCTCGAGTTCCATGGTGCGCTCGGTGGCCTCCAGCGTCAGTGCCTCCTCACATTTCTGAAGCTCTGCCCGATCGACCGAGCCCCCCTCCATCGACGCAAGGGCCGCCTCACGCAACTCCACCTGTTGCTCCAGGGAGCTACTCTGGGCCCGGAGCTCCCACGCCCGCTCTTCTACGACCCTGCGTCGCTGGTTGGCCTCATGAGCCTCCTCGACGGCCCGGGAGCAGGCCTCCCGAGAAGCTACCAGTGACGCCTCGGCCTTCTCATTGTCGAGGTCACGCTGGTGGCGCGCAAGGGCAACGGTCACCTTCAGCTTGCGCCTCGCCTCAGCTAGGCGCAGGCCCTCGGCCTCAAGGCGTGCGTCCTTGTCAACGAGATCTGCACCAAGCTGGCTCACCTCGTCCGCCGCCCTCCGGAGGAACCCTTGGCGGAGGGCGCGGCGCTCGCGAGCGCGCTCAAGCACGTCTTCCGCATAACCTTCTGCCTCGGGCGCGCGAGGAGGGCCACGGATCGGCACTCCCCCTCTGGGCAGGGGCTGGGGGCTGGTGCCCTCGCGATGACCGGACGCGCCCCGCTAGAAGCCTGGCCCGGAGCTAGTTTGCCCTCCAAGGAAGATCGCAAGGCTGACCTGAGCTAGCCGCCGTCCACAACCAGTCAAAGAGCCCATGGCAGGCTGGCTATGCCCCAGGAGGGCTCGCGAAGGATGGCCGCGAGGTGCGCAGAATCAGGATGCATCACAGGATGGCCCGCCTCTCCAACCGGCCTCACCGCAAGGGCAGTGCTGGAGCTCGGGACACTTGGGGAAGGTGGAGAGGGAGAGGCCTGGAGGGATGGATCCTCAGCCATCTCCGTGAACTCGGCAGGAAGGGCCCTGCAGGGCAATGATCAGCTGAAGTAGCAGGAAAGTAAGGAACAGAGAAAGGGAAAGGCTTACTCATCAGTGGCGAAGTACTTGCTGCGCTTCAATAGGCGGCAAGGGTAATCATCACCCAAGGCCTGCTTTCTCTTTCGGAGAGCCTCGAAGTCCACACGGAAGCGACCCAGGAGCTCGGCGCAGGGGTCAGCCTGCGACGAGGAAGAAGCGCCAAGGTGACCGGTGTCGGGGACATCATCCTGGCGCACGCCGCCGGACGCTGCACCATGAAGGGTGGCCGGGGCCTCAGGGGCCTCTGCCACGGGAGCTGCGGGCCGCGGCTCGATACCTTCAGCCGCTGCAGGGCGGGTCTCAGGAGCTGCCGCCTCAGGAGTACCGCGTGGCGTCATCGTCCCGACGGTGGCCCCCTCAGCCCCCGATGCCCTTTGCCTCCCAGCTCCACCACTCGAGGAAGGACCGTCGTTGGCAACCGGAAGGGAAACCACCACAACTGGGTTCTCGCGAGGTCCCCTGAGGCCTGCAGGGCGCAGCCCCCATTCGTCGAAGCTGGGCATCTGCTTCACAAAATCACCCCTGTTTGAGCAAAGGTACAGCAGGGCGCCCCCATGCCGGATGCTGCCAGGGGAAGGGTCCCCAGTCAGGATCATGAGAACCTTCCTCAACACTTCAGGTGTCAGATCTTCCTCTTGGAGCCTCATGCAGTCTCCGCGCCCCCCGAAGGCCCACATCCGGCGGGAATGACGCTGGAGAGGGGCAATGCGGCATAGGAGGAACTCCTTCACCACCTTGGGTGCCGTCACACCGAGCGCCCTCAAGTTCGTGAAGCGATGCCAAACGAAGATGAGCCGGGGGCTCGTGAGCGTCTCCTGGTGTAGGATCGTTGAAGGTGAGAGTGTCTAGAGGGGGGGGTGATTAGACTACTCGACAAGATAAAAATTATGCCTTTTGATAAAGACAAGTTTTTGGCAAGTTCACAATGGAGATCAAGTCAAGCATCATACATACAAGTCAAGTAGCATACTACACATGCAATTCTAGAGTATGGGCAGCGGAAAGTAAATTGCACAAGTAGTAAAGAGAAGTGGAGAAGATCAAACGCAGTTTGGAGACACGAAGATTTTTCTCGTGGTTCCGATAGGTGGTGCTATCGTCAATCCACGTTGATGGAGACTTCAACTGACGGAGGGTAACGACTGCGAGAGTCCACGGAGGGCTCCACCCACGAAGGGTCCACGAAGAAGCAACCTTATCTATGCCATCATGGCATACGCCCACGGAGGACTAGCCTTACTCGGGGTAGATCTTCACGAAGTAGGCGATCTCCTTGCCCTTACAAACTTCTTGGTTAAACTCCACATCTTGACGGAGGCTCCCAAGCGACACCTAACCAATCTAGGAGGCACCACCCTCCAAAAGGTAATAGATGGTGTTGGTGATGATGAACTCCTTGCTCTTGTGCTTCAAATGATAATCTCCCCAACACTCAACTCTCCTCACTGATTTGGCTGTGGTGGGAGAAAGGATTGAGTGGAAAGCAACTTGGGAAGGCTAGAAATCAAGTTTCATATGGTGGGAGTGGAGCAACTTGATCTCAACACAAGGGTAGGTAGTTTTCTTCTCGAAATGTAAGGTAGGAGTGGTAGTTCTTTCGATGGCTCTCTCCACGAATGAAGAGGAGGTGGAGGGTATTTATAGCCTCCACACAAAATCCAACTGTTACACACATTTGACCAATCTCGGTCGGACCGAAGTTGACAACTCGGTGAGACCGAAAGTTCAAATCTTGTGAACGTTGGGATTTTCGTGGGACCGAAAATACAATCTCGGTGAGTCCGATTCTTCCAAAGACTAGGGTTTGCCAATCTCGGTGGGACCGACTTTATCATCTCGGTGACACCGATTTGATGATGAAGGTTCTGAAGCTTGGCAACACTAGTTTCGTGAGACCGAGTTTGGAATCGAAAACCAAATTACTAGGGTTTGGCTTTGTGGCTGAGGTGGTTCATCTCGGTGTGGACTGAAGTTTATGGAATCGGTGGGACCGAGATTACTTATGAGTGTGTATTGGAAGTGAGAGGTGCTGATAGTATAGGAGATGTATCACTAAGCACTTTGAGCAAACAGATCATTATCATAACCTCATCCCCTTTTAATAGTATTGGCTTTCCTATAGACTCAATGTGATCTTGGATCACTAAACCAAAAATAGAGTCCTGAGCTTTTGCCAATGCTTTCCTTAGCATACTAGGGGTCCACCTCTTCAGTCCTTTTGCCATGCCAAAGTGATTGACTTTCCTGAAACATACTTGATAAAAGCATTAGTCCAACCACAAAGTATGTTGTCATTAATTACCAAAACCACCAGGGAGCAAATGTGCTTTCAATCTCCCCCTTTTTGGTAATTGATGGCAACACACAAAAGAAGATATCAAAGCTTACTGAAAGAAAGACAGAATTATCATAAAAGCTTTGACAAACATGTAGTACACGTACTCCCCCTACAAGTGTGCAGGATTTTCATTGATTATGGTTTTGGACTACCACAAGCACACGAGAGAGAAAAACAAGATGTGCTACATGTAGCTTGGCTATATGCATCAGAGCAGATGAAAATAAGTGAGTGATAATGCATATGTGCATGGTGATTTCTTGCAAACAGATATTCACAAGCAAGTCACCCTCATGCACATTCTGCAAGATGCATATACTTACCTTGAGGTTCCTTGGCATTGTACCTGAAGAAATAGACTTGGGAAAATAGGGTTAGATAACACAAGATTATTTCTTCAACCAACTGCAAGAACATCAAGAGTACCAAGCCAGGGATTGACATGTATAAGGAGTGTCTCATAATGAGCACAAGCTTGAATCAGCAAACATGTCTCCCAAGACTAAAAGATTTTCAATGAGCTCTGAGAGATTTTGCTTTTCATAAGATACCAATTGTATGAGCGAAGAAAGCAAAATCAAAAGAATGATGCCAAATGTAATATCCAATATGGAACACGGCTAAGCTTTGATGTGATTCTCTCCCCCTTAAGGTAAGATTGCTCTTCTTCTCCTCCTAAATCTTCTCTCCTCCCCTTTATCTACCAAACTCCCCTAAGCTCCCCCTAAATCTTCTCCCCCTTTGACATCAAGTGCCGAAAAGGACAGTAAACTAGGAAGGTCAGGAAAGATGGAAGGAAAGAAGTGGGATCCTTAAGAATCACAACTTGTTCAATAAGAAACATGCATAAAGAATCATGGAGTTGAGCTGCAGAAGATGCTATCCTGAAAGAAAATCGGTGACACCAAGTGAGATGGATCGGTGGTCCGAAAGTCAGGACTTAGGTCAGATCCTTTTCGGTCAGACCGAAATTGTTAAGTCGGTGACGCCGAGTTTAATTCCAAGGAAATTCAGAAATAATTCAGCTCACTTTGCAAGGAATGTTTCAAAAAGATTTGCAATGAATTTGTAAATGATCTTCAGGGAATTGATCAGAGCCAAAAAGATATTCACAAAAACAAAAGAGTAGAAAAAAGATTGCTAGATGAATTTTTTTTTATTAAAAAGAAAACTCAATGAGAGAATCATAAGAGAAAATAGCAAAACTCCAAAACATATGTACTTCATCTAGACAGGGGTCAGCGACAAAGTCACCTATGTTTGAGTATATTGACTTAGGAGTCAAATGAGGACATTTGATCATAGGTCATACTCATCGTTTAAGCTCAAAATGGGGTTGCCATTTTTCGATTAAGCATTTGATGTGATCACATCTTATGAAGCTGCTTGTACTCATGACTTTGAGCAAAGCTTCTTCAAGATGTGAAGAACATACCTTGGGCTTGTTGTTGCTTTGTTCATGTAGGTGAACTTGATGTAGGTGCTCATAGAATGTGAAGTTGGAGCACCATTTCCAATTGTGTAGTTCATCTTCCTACATGGGTTAGGCAAGCAAGGAAATACTCAAGAATATCCAAGATGACAAGAGTGAAATACTAGGTGTATAAGGTGTCAAAAAGGATATGTGGAATTTTGTTCCTTGAACTCAACATCCCAAAGGGCTAGATACTTGGTCAATGACAAGATTACTCAAGATTTGAGTGAGTGGTAATCTTGTGGAATGTAGACCATCCAAGTACCTGCAAGGAGTTAGATGCAATACAAGGGGGCAAATGTGTCCAAGACATATGATCATCATCATAAGAGAAATATCAAGGATTAGTCAATAAGGCTCATGCCTTGCATGCATCAATGGAGTTTTCACTCCAAGTTTGAAGCATCAATGATGTTCAACTCACTCCTTAAGCGACAAAACACTTTCTCATCAAGTGGTTTTGTAAAGATATCTGCAAGCTGTTTGTCAGTTCGAACATGCTTAAGATCGATGTCACCCTTGGCAATGTGATCACGAATAAAATGGTGACGAACTTCAATATGTTTCGTGCGAGAGTGTTGCACTGGATTGTGTCCAATCTTGATCGCACTCTCATTGTCACAAAGCAAAGGAACATGTCTCGCATGTATCCCATAATCCTTAAGCGTTTGTGTCATCCACAGCAACTGAGCACAACATGAGCCAACAGCTATATATTCTGCTTCGGCAGTAGATAATGATACCGAATTTTGTTTCTTGGAGGACCAAGATACAAGGGATCGACCAAGAAATTGACACGTACCCGAAGTTGACTTTCTATCAACCCTGTCTCCGGCATAGTCCGAGTCGGAATAGCCAACAAGATCGAAAGAGGCCCTCTTAGGATACCAAATGCCAAAGTTAGGTGTGTGTATCAAATATCTCACAATTCTTTTAACAGCTTTAAGATGACATTCTTTAGGGCTGCTTGATATCGAGCACACATGCATACACTCAACATTATGTCGGGGACGAGAAGCACAGAGATATATTAGAGAACCAATCATGGATCGATAAACCTTTTGATCAACAGGTTCTCCATCTTTTGTCAAGTCATTATGTCCACTAGTAGGCATGGGGGTTTTCATACCTTTGCTTTCTTGCATGTTGAACTTCTTGAAGAGATCCTTGGTGTACTTTGTTTGTGAGACAAAGGTACCCTCCTTAGATTGCTTGATTTGCAACCCAAGGAAGAATTTGAGTTCACTCATCATGGACATCTCATACTTCTCCGACATTAGCTTTCCAAACTTCTCGCTAAAATGAGGGTTAGTTGAACCAAAGATAATATCATCAACATATATTTGGCACACAAATAGTTCACCATCAACCCTTTTCGTGAATAGCGTTGAGTCTATTTTTCCAATCTCAAATCCCTTTTCAAGAAGAAAGCTAGTCAAGCATTTGTACCAAGCTCTAGGGGCTTGTTTAAGACCATAAAGAGCTTTGTGCAACTTGTAAACATGATTAGGCTTTTTAGGATTCACAAATCCGGGAGGTTGTTTGACAAATACTTCCTCCTCAATTTCACCATTTAGGAAATCACTTTTAATGTCCATTTGATAGAGAGTAATATCATGGTGGTTGGCATAAGCAAGAAGAATGCGAATAGACTCAAGTCTAGCCACGGGGGCATAGGTCTCACCATAGTCCATACCTTCGACTTGTGTGTAACCTTGAGCTGCGAGACGAGCCTTGTTGCGGATGACTTGTCCATCTTCATCTTGCTTGTTCCGAAACACCCATTTGGTTCCAATGACGTTTTGATCATCATTAGGCTTCTCTACCAAAGTCCAAACGTTGTTCCTCTCGAAGTTGTGTAGCTCTTCATGCATAGCGTTCACCCAATCCGGGTCTTCAAGCGCTTCTTCTACCTTCATAGGTTCAAGACTAGAGATAAATGAGTAATGCTCACAAAAGTTAGCTAAACGAGTTTTAGAGCGAGTAATTCTCCCGGAGTCGATGTCATTCATCATTTGTTCCACGGGATGGTTCTTCTTGACTCTTGCTCGAACTCGAGATAGCTTTTGTTGTGGTCGCGGCTGAGCTTCCTCATCATCCTCATCTTCCTCTTCTTCTTCATTGTTGTTGGTGTTGTCTTGAGGCGGTGGAGAAGGAGGTTGTGGTGGATCTTCTTGTTGCACTTCCTCATCTTGGTGAGTTCCACTTGTGGAAGCCTCCATGTTGCCTTGAGGTTCATCTTGCCGTGAGGTAGGGGGCTCCACATATGTAGATGAGGTACTCTCCTTCACTTCCATGGGACGGATCTGTCCAATGGATAGATCTTGAATGGCTTCAGATGGGTCTTTGTCTCCTACATCAATAGGCATTTGCTCTACTTGCGAGCCATTAGATTCATCAAACTTCACATCTACCGTCTCTTCAACCTTTCGGGTGAAATTATTGTAGACACGGTAGGTGTGGGAGTTTGATCCATAACCGAGGAAAAAGCCTTCATGAGTTTTAGGAGCAAACTTAGACCGACGATGCTTATCAAGGATATAGCATTTTGAACCAAAGACACGAAAGTATCCCACTTGGGGTTTGTTACCGGTGAGGAGCTCGTATGAAGTCTTGCCGAGCAGCTTATGAAGATAAAGCCTGTTGATAGCATGACAAAGCTGTCTCGACGGCTTCACCCCAAAAGTGTTTCGGTGTCTTGTATTCATCAAGCATCGTTCTCGCCATCTCTATGAGCGTTCGGTTCTTCCTCTCAACAACTCCATTTTGCTGAGGTGTGTACGTAGCCGAGAACTCATGTAGAATCCCTTCCTCATCGAGAAAAGAGTCCACATGGGCGTTCTTGAACTCCGTTCCATTGTCACTCCGAACTTTCTTGATCTTCACCTCAAATTGATTTTGGGCCTTTCTGGCAAAGGTTTTGAAGATTCTCTAAACCTGCGATTTGTCACCAAGGAAAAATACCCACGTAAATCTGGAATAATCATCAACTATAACTAGACCAAAGGAGTTACCACCAAGGCTTTTGTAAGCATTGGGACCGAAGAGATCCATATGAAGAAGCTCAAGCGGTCTCCTTGTGGTCATGATGTTCTTCACGGGATGACTTCCACCTACTTGTTTCCCTGCTTGACAAGCACTACAGAGTCTATCTTTGTCGAAGAAAACATCTTTAACACCAAGAATGTGATCACCTTTGATTAGCTTATCTAGATTACGCATACCAACATGTCCAAGCCTTCTATGCCATAACCAACCTTTAGCAGATTTAGCAATGAAGCAAGTTCTAGGTTGAGCTTTCTTAGTGAAATCAACAATGTATAGATCACCTCTTCGGATACGGTAAAAACCATGTTATGATTGTCACGACGAAAGACTTGGCAATCTACTTGTGAATAGCACATTAAATCCAAAGTCAGCTAATCTAGACACGGAAAGTAAATTGTATCCAAGTGATTCAACAAGCATGACATTTTGAATAGAGCTATCATGAGATATGGCCACCTTACCAAGGCCAAGTACCTTACCCTTGGAGTTGTCTCCAAAAGTCACATACTTGCGTGGACCATCGTTCTTTGCAAGCTCTCGAAACATGTCTTCATCTCCGTCATGTGATCGGTGCATCCACTATCAAGAATCCACTCTTTTCCACCGGATATGTAGTCTCTCGATTTGCCATAAGATTGAGACTCTTCATGATCTTGTCTAGCTCGGTGTCCGAATCGAGTAATCGTCATCATGCTCATGCTCATCATCATATTGACCCATAGATAATTCATCATCAATACCTAGGTCAATTTGACAATGACTTGCATTAGTTTTGTCAATGTGACAATAATCATCGGAATGCAATACAAGAGCATTTCTAATTAGAACATTGATAAGTCCGGATCTCCTTCTATTTCATAAGATCACGAAGCTCAAAGAAGCATTTATCAAAGTTGGGATCATTGGGGCGATCATATCAAATTCAATAGTCTTGTATAGAATTTCATCAAGACCTCTCAAAGAGTAGTCCGGATAAAGTTCTTCCAAGAACTTCCACATAGCATAGGCGCACTCAAAGTTTGTGACAAGCTCAAGCAAGTTATCGGGCAAGCCTCTAATGATGAGATTTACAGTTCTAAGGTTCTGAAGCAAATCAAGCTCTTCATCCATAGTAGGGTGCAAGGGTCAAATGGAGGTACATATGGGGTTTCAACATATTTGCTAAGTTGTACATCTTAAAGATAGCAAGCATTTCAATCCTCCACGAGTTATAGGACACTCCATCAAGAATGGGTACTCTATGACTAACACTCCCAAACGTAGACACGTCCATCTTCCTCCAATGGTGTGAAAACCAAAGCAATGGAGACCAAAGCTCTGATACCACTTGTAGGATCGTTGAAGGTGAGAGTGTCTAGAGGGGGGGGGGTGATTAGACTACTCGACAAGATAAAAATTATGCCTTTTGACAAAGACAAGTTTTTGGCAAGTTCACAATGGAGATCAAGTCAAGCATCATACATACAAGTCAAGTAGCATACTACACATGCAATTCTAGAGTATGGGCAGCGGAAAGTAAATTGCACAAGTAGTAAAGAGAAGTGGAGAAGATCAAACGCAGTTTGGAGACACGGAGATTTTTCTCGTGGTTCCGATAGGTGGTGCTATCGTCAATCCACGTTGATGGAGACTTCAACCCACGGAGGGTAACGGCTGCGAGAGTCCACGGAGGGCTCCACCCACGAAGGGTCCACGAAGAAGCAACCTTATCTATGCCATCATGGCATACGCCCACGGAGGACTAGCCTTACTCGGGGTAGATCTTCACGAAGTAGGCGATATCCTTGCCCTTACAAACTTCTTGGTTCAACTCCACATCTTGACGGAGGCTCCCAAGCGACACCTAACCAATCTAGGAGGCACCACCCTCCAAAAGGTAATAGATGGTGTTGGTGATGATGAACTCCTTGCTCTTGTGCTTCTCAAATGATAATCTCCCCAACACTCAACTCTCCTCACTGATTTGGCTGTGGTGGAAGAAAGGATTGAGTGGAAAGCAACTTGGGAAGGCTAGAAATCAAGTTTCATATGGTGGGAGTGGAGCAACTTGATCTCAACACAAGGGTAGGTAGTTTTCTTCTCGAAATGTAAGGTAGGAGTGGTAGTTCTTTCGATGGCTCTCTCCACGAATGAAGAAGAGGTGGAGGGTATTTATAGCCTCCACACAAAATCCAACTGCGTTACACACATTTGACCAATCTCGGTCAGACCGAAGTTGACAACTCGGTGAGACCGAAAGTTCAAATCTTGTGAACGTTGGGATTTTCGGTGGGACCGAAAATACAATCTCGGTGAGTCCGATTCTTCCAAAGACTAGGGTTTGCCAATCTCGGTGGGACCGACTTTATCATCTCGGTGACACCGATTTGATGATAGAAGGTTACAGAAGCTTGGCAACACTAGTTTCGGTGAGACCGAGTTTGGAATCGGAAAAACCGAAATTACTAGGGTTTGGCTTTGTGGCTGAGGTGGTTCATCTCGGTGTGACTGAGTTTATGGAATCGGTGGGACCGAGATTACTTATGAGTGTGTATTGGAAGTGAGAGGTGCTGATAGTCTAGGAGATGTATCACTAAGCACTTTGAGCAACCAGATCATTATCATAACCTCATCCCCTTTTAATAGTATTGGCTTTCCTATAGACTCAATGTGATCTTGGATCACTAAACCAAAAATAGAGTCCTGAGCTTTTGCCAATGCTTTCCTTAGCATACCAGGGGTCCACCTCTTCAGTCCTTTTGCCATGCCAAAGTGATTGACTTTCCTGAAACATACTTGATAAAAGCATTAGTCCAACCACAAAGTATGTTGTCATTAATTACCAAAACCACCAGGGAGCAAATGTGCTTTCACCTGGCCCCAACCCGAATTGGGGATAGCTGGCACGGTTGGCTCCGAAAGCAGGGGGCTGGGCACCCCGGCATCCACGTACAGCCACCGCTCACGAAACCCGGTCGCAGGCGAAGGAAGGCTGAAATCGATTCTTGAAGCCGCTGTTTCTGGTGCGGCAAGGAAGCTCACGCACCCCGAGCATTGGGAGGGATCGCTGAGATGCAAAGAGAAGAAGTGGCGCAGCAAGGCAACTGAAGGGGGAATGCCCATCATCGCCTCGCAGACAAAAGCAAAAATGGAAAGAAGGGTAATGGATTCGGGACCCAAATGCATCATGTGGATCTGGTAATGAGAAAGCACATCGTTGAAGAAATCGGAAAAGGGGGGAACCAACCCCGCCCATAGAGCGTCGACAAAGTATCGGACCTCGGTAACTGTTCAGCCGATGGAGAAGTGAGATGCGGGCTAGACCATCGTCCTCCCGCACTCGTTGAAGATGGTGGTGATGGCAGAACTGACCTTGTCCGAGCCTTCCCAGTTGAGTATGATCGACCGGTCGACAGCAGGAGCCACCGATGGCGACGGGCAGGGCGAGGGCACAGGCTTTGGCCCTTTCCCCTTCTTCATCGGAGCCATGGCGACAGGAAGGGAGAGGATGCAAGATTGGATTGGAAGTGGAGGCTCGAGCTCGAGAGACAGGAAGAGCAGGAGGCGCGCGAGCGGCGAGAAGAGGGGAGACTGTGTGCAATAGCGGGTCCGCCTAGCCGGGCGCAAAATAAGGAGGCGTGGGGGAACACGGACGCCCACATCCAATCAACCGCCACGTGGCGCCCAAGGCCGCAGGCTATTGGGGCCCGCGGCGCTTCGCACTTGCCTCTTTGCTTCTCTGCTAAGCCAAGTCCAAGCACGCCTTGGGCCCGGGGGCTACTGTCGGAGTTCTGGGAATGGGGGTACCCAGACTTGCCTGCCTGCGGCCTGCGGTGTGGCTCAAGGGGTGGCCCAGTACGGCCCATCTTCATCAGCACATGCTCAAGACCCTCGCGAGGGGCCAAGCATCGCGGGGCGGACGACAGGAGGCTTCCTCAGGCACGGCCTCGCCAGGCTGGCTCGCGAGGAGGCGGAGAGATCAAGGCGGGGTACCTCATGAGGTGCCCGTGACGCAAGCCATGACGACCAAGGCCAGGCGGGCGCCGGCCTGCGCAGAGTCCTTGTTTCCCCTTTGGTGCAAAGGGGGCAAGCGCAGTCAAGGGTATAAAGCAAAGGCAACCATTTCGGTGCAACAAGACCAAGACCAGCCGGACGACAGAACGGAGGTCATCGTGGAGCCCAAGCCAGCGTCATCGTCAGGGTCTTTGGCAGGCGAGGACCAACTTTAGTCAGGATAAGTGTACTAGATGTTCCCCTTCAAAATGGCCAATTGTTGGCGCCCTTCCCGCTCAATATTTGGGAAGAGGCCCGGGGCCTTCGCCTATAAATAGGACTAGCCACCCATAGGGCAGAGAAAAGAGGGGATCCGGCATCAGAGACATATATATATATATATATATATATATATATATATATATATATATATATATATAGAGAGAGAGAGAGAGAGAGAGAGAGAGGCGAGTGAACTCCCCCTGGCAGTTCATCGCACCAACCAAGAACAGGCCCTCGCGAGGCTGTTCTCCCCTTGTACTGTTCCTCATCAGCCCTAGAGGCAATCCCCACACCACAAACTAGAGTAGGGTATTACACCACAATGGTGGCCTGAACCAATATAAATCTCGTGTCCCTTGTGTTGTTCTTCGTGTAGTTTAGATCTTGGCGAGGTGGTGAGACATGGGTAGGCTGGAGGTGTGATCTCCGCGTGCACCCTAGTGTTCAAACCTTGAGGGTCTGCCGAAACCCGAAATCCGACAACTTCGACCTTTGGAAATTGCTATGATGATTCCCTGCACTTGGGGATTATCAATGCCGTGGTAAAAAATCATCCAGTTTGAGACAAGGCGCACACATTAATAGCCAACAAAGTCCTTTTGAAACAAATAGCTTACACGTTAATATCGCAAACGGTTGTATTATATGAACCGTGTGTTCCCATAACCATTTAAGTGCGGCCATGTGTCCCTCTTTTCTTACGGGATAGTAGTAGTACTACCTCCTTCCTCGTTCATTGGTCATCTTTGTACTTTATGCCATAATTTAACCATACTCGGTGGCATGCATGCAACTGTCTGATTAGATGGGATGAGCGCGAGAAGTCCGCCGTGCAAGCTCGACGGGACGCGTGCGAGAAGTCCGTCATGCAAGATCGATGGGACACGGGCGAGCAGCAAGGCTGCCCATGCTCACCGGGAAGCGAGCTCTTTGTACTCCATCCACCAGCCGCCCGCCTCGCTTACAACTTCTCCATTAATGGCGATCGAGCCACTGTTTTCCATGCTATTAATTAAAGCACCTGGATGGAGGGTGTTTGCTTGTGATCCCATGGCCCCTCGGAATGTTAGCATTTGCTTTGTTCGTGTTTTCAACTCGTATTCCAGCCTAATTTAAAATGCCACATAGGGCAATGGATAATACGACGACAAATAAAATGGCAACGAATAATACGTCGACAAATTTACAATGGCGTGAATAATAATTGTCTTACATATTCTAGATAATTTAAAATGCCACATGCAGCAAAGCCTGAAAAACACGGGGGCAAGAGAAGAAGGAAATCGCAGACAATGATCTGGGTCGATACTGTCTCTACTCCTTGATGGATCGTCGGGCGACGACATCCTCCAGCTCCTTCTTCAATTCCTCACGACTTTCCTTGAAAGCAGCCACGGATTCCTCCACCTCCTACCCGCGCTCAATCCGGAGCTTCCTCAAGTCACCCATCAGTTCCTCGATGACCGCTGTCGGTGTCATCCCCGAGGCACTGCTCTGCTCATGCAACATCTTCCAGCCGGTGGCCTCCTCCTCCTTATTAGCGAGTGCCTTGAGGAGCTTCACATTGTCACCCATGAGTTGCTCGACGAGGCTGGTCGCCTTGTCAACCAAGGCATCGCTGATCTCGAGCAGCTTCATCAAGCTATCGACCAGCTCCTGCTGCTTAATGAGGCCAGCGAGAATATCGTCTTTGCCGGTCAAGGACTTCAGCAACGCCAACTCGTCGCGATCACCGACACGGCGAGTGTGCTTGTGAGAGCCCTCACGTGCCCGTGAGAGCTTGTTCGAGGGCTCCGCAGCGCGCCGGGACATCTCTAGTGCGGCTGCTGCTTGGCAGCGGGACCCTCTAGTGCTTCGGCGGCCTTGGTCTTTGCTGCGTGGTTATATGTCCACCCGAAACTCCTCCTATCGGTCAGGGGCGGAACGACTTGACAGGAAGACCAGTTTTGTGGGTGATGAGGAGAGGTGTGAAGTAATTTTCAAGTGGGTAGTTTTTATAGCCCGGTGCTAAGTGTCAACACATATTAGTTTGATCAGTGTGAACACATATTAGTTTGATCGGTGTGAACTGATTTGCAATTACTTATTGCGTTGTAATTTGCAATGTGACGAGAAACAAGGTCAAAATTTATTGATGGTTCTGCGCCTACAAAGCCCATTTCTGTTGTTCTAGCACATCGCAAACAGTTCTTGTCTATCAACCGTTTGCCATGCATCGGAAGCCCGAAACAAGGGCCCGCGTTCTTGGATGTACGTGTACGTGTCTGCCCACTATCACACACGGTTAATATATCACCATCGTGTCCGATGGATGTGCCATCGTGCCTCCCACGGGGTGCCAGAAGGTTGACCATGTCGTTGCTCGCCGTTGAGGCGGCCATGGTGCGCTCTGCTCCTTGTTGACGCAGCCGCGGCGCGATCTGCTCGTGTCTGTCTGCGCGTTTTGCTCACCATTGAGGCGACCGCGGCGCGCTCTGCTTTGGCGTCCCTGCGCGCTCTCTGCTCACTGTTGAGGCAAATTTACAATATCAGCGGTTAATAATTGTCTTACATATTCAGGATAATTTAAAATGCCACATGCGGTAATGCCCAAAACACTCACGACCTACATATGGATACAATTATAATAAAATGTAGGCTAAAAGGTTTAGCTGGCGGCCTTCCGACGACGGTCTTCTCAGACTCCATGATCAGCATAGCACCCTTGCTACCGTTCATTCCAAGTTTCCGGACCCGCCTCCGCCTAAGGAGCTGCTGGTGCTGGGGGCCTCTTGGGGCTGCTAGACCGCTTCCAGAAGAGCTTGACAGTGTGCAATCGTGTGCATGATATCTCCATGGAACCGCTCCATTTCCATGTCTCTCGCCTGGTAGCAAATTCCGTCCATCACCTGCATCCTCAAGATATCACGTTGGCGATGTTCTACTTCGTCGGGGACATCAACTCCGCCAAGGATGCACTCGAGCCTAGCCACCAGATCGTCGGGATCGAGGTTGACACGGCCACTACGGGCAATGATGAAGCCGCAAGCTGCCTATGTCTTGACTGAATCGCAGAGGTCCTCTGCCCATTCCTTTTGGGGCATCAGGCTCTTGATGTGCACTGGTGATGGTGGCTCTTTGGGTGGGTCGTCGATCGTGGTACCGAGCAGCTCTGGATGTTTTGCACAGTGGATGGCAAAATGCTCATCACACCTCCTCCACAATATGTCGATTGCGCGCCCAAGTACTGTCACACTGATATCGCTACTGATGGGCCATGGTGCCTGCATCGGTCGACGAAGCTCTTGCTCCCCGACCTACTCCGGCTTGTTCTCCTCGCCGAAGATGTAACGCAGGCAGGGGTCGACGTCGAAGCTTTGGTCATTGCCTGGAATGCCTGGAATAACTAATGGTAGATGGATGAGGACTAGATCTGCGTAGAGTGTCATGACGGTGCGTTGCCGCCTGGATTATATGTAGCAAGCCATTAGCTGGTGGTGGGAAACCAATGAGGGAAGAGGCCTGGATTTTACAATTCACCCATGTGGAGCACGAGAAGCATTCGCTGGAGCATGGGAATACTAAGTGGAGCACACACACAACCCGAATATTGTATGCGGTGCCACGTGTTATTTATCACACACGTGTTAACATAAGGAAACGTATGTGTAACTTACTAATCATCGCACAAGAGTACTCACAGACGCATCCTGTGCGATACTCCTAGCCACCGCAAGCAACTAGTTTGCATTTTTCAAAGTTTTTTGTACAAACAGAATCAAACACGAACTAACTATAGTAACCGTCTGTGTTATAATTTCTTGTTGCAAACAGTTCATCCGAGTGGGCTGTTTGCTGCATATCACACACATCTTATTCATTTACATGAATCGTTTGTGTTCTTTTGGCTCATTGCAAACAGTTCATCTATGTGAACTGTATGCCGCATATCACATACATCTTGTTAAGTTGAACTGTTTCTATTCTCTTCCCTAATCGAAAACAGTTAGTCCGAGTGAACCATATGCCATATATCACACACACCTTGATCTGGCTGACCATTTCTGTTGCATTCCCTAATAGCAAACAATTCATCAGAGCGAACTGTATGCCGTATATCACACACACACATTAATATGGATGCCCGTTTCTGTTGTTCTGTCTTATCACAAACCATTCGTATGGATCAACTGCATGCCCCGCATCGCACACGTAACTAAAGTCTGAACTGTGTCTGATATCTCCGCCACCACAAACGTTTTGCATCTTTTTTGACCGTTTTTTTTACATCTCCGTTTGCGATTAATGCATCGCGCACAGTTTCTTCAAAGGGTCTCTGATTGTAGTGTCGCGATAGCAGCATCCTGCAGTAGTTTAGGAACCTATATTGTACCGTTTATCATTCCACACGTGCATATGAGTTTTCCACTGAATCGCATATTCCAGGATCATAACAGTTATAGCACGAAATATAAACACTTAATTATGAACATGGAAATATAATAATACAATATTATTACCTCTAGGGCATATTTCCAATAGTCTCCCACTTGCACTAGAGTCAATAATCTAGTTAGCTTGTTTTCTTTTACACCAATGGCAATCTGGTGTTTGTTCATGCTTTGCTTGTGGTATAGCCTTTGTCCTATCAGGTATTGACAACTTCATATCCGTGTGCATCATTTGGATATCTGTGCATCTATCACAAGAATTCATAATTTATGTGAAACATGCTTTGTATATATTGAATCACTGGCAGGACCTTTGATCCCATAGATTGAGCTATGGAACCACTATTGAGAATAATGTTCTATTTGCACAGTCATCTAGAAACCATACCAAGTTCATGAACCTTTGATTCATCACCCTCGATTGTTTTTTCTAAAGCGACAATATACTCAGCCATCTGTTATATAATTCAGCACAGTAACTTTCTTGGACCAATTCCAACTTACGATGCCACCATAAACCATTTAACTAAAACGAAAATAGCTTGCCACACTGATGAAGATTTTACTGATGTACTACTTACAACGAGCCTGTGTTCATGTAACTCCTTACAACAATCTCTTCATCTTCTCCTTATGCAAGAAACATGTTGTTAGAACTTAACGACATTTTCATTGTTGTCTTATGATCGACAATTTGATCTTTCTAGTAAGTTTACTGTAACACCCCCAGTGTCATTCTAGAGTGACCTCACACTAATGGTGCCACGTGAGCAAGTTTAACTAAGCCAAATTGCCACTTGGTAAATATCAAAGCCATTTTCAAATTTAAAATAAAGTCAAATAAAGTATTTCTTCAGGCAGTAAAACAAAAATGTTCATAATATTGCAAAAATTCCCAAAGCTATTATAAAAATAAAACCAACATTAATCGAGACTCCAAAAACGCTCCGTGGTATTTTTGAATGACCCAACAACACCCATCCATCACATTTAAATTCAAACCAAAATTCAAATGAAATTGTCATGCCGCCAAACTTTTTGTGGCAGTACTAGATTTTATCTAGTATTTACGCTTTTTGCAAAAGTCATTTAGTGCAAGAATTAAACGGAAAACAGAGCAGAAATAAGTAAAACAGAAAATAAAAGAAAAAGGAAAATATCCATTGTGCACTTAGGCCCTTTTAGCAACAGAGGAGGCCCAGCCCACCCCCAGCTCCTTCAACCTGTCGCTACATGAGATGGGGGGATGTGTGGCAGCCATCCAGGCCGCCATGGCCGATCCTGCTGACATGTCGGCCATCCCCTGATCTCTCTGAGGGGTTAAGAACGAAGCCACACCCTGGGTAGAAACCCTAGGCCCCTCTTTTGCCTGAAATAAGGCTCCGGGGATCCAAGAAGGTTCGAACACTGGAGTGCGCCTGTTATCTCTGCTTAGCCCTACCCTGCGATCTCAAGGCCTCACGGTGATGCTCCGACATGCTCGAGCTAGGGAAGGAGAACAGAGGACATGAAATTTTTACCCAGGTTCGGGCCACCTTGCGGTGTAAGACCCTACTCCTGCTTTGTGGTTGGATTGCCTCGCGAGGGAGGATGAGAATATAAGGGAAGAACCGTCTTGGGAGGTTGATGTCGGGCCCCTTTCTAAGGTGGTGTCCCACCTCTACTTATACTAGCCTTGGTCCTCTTCGCCCGAAAATACTTGGAGGGAAGGGTTGCCACAACGGCCAATTAGTAGGGGAACAGGAGTACAACTTATCCTGACCAAAGGTGATCTTCGCCTGAAAAGCTTCCTGCCATGACGTGCCTGTGGGCTCTGTGATGACCTCCATCCTGTCGAGCCCGCCATCCTGGTCTTCTTGCACCAAATGGTTAAGCTTTGGGGATCGCTTTGGCAACCGGCGTGTTGTCCTTGCTCCCTTAGTAAGAAAGAGGAAAGCTTCTGTATCCATGCCTGCTGGCACTCTCCTGGCTCTGCTTGTTGTGACGTGCATCACCCACGTGAAGATGCAGGGTCGCGCGACTCTATAGCATGATCCTTGCCTCTTACGCCTCCGCGAGTGGCCTTGGGAGGCAACCTCGAGAAGTCACCTCACGAGGCTCTTGATGATGCCTGATGACGCACCCGTCGCGATGCAAGGTCCTCACGAGTGTCCAGCGTCGTGAAGCCCTGGTGGTGGGCCAGTCTTGGGCCTCTAGGTGGTGCTGCGCGCTGGGCCGTAGGCAGACGGGCGTGGGTACCCCCAATCCCATGGGCCTGATAGTAGCCCCCGGGCCCGCAGTGTGCACAACCCTGCCCATTGAAGAAGGGAGCAAAATGACGCGGGCCCTAACCACCTGTGGGCCAGGCTCGACACGTGGACACGGCATGGCGTGGGATGCCCCCAGTTCCCCATGATGTCCCGGCATCTGCTCGGGCTGATATAAAGCCTAGCAGGCACTGCACGGGGCCATCATTGCTCTTCCTCTATCTTGTATGTGTCTTCAGAAGACGAGGGGGTGCAGACTGGCCATCCGTCGAACGCTATATAAGGGCGAGGGGCAGGACCCCTCGGCTCATCTTCCTCCTTCTCGCCTCTCCATCTCCAACTGCCATTGCCTTACCGATGGCCCCTGTGAGGAGGTTCTCTGCTGCAGAGAAGGGAAAGGCAGCATTAGGGGAGGTGGCGCCACCGAAGTCGATGAGGGGATCTATCGTACTCCTTTCGATAAGTAAGAGTGTCGAACCCAACGAGGAGCAGAAGGAAATGACAAGCGGTTTTCAGTAAGGTATTCTCTGCAAGCACTGAAATTATCGGTAACAGATAGTTTTGTGATAAGGTAGTTCTTAACGGGTAACAAGTAAGAAAAGTAACTAAGGTGCAGCAAGGTGGCCCAATCCTTTTTGTAGCAAAGGACAAGCCTAGACAAACTCTTATATAAAGCAAAGCGCTCCCGAGGACAAATGGGAATTTCTGTCAAGCTAGTTTTCATCACGCTCATATGATCCACGTTCGTTACTTTGATAATTTGATATGTGGGTGGACCGGTGCTTGGGAACTGCCCTTCCTTGGACAAGCATCCCACTTATGATTAATCCCTCTCGCAAGCATCCGCAACTATGAAAGAAGAATTAAGGTAAACCTAACCATAGCATGAAACATATGGATCCAAATCAGCCCCTTACGAAGCAACGCATAAACTAGAGTTTAAGCTTCTATCACTCTAGCAACCCATCATCTACTTATTACGTCCCAACGCCTTACCCTAGGCCCAAATAATGGTGAAGTGTCATGTAGTCGACATTCACATAACACCACTAGAGGAGAGACAACATACATCTCATCAAAATATCGAACGAATACCAAATTCACATGATTACTTATAACAGGAGTTCTCCCATGTCCTCAGGAACAAACATAACTACTCACAAATCATATTCATGTTCATAATCGGAGGGGTATTAATAAGCATTAAGGATATGAACATATGATCTTTCACTGAATAAACCAACTAGCATCAACTACAAGGAGGAATCAACACTAATAGCAACCCACAGGTACCAATCTGACGTTTTGAGACAAAGATCGGATAAAAGAGATGAACTAGGGTTTGAGAGGAGATGGTGCTAGTGAAGATGTTGATGGAGATTGACCCCCTCTCTATGAGAGGATTGATGGTGATGACGATGGCGACGATTTGCCCCTCCCGGAGGGATGTTTCCCCGGCAGAACAACTCCGCCGCAGCCCTAGATTGGTCTTGCCCAGGTTCCGCCTCGAGACGGCGGCGCTTTGTCCCGAAAGCTTCCTTATGATTTTTTTCTAGGGCAAAAGACACCATATAGCAGAATATGGGCATCGGGGGCTTGCCAGGTGGCCCACAAGGACAGGGGGCACGCCCAGGGGGTTAGGGCGCGCCCTCGACCCTCGTGGCTGGTGGGTAGTCCCCCACTAGTGCTTTCGTCTCCCAATATTTATAATATATTCCAAAACTGACTTTCGTGGAGTTTTAGGACTTTTGGAGTTGTGCAGAATAGGTCTATATTATTCGCTCCTTTTCCAGCCCAGAATTCCAGCTGCCGGTATTCTCCCTCTTCATGTAAACCTTGGAAAATAAGAGAGAAAAGGCATAAGTACTGTGACATAATGTGTAATAACAACCCATAGTGCATAAATATTGATATAAAAGCATGATGCAAAATGGACGTATCAACTCCCCCAAGCTTAGACCTTGATTGTCCTCAAGCGAAAGCCGATATCGAAAAATATGTCCACATGTTTAGAGATAGAGGTGTCGATAAAATAAAATACGGACATGAGGGCATCATGATCATCTTTAGAACAACAACATATATATTGTCATATGATTTCTTATACTAAAGTAACAATTATTCACAATGTAAGGTATGAATCAGAAACTTCATTGAAAACTAGAAAACTATAATCTCAGTCATTGAAGCAATTACAATTTATCATAACATCGAAAAGAGTCAATATAGGAGCTTTTCAGCAAGTCCACACACTCAACTATCATTTAGTCTTTCACAATTGCTAACACTCACGCGATACTTATGGGTACGAAGTTTCAATCAGACACAGAGAAAGATAGGGGCTTATAATTTCGCCTCCCAACCTTTTACCTCAAAGGGTAATGTCAACAATAATACTTTATGAAAATCTACATCCAAGTGGATATATATATCAGGATCTTTCCAACACATAGTTCTTGCCAAAGGATAAAGTGTAAAAACGAAAGGTGAAGATCACCATGACTCTTATATAAGGGTAGAAGGTAAAAATAAAAGATAGGCCCTTCATAGAGGGAAGCAGAGGTTGTCATGCGCTTTTATGGTTGGATGCACAAAATCTTAATGCCAAAGAACGTCACTTTATATTGCCACTTGTGATAGGGACCTTTATTATGCAGCCATCGCTTTTATTCCTTCCATATCACAAGCTAGTATAAAGCTTATTTTCTTTACATTGATAGATCATACATACTTAGAGAGCAATTTTTATTGCTTGCACCGATGACAACTTACTTGAAGGATCTTACTCAATCCATAGCTAGGTATGGTGGAGTCTCATGGCAAAACTGGGTTTAGGGATGTTTGGAAGTACACGTAGTATCTCTACTTGGTCCAAAGAATTTGGCTAGCATGAGGGGGGAAGGCAAACTCAACATGTTGGATGATCCATGACAATAAAACCTTTTTAGATATAAGAAAACATAACCCATTACGTTGTCTTCCTTGTCCAACCTCAACTTTTTAGCATGTCATATTTTAATGAGTGCTCACAATCATAAAAAGTGTCCAAGATAGTATATTTATATGTGAAAACCTCTATTTCTTTATTACTTCCTATTAATTGCAACGATGACCAAAACTATGTTTGTCAACTCTCAACAACTTTTCTTCATCATACTTTTTATGTATGAAGTCATTACTCTCCATAAGATAAATATGATCTTTTTATTTCTTTTTCTTTTTTCTTTTATTCCCTCAAGATCATAGCAAGATAGCAAAATCCCTCAACTCAAAACTAATCTTTACTATATATAGCTCACGGACTCGATTACATAGATAGAGATCAACCCAAAACTCAAAGCTAGATCAAACTAAAACTTTATTCTACTAGATAAAGATATAACCAAAAGGATCAAACTAAGAAAAACAGTAAAGATAGAAGTGTCATGGTGATATGATATTGGGGCACCTCCCCCAAGCTTGGCAGTTGCCAAGGGGAGTGCCCATACCCATGTATTTATGTCTCTTTCTTCGGAGGTGGTGATAATGGAGTTGTTGATGATGTAAGCTTGTCCTCTGTCTTCCAAGGCATAGTCTCACCATCATAGAAGGATGATCGAGTCTCCGGGATCCTCAAATCTGCAACCAAACTCATCCTCTTGAATCTATATTCATACTCACAGTTTTGGTTTTGCAGGTCATAGATCTGGGCTTGGAGGTGCTCGATTTTCTCGTGAAGCTTGAAGATGGTTTCCCCAATGTTCTTGGCATCCAATTTGTGGTTGTTGGTGAACTCCGCAATCATCATGTGGTTGGCGTTGAGTCTGCGTTCCACCATCCCTTGGAACTTGAAAACTTGTTGCTCCATTGCTTCGAGTCTTGTCTCCACGCTTCCGGTCCTCCTCGGTCCCTCAACATCGCGGATGTGCAACACCCCCTCACATATCTCAATGGTTTGAGGGTGTTGCAGCACCTTCGTGAGGTAAGGGTTGATGACCTTCTCAAAAAACTTGTCCTTTGGGGTGCTTGAAGACGTCATGGTGATCTAGATTAGTTAGAAAAAAAGCTCGAAACAAAAGCAGATGATTTTGTCGTGGTACGGTGGTCAAAACCTTCGGGAGATTATATAATGAATTTTTACCGACCAAAAGAAGTATCGTGCAAGAAAACAGAGTCCAGAGGGCACACGAGGTGGCCACGAGGCAGGAGGGCGCCCAGGGGGGTAGGGCGCGCCCTCCACCCTCGTGGATGCCTCATGTCTCTTTCGGACCACTTTTAATTTTCCTAATTTTTTAAATATTCTAAAACGGAGAAAAATTGCTATTTGAGAAGTTTTGGAGTCAGTTTACTTACCGTACCACACACCTATTCCTTTTCGGAGTCTGAAACGTTTTAGAAAGTGTCCCTTATGTACTCCTCTGGGGTTACGGTGTCAATAACATTGGTTTCAACATTTATGGGATTACCTGAGATATAATGTTTGATTCTTTGACCATTCACCACCTTCGGATTTGTGCCTTCCGCGTTGTTGTTTTTTATGGCATCGGAATGATAGACCTCCTCGATAATGTAAGGACCTTCCCATTTAGAGAGAATTTTTCTTGCGAAAAATCTTAAATGAGAGTTGTATAGCAAAACATAATCACCTACATTAAACTCGCGCTTTTGTATCCTTTTGTCATGCCATCTTTAAACCTTTTCTTTAAACAATTTGGCGTTCTCATAGGCCTGGGTTCTCCATTCATCAAGTGAGCCAATGTCAAATAGCCTCTTCTCATCGGCAAGTTTGAAATCATAATTGAGCTCTTTTATGGCCCAATATGCCTTATGTTCTAGTTCGTGAGGTACGTGACATGCTTTCCATAAACCATTTTATATAGAGACATACCCATAGGATTTTTATATGCAGTTCTATAGGCCCATAATGCATCGTCAAGTTTCTTGGACCAATTCTTTCTAGATCTATTAACAGTCTTTTGCAAGATCAATTTAATCTCTCTATTACTCAATTCTACTTGACCACTAGACTGAGGGTGGTATGGAGATGCAATTCTATGATTAACATCATACTTAGCAAGCATTTTACGAAAAGCACCATGAATAAAATGTGAACCACCATCAGTCATTAAATATCTAGGGACTCCAAACCTTGAAAAAATAACTTCTTTAAGCATCTTAATAGAGGTGTTATGATCAGCACTACTAGTTGGAATAGCTTCTACCACTTAGTAATGTAATCAATAGCAACTAAAATATGTGTACACCCATTGGAGGAAGGAAAAGGTCCCATATAATCAAAGCCCCAAACATCATGGTTCAATAACAGGTGAATAGTTCATAGGCATTTCTTGGCATCTACTAATATTACCAATTCTTTGACATTCATCACAAGACAAGACAAACTTACATGCATCTTTAAAAAGAGTAGGCAAATAAAAACTGGATTGCAATACCTTATGTGCACTTCTATCTCCAGCGTGGTGTCCTCCGTAAGCCTCGGAGTGACACTTGCGTAGGATCTATTCCTGTTCATGCTCAGGTACACAATGTCTAATAACACCATCTACTCCTTCTTTATAAACATGCGGGTCATCCCAAAAGTAATGTCTTAAATCATAAAAAACTTTTTCTTTTGCTGGTATGTGAAACTAGGTGGTATAAATTTAGCAACAATGTAATTAGCATAATTAGCATACCATGGAGCAGTATGAGAAGCATTTATGATAGCTAATTGTTCATCAGGAAAGCTATCATCAATAGGTAGTGGGTCATCAAAAACATTTTCTAACCTAGACAAGTTATCTGCAACGGGGTTCTCAGCTCTCTTTCTATCAATAATATGCAAATCAAATTCTTGTAGCAAGAGAACCTATCTAATAAGTGTAGGTTTAGCATCTTTCTTTTCCATAATATATTTAATAGCAGCACGATTAGTGTGAACAGTTACTTTGGAACCAACAATATAAGGTCTGAACTTATCACAAGCAAATACGTCTGCTAAAAATTCTTTTTCAGTAGTAACATAATTTCTCTGGGCACTGTCTAGAGTTTTACTAGCATATTGGATAACATTTAATTTCTTATCAACTCTTTGTCCTAGAACAACACCTACAGCATAATCACTAGCATCACACATAATTTCAAAGGATAAATTCCAATCAGGTGGCTGAACAATAGGTGCAGAAATCAAGGCTTTCTTAAGTATTTCAAATGCTTCTACACAATCATCATCAGAGACAAAAGGAACATATTTTTGTAAGAGATTAGTCATAGGCCTAGGAATTTTGGAGAAGTCTTTAATAAACCTCCTATAAAAACTAGCATGACCAAGAAAACTTCTTATACCTTTGATGTCCTTAGGGCACGTCATGTTTTCAATAGCATCTACTTTAGCTTTATCAACTTCGATACCTCTTTCAAAAAAATTACGCCCCAAGACAATACCTTCATTAACCATAAAGTGGCACTTCTCCCAATTCAAGACAAGATTAGTTTCTTCACATCTCTACAAAACACGATCAAGGTTGCTTAAGCAATCATTAAAAGAAGTTTCATAAACAGAGAAATCATCCATGAAAACCTCAACAATATTTTCACAAAAGGCAGAGAATATAGCAGTCATACATCTTTGAAAGGTAGCAGGTGCATTGCATAAACCAAAAGGCATACGTCTATAAGAAAAAGTATCGAAAGGGCAAGTAAAAGTGGTCTTTTCCCGATCCTCTTTTGACACAGGTATTTGAGAGAAACTAGAATAACCATCTAGGAAGCAAGAATGTGTATGTTTGGATAGTCTTTCTAGCATTTCATCAATAAAAGGTAGATGGTAATTATCTTTTCTAGTAGCTTTATTTAATTTGCAGAAATCAATTACCATTCTATAACCTGTAATGATTCTTTGTGGGATCAATTCATCTTTATCATTAGGAACAACAGTAATACCTCCCTTCTCAGGGACACAATGGACAGGACTTATCCACTGACTATCAGCAACAGGATAAATTATACCTGCCTCCAGAAGCTTTAGTATTTCCTTTCTTACCACTTCTTTCATCTTATGATTTCACCGTCATTGATGATCAACAACTGGTTTAGCGTCTTTTCCAGTTTTATTTTGTGCTGGCATAGAATGGGACTAATGCCCTTAAGATCATCAAGAGTATATCCAATAACAGCACGGTTCTTCTTCAGAGTTTGCTCTGAAAGGTTTGCACTAATAATAACATGATATATCTTCTTTTCATCAAGATAAGCATATTTCAAAGTATTAGGTAATTGTATAAGCTCAAACACGGGATCACCCTTGGGTGGAGGGGGATCCCCAAGGATTTCAACAGGCAAGTTGAGTTTCAAAATAGGTCCTTGCTTAAAGAGTACTTCATCTATTTCCCTTCTTTCATTCATAATCATATCATTTTCATGGTCTAGCAAATATTGTTCTAAAGGATCATTAGGAGGCACGACAATAGAAGCAAGACCAATAATTTCATCTTTACTAGGCAATTTTTTATCATGGGGTTGTCTACGAAATTTAGCAAAATTAAAATCATGAGACATATCCCCTAAACCAATAGTAACAATATCCTTTTCGCAGCCTATCTTAGCATTAACAGTATTCAAGAAGGGTCTACCAAATATAATGGGACAAAAGTCATCTTGTGGGGAACCAAGAACAAGAAAATCAGTGGTATATTTAATTTTGCCACACAAGACTTCAACATCTCTAACAACCCCAATTGGTGAAATAGTGTCTCTATTGGCAAGCTTAATAATAACATCAATATCTTCTATTTCAGCAGGTGCAATATCATGCATAATTTCTTTGTATAAGGAATGAGGTATTGTACTCACATTAGCACCCATATCACATAAGCCATGATAACAATGATCTCCTATTTTAACAGAAACAACAGGCATGCCAACAACAGGTCTATGTTTATTTTTAGTATTGGGTCTAGCAATTCTAGCAGCTTCATCACAGTAGTAAATAACATGCCCATAAATATTATCGACCAAGAGATCTTTAACCATAGCAATACTAGGTTTAACTTTAATTTGCTCAGGGGGTGTAGGTGTTCTCGCATTACTCTTACGAACCACAGTTGAAGCTTTAGCATGATCCTTTATTCTAACAGGGAAAGGTGGGTTTCTCAATATAAGCAGTAGGAACAATAGGATCAACATTATAAGTAATTGTATTTTCTTCAACTTTAATAGGTTCTACTACTTTCACTTTAATGGGAGGATGATATTTAAACCACTTCTCCTTAGGGAGATCGACATTAGTAGTAAATGATTCACAGAAAGAAGCTACTATCTCAGAGTCAAGTCCATATTTAGTGCTAAATTCATGACAGGCATCAATATCCATAAAATATTTTACACAATCAAACTTAAGTATTACACCTGACTCCTTACCTTCGTTGAGTTCCAATCTTCAGAGTTGCGTTTAATTCTTTCCAATAAATCCCATCTGAATTCAATAGTCTTCATCATAAAAGATCCAGTACAAGAAGTGTCAAGCATAGAGCGATCATTAAGAGAAAGCCGAGCATAAATTTTTTGAATAATAATTTCTCTTGAGAGCTCATGATTGGGGCATTAATATAACATTGACTTAAGCCTCCCCCAAGCTTGAGTGATACTTTATCCTTCATGAGGCCAAAAAATTATATATATAGTTACGATCACGATGGACGAGATGCATAGGATAAAACTTCTGATGAAATTCCAATTTCAATCGGTTGTAGTTCCATGATCCAATATCATCACATAACCTAAACCATGTCAATGCCTTTCCCTTCAAATATAAAGGGAAGACCTTCTTCTTGACAACATCCTCCGGAATACCCGCAAGCTTAAATAATCCACAAACTTCATCCACATAGATTAGGTGCATATCGGGATGTAATGTTCCATCTCCTGTATAGGGATTAGCTAGCAGTTTCTCTATCATACCCGAAGGATTTTAAAAATAAATATTTTCAGTAGGTTCAGTAGGTTGAGGAGCAACTCTTTGCTCTTCTGGTCGGGGTGAAGATACCCTGAACAAGCCCCTCAAAGGATTATTTTCCATAGTAACAAGTGATAGTAAATTCCAGCACACTATATAAATGTTTCCTTACCAAATTCCACTTACTAAAGGCACTTCACTCCCCGGCAACAGCGCCAGAAAAGAGTCTTGATGATCCAAGAGTATAGGGGATCTATCGTAGTCCTTTCGATAAGTAGGAGTGTCGAACCCAATGAGGAGCAGAAGGAAATGACATGCGATTTTCAGTAAGGTATTCTCTGCAAGCACTAAATTTATCGGTAACAAATAGTTTTGTGATAAGGTAATTCGTAACGGGTAACAAGTAACAAAAGTAACTAAGGTGCAGCAAGGTGGCCCAATCCTTTTTGTAGCAATGGACAAGCCTGGACAAACTCTTATATAAAGCAAAGCACTCCCGAGGACACATGGGAATTTCTGTCAAGCTAGTTTTCATCATGCTCATATGATTCGCGTTCGTTACTTTGATAATTTGATATGTGCCGGTGCTTGGGTACTGCCCTTCCTTGCAAAAGCATCCCACTTATGATTAACCCCTCTCGCAAGCATCCGCAACTACGAAAGAAGAATTAAAGTAAACCTAACCATAGAATGAAACATATGGATCCGAATCAGCCCCTTACCAAGCAAGGCATAAACTAGAGTTTAAGCTTCTGTCACTCTAGCAACCCATCATCTACTTATTACTTCCCAATGCCTTCCCCTAGGCCCAAATCAGGGTGAAGTGTCATGTAGTCGACATTCACATAATACCACTAGAGGAGAGACAACATACATCTCATCAAAATATGGAACGAATACCAAATTCACATGATTACTTATAACAAGACTTCTCCCATGTCCTTAGGAACAAGTGTAACTACTCACAAATCATATTCATGTTCATAATCAGAGGGGTATTAATATGCATTAAGGATCTGAACATATGATCTACCACCGAATAAACCAACTAGCATCAACTACAAGGGGTGATCAACACTACTAGTAACCCACAGGTACCAATATGAGGTTTTGAGACAAAGATCGGATACAAGAGATGAACTAGGGTTTGAGAGGAGATGGTGCTGGTGATGATGTTGATGGAGATTGACCCCCCTCGCGATGAGAGGATTGATGGTGATGACAATGGCGACGATTTCTCCCTCCCGGAGGGATGTTTCCCCGGCAAAACAGCTCCACCGGAGCCCTAGATTGGTCCTGCCCAGGTTCCGCCTCGAGACGGCGGAGCTTTGTCCCGAAAGTTTCCTTATGATTTTTTCCACGGCAAAAGAAACCATATAGCAGAAGATGGGCATCGGGGCCTGCCAGGTTGCCCACGAGGCACGGGGGCGCGCCCTCCCCCCTCGTGGCTGGTGGGTGCCCCCCTCTGGTGCTTTCTTCGCCCAATATTTTTAATATATTCCAAAACTGACTTTCGTGGAGTTTCAGGACTTTCGAAGTTGTGCAGAATAGGTCTCTAATATTTGCTCCTTTTCCAGCCCAGAATTCCAGCTGCCGACATTCTGCCTCTTCATGTAAACCTTGTAAAATAAGAGAGAAAAGGCATAAGTACTATGACATAATGTGTAATAACAGCCCATAATGCAATAAATATTGATATAAAAGCATGATGCAAAATGGATGTATCAGGGGGCGGGGCCGCCCTCGCTGTTCCGCCGATGTACCCGGGGCGCTTCCCCGGGGACGCAGGCGCCCTCCGTTGACGCCCTACATGGGTTCTGGTAGTCGTGGAAGAACTTTGCCCGCTGGTGCGGGCATGTGGGGCGAGGCGGCCATAGCCGGGGTGGGCGGAGCCACTCCGCCGACGCGGCCCGTGAGTTTATTGTGGGCATGCACCATGATCCCTGCACCTGGCTCTTGCTTCTAGACACCTCCACGGAGGAGATGGCACAGCGCGCCTCTAGGCCTGTGGCTGGAGCCAGATGACTGCTGCAGTGGCTCCTCTTGGGTTACGACAAACTTCACTCCCACCGGCATCATGTTCTTAAGGCGGGGGTGGAAGTCGTTTGCCCTTGCTCCCGGCTTGAAGGAGGGGCATGTCCACCACTTCAAGTATGACAGGGCCGCCACGCATTTCATGAAGATCTTCAGGGTCACCGGCTGTCGCGTGAAGTGTTACATGGAGAGCAACGACAACGACAGCCCAGACGATGATGAAGGTGACGTTTCCCTCTCCGATGGAAGCTAGAGCAGTGGTGGCTCCCCCAACGTCAAGAGCGAGGATGAGGACTCCGACTAGGGTGCGACCGTCGCCTGAGCCGGCGTCCTGAGGGTGGCGGGCTCTGTCTAAAGCTTTTTTTTCTTCTATATCCTACATCGAAACGGCATGGACCCCGCGGGGGCGTTTAAGGAACTATGGCGCCCGCACCTTAAATTTATGATTTTGTGGTTCAGAATTGAGTTTGACCCCAATGTTCCTCGTTATGCTTGCCCCCTTCCTCACGCTTGCCCTAATGCTCTATGTCGCTGGGATCCGGCCCCGAGCAGACCTCAGCCGTCGCTAGTATGTCAAGTCATGATGCCTGGGACAAGGCCATGAGGTGAGGGGCCCGAGGTCTAGTAGGAGCTCATGAGGCATGGTTCTCAGGAGGTCCCCCTTGATGCGCTGCAGCTCACATGAGATAAGAGGCTTGCGCCCCGGACGGGGTCACGAGAGGAAGGAACGCTACCAAGGACCACTGAGCTATGTGGGACGGTAACTTAGCTTTTTCGGGCACGACGCGAGGTGGACGCGGCTAGCAAGAGATTCGCACAGTGCCTGGCGCATCTCGCCGAAGCCTTCTTCTCTATCAATCTTCTATTTGTGATAGAACAATGTAAGCGTCCTAACCAACACTTTTGTGGTTAAAACTATGTATCTCCTCACCATGCTTCCTCGCGACGCTTGCCCATCTTTTTCTTGCTAGTCGAAAATGCTCTACGTCTTCAGGACCCGGCCCTCGTGTGGGCTTCAGCCGCCACTGGTATGTCAGGTCGCGATGCCCGGGACAAGGTCAGGAGGTGAGGGGCACCGAGAGCTAGTGAGAGCCCCCAAGGTGCGATGCTCTGGGCGCCCTTTCAACGCTCAAGCTACTCGCGCGGAATAGAGGCGACAGGCTGCGCCAAGCTCGCGTGCAGAAGAGATTCCAATGGCAGCGGATGAACCACGTGGGTAAGTTGTACCTAGCTTTTGCAAATGGTAGCGCTGATTGGACCATCGCCTAAGGCATGGCCGTGCGAAGCGCGCCGCCTGAGACTGGGCCTCCTAGGGCGATGCAAGGTGCTATTCGCGTGATATCTGAGCGTCTAGCTCCTGAAGTCATTGCATGTTGACATGTTACAATGTATAGGAGGCGACGCGTGCTCACTGACTTGCATGTGGGCATTACACGAGGATACCAGACACCAAGGGCCTTGGTGGGGTGACGAGCGCAGGAGCAGGCCTGCGAGCCAGAGCTTGGTCCCTTGGGTTTTTCGGCACTGCTGGGACTGGCCCGAGCACATGCATCGTGTCCACCACCCCCCCCCCCCGCTCGGGTGAGGCACAGGGGGAAGGTGCGAGCGTGTGCCACTAAAAGAGTCAAGCGGGTGCCGAGCCAGGCACAAATTATCCTGAGGTTGGTGTGGCCCATGGGGCGCTCTCAATTGATTATCCATCAGGGTGGAGCAAGGGACTTCCAGTTGGGCATGGGCATGATCATAGTTTGATCCTTCCGCCAGTGCGGGGCATGGGGCTTCCACTTGGGCGTGGGCATGGTCGTAGTTCGAGTGTTCCGCCATTGCGGGGCATGGGGCTTCCTTTGGGGCATGGGAGGGAGCTCTGTTCCAGAGTCTCTGGGGCATGTACAGCCATATTACATTCGTACGCGTGACAGACACGATAGAACTCGTGGAGGTGTCGGACGCTCCAGGCGCAAGGCTCAGGAGCTCCTTCCTCAATCCTCAGGCAGTTTGCGCCTAGCTCTCCACGTAGTTGTATGCTCATGTAACCTGTGGTAGGGGGGCGACACACGCTGGGGGGGTGTGTTCCGAGGCAATTGCATGAAGAAGTCAGACACCAAGGACCCAAGGACCCAAAGGAGGTGACGTGTGATACGTCTCCAACGTATCTATAATTTTTGATTGCTCCATGCTATATTATCTACTGTTTTGAGCAATATTGGGCTTTATTATCCACTTTTATATTATTTTTGGGATTAACCTATTAACCGGAGGCCCAGCCCAGATTTGCTGTTTTATGCCTATTTCAGTGTTTTGAGGAAAAGGAATATCAGACGGAGTCAAAACGGAACGAAATCAACTAGAGAAGTTATTTTTGGAAGGAAAGCAACCCAGGGAACTTGGAGTGCACGTCAGGGGAGATACAGGGTACCCACGATGGTGGGGGGCGCGCCCACCCCCGCCCCCCTTGGGCACGCCCCTGCCTCATGGGGCCCCCGTAGCTCCTCCGACCTACCCCCTGCACCCATATATACTCTTGTACCCTAAAACTTCCGAGCAGAAGATAGATCGGGAGTTCTCGCCGCAAGCCTCAGAGCCACCAAAACCTCTCGGGAGCCCATTCGGCGCCACGCGGGGGGATCCCATCACCGGTGGCCATCTTCATCATCCCGGCGCTATCCATGACGAGGAGGGAGTAGTTCACCCTCGGGGCTGAGGGTATGTACCAGTAGCTATGTGTTTGATCTCTCTCTCTCATGTTCTCTCTCGTGTTCCCTCGATGGCACGATCTTGATGTATCCCGAGCTTTGCTATTGTAGTTGGATCTTATGATGTTTCTCCCCCTCTACTCTCTTGTGATGAATTGAGTTTCCCCTTTGAAGTTATCTTATGGGATTGAGTCTTTTATGAGAACACTTGATGTATGTCTTGCCGTGATTATTTGTGGTGACAATGGGATATCATGTGCCACTTGATGTATGTTTTGGTGATCAACTTGCGGGTTTTGTCACATTGGGAACCTATTCATAGGGGTTGGCACACGTTCTTGACTCTCCGGTAGAAACTTTGGGGCACTCTTTGAAGTACTTTTATGTTGGTTGGATGAATCTGAGATTGTGTGATGCATATCGTATAATCATGCCCACGGATACTTGAGGTGACAATGGAGTATCTAGGTGACATTAGGGGTTTAGTTGATTTGTGTCTTAAGGTGTTATTCTAGTACAAACTCTTTTATAGATTGGTCCGAAAGAATAACTTTGAGGTGGTTTTGTACCCTACCATAATCTCTATGTTTGTTCTCCGCTATTAGTGGCTTCGGAGTGACTCTTTGTTGCATGTTGAGGGCTTGTTATATGATCTATCTATGTTATTATTGTTGAGAGAACTTGCACTAGTGAAAGTATGAACCCTAGGCCTTTTTTCCTATCATTGCAACACCGTTTACGCTCACTTTTATCATTAGTTACCTTGCTGTTTTTATTATTTTAGATTACAAAAACCTATATCTACTATCTATTTTGCACTTGTATCACCATCTCTTCGCCGAACTAGTGCACCTATACAATTTACCATTGTATTGGGTGTGTTGGGGACACAAGAGACTCTTTGTTATTTGGTTGCAGGGTTGTTTGAGAGAGACCATCTTCATCCTACGCCTCCTACGGATTGATAAACCTTAGGTCATCCACTTGAGGGAAATTTGCTACTGTCCTACAAACCTGTGCACTTGAAGGCCCAACAACGTCTACAAGAAGAAGGTTGTGTAGTAGACATCAAGATCTTTTCTGGCGCCGTTGCCGGGGAGGTTAGCGCTTGAAGGTATATCTTTAGATCTTGCAATCGAATCTTTTTGTTTCTTGTTTTATCACTAGTTTAGTTTATAAAAAAAACTACAAAAAATTGGAATTAAGGATGCCTCATGTGCTTCATCTTTTTAATGTCTTTCGTGAAAATGATGGGAAGGAAAATTGTGCTCAAGTACTAGAAGAAGAATTACATAGAATGCTTGGCATAAAATATGTGAATAATGAGCATGATTGCAATGTTGTTAGTATGAATTCCTTGAATATCCATGATGCTAATGATATGCAAAGCCACAAGCTTGGGGAAGCTATGTTTGATGAAGATAATATTTTTTGTCCCCCAAGCTTATGAGCAAATTTACTATGATGAAAGCATGCCTCCTATATATGATGATTATTGTGATGACACATATGCTTTAAAGAATAATGATAACCATGAAACTTGTCATCTTGATCCTAATTTTAAATCATATGATAGTTATTTTGTTGAGTTTGCTCCCACTACTATTCATGAGAAGCATTTTGCTTATGAGGAGAGTAGTAAATTTCCTATGCTAGTAGATCATGAAAAGAATGCTTTAGGTGCTGGTTACATTGTTGAATTCATTCATGATGCTACTGAAAATTATTATGAGGGAGGAACATATGCTTGTAGGAATAGCAATAATATCGAGTTTCCTCTCTATGTGCTTCAAGTTTTTGAAGCTATGCTTGTTTTACCTTCCTATGCTAGTTGATTATCGTTCCCATAAGTTGTTTGCTCACAAAATCCCTATGCATAGGAAGTGGGTTAGACTTAAATGTGCTAGTCATATGTTTCATGATGCTCCCGTTATGTTTCAATTCTTATCTTTTATGTGAGCATCATTGTCATCATAATGCCTAGCTACAAAGGCATTAAAGAAAAGCGCTTGTTGGGAGACAACCCAATACTTATCCTTACTGTTTTTGTGTGTTCACATGATTATGATACTGTAGTAATCATGTTTTATAGTTTTTGCTTCAATAAAGTGCCAAGTAAGACCTTTAGGATGGCTTACGGTGATAGTTGTGTTGATCCTACTGAAAATTAGAAACTTTTGCACCCAGTAAATTAGTTTTGTTAATTCACAGAGACGTGATTCTGACCAGATTATTTTTGGTAGGGTTTGGTACACGAATTTCTTACGACTTTCTAATTTGGTAGGATTTTTGGAGTTCCAGAAGTATATGTTTGTTTCAGATTACTACAGACTGTTCTGTTTTTGACAGATTCTATTTTCTATGTGTTGTTTGCTTATTTTGATGAATCTATGAGTAGTATCGGAGGGTATGAACCATAGATAAGTTGGATTACAGTAGATATTACACCAATATGAATTTAGAATGAGTTAATTATAGTACCAATGTGGTGGTTTTGTTTTCTTTCACTAATGGAGCTTATAAGATTTCCTGTTGAGTTTTGTGTTGTGAAGTTTTCAAGTTTTGGGTAAAGATTCGATGGACTATGGAATAAGGAGTGGCAAGAGCCTAAGCTTGGGGATGCCCAAGGCACCCCAAGGTAATATTCAAGGATAACCAAGAGCCTAAGCTTGGGGATGCCCCGGAAGGCATCCCCTCTTTCGTCTTCGTTCATCGGTAACTTTACTTGGAGCTATATTTTTATTCACCACATGATATGTGTTTTGCTTGGAGCGTCATTTCATTTTGTTAGTATTTGCTTGCTGTTTAGAATAATTTTATGCATCTTTAGTTTCAACAAAAAAGTCAAGGATAGCCTTTGCCATGCTTATTTTGCTAGTATACTTGTTGCTGTTTGAAAACAGAAAGTTTACCGCTGTTGCAAAAATTCCCTAGAAAAGTCAGAGAGTGGTATAATGTTGAATGTTTTTGCATATTGAGCTCTGATAAATTTATTACAGTGGGAATTTTAGTTCATAATTTTTGGAGTTAGGTAAGTATGATGACTCTTGCGTCCTTTACAGACTGTACTGTTCTGGCAGATTGCTGTTATGTATGCATAAGTTTGTTTGTTTAATGATTCTATTTGAGGATAGGAGTATTAAATATGCAGAGGCATTTAGTATGCATGTTGAATAATAATTTTAGTGATTTTTTATAGTAGAAAATGATAAGGTTTTGCATTGGTTTATACTAACCTATCTCACGAGTTCTTGTTGAGTTTGTTGTGAATGAAGCTTTTGATAAAAAGAGAAACCATGATATGAGAGGAATTAAGGAGACACAAAAGCTCAAGCTTGGGGATGCCCAAGGCACCCCAAGATAATATTTCAAGAAGTCTCAAGAATCTAAGCTTGGGGATGCCCTGGTACGCATCCCACCTTTCTTCTTCAACAACTATCGGTTAGTATCGGTTGAGCCTAAGTTTTTTGCTTCTTTAGCTTTGCTTGCTGTTTGAATAAAGTATCAAGATCTGAAATTATTAAATGAGATAGAGTCTTCGCATAGTTGCATAATTATTTAGCTACTCATTGATCTTCACTTATATCTTTCGGAGTAGTTTGTTGCTCTAGTGCTTCACTTATATCTTTTAGAGCACAGTGGTAGATTTGTTTTAAAGAAACTATTGATCTCTCATGCTTCACTTAGATTATTTTGAGAGTCATTAATAGCACGGTAATTTGCTTAATGTTAATATACTTAGTGTTCAAGTTATATGAAACTTTCTTTTGAGTGAACTGAATACTAAGATAAGTTTGATGCTTGATAATTGTTTTGAGATATGGAGGTGATAATATCAAAGTCATGCTAGTTGAGTAATTGTGAATTTGAGAAATGCTTGTGTTGAAGTTTGCAAGTCACGTAGCATGCACGTATGGTTAAAGTTGTGTAAAAAATTTGAAACATGAATTGTACCTGGCTAGTGCATCCTTATGAGTGGCGGTCGGGGACGAGCGATGGTCTTTTCCCACCAATCTATCCCCCTAGGAGCATGCGTGTAGTACTTGATTTTTGATGGCTTCTAATTTTTTGCAATAAGTATATGAGTTCTTTTGACTAATGTTGAGTCCATGGATTATACGCACTCTCACCTTTCCACCTTTGCTAGCCTCTTCGGTACCGTGCATTGCCCTTTTTCACCTTGAGAGTTGGTGCAAACTTCACCGGCACATCCAAACCCCGTGATACGATACGCTCTTTCACACATAAACCTCATTATATCTTCCTCAAAATAGCCACCATACCTACCTATCATGGCATTTCCATAGCCATTCCGAGATATATTGCAATGCAACTTCCATCATCATCATCATGACATACATTACTTTTGTCATATTGCCATTGCATGATCATGTAGTTGACATCGTATCTGTGGCAAAGCCACCATGCACTAATTTTTCATACATGTCACTCTTGATTCATTGCACCATCCCAGTACACCGCCGGAGCCATTCATATAGAGTCATATCTTGTTCTAAGTTTCGAGTTGTGATCCTTATGTTCAAATCAATAGAAGTGTGATGATCATCATTGTTAGAGCATTGCCCAAAAAAAGAAATGCCAAAAAAAGAAAGGCCCAAAAAAAGAGAAAAGAAAAAAAAGAAAAAAAAGAAAATAAAAAAAGGGCAATGCTACTATCTCTTTTTCCACACTTGTGCTTCAAAGTAGCACCTTGTTCTTCATGTAGTGAGTCTCATATCTTGTGCTTCAAAGTAGCACCTTATTCTTCATGTAGTGAGTCTCATAAGTTGTCTTTTTATACTAGTGGGAATTTTTCATTATAGAACTTGGCTTGTATATTCCTACGATGGGCTTCCTCAAATGCCCTAGGTCTTCATGAGCAAGCGTGTTGGATGCACACCCACCAGTTTTCTTTTGTTGAGTATTCATAGCTCTAGTGCATCCGTTGCATGGCACTCCCTACTCCTCATGTTGACATCAATTGATGGGCATCTCCATAGCCCGTTGATTAGCCTCATCAATGTGAGACTTTCTCCTTTTTTATCTTCTCCACACAATCCCCATCATCGTATTCTATTCCACCCATAGTGCTATATCCATGGCTCGCACTCATGTATTGCGCGAAGGTTGAAAAAGTTTGAGATTATTTGAGTATGAAACAATTGCTTGGCTTGTCATCGGGGGTATAGAAGTTGGGAACATCTTTGTGTGACGAAAATGAAGCATAGCCTAACTATATGGTTTTTTTAGGGATGAACTTTCTTTTGCCATGTTATTTTGAGAAGACATGATTGCTTTATTAGTATGCTTGAAGTATTATTATTTTTATGTCAATATGAACTTTTGTCTTGAATCTTTTGGATCTGAATATTCATATCACAAGTAAGAAGAATTACATTGAAATTATGCTAAGTAGCACTCCGCCTCAAAAAATATTTTTTATCATTTACCTACTCGAGGACAAGCAGGAATTAAGCTTGGGGATACTTGATACATCTCCAACGTATCTATAATTTTTGATTGCTCCATGCTATATTATCTACTGTTTTGAGCAATATTGGGCTTTATTATCCACTTTTATATTATTTCTGGGATTAACCTATTAACCGGAGGCCCAGCCCAGATTTGCTGTTTTATGCCTATTTCAGTGTTTCGAGGAAAAGGAATATCAGACGGAGTCAAAACGGAACGAAATCAACTGGAGAAGTTATTTTTGGAAGGAAAGCAACCCGGGGGACTTGGAGTGCACGTTAGGGGAGATACGGGCTGCCCACGAGGGTGGGGGGCGTGCCCTCCTGTCTCGTGGGGCCCCCGTAGCTCCTCCGACATACCCCCCTGCACCCATATATACTCTTGTACCCTAAAACTTCCAGAACAGAAGATAGATCGAAAGTTCCGCCGCCGCAAGCCTCTGTAGCCACCAAAAACCTCTCGGCAGCCCGTTCCGGCACCCTGCCGGAGGGGGATTGAGGGAGTCCTGGACTAGGGGGTGTCTGGACAGCCGGACTATCATTATCCGCCGGACTCCAAGACTACGAAGATACAAGATTGAAGACTCCGTCCCGTGTCCGGATGGGACTTTCCTTGGCGTGGAAGGCAAGCTTGGCAATACGGATATGTAGATCTCCTACCATTGTAACCGACTCTGTGTAACCCTAGCCTCCTCCGGTGTCTATATAAACCGGAGGGCTTTAGTCCGTAGAACAACATACATTACAACAATCATACCATAGGCTAGCTTCTAGGGTTTAGCCTCCTTGATCTCGTGGTAGATCCACTCTTGTACTACCCATATCATCAATATTAATCAAGCAGGACGTAGGGTTTTACCTCCATCAAGAGGGCCCGAACACAGGTAAAAACATCGTGTCCTCGCCTCTTGTTACCATCCGCCTAGACGCACAGTTCGGGACCCCTACCCGAGATCCGCCGGTTTTGACACCGACATTGGTGCTTTCATTGAGAGTTCCTCCGTGTCGCCACCGATAGGCTTGATGGCATCTTGAACCAACAACGCTGTCCAGGTGAGACTTTTCTCCCGGACAGATCTTCAGATTCGGCGGCTTCAAGATCGCGGGCCGATTCACTTGGCCATCTGGAGCAGATCGAAGCTACGCCCGCCGTCAGTCAGATTTGGAAGCTTAAACTTCACCGCCGATGTCGCGGAGACTTGATCTTCGACTGACTCGAGCCACAGCCAAGCACGCCGCACTGTGACGACGGGCATGATCTAGCTCTGCCACCGAACAGTGCCTTGGTGGCCGCACACGGGTCCGCTTCGGCCATTAGCCCCCGGAGCCGATTGCCCAGATCGAGGGCCGGTGGATAGACGCCGCCCCGGTGGATCGACGGACGACGAAGAAATTCAGATCCCACCCACCACCCACTTTGTAGCCACTGTCGACAATCTAACCGACATGCTAGACTACGACTCCGAAGACATCGACGCTATGGACGACGATGCCGGAGACGATCAGGAACCAGCGCCTACAGGGCACTGGAAGACCACCTCGTCATACGACATATACATGGTGGACACCCCAAAAGATGGGGACGGCGAAGAAACAGCAGAGGCAGACTCTTTAAAGAAGCAGCCCAAACGCCGATGTCAGCGGCGCCGCTCTAAATCTCGCCACAGCAAGAATGGAGATTCCGGCACAGGAGATAATAATACTCCAGAGAGTGCCGAAGACAATCCCTTCTAGCAAGGCTCAGCGCAGGAGGATGCTGAAGCAAGCCCTCACGAGGGGGCGGCAGACGAAGAGGTTGAGGATCATAACTATATGCCTCCCTCCGAAGACGAAGCAAGCCTCAACGATGATGAATTTGTCGTACCCGAGGATCCCGTCGAACAAGAGCGCTTCAAGCGCAGGCTTATCGCCACAGCAAACAGCTTACAGAAAAAGCAGCAACAGCTTCAAGCTGATCAGGACCCGCTGGCCGATCGATGGACCGAGGTCCTCGCGGCCGAAGAGTATAAACTCGAACGTCCCTCCAAAAGTTACCCAAGACGCAAGCTGCTCCCCCGATTAGAGGAGGAAGCATACATACCTCCATCACCGGCAAGACGATATGGCTGATCGACCACCCGTGGTCGTGATGAGAGGCATCCAGGCCCCAAAGAAAGACCATACCCGCATCGCTCCAAAAGTACGGCCACGAGGAACGCGCCGACTTGCGAGACATATTGAGGACAAAGCAAGGCAATCCAGATCCATCTATGGATCACGGGCGCCTACGACCCACGCATTTAATACCGCCGCACCGGATACAATAACCGCCGGGCGAACACAGCAGACAGCGCGCTCTCGAGCTGCGCCGCGATATTGCTCAATACAGAGGCGCCAAGACACCCGCTATGCTTCATCGACGAAGTAATGGATCATCGATCCCGAAGGGTTTAAACCCAGAACATCGAATCTTACGATGGCACAACAGACCCGTGGTTTGGATCAAGACTATCTTCTCCACATCCATATGGCCCACGGCGACGATCTCCACGCCATCAAGTACCTCCCACTCAAGCTTAAAGGACCAGCTCGGCATTGGCTTAACAGCTTGCCCGCAGAGTCAATTGGTGTTGGGAGGACACGGAGGCCGATTCCTTGATAACTTACAAGGCACATATATGCGACCACCGACGCCGATGACCTAATCCACATCATTCAGCAGCCAGACGAATCGGCGGACAATTTCGACACGGTTCTTGACGAAGAAAAATCAAATCGCCGATTGTCCGGATGCAGAGGCCCTTGCAGCCTTCAAACATAACATCCAGATTTAATGGCTAGCCCGCACTGGGCAGGAAAAGCCGAAATCCATGGCAGCCCTCACATCATTAATGACTCGCTTTTGCGCGGGAGAGGACAGCTGGCTAGCCCGCAGCAACAATCTCCGTAAAAAATTTGGCAGTCCGGATACTAAGGACAACAACGGCAGGTCACGTCGAAACAAAAACAAGCGCCGCATTAACGGCGACGATAAGGAGGATACGGCAGTCAATGCCGGATTCCGAGGCTCTAAACCTGGTCAGCGGAAGAAGCCATTCAAAAGAACCACTCCGGGTCCATCCAATCTGGACCGAATACTCGACCGCCTATGCCAGATACATGGCACCTCTGAAAAGCCAGCTAACCACACTAATAGAGACTGCTGGGTGTTCAAGCAGGCCGGCAAGTTAATTGCCAAAAACAATGACAAGGGGCTAAACAGCGACGACGAGGAAGAGACCCGACCGCCGAACAACAGAGGACAGAAGGGTTTTCCCCCACAAGTAAGGACGGTGAATATGATATACGCGACCCACATACCCAAGAGGAAGAGGAAACGCGCACTAAGGGATGTCTATACGATGGAGCCAGTCGCCCCAAAGTTCAACCCATGGTCCTCTTGTCCGATCACTTTCGATCGAAGAGACCATCCGACCAGCATACGCCATGGCGGATTCGCCGCATTGGTTTTAGACCCAATCGTCGATGGGTTCCACCTCACGAGAGTCCTGATGGACGGCGGCAGCAGCCTGAACCTGCTTTATCAGGATACGGTGCGCAAAATGGGCATAGACCCATCAAGGATTAAACCTACAAAGACAACCTTTAAAGGTGTCATACCAGGAGTGGAAGCCAACTATGCGAGCTCACCACACCGAAGTGGTCTTTGGATCCCGGATAATTTCGGAGCGAAGAGTTAATCTTTGACATAGTCCCGCTTTTTAGCGGCTATCATGCTCGCTTTCGGACGAACGCGTTTGCAAAATTCAATGCGGTGCCGCACTATGCATACCTAAACCTCAAGATGCCAGCCCTCGTGGAGTCATCACGGTCAATGGGAATACGGAACTCCCTCCGAATGGAGGAACATACTGCGGCTCTCGCGCGAAATCTGAGCAGCCTTCTAAGGTAATTCTTAAGTCCGCCGTTAAAAGGCCGAGATACAGAAAGCGCCCGAGCAATGCCAACCAAGACCACTGGCGCGATCAGAGCACGCCAGAGTAATGCGGCCCCAACCTCGCTCACAAGACGATCGCAAGAATAACACTCCGCGTACATCATTACGCTTTGGAGATACCATGGGCACAGGGGAGGGGCACGATCGCAACGGACCCAGAGTGCGGTTCGACCACACCGGGGGCTCGCAAGTATGCCCCCTTTTTATTATTTTTCTTCTTTTATGTACACAGGACTCTGTTAACCAGAAGCCCTGTCCGGCGGCGAACCTGCCGAACTCATGATGCAACAGTCAGGGACTAAAGAAGGCCGCGATGAACACTCAGGTGGTCTCAATTACGAGCATTAAATTCGATTATATACACCAAGTCCGCAGCTCGTCCCTGGAGGGGGACACGTTTACTTAGTCCAAATCCCTTGCTTACCGCACTATTTGTATCAGTCCGCTCCACTAGCAGACTTTCTTTCATAAATAATGCAGCACCTTTTTGATCGCAATTGCATTACCTTTTATATATATGCTCATTATATGACATCTTGCACCCGTATATTTTGGTACGGCCTAATACACCGGGGGCTTATGTTCCCCACTCTATGGTGTGATAAGTCCGAACACTTTCACAAGTGCGGCACCCCGAACTTATAGCATTATATGAATCGGCTCCGAATCATGTCTTGGGTCAATTGTTGGGTTTGCCGGCCCCACGTTTTGGTGCTTTACGCCCGTTCCGTCGGCTAAGGTGGCCTGGGAGAACCATGCGATTGCGCCCGGTTGAGCCGGGCGAGCGCCTCGATGGAGAAAGCTAAAACTGACGGCATGATAAGGCGAGAGACTGGTCGCTGTTCGAGAGGTTTTTCGGTCCATAAAGACTCACGCCGCTGAACGAAGTTCGGACAATGTCCGATGAAGGTGTGGATAGCGCCCGGATTCGCCTTCCGAATACCGGGGCTTCGCCGAAATTTAAAATTATAGAATTCTATGGCTAAGTGAGAGTGTTCAAGCATTATAAGTCCGGTTGCCTTGTTCGTTGTGTTGAGTGCCTCCCTCGATGGACCCAACAATGGGAACAAGAGTACTCAAGTTTATCCCGAACACCCCAGCACTCGTGGATTGGGGGCTGAAGCCAACGACTTGCCATCTCTCAGATTTTATAAACGGCCGCACATAAGGTAATATTTTAAATTAAACAAGCGTTGCTTAACACGCACATGAACAAAGTTTCAGCGCGCTGGATAATACACAGCAAATTCATTCAAAGATTACATTTCAGGGGCACTCATCCGCAATATTGCGGGCTCCCTTCAGGACAGTTTTATAATACATCTCGGGCGTGCGATACTCCTTGCCCGGCGGCGGGGGGTCCGTGAGAAGCTTCTCCGCATCCAACTTGCCCCATTGCACCTTTGTGCGGGCAAGAGCCCGGCGAGCGCCTTCAATACAGGCGGAGCGCTTGATGACATCCACCCAGGGGCATGCATCCACCAGCCGCCGCACGAGGCCAAAGTGCTTCCTGGCATGGCCTGTCCAGCCACAACCGGACTATAAGGCCCTTCATGGCCTCCTCGGCTACCTTAGGAGTTCGACCACTGCTTCATTTGGTCGCTTGGGGGCACCAGTGTCCGCCTCAAGATATCGAGACCGAAGACTTTTTCCGTCGAGCTCCCCTCCTTGCCACGATAGAATGCGGCGGCATCGGACGCACTATGCGGCAGATCTGCAAACGCCCCTGGAGAGCTCCGAATGCGGGTAAGTGTCAGGTATTTTACATTAACATGCTTGCTTTGCATGAAAAATGCCTTACCCGCCGCTATTTTCTTTATATCTTCAACCTCCTGAAGGGCCTTATGGGCCTCGGCCTTGCCGGACTTGGCACTTTCGAGAGCCGAGGCAAGCTCGGACTCTCGAGTATTGGAGTCACGCTCCAAACTCTCATGCTTTTCCATGAGAGCCTGGAGCTCTTGCCGAACTTCCGCCACCCGTGCCTCCTACTTTTCTCGCTCTGTTGTTCAGCCGCCGACTGTGTTCGCCGCGACACATCATCCTTTAGGGTGGCCACCTCGTTAGTGGCCCCTGCGATACACATATTATCCTGGTTAATTTAAGTGCAACCAAAATCCTTTTCTGTAAGGTACCTATTCAAAGTGGTGTTACTCACCTTCTTTATCCTCGAGCTGCTTCTTCAAGATGGCGAGCTCTCGCCGACCGCCGAGATCCTGCCAAGACATCGACCTCCGCAAGCACGCGGCAGAGGCCAGCAGCGCAGCCTGCAAACCCATATTGACATATTTTTAGCAACCTGCGCATATCCTCATCCGGCTTTTTCTTTCCGAACACCGAACCGAGCATCGAGGCTACTTGTCTATGCGGTATTACTTTACATAATTTTAACTTCTTACCTCAAAGCCTGTTAAAAGGCTGCTGCAGCTTCGGTCAGCCCGCTTTTGGCGAAGCTGAACCTTTTGAATCACCGCACTCATGATAGTGCGGTGTTCTTCCTCAATGGAAGCGCCTTTAAGCGCCCAGCAAGTTATCCGGCGCCCGGTTGGGCGGAGGCCGCCGGTGTCACGGTCTTGCCCTTCTTTGAAGGGGCGCTTGCGAGCTCTGGAACCACTGCGGGTCTCGATGTAGAGTCCGCACAAAGTCCGGAGGCTGCCCGACGGCGCCCGAGCCTCCTCCGATGGGTCCTCTGCAGGATCCCACCTCGGCGTCCTCGTCGGCGTGGGGGGTAGAGGCAGTCAGAAGTGAATTCACATCCGACGAGGCCAACGACCCGCTCGATGAGTCGGGGAGATCGTCATCGGCCGGACTAGGGACGGAATGCGGCGTTAGAAGGACACTACGTGACGTAAAAGATATTGCGTATAAAGGATCCGGACACTTACGATATCGCCGGACGCCTGGCCCTTGGAGGCCACTCATCCTCGCCAACGCTGGTGTTGGCGAAACTGTCCAGGGGGATAACTCTCCCCCTCTTGGACCCTTTGGCCTCCCCTATTGGGGAAGCCTTCCTCTTCTTCTCTCCCCCCTCCGGGAGAGAGTACTCCTCATCCTCCTCGTCTTCGGGGGAGGAGTTTGCGTCGTCGTCAGACGCTTGATTGCGGGAACTCTTTCGAGTCCCCGCGGCCACCTTCTTGGCCTTCTTCTCCGGCACCACGTGCGGTGCCGGAACCAGCAGCCCTGCTAAGCGGGCGTCCACTGGATCTTCTGGCATGGGAGCCGGGCTGATAAGCTGCCTGGATTTCTCCATCCATTCCTGTCAAAGGAAAGGAAGGGATTAAACCCTCTTATAATCAATTCAATTACTATAAAGTGTCCCGTAATGGGGTTGAATCACTTACCTCGTCAGTTCGATACTACGAGCTGAATCCGCGATCTTCCGTCGCGGATGCGGGGGCTTCGGCGCCCTTAAACAGCACCCTCTAGGCGCCTTCGTATGTCGTATCGAAGAGCCCGTTCAGCGCCTGGTGCTGCTCCGGATTGAACTCCCACAGATTGAATGCCTGTTCTTGGCATGGGAGAATCCGGCGGATGAGCATGACTTCGACCACGTCGACGAGCCTGAGATTATTGCTCACCAGCTTCTTGATGCAGGTTCGGAGTCCAGTCACCTCCTTCGGATCGCCCCACAGCAAGCCCTTCTCTTTCCAGGAGGTGAGCTGCGTGGGGACCGCCAGATCTAAACTCGGGGGCTGCCGCCCATGTGGGCTTGCGCGGCTCGGTGATGTAGAACCACCTCGATTGCCATCCCTTGACGGAGTCCACAAAGGCCCCTCCGAGCCAAAGGACGTTGGGTAATTTACCCAACATGGCGCCTCCGCATTTCGCTTGCGTGCCCTTCACAACCTTCGGCTTGACGTTGAAGGTCTTGAGCCACAGGCCGAAGTGGGGCCGGATGCAGAGGAAGGCCTCACACACGACGATGAACGCCGAGATGTTGAGGATGAAGTTCGGCGCCAGATCGTGGAAATCCAGCTCATAATAGAACATGATCCCGCGGACGAATGGATGGAGCAGAAAGCCCAGTCCGCGGAGGAAGTGGGGAAGGAAGACGACCCTCTCGTGAGGCCCAGGGGTAGGGACGAGCTGCCCCTCGTCGGGCAGCCGATGCGCGATATCGCCGGAGAGGTATCCGGCGTTGCGCAGCTTAGTGATGTGCTCCTCCTTGACGGTGGAAGCCAACCACTTGCCTCCCCCTCCGGACATATTCGGAGAAGGTCGAGGTGAGATTGCGCGAGCTTGGGTGTTGGAGCTTGAGTGCGCGGAGATGTGTAAGCAAAGGAGGAAGAAGGCGTAGGTGAGAAGGTAAATCCTTATCCCTTATATATAGGCGACTAAACTGTCGCCCCCACCGCCCGGTAAAACTCGCTATCTCCCAAGCGCCACCATCAATGGCGCGGTTGGGTTACCCACGTCCGTATTGATGAGAATCCCGGAATAAGGGGAACACGATCTCTGCTTCGACAAGACGTGCCAAGGAAACCGCCTCGCTAAATGTGCTGAGGTAGTATAGTAAAAAACGATTCAAACAAAGGCTTGGTAGCGGTGTGATGTCACGCCACATAATACGTCAGCAGATTGAACTAAGTGCACATTTTATTCTCTCTACGGTGGAATGTGGAATTTATTTTGCAGAGCCGGACACTATCCTGGTGTTCATGATCTTCTCTGGATTATTCAAGGGAGGAACCCGCCTTGCAATGCCGAACATTATGCGCGCCGGACTTATCGTCATTGAAGCCTGGTTCAGGGATACCGAGGAGTCTCGACTAGGGGTGTCCGGACAGCCGGACTATCATTATCCGCCGGACTCCAAGACTACAAAGATACAAGATTGAAGACTCCGTCCGTGTCTGGATGGGACTTTCCTTGGCGTGGAAGGCAAGCTTGGCAATACGGATATGTAGATCTCCTACCATTGTAACCGACTGTAACCCTAGCCTCCTCGGTGTCTATATAAACCGGAGGGCTTTAGTCCGTAGAACAACATACATTACAACAATCATACCATAGGCTAGCTTCTAGGGTTTAGCCTCCTTGATCTCGTGGTAGATCCACTCTTGTACTACCCATATCATCAATATTAATCAAGCGGGACGAGGGTTTTACCTCCATCAAGAGGGCCCGAACACTGGGTAAAAACATCGTGTCCTCGTCTCTTGTTACCATCCGCCTAGACGCACAGTTCGGGACCCCCTACCCGAGATCCGCCGGTTTTGACACCGACAGGGATCCCATCACCGGTGACCATCTTCATCATCCCGGCGCTATCCATGATGAGGAGGGAGTAGTTCACCCTCGGGCTGAGGGTATGTACCAAGAGCTATGTGTTTGATCTCTCTCTCTCTCTCGTGTTCTCTCGTGTTCCCTCGATGGCACGATCTTGATGTATCCCGAGCTTTGCTATTGTAGTTGGATCTTATGATGTTTCTCCCCTCTACTCTCTTGTGATGAATTGAGTTTCCCCTTTGAAGTTATCTTATCGGATTGAGTCTTTTATGAGAACACTTGATGTATGTCTTGCCATGATTATCTGTGGTGACAATGGGATATCATGTGCTACTTGATGTATGTTTTGGTGATCAACTTGCGGGTTTCATGACATTGGGAACCTATGCATAGGGGTTGGCACACGTTCTTGACTCTCTGGTAGAAACTTTGGGGCACTCTTTGAAGTACTTTTATGTTGGTTGGATGAATCTGAGATTGTGTGATGCATATCGTATAATCATGCCCACGGATACTTGAGGTGACAATGGAGTATCTAGGTGACATTAGGGTTTTGGTTTATTTGTGTCTTAAGGTGTTATTCTAGTACAAACTCTTTTATAGATCGATCCGAAAGAATAACTTTGAGGTGGTTTCGTACCCTACCATAATCTCTACGTTTGTTCTCCGCTATTAGTGGCTTCGGAGTGACTCTTTGATCCATGTTGACCGCTTGTTATATGATCTATCTATGTTATTATTATTGATAGAACTTGCAATAGTGAAAGTATGAACCCTAGGCCTTGTTTCCTATCATTGCAATACCGTTTACGCTCACTTTTATCATTAGTTACCTTGCTGTTTTTATTATTTCATATTACAAAAACCTATATCTACTATCTATTTTGCACTTGTATCACCATCTCTTCACCGAACTAGTGTACCTGTACAACTTACCATTGTATTGGGTGTGTTGGGGACACAAGAGACTCTTTGTTATTTGGTTGCATGGTTGTTTGAGAGAGACCATCTTCATCCTATGCCTCCTACGGATTGATAAACCTTAGGTCATCCACTTGAGGGAAATTTGCTACTGTCCTACAAACCTGTGCACTTGCAGGCCCAACAACGTCTACAAGAAGAAGGTTGTGTAGTAGACATCAATGTGCATGGGTCCGGCCTGCCAGACAGAGCTCTGTCACTTGGATTTAGCAATGCTGCAGGGATGGACCCAAGCACAGACGCTATCAAGTTCCCCCATGGAATGATCAAGGAAAAAACCGTGGGGCGAGCGGCGCCCGAGGTGGCGAAACACCAACTCACAAATATGCAAACCAGGTCGTGCCCTTTCCCAGTTGCTCGCGATGGTCCCATGAGAGGACGAGACACCAAGGACCCCTGTGAGGTGACGTGCATGGGAGCAGGCCCGCAAGCCAGAGCTCGATCGCTTGGGTTTCTCAGCGCTGTAGGGACGGACCCAAGCACAGACGTTGTGTCCAGCCCCTAGTGATGGGACAACCCAGAGCAGAGTCGTGAGGGCGCAATGATCTCAATGGTGGCGAGGCACCAAACACAAGGTCAAGCAAGCAGCATAACTCAAATGAAGCATAACCAGATCCAGTACATGACCAAAAGGTGAGGCGGCCGCAGGGACAGGCCCTAGCCAGCCCGAGGATGATGCAACCTGTGGGGCGCCCTGAATTGAAAAAACCAAAAAGTCACATGGCAATTATGATGCTGCGGGAGCATTGGGGTGCTTGACGAAGTGTGCCGCGAAGGTTCACCTCTCAAGGGCCGGAGGGCTCCTGAGGCCTTGAGGGTCCCACGAGGGCCGAAGACTCGCGAGGCACCATCACGAGGTGCGCGATCCTTTTTGGTAGGTGGCGTCGGTGTTCACTAGGCCGAAGGGCATGCAGATGTAGTTGGTGGTGAGGCCCCTGCTCTGGCCGATGTGCGATGGCCAGAAGAGGTCCTGGGAGTTGACCCTCTTGAGGCTCGCTACTTCAACGCACACGCGCACCCTACTGTCCTCCTTGGGCACGGCAGCCGGACCGGCCGGGCGCGGGGCGGCGCTCGCCGCGCATGGCCCTGGCTCCCCGCAACTTGTGAATCTCCTGGGTGATGAACTCTTGTTGCCCTGGCGCCTGGTGTCTTACTCCTTGCTTGAGGGGGCGTGCGTTGAAGCACGCCTCCAAGTGGTTCCCGAGCACCTGCCTTGGCAAACCGGTTAGGTTGGATGCCTTCCAGATAGTAGCCCCTGAGCCCAATCGAAGGGAGGCGCTGGGCATGCCTTCCTATGCAGGAGGAAGGTAGGCCCCGACAGCAGGGGTGGAGCCCTGGATGTCGCCGCCAGGGGATGGTACACTTGCCCAAGGGGATGGTAGACCCGTCCATCACCCCTGAGTAGGGCACCTGAAGCGTCTCGAAGGTTGAATGGAGATCACATTGAGGCCGGCTACCCCTTCGATGAGGGTCTGGATGACTGTGGCATTGCTGATGGTGGGAGTGCAAAACATGGGGAGCGTGCGAGTGGTGGCCGAGCACGTGAGGTGGTCCTTGAGTCGAAGGTAATGGCGTACTATGACCACTTGAGGGGCCTCGTGGCCTCAAGCCTCGAGAGGGCGACATTCACCTCATGAGAGAACTCCTTGAAGATGCGGTTGGACGCGGGAGCTTTATCTCCACTGAGGATGCAGGCTATCGTGTGAGGCTCCTGGTAGCCCCTAGCCCCATCATCTTGCTAGTTGTTGTCATTCCTTCTGGGCAGCGGTGGTAGTGGAGGAAGAGCAGCATTGTCCTGAGAGCGCGCCTCGTGAGGCCGATCACGCCAGGCACCCTCGCGAGGCTGGTCACGCCAGCCCTAGTGGGGGTTGCCATTGCGGTTGTCCCACCGGCCACCGCCGCGGCCGCCCCTACGGTCGGTGCCATGATCGTTGCGGTCTGGGCGGCGGCCCAAGTGCTCATTGTGGAGCGCCTTGAGCTCCTTGGAGTCGTCAGTGTTGTGCCGCGGCCATCCTTGACAGGCTCGTTGAGGTCGCGGCCGCGGCCATGCTTTTGCTTAGGCTCCACCGCCAGCACGGCAGGGCCATTGCGCTTCACCTCCTTTACCTAGGCCTTGTTCTTGTTATGCTTGCTGTCAGAGTCGTTGTGGATGAAAAGGCGGCCCTCTTCAGCCTTGGCACACTTATCGGCCATGTTGAACAACTCTAGTGCCGAACTCAGATCGTCGTTGATGGCAAGCTTCTCGCACATCCTGACATCCATGACGCCATTGGAGGACGCCAAGATGATGGCTTCGTCCGAGGAACGTGGGATCTAGTTGCGCACCTAGCTGAAGCGCTGAATATATTTGCAGAGGGTCTCACCAGGGTGTTGCTTCACACGCCATAGGTCATTGATGGTGAGGGCGCGATCGTAGGTGCCCCTGAAGTTGGCGATGAACTGATCACAGAGCTTGCTCCATGAATATATTGACCCCTCGGGTAGGTTCATTAGCCAGGAGCGCGCGCCGTCCTTGAGGGGCTTGTGGAACCAGTTCGCCATGACCTTATCGTTGACGTTCGCCGCCTCGATGCTCATCGCGTAAAGCTGGAGAAACTCCGTGGGGTCGGGGATGCATCATAGTGCGGGGGCAGCTCCGGCTTGAACTTGATGGGCCACACCACCCTGCGCAGCTCGTGAGCGAAGGCCCGACAACCAATGGTGCTCGTGGGCGCGCCGCGTGCATGGGCGTGGGCGGCACAGTTTTGGCGCCCTGCCGCCGCGACCTCCTGGACGATCCCGTCCGGGCGCTGCTACTCGAGGAGCATGCGCACGTCGAGAGGTGCACGATGGACGATCTGGTAAGTGGCTTCATCACGGGCCGGCGCTGGCGCACCGCGGGGAAGCTCGCGCTGCCACGCACCTTGCCAGGGTTCGGCACTATCGCAACGCAGAGGAGGAGGCGGAGGTGCATCGTGGGGGCGGAGCGAGTGGGAAGGCGTCGGAGCCCCTCCGGTGGCGTTGACGTGGCCGATGATGCGGCCAAGCCAGGCATCGTAACCTTCATTGGACGGGCGGTAGCGGAGCAGGTCGTGTACCATGAGCAGCACTGCTTTCGTGTTCGGCAGCCCGCAACGGCCACGAGAGGAGGCCGTAGAGGTGGCGAGGGAAGGCGTGGTGGTGCGGTCATCGGGTTGCACGGGTGCATGGAGGAGTCTTGCTGCTCGTGAGCGGCAGGGCCGGTGGCAACTGCGGTGACATCGGCAGAGTGGTGGCGGTTGCCGCGGCCAGCAGGCTCCGTCTGGGCGACGCGAGTCGTGATACGTCCATTTTGCATCATGTTTTCCTACTGTTATTTATAGTGTTTTTATTCATTATAACACTTTTTGGAGTAATTCTAATGCCTTTTCTCTCATAATATGCAAGGTTTTCACAAAGAGGGAGAATACCGGCAGCTGGAATTCTGGACCTGAAAAAGCTACATCAGAGTTACCTATTCTGCACATCTCCAAATGAGCTGTAATTTTAAGGAGAATTATTCTGGAATATATAATAAATATTGGAGAAAATAAATATGAGAGGGGGCCACCCAGGGTCCCACTAGGCACCAGGGCGCGCCAGCCCCTCAAGGCACACCCTGGTGGGTAGTGGGGGCCCTGGCCCACCTCCGATGCCCATCTTCTGGTACATAAGGTCTTTTGACCTACAAAAAATTAGGAGAGGACTTTCGGGACGGAGCTCCGCCATCTCGAGGCGGAACTTGGGTAGGAGCATTTTTGCCCTCCGGTGGAGCGATTCCGCTGGGGGAAATCGAAGCCATCATCATCACCAGCAACCCCCTTTTCTTTGCGAGGGAAATCTCCATCAACATCTTCAACACCACCATCTCATCTCAAACCCTATTTCATCTCTTGTGTTCAATCTTTGTATCAAAACCTCATATTGGTACTGTGGGTGACTAGTAGTGTTGATTACATCTTGTAGTTAATGCTAGCCAGTTTATTTGGTGGAAAATTATATGTTCAGATCCATTATGATATTTATTACTCCTATGATCTTGAGCATGAATATGTTCTGTGAGTAGTTACCTTTGTTCTTGAGGCCACAGGAGAAGTCATGTTGCAAGTAATCATGTGAATTTGATATTCGGTAGATATTTTGATGATATGTATGTTGTGATTCCCTTAGTGGTGTTATGTGAACGTCGACTACATGACACTTCGCCATCTTTGGGCCTAAGGTAATGCATTGTGGAGTAGTTATCAGATGATGGGTTGCTAGAGTGACAGAAGCTTAAACCCTAGTTTATGCGCTCTTCCGTAAGGGATTGATTTGGATCCATATGTTTGATGTTGTGGTTAGATTTTATCTTAATTCTTCTTTCGTAGTTGCGGATGCTTGCGAGAGGGGTTAATCATAAGTGGGAGGCTTGTTCAAATAAGAATAGCACCCAAGCACTGGTCCACCCACATATCAAATTATCAAAGTAGTGAACGCAAAGCAAACCATCATGATGAAAGTGACTAGATTAAATTCCCGTGTGTCCTTGAGAATGCTTAACTTATTATCAAAGGTTGTTCCAGCCTGTCCTTTCCTACAAAAAGGATTGGGGTACCTTGCTGCACTTATTGCCACAATTGTTACTTGTTACAAATTATCTTCCTACCAAACTACCTGTTACCGACAATTTCAGTGCTTGCAGAAACTACCTTGCTAAAAACCACTTGTCATTTCCTTCTGCTCCTCGTTGGGTCGACACTCTTACTTATCAAAAGGACTACAGTTGATCCCCTATACTTGTGGGTCATAAAGACTCTTTTCTGGTGCCGTTGCCATGGAGTGAAGCGCTCTTGGTAAGTGGAAATTGGAAAGGAAAAACTTTATATTATGTGCTAAAATTTACTGTGACTTGCTACTATGGAGAACAATCCTTTGAGGGGTGTGTTCGGGGTATCTTCACCTAGACTGGAAGCACAAAGAGTTTCCCCTCAACCTACTACACCTATTGTTCCTTCATCTATGATAGAGAAACTGCTAGCTAATCCTTATGCAGGTGATGGAACACTACATCCTGATATGCACCTAATCTATGTGGATGGAGTCTATGGATTATTTAAGCTTGCAGGTTTGCACGGAGATGAAGTTAAGAATAAGGTTTTACATTTATCTTTGGGGAGAAAAGAAACGACATGGTATAGGCTATGTGAGGATATTGGATCTTGGAATTGGAATCAAATGAAATTGGAATTTCACCAAAAGTTTTATCCTATGCATCTAGTTCATCATGATCGGAATTATATATATAATTTTTGGCCTCGTGAAGGAGAAAGCATCTCTCTAGACTGGGGGATGCTTAAATCAATGTTATATTCATGCCCCAATCATGAGCTCTAGAGAGAAATTATTTTACATAATTTTTATGCTTGGCTTTCTCGTGATGATCAATCCATGCTCGATACTTCTTGTACTGGTTCTTTTATGAAGAAGACTATTGAATTCAGTCGGGATCTTTTGGAATGAATTAAACGCAAATCTAAAGATTGGGAACTCAAGAAGGTAAAGAGTCGGGTATAAATCTTGAGTTCGATTGTGTTATATTTTATATATACCGATGCTTTTCACAAGTTTAGCACTAAATATGGACTCAACTCTGAGATAGTAGCCTAGTTTTGTGAATCATTTGCTACTCATGTTGATTTCCCTAAAGAGAAGTAGTTTGAATATCATCCCCCTATTAAAGAAAAGATTGAGGAGCCAATTACTGTTGAAGATGAAACTATCATTTACAATGTTGGTCCAATTGTTCCTACCGCTTATATTGAAAAACCACCTTTCCCTGTTAGGATAAAGGAGTGTGCTAAGGTTTCAACTGTGGTTAACAAAAGTAATATTAGAGCGCCTAGACCATCTGAACAAATTAAAGTAGAATCTTGTATTTCTATGGTTAAAGATCTCTTGGTCAATAATATTGATGGGCATGTTATTTATTTCTGTGATGAAGCTGCTAGAATTTCCAAACCTGATACTAAAGACAAGAATGCGCACATTGTTGGCATGCCTGTTGTCTCAGTTAAGATAGGAGATCATTGTTATCATGGCTTATGTGATATGGGTGCTAGTGTCAGTGCTATTCCTTTTACTCTTTACCAAGAAATTATGAATGATATAGCACCCACTGAAGTAGAAGATATTTATGTCACTATTAAACTTGCAAATAGGGAAACCATCACACCACTTGGGGATGTTAGAGATGTTGAAGTCTTGTGTGGAAATACAAAATAGCCGACTGATTTCCTAGTTCTTGGTTCCCCACAAGATGATTTTTGTTCAATTACCTTTGGTAGACCTTTCTTGAACACTGTTAACGCTAAGATAGATTGCAAGATAGAAACCATCAGTGTTAATTTTGGTGATGTGTCCCATGAGTTTAATTTCTCTCAGTTTCGTAGATAACCTCATGATAAAGAATTACCTAGTAAGGATGAAATAATTGGTCTTGCTTCTATTGCCGTACCTCCTATTGGTCCACTAGAACAATATTTGATTGACCATGAAAATGATATGCACTTGCGTGAAAGAAATGAAATAGATAGGATGTTCTTTGAACAACAACCTATTCTCAAACATAATTTTCCTATTGAAACTCTAGGAGGTCCTCCTCCGCCCAAGGGTGATCTTGTGTTTGAATTGAAACAATTACCTGATACTTTGAAATATGCTTATCTAGATGAAAACAAGATATATCTTGTTATTATTAGTGCTAACCTTATAGAGCATGAAGAGAAAAGATTATTAAAAACTCTGAGGAAGCACCGATCTGCTATTGGATATACTCTTGATGATCTTAAGGGAATTAGTCCTACCCTCTGCCAGCACAAGATTAATCTGGAACTTGATGTTGAACCTGTTGTTGATCATCAATGACGATTAAATCCTAAGATGAAGGAAGTGGTAAGAACTGAAATATTAAAGCTTCTGGAAGCAGGTATAATTTATCCCATAGGTGATAGTAGATGGGTAAGTCATGTTCATTGTGTCCCTAAGAAAGGAGGTATCACTATTGTTCCTAATGATAAGAATGAACTCATTCCACAAAGAATACTGACTGGCTATAGAATGGTAATTGATTTTAGAAAATTAAACAAAGCTACTAGAAAGGATCATTACCCTCTACCTTTGTCGGGATTGGGGCTCCGCGGACCCAAACAAGGTTTGAACCCTGGGGCGCGTACAAATGATCCTACCCAACTACGGTAGTGCTCGTCGCCCCACAACATGGTCTCGTCGAGTTCAGGCGAGCGGGAAAAAGAAGTGGACACGGTTGTTTACCCAGGTTCGGGTCACCTTGCGATGTAAAACCCTACTCCTGCTTTGTGGTGGATTGCCTCGCGAGGAGGATGAGGATGAACTAGTACAAGTATGCGCTGCCTTGGGAGAGCTCAATGGCCAAAGGATCTATCGTGGTTCTAAGCCCGACAGTAGAATAGGGGGGTAGGTATGGAGAGGCAAGATCCTAGCTATGGAGTAGTTGTATACGCAAGGGATTGACGAGTTCAGGCCCTTCTCAGAGGAAGTAACAGCCCTACGTCACGGATCCCGAAGGCGGTCGACTGGATTATATGCGTATGAGTTACAGAGGTGCGAACCCATTACACTGAGGAGGGGGTGGCTTATATAGAGTCTGCTAGACCCCCCCCGGCCCTCAGTTATGCAGGGTTTAAAGTACATTAAGGCCGGGCGTTACTGGTAACGCCCTACATAAAGTGCTATCATGACCATAAAGACTACTTAATAACAGACCGTTTGGGTGCAGAGTGACTCTAGATCTCCTGGTGGTCGAGGGAACGGCTTCATGGTCGAGTGTCTTCGAGTCCGTCGAGTGGAATCCTTCCAAGTCGACTGAAAGGCAGTTTCTTCTAAAGATGTCCTTGGGGAGGGTACCTTGGATAGGTCCATGACCCTACCCTAGGTACATGGCTTCATCATTATCCCCCGAATGGATCGAGGTTTGAGTGAGGAAGGAGTTGAGAATTCTTCCGACCTGTTTTTCGTGCTACGAGTGTGTCTTGTTCTGGGTCAATGACTTTTAGTGATGGCATCAACTTCTTTTTCAGTAGGCTTGATCCATTCTTTGTATCTGTCGAGTAACCATTATGAGCTTGGATATTTCCGAGCGACGGATCGGAGGAAATCTGCGGTCTGACAAGTTGCTCTGCTGTTTGCGGATTTAGCGGGATCCGAATTTCAGGAAGCGCGCGAAGCGGAGGAGGCCGTGGTACTCGGATGGGATAAGGCAGGGACGCCTCGATCTTTGCGCCACCTTTTTCGCCACGTATCACACGCACGACTGTTGCGGGATTTGACAGGATCGTCCGGGCCTACCAGAAACCACTCGGAAGAGACTTCATATAAGGCGTTGGACGGTTTTTTTTTGAACAGTGCACCCTCATTTTCCCCTCCCTCTTCCTCAGATTCACCTGTTGTGTTCACCACCATCCCAGCGCTGTTGCTCTGTGTCTGCTTTGCCGGCGATGATGGTGAAGGAGAAGACGGCGGCTTTGGAGCGGGCGAAGAAGGCGACGGTGAAGGCGAAGGGGAGGGCGACCAGCCGGGGTGGATCCTCGTCGCGGGCCAGTCTGCCGCAAGGCTGGATCCAGGGAGACTGGATCCGCTCGACCATCCTCCAGAAGGACCTCGATGACCTGGCCAACGAAGGACTGATCCCTCATGGATCAGCGAGGCTTCCGGGGAAGGAGTGGCAGCCGCAGCCTCAGGAGGGTGAGTGCGTCCTCTTAGCTACCCACGTCGACCGCAGGTTTTCTCTACCGCTGAATCCTTTCTTTTGGGGATTTCTGAACTTCTTTGGGGCACAACTCCACCACTTCACACCCAACTCTATCGTCTATCTCGCTGCTTTCCTGTCCTTGTGTGAGAACTTCTTGGGTTGTCGGCCGCATTGGGGCCTTTTCAAACATATTTTCACCTGTCGCTCTCAGACGGTGAAAAAGGCTAGTCCGAGTGATGAGAAAACCCAAGTAATCCAGATGCGTGGGGGTCTTGGGGTTCAAATGAGGAGTAAAAGTGCTTTTCCAGCCATGATCCTTCCCGAGTCAGTCCGAGGGTGGCAGTCGACCTGGTTCTACTGCCAAGACCAGCCGACGCCAAGGCAGTCGACTGGACTCCCTCCTTTCTCCATGGACTGAGTGAACAAGCCGTCCTCTCTGAAGGTGGTCCCGGAGGAGAAGGCTCAGGTTAAGGTGTTGGTAGAGCGTGTAGTCCAGCTCATCCGTGACGGGGTGACTGGCATGGATCTTCTGGAGGTTTTCCTTCGACGGTGCATTCAGCCACTTCAATATCGAGGCCTCCCGATGTGGATGTACTCTGGTACCGAAGACACCACTCGGTTCCACCCGGAGGAGGTCGACGATGCCACACTGGAAAGGTGGATGACTGCCATCACAGGGAACAAAGATAACCCCCGTGGAGCCAGGAGGATCCCGCCACTCGACCAGTCATACGAACCGGACAAGGTCTAATCACTTACCTCCGACCGTAATCCTGTTTCCTTCATTCCGTTTTGCTACAATTCGGTCGACTGACTTTTGTCTTGTTTGTTGTCTTCCAGGTCACTACCGAGATGTATTCGATGCCCAACGGGGCGCAAGAACAGACCAAAGAGGAGGAAGGGAGCGGGGGTGAAAGTTAGGAGGAGTGGGAATCCGATGGCGAGGAGGGTGAAGAAGATGCCGGCTCTGATGAGAAAGAGGAGGAGGAAGAGGAGGAGGAAGTCGAGCCTCCCCGTACTGAAAGACGATCCAAGCTCGTCCACGACCCTGCAGTCGAGCGCGGCAAGGCGGCCGTGCCTATTGGGCAGTCGACCAAATGTCCTCGGACGACCTCTTAGGTGCCGACTGAGAAAGCGTCGAAGTAACCCCGAGCGGCGTCATCAAAACCGACGAAGGCCCTGCCGAAGATGAGGATGGTGATTCCCACTATTTCCGGGTAATGGCATAACTTGTGTTTTCTTGTTTAACATGGATACACTCTTGGTCGACTCGTTCACTGACCGACTGATTTCTGAAATCGCAGTGCTGCTACTTCTGAGACCTCAACCAGACATGAAGATCAAGAAATGGAGGATGCTGTCACTTCCAACCCTGGTATGATCTCTGCAGTTTCGCTTCCGGTCGATAGGATCTTCATTTTTAACTTTGAATCTTTTCTATAGCTCCACCTAATATCATCATTGATCTCCCTGATGATGACGATGAGGAGCCACTGAGGCAGAGGAGGAACAAGAAGACGTCTGCTGGCAAGACTTTCAGTTGTATCGGACCGAGATCTTTGGTTCCGGGGGGCAGCGCCACTCGGACTACCGTGTCCTTTGCTGTGCACCGACGAGTGCTCGCCTTCGTCGTCAGTGCTGATCCGCCTTCCTTTTCTCCACCCACCATGTCCCAGAGGACCAAGCAGGCGCTGCTAAAGAAGCTATACGCCAGGCGGGGGTCATGATGGAGCAGGTGAAGGCGATCCGAGACGCCAGCCAAGCGGCTTATGATGCAAGTTCAGCCCTTCAGAGCAATGTCCAGGTTAATTGATCACCGCTTGTTCTGCTAGGATATGGTATCTGAAAACTTTTCTTTCTGAAGATCTTAGTATCTGTACACCCACTGGGTGTGTCAATTGAATATCTGGATTGGTGGGGGCACGCTGAGTGCACCCACTAGGCGTAGTCCCCAAGACTATGGTGGACTGCTGGCAGTCGACTATAGTCTTTATACCTTGAACCTTTTCTCTTTACCTTCTCCACTCGATCTGGTCGAATGGAATCATGGAACCAATGGGGCCACGCTGAGTGCACCCACTGGGTGTAGTCCCCGAGACCGTGGTCGACTGCTGGCAATCGACTATGGTCTGAAGAACTTTTTGAAATGGCTAGCAATGGCGATTAGCCTTTTTTCCTCTTTTGGTCGACTGATCGACCCTAACCGATAGAACCAGTGGGGGCACGCTGAGTGCACCCACTGGGTGTAGTCCCCGAGACTATAGTTGAATATTTTGATTTGGCTGTAGTCTTAGAAATGCTACGATTTTTCTCTTAGTCACTCGGAAGTGACCTATCTTTGATGTCTGTCGATTGATCTTTCGCAGAAATCTTGCGAGCTTGTGGCTCATTATACTGAGTTGGAGAACAAGCATATCCAGCTCGAACTTGATCTGAAGCTTGTCCAGGAGAACTTCACGAAGGCGAAGGAGGAGGCAAAAGGTATGTTTGGTGAGAACCTTGATGACTGCCCTTATTTCTTGTCCATTCCTGAGTCTGATCTCACTGTCATTTTGCAGATAAACTGAAGGATGCTCTCAAGAAGAAGGACCTTGACCTCGCCGAGGCGCATAAAGCGGCTTCGGACAAGACGAAACTCGCAGAAGAAAAGATGGCTTCAATCAGCAAACTTGAAGAGGAGAATAACAATCTGAAAGCTACTCTCGACGTGGCCAACAAGGAGGTCAGTCGACTAAAGAATGACAAGATAGCCCTGAGCGACAAGGCTAGCAAACTGGCGGGAAAGAAGAATGATCTAGAAGTTTATCTGGGAGGGCTCGCCAAGAAGTTATTCCTCATGCTTGAAGGTAATCCCTTATATCCGACTGGCTTGTAATTATGGACTTACCACAAAACTGCTGGCTTATCTTTGGGTTGTGTTTACGACTCGCCAAAACTTTGAGGAAGAGATCGGTCGAGTGGAGACAAGCCCGATCCCATCAACTCTCTGTGAAGGATGAAGCCGCCATGAACGTGCTCAGTGGAGTATCGTGTTGCTGCTGTGGTCAACTATCTTGCTAGACTGAAGGTTGCAATGTCGCGCATCGACACAACACTCTGGCCGGGGGAAACACTTCAGAATGACCTCGAGTCTCTGATGACTCGACTGAACAAAGTTCCAAGTCGAGTGCAAGAATGGAAGAAGTCTTCTGCCAGGTGTGGTGCTGATGTTGCTCTGTCTCTGGTCCGTGTTCACTGCAAGGACGCGCGAGAGGACAAGCTGGCGTCTCTCAAGGTGGCCAATACCAAGAAGCATGACTTCGGATCTTTCATGGAGACCTTCATTGCTGCTGCCACTCGGATTGCACATGGAATCGACCTGGACGAGTTTGTCGCGCCTTCCAGTCCTCCACCGGAGGAGTAAAAAACTTCTATGCTTGATGCCTTAAATAATCCTAGGAATGCCGAGTGGTTTTTGTAACCGGTAAACTTTAATAGGCTTGGTGCCTGAGCACTTCTGGACCCGTAGGATGCTATCTGAACTTGGGTTTGCCATTGAATATGTTTGCATTTGTCTTCGAACGAACATTGTTCTTCGCTTGGAATATATACTAGTGCTTGTGATGCACTCTTGCAGGTAGGAATGAAGCACAGATTGCAGTCGACTTGCGTCCTTGCGGATCGGGATGGAGCGCACATTGTATTTGTGGCGGAGCTTTGAAGGGGAAGGTAGCAGTCGACTTGCACCTCGTCATCCTTGCAGAGCGGAATGAATCTCATACTTAGGCTAGCACTGGGCTGTAGCTAAGCCCCCGAGTGGGAGGTTTGCTCTCCACTCGGTAGGATTTTCAAAAACTTAGGCGAGCACTGGGCTGCAGCTAAGCCCCCGAGTGGGAGGTTTGCTCTCCACTCGGTAGGATTTTCAAAAACTTAGGCGAGCACTGGGCTGCAGCTAAGCCCCCGAGTGGGAGGTTTGCTGTCCACTTGGTAGGATTTTTTGTGGCGTACCTCCGAAGGAGAAGGTAACAGTCGACCTACACCTCGTCCTCCTTGCGGGGCGCATATTGTATTTGTGGCGTAGCTCGGAAGGATAAGGTAGCAGTCGACCTGCACCTCGTCCTCCTTGCGAGCGCACATTGTATTTGTGGCGTAGCTTGAAGGAGAAGGTAGCGATCGACCTGCACTCGTCCTCCTTGCGGAGCGCACATTGTATTTGTGGCGAGCTCGGAAGGAGAAGGTAGCAATCGACCTGCACTCGTCCTCCTTATGGGCGACATTGTATTTGTGGCGTAGCTCAGAAGGAGAAGGTAGCAGTCGACCTGCACCTTGTCCTCCTTGCGAAACGCACATTGTATTAAGTACTTAGGCGAGCACTGGGCTGCAGCTAAGCCCCCGACTGGGAGGCTGGCTCACCACTCGGCATGATTTTGTTTAACTTAGGCGAGTACTTGGACTGCAGCTAAGCCTCCGAGTGGGAGGCTATCTCACCACTCGGTAGGATATTTTTGAACTTAGGCGAGTACTTGGACTGCAGCTAAGCCCCCGAGTGGGAGGCTGACTCACCACTCGGTAGGATTTGAAAGTACTTAGGCGAAACAGATTCGCAGCTAAGCCCCAAAGTGGGAGACTGGCTCACCACTCGGCAAGGATTTTTTTACAAACTTAGGCGAAATGGATTCGCAGCTAAGCCACCCACTGGGGGACTTCTCATGTAAACAAAAGTAACAACAATCACTGGGAAAATTATAACACTCTTGTCTTTGATAAATAAACTACAGAAGTACTTTTATTACATCTCATCCGAGTGAATACTTAAGTATAAAAGGGGCGGAGCAGCTCCGCGTTCCAAGCTCGGGCTCGTCAATCTGGTGACTGACATTGTAAAGGCGGTACGCCCCGTTGTGGAGAACTTTGGTGACGATGAAGGGACCTTACCAAGTAGGAGCAAGCTTGTGTGGCTTCTGCTGATCCACTCAGAGAACCAAATCTCCTTCTTGGATGTCCTGCTGATAAATGGTCGATCCGATCATGGCCATCTCTCTTTCTTCTTCTAGAAGGTCAACTGCATCCTGTCGGTCTTGCTCTGCTTCATCTTCAGTGTAGAGTTCGACTCGGGGTGCGTTGTGAAGCAGGTCACTCGGCAAGACTGCTTCAGCTCCGTAGACCAAGAAGAACGGAGTTCTCCCAGTCGACCGATTAGGTGTGGTCCTTAATCCCCAAAGTACTGACGGAAGTTCTCAACCCATGCACCTGCCGCGTGCTTGAGATAACGCATCAGTCGGGGTTTCAACCCTTTGAGAATTAGACCATTTGCTCGTTCGGCTTGTCCATTCGACTGGGGGTGAGCGACTGAAGCATAGTCGACTCGTGTGCCTTGAGATGTGCAAAAGGCTCTGAATTCTTCAGAATCGAAGTTTGACCTATTGTTAGTGATGATGCTATTCGGAACTCCATACCTGAATACCAACTCTCTGATGAAGCTGATAGCAGTGCCATCATCCAGATTCTTTATAGGCTTAGCTTCAATCCATTTGGTAAACTTGTCGACTGCTACTACTAAGTGAGTGAAGCCGCTCCTGCCAGTTCTCAGTGGTCCAACAGTATCTAACCCCCAAACAGCGAAGGGCCAGACGAGTGGAATGGTTTTCAAGGCTGAGGCGGGTTTGTGCAATAGATTGGAGTAAAACTGACATCCTTCACACTTGTCGACTATCTCCTTTGCCATTTCATTTGCTCTCAGCCAGTAAAATCCCGCTCGGTATGCTTTAGCCACAATGGTCCGAGAGGACGCATGATGGCCACAGGTCCCTGAGTGGATATCGTCAAGGATTATCTAACCTTCTTCTGGCGTTATACATTTTTGACCGACTCTAGTCGCGCTTTCTCTGTACAACTGTCCCTTTATCACGGTAAAGGCTTTGGATCGGCGGACAATCTGTCGAGCCTCTACTTCATTCTCTGGGAGCTCTTTCCTTAAGATATATGTGAGGTACGGCTCTATCCATTCGGGAGTGATGACTAACGCTTCCATGATCAGGTCGACCACCACTGGAACTTCAACTTCAGTCGGATCTGTGATACTTTTTGGCTGCGGAGCTTCTTCGGTAAAAGGATCTTCCTGAACTGATGGAGTATGGATATGTTCCAAAAACACATTACTGGGAATGGCTTCCCTCTTGGAACCTATCTTCGCCAAATCATGAGCTGCTTGATTTTTCAATCGGGGTATATGATGGAGCTCTAACCCCTCAAATTTCTTCTCAAGCTTTCTCATTGCATTGCAGTAGCCAGTCATAGCTGGGCTTCTGACGTCCCACTCCTTCATCACCTGATTGACCACCAAATCTGAGTCGCCATAAACCATAAGGTGACGGACACCGAGTGAAATAGCCATACGCAACCCATATAGAAGTGCTTCGTATTCTGCTTCATTGTTGGAGGAATCAAAGTGGATCTGGAGCACATATCTGAGCTTATCTCCTTGGGGGGAAACCAATGCCACCCCAGCACCGGAACCATTCAACATCTTAGAACCGTCAAAGAATGTGGTCCAGTGCTCCGAGTGAATTTGAGTCGGTAACTGTTGTCCAATCCACTCGGCGATGAAATCTGCTACAGCTTGGGACTTGATGGCTTTCTTTGCCTCAAACTTGATATCAAGGGGAAGGAGTTCAATCGCCCATTTTGCCACTCGACCAGTTGCATCTCTGTTGTGCAGGATCTCTGATAATGGGGCGTCACTGACGAATGTAATGGAATGATCAGAGAAATAATGAGCAACCTTCTTCGTGGTCATGTAAAGTCCATATACAAGCTTCTGATAATGAGGGTATCTTTGCTTCGATGGGGTAAACACTACGGAAAGATAATATACTGGGCGCTGAACTTTGAAGGCTTTCCCTTCTTCTTCCCGCTCGACCGTAAATCTTGATCGATGACTTGTCCTGTGGCTGCAATGTAAAGCAACAAAGGCTCTTTGCTGATTGGAGCAGCAAGCACCGGCTGGTGGAGAGCGAGCTTTTAGCTCTACAAACGCTGCATCAGCTTCTGGAGTCCACTCGAACTTGTCTGACTTCTTCATCAGTCGGTAAAGACGCAATGCCTTTTCACCGAGGCGAGAGATGAATCTACTTAACGCGGCCAAGCATCCAGTAAGCTTCTGGACATCGTGTACACGCACGGGGCTTTTCATTCGGAGTATAGTGCCAACTTTTTCTGGGTTGGCGTCGATTCCTCGTTCGGAAACGAGAAAACCGAGTAACTTTCCGCCAGGAACTTTGAATGTGCACTTTGATGGATTAAGCTTGATATCATACCTCCTGAGATTGGCAAATGTTTCATCGAGGTTAGTCAACAGGTCGGAACCCTTCCGTGATTTGACCACAATATCATCCATGTATGCTTCCATGTTCCGACTGATTTGAGTGAGTAAACACTTCTGAATCATCCTCATGAACGTGGCTTCGGCATTCTTGAGGCCGAATGGCATGGTGACATAGCAGAAGCATCCGAATGGAGTGATGAAAGCTGTTTTGATCTCGTCGGGTCCATACAGACGGATTTGATGGTAACCGGAATAAGCGTCTAAAAAAGACAGCGCCACATCCCTTGATCGAGTCGACTATTTGGTCGATGCAGGGGAGAGGAAAATGATCTTTCGGGCAGGCTTGATTGATATGTTTGAAATCAATGCACATGCGAAGTGACTTGTCCTTCTTGGGGACCATGACAACATTGGCAAGCCACTCGGAGTGGTAAATTTCTCGGATAAACTCTGCTGCCAGGAGCCGAGCCACCTCCTCGCCAATGGCCTTTCTTTTCTGGACGGTGGACCATCGAAGATGTTCTTTGACAGGTTTCATTTTTGAGACGACTCGTAGACGATGCTCAGCCGGCCCCCTAGGAACACCCGGCATGTCAGCAGGCTTCCATGCGAAGATGTCCCAGTTCTCACGGAGGAACTGGATGAGCGCATCTTCCTATTTAGAGTCGAGTGTTGTGGAGATAGGAGTCGGAGCAGCACTGGGGTCGGTCGGGTGAATGTGAACGGGCTTCGTCTCACCAGACAACTGGAACGCTGACTCTGTGGCGGGCTTCTTGGCCCGCAATAAATCACTCGGATTTGCATTTTTCTGGTATTCCTACAGCTCCACCATTGTTATCTGAGCATTGGCGATCTTTGAGCCCTTCTGAAAGCACTCTTCTGCCTTTTTCTGATTGCCAGTGACGGTGATCACACCCTTGGGACCAAGCATCTTCAATTTGAGGTACACGTAACATGGTCGAGCCATGAATCGTGCATAAGCTGGCCTGCCTAAAATAGCGTGATAAGCACTCTGGAAATCCACAACTTCAAATGTTAACTTTTCTTTGCGGAAATGCTTTGAATCGTCGAAAACCACATCAAGAGCAATTTGGCCGAGTGACTCAGCCTTCCTCCCAGGAATGACTCCATGGAAACTCATGTTGCTGGTACTGAGTCTGGACATCGGAATGCCCATTCCCTTCAACGTCTCTGCATACAATATATTCAGGCCGCTGCCACCATCCATGAGAACCTTAGTCAGTCGAGTGCCTTCGACGACTGGGTCGACCACCAAAGCTTGCCTCCCAGGGGTGGCTATGTGTGTCGGATGATCAGACTGGTCGAATGTGATGGCGGTCTGAGACCATTTCAGATAACTGGGTGTCACCGGAGCAACCATATTCACCTCATGGTTGATAACTTTCAATCAACTTTTGCTCTCAACATCAGCAAAAATCATTAGGGTGGAATTGACATGGGGGTATCCTCCATCACTGTCCTCTTTGTCCTCAACCTAGTCCAACTCCTTTTCTTTATCCTTGGGTTGTTTCCCCTGAAACTACTGGATTAAGAGTCGGCACTGGCGAGTGGTATGTTTACAGTAAATGAAGTTACCCTGCTTGTCTTTCTTCGTGTGGATGTGGCATGGCAAATCCATCACGTCGTTTCCTTCCTTGTCCTTCACCTTCTTGGGGTTCCAAGATCCTTTGGGCTTCCCTTTAAACTTGCCTTGAGTCACGGCCAAGGCTTCTCCAGGAGCAGCTGGCTCGGCTTTCTGCTTCTGCTTCCGACTGGAGTTCCCTCCTCCGGTTTCATGAGCAGTCGGCTTGTACTTGCCACTCCGGAGCCGATCCTGTTCTTCACCATTGGCATATTTGGTGGCAATCTCCATCATTCGACTCAGAGTCATGTCTCCGGTCTGACCGAACTTCAAACTTAACTCCCTGTTCTTAACGCCTTCCTTGAAGGCACAGACTGCTTGGTGATTAGATACATTCTCCACCGTGTGATGCAATGTGATCCACCTCTGGATGTAATCCCTCATGGTCTCATTCGACTTTTGCACGCAAACCTGCAGCTCTATCAACCCTGCTGGTCGCTTGCAAGTCCCTTCAAATGTTCTGACAAACACTCGGGCAAGATCTTCCCAAGTGTAAATGCTGCTAGGTGCCAACTGATTCAGCCATGCCCTGGCCGAGCCCTCCAACATGAGAGGTAAGTGTTTCATGGCCACCACATCGTTGCCGCCGCCAATCTGAACAGCCACTCGGTAGTCCTCAAGCCAAGTATCGGGCTTGGACTCACCAGTGAACTTACTAACTCCAGTCGCCAGCCTAAAGTTGGGAGGAATCACCGCGGCCCTGATGGCTCTGCTAAAACACTCAGGTCGTGAGACATGAACTCTGCTGGTGGTGGGCACATCTCTGTCATGGCCTTCTCGGTGGGCTCTGTTCCGGTCGACCGAACCTTGCACAATAATGGATCTCGCGTCAAAGCCTGGTTCTCTGGGGTCGACTGGAACCCTTCGCCCAACACTATGCTGACGTCTGTCATCTTGCTGTCGAGGAGCGTACGACCCACCCCTTGGGGGGGAGTGGGAACTCGACACTGATCATCGCGATCGAATCTGTCATCATACTGATCACGCCGACCTCCACGTCCCTCACGTCTCGGGGGCGATCTCGGGGTATGGGCCGACTAGACTATATTCACAGTGATAGATCTGCTGTGAATCCGGTTTCGCGACTGCGATACAGCTGAATTCTGATCTCCTGCTGCCCGGAGCAAATCTTTGATCTGCATCAAGCCTTTGCCAGCCTCTGACTGGGAGGGCTGAATCGACTCTACTATACGGGCTGCAGCCGCTAGATTCTGAATCGAAGTTCGATATACCTGAGTCGGTGGTGGAAAGAGTTGACGTCGACTGGAGTCTGGAACTCGTTGCCGCGTGCGCTCGTTGAGTGCTCGCTGGAGGTTCTCCAGTCGAGTGCGCTCAGCCAAGTTGGCCAAACGCGCGTCCTCCAAGGCACGAGCCTCGGGGGTTTCTCCAACGATTGGAGTATGCAGGGCATCCACGTTCCGGCGGCGAAGATCTTCTCTTTGCAAGGAAGTGAGTGGCTCGGGTTGATACTCCTCGTGGACCTGTGCTGGGTCGCCTCCGCCATCTCCCCCGTCGGCGCGAGGGAAGCCGGGAGGGCTGCGTGGTCCATTGACCATTAGGACTTCCGCCACTGGATCATCTTTGTCGCTTTTCGGATGCGATCTCTCTACGAGCGGTCGGCAGGTCGAACAGGCCGTAGAGAGATTCGTCGGGTTCGATCGCCGCGACTTGGGGGGTGGCCAACTGGCGGGCCACTGCGTGCCTCACCCACCGTTGAAGTCTCGACCGACCAGAGCGCTTGTGCTGGCGGGAGACGGGGAGGGAGGACGACACAGGAGTTGACCGATATGGGGCCGACGGTTGCCGCAGGAGGACGCCGTGGACACACGCGCGAAAGTGCGTTACCCCGCGGACTGGGAGCGCGTCGATGTCGAGTGGAGCCTTCTGAAGCCAAGTGGAGTCGTCGGCGATGAATGTGAGCACGCCGAGACGGATCTCACGGCCCTCAACCAAAACTCCGCCAAAAACCAGAATGAAGGTAGTCGGAACGATTGCAACTTCTTCAATAAGTCGCTAAGACACCTGCCCCACGGTGGGCGCCAACTGTCGTGTTTCTAAGCCTGACAGTAGAATAGGGGGGTAGGTATGGAGAGGCAAGATCCTAGCTATGGAGTAGTTGTATACGCAAGGGATTTACGAGTTCAGGCCCTTCTCGGAGGAAGTAACAGCCCTACGTCTTAGAGCCCGGAGGTGGTCGACTGGATTATATGCGTATGAGTTACAGAGGTGCGAACCCTTTACACTGAGGAGGGGGGGTGGCTTATATAGAGTCTGCTAGACCCCCCAGCCCTCAGTTATGCAGGGTTTAAAGTACATTAAGGCTGGGCGTTACTGGTAACGCCCTACATAAAGTGCTATCATGACCATAAAGACTACTTAATAACAGACCGTTTGGGTGCAGAGTGACTCTAGATCTCTTGGTGGTCGAGTGAACGGCTTCATGGTCGAGTGTCTTCGAGTCCGTCGAGTGGAATCCTTCCAGGTCGACTGAAAGGCAGTTTCTTCTAAAGATGTCCTTGGGGAGGGTACCTTGGACAGGTCCATGACCCTATCCTAGGTACATGGCTTCATCAGGATCTGATCCCTCTCCATGATGGAGACTAGCCTATATTTATAGTGGCCTTGGTCCTCTTCCCTCATAGCTTAGGAAGGAAGGGATACCACAAAGGCCAATCTGAAGTGGGACAGGAGTACACCCTATCCTGACTAAAGGTGGTCTTCGTCTGCAAGCTTCTGTCGTGACGCAGTGGTGTGCTCGGTGATGACCTCCATCCTGCTGAGCCAGCAGTCTTGGTCTTGTTGCACTAGAATGGAAACCTTTGGGGGATTCCTTGGGGATCCACATACGTCCTTGCCTCCTTAGCACCAAAGAGGAAACTGCCATGGACTGCGCCCTGCTAGCGCCCTCCTGGCCTTAGTCGTCATGGTTCATGTCACCGCGCGCCTCGCGAGGTGGGATGCTTGCCTAGAGTTATCCGTTCCTTGAGAGGCAGCCTTGGGGGGCCGCGCCTTGGGAGGACTTGTTGTTATTCACCTCGCGAGGGTCTTGCTCATGAAGCCTTGGGGTTGGGCCGTACTGGGCCATTGGCGGAGCCACACGCTGGGCCGCAGGCAAATAGGTCTGGGCACCCCCGGTCCTAGAACGCCAACAGTAGCCCCCGGGCCCAAGGCACGCTCGACCTAGCTTTGAGGCGAAGGCAACGAGGGGAGGGCAAAGCGACGTGGGCCCTAACTGCCTGCGGGCCAGGCTTGACGCGTGGCACATGACGGGATATGGACGCACCTACTCCCCACGTCGCCTCGGCAACTGCCCAGGCTGGCAAAAGCTTGGCGCGTGCCACACGGCCACATTACTTTTTTCCTTGCATCTCCTTCCTCCTGCCGCGATGCCCTTTCTCTCGCGCGAGGCTTTTCCAGATCCAAACAGAGCGCCACTTTTCTTTCTCCTCCTACGGCGCCAGAGATTCTTTGGATGGCGCCCGCCAGGAAGCCGAAACCCGCGGCCTCGGCCATGAGCTCCCCAGCTCCAGCACCGACGCTCTTGGCCTCCTCTATTGCCAAGGAAGAGGATCTCAACCCAGTGCTCCCGTTGACGGCCGATGACAGCAACGAGTGGGGCGAATCCCGGATCAGGCCCGGCTCTACCGTGCAGAGTGACCAGCCAAAGTCGGCCTACCCCTTCTTCCTCCATGATGTTTTAGCCGGGCTGGTTCTGCCCTTCTCCGACTTATTCTTTTCCATCCCCAGGCACTACAAAATCTAGGCCCTTCACCTCCAACCCAACTCATTCCGCTCTTATCCGTCTTTGCCTCTTATTCTGAGGCCTTCGTGGGCGTGAAGCCCTCGGTGGCACTCTTCCACCACTTCTTCAGTTTGCGGTTCTCCACCGGGACCCAGCTATCCGGGTGCGACTCCTTCATGTAGGTGCTCAGCGGGAACACACTCCTGAAGGCCGGGAAAAAGGTGGAAGGCGTCGGCCGACGTTGGGTCTATCTGGAAGCTCGCGGCATTGACTCGCGCCTGGAGCTCCCGATGGAACTGCCTGAGCAGATCCCACCGTTGGGTTCCGTGAAGCTCACCGAACCCCGAGCAAAGCCTGTCCTGGATAAGATAGCCTCGGATATGGAGGCAAAGCTGCTGGCAGGCGATTGATACATCTCCGTCGTATCTATAATTTTTGATTGTTTCATGCCAATATTATTCAACTTTCATATACTATTGGCAACTTTTATACTATTTTTGGGACTAACATATTGATCCAGCGCCCAGTGCCAGTTCCTGTTTGTTGCATATTTTATGTTTCGCAGAAACCCCATATCAAACGGAGTCCAAATGGGATAAAAATGGACGGAGAATATTATTGGAATATTTATGATTTTTGGGAAGAAGAATCAACGCGAGACGGTGCCCGAGGGGGCCACGAGGCAGGGGGCGCGCCCCAGGGGGTGAGCGCGCCCAGACCCTTGTGGACACCCCATAAGGCGGTTGCTGCTCTTCTTTTGTGGCAAAAAAGCTAATTTTCGGGAAAAAATCATGGCGAAGGTTTCAATCCAATCGAAGTTACGGATCTCCGGGAATATAAGAAACGGTGAAAGGGCAGAATCTGAGAAGGCAGAAACAGAGAGATACAGAGAGGCAGATCCAATCTCAGAGGGGCTCTCGCCCCTCCCACGCCATGGGAGCCAAGGACCAGAGGGGAATCCCTTCTCCCATCTAGGGAGAAGGTCAAGGAAGAATAAGAAGAAGGGGGGATCTCTGCCCCTCGCTTCCGGTGGCGCCGGAACGCCGCCGGAGGCCATCATCATCACCGTGATCTACACCAACACCTCCGCCGTCTTCACAAACATCTCCATCACCTTCCCCCATCTATATTCAGCGGTCTACTCTCCCGCAACCCGTTGTACCCTCTACTTGGACATGGTGCTTTATGCTTCATATTATTATCCAATGATGTGTTGCCATCCTACGATGTCTGAGTAGATTTTCGTTGTCCTATCGATAATTCGTGAATTGCTATGATTGGTTTAATTTGCTTGTGGTCATGTTGCTGTCCTATGGTGCTCTCCGTGTCACACAAGTGTGATGGATTCCCGTTGTAGGGTGTTGCAATACGTTCATGATTCGCTTATGGTGGGTTGCTTGAGTGACAGAAGCATAAACCCGAGTAAGGGGGTTGTGGCGTATGGGATAAAGGGGACTTGATGCTTTAATGCTATGGTTGGGTTTTACCTTAATGATCTTTAGTAGTTGCGGATGCTTGCTAGAGTTCCAATCATAAGTGCATATGATCCAAGAAGAGAAAGTATGTTAGCTTATGCCTATCCCACATAAAACTTGCTATCGGTCTAGTGAAGTAGTCAATTGCTTAGGGACAATTTCACAACTCCTACTACCACTTTTCCACACTTGCTATATTTACTTTATTGCTTCTTTATCTAAACAGCCCCTAGTTTTTATTTATGTGCTCTTTATATTCTTACAAACCTATCCAACAACACCTACAAAGTCCTTCTAGTTCAATACTTGTTTTAGGTAAAGCGAACATCAAGCATGCGTAGAGTTGTATCGGTGGTCGATAGAACTTGAGGGAATATTTGTTCCACCTTTAGCTCCTCGTGCACTCTTACTTATCGAAAGAGGCTACAGTTGATCCCCTATATTTGTGGGTTATCAAGACCTTTTTCTGGCGCCGTTGAAAGTGCAATCTTGCTCTTAAAGAATATTTTTGATATTTATGAAAAATCTACATATAGGAGACTAACCATGTTTGCTAAGTATATACGCAGGCCGTCAGTCCTCTGGTTTTTTCTAATGAGCATCATGATCACATCATATGAGATTTTACTCAAGCAAATTATCAATGAGGAAATGAGCAAACAAAGATGAAGCATTGTGCTCTTTTATATTTCTTGAGTAATAGGAATCCCGCACTATTAAGAGGGGATCCGAGATGTAGGTTCAAGACTTGCTCACATTTTGTCTCACAAACAATTTTTCACAAAAGACCAAAATCCCTAGCAAAACCCCTTAGCCAAAACCTACCACTTCTCCTAGCCGGATCATCCGGACGACGCCACAGATCATCCGGGCTAAACCCGGATCAGCCGGACCTTGCTCCGGATCATCCGGATAATATGCGGTTTTCATCACAGAACGGTGTGGCTGAAGCCGGATCCGGACGTTCTTCCGGATCATCCGGGTCGTGCCCCGGATCGTCCGGATCCTGTTCCGGATCATCCGGGAAATCTTGCCTTGTTTTTCACAGAACCCAGATAGTTGTAGCCGGATTGTCCGACCAGGCATCCGGATCATCTAGGATATGTCCGGGTCGTCCGGGGTGGCCTCTGGTCTTTTCGGGCTGCTCGCAGCTCTGTTGCTACCATCTGCATCCGGGCCTTCAGCCAGATTAATCTGGACAATGTCCAAATCATCCGGGTGGTGTCCCAGATCATCCGGGCTGGTCAACTTCTGTCCAAGCGGCTCAATTCTGGATGTGGTATAAATAGTCCCTTACCTCTTCGAGATAAGGTTGAACACTTCACACAAACACGCCTCAAGAACACCAGTGCTCCCCCTCTCTTGCTCATACACTAAATCCTAGATCCCGGCTTGATTCTTGAGAGTTTCGAAGAGTTGTTCCAATCAAAAGAAAGATCTTCTCCCTCTCCTTCTTGTGACCAAAGCAAATCGTGGTTTCAGCAAGTCTTGAGTCTTTCCCCTTGGATCTTGTTACTCTTGGAGGTTGGAGACTCCTAGGCGGTAGGAGTCATTCGGTGAGGAATCAACCATTGTGATTACCCCCGGAAAGTTTGTGAGGGTTTGGAGACCACCCCAAGGTCTACCACTAGTGGTTGAGAAATGCCTTCGTGGTGTTGTCTCAAAGAGAAAATAGGGTGAGCCTTCATGGCATTGGTGTGCCTTCGTGGTAACATCCACCTCTCTAAACGGTGACGTAGCTTCCCTCCAAGGAAGTGACATCGGCATACATCCTCGTCTCTTGGAGTTGCGGTTATTCCTAACCCTAACTCCCTACTTGTGGTTACTTGTATCTTGCACTTAAATTTATCATATTGTGCTTGCTTCTCATATATTTGTGCCACTTGTTTATCTTGCTTAGCACTTGGTACTACACTTGCAATTGTTAGGATCACCTTCATATTCCGCATTATTGCCTAAAATTGCTAAGTAATAATTAAAATTTGTAATTGTACCTATTCACCCCCCCTCTAGGTCCATCTCGATCCTTTCAATTGGTATCAGAGCCTCGTGCTCTATTCTTGTGGCTTAACCGCCCTAGAGCGAGATGAACCCCGATGGGACTCCCCTTGTTGCAGTTCCGAAGGATAAAGGAGAGGCTTCTTCTGAAGTCAAGTCCTTTACTTCTGAGGATCTGGAATGGGCCCTTGCTTAGCAAAAAGAGGAGCATGATGCTTCTCTTGAGGCCTTGGTCCAAATGAGATTAGCCACGTTGTCCACGGTGCTTGCACCACTTTTGGGTGGTGCGGCTTCGAGGCCAACTGTGCCTGCTCCGTCACTTGGTCAACAACCTCCTAGAAATGATCACTCCAGTGTTCCTTGGCTTTATGCAAGACCCCAGGTTGAGAAACCGAAATATAATCCTCAAGGCAAACCTCCTTTACTTGATGCCACTTCCGATTTTGCCTTGTGGAGAGTTGCTATGCAGGATCATCTTCGATATGGAAACGATGAGATGCTGGAGATCTTGGAGTATGGTTACCATGTGGTTGATCCAAAGAATCCTACACCAAGAGAAATTTATGACAAGAATCTCAATGACACTGCAACCATGTGTATACGGAGAGGTATGGTTGAAAAGCAAAGGAGACCGTTCATACACATCACAAGTGCCAAGGAACTATGGGAAAGTATTATAAGATCCAAGACCGATACCTCCACCCTCCGGAGTGCTCAATATGAAATTGCCAAGGGGAATTGCAAAACTTTTGTATGGAGAAAGGTGAAACTCCCAATCAACTCCTTGAGCGTCTCATGACTCTCACCGCCGACATCGAGTCGTGTGAGTGTGACAAGACACAAGATGGATTCAACATGACTAAGCGATTCCTTGTGGATAAGTTACTTCATGCTCTTGCCCCATATCACCATCAAATGGTGCTGGACATAAGACAACACCATGCCTTCAAGGAAATGACTATAGATGACATCATATCCACCTTCCAACTATTTGAAGAGTCAAAGGCAAATGCCACAAAACATCTTGCCATGCATGGTACTCCAACATCAAAGATCAATCTTGCATTGAAGGCCAAGCATCTATGTGAAGATGAGCAAAGTGAAGAAGAAGAAGATGATGATGATGATGAAGACGGTGATGAGATTGAATCCGATGAGGGCCCTTCATATGAAGACATGGCTCTTTTTGTCAAGAAGTTTAGCGCGGTAAAATTTAAGGGAAGATTTTAAAAGAAGAAAGTAAGAAAGTGCTACAACTATGAAGAAACCAACCACTTCTCCAACGAGTGCCCTTATGAGAAGAGAGAGGATAAACGAAGGTTTCCCAAGACCTTTCCCAAGAAGAAGTTGCCAAATCCTTTGAACTCCAAGCTCAAGAAGAGAGGTGTGAAAGAAATGATTGCTCAAGAAGAATCCGATCCAAATGATGTTAGTGGTGTTGCCGGAGTTGCTAAAGACTCTCAAAACACTCTGAGGTTAGTGAACAAGAGTGGTGATGTGGTCACCTACAACTACATGAAAGACTACAAGGGCAATGCTCACAAGTGCCTAATGACAAAGGCCGTGGTAGAAGATGGAGAGGACCAAAGCTCTCCTGACAAGGTCAAGGTAACCCCACGATCAAATCCTCCTCTTTTCACTCCTTCTACTCCTAGTGATGAGTATGTTGATGCGAAGGATAGCTATGATGATGATGATCTAGATGATCCTATGCTTGCTAAACTTAAAAAGTTCATGTGCTCCATCAAAGGAAAGAAGCTCACTATGTTTCGTATGCTTATGGAGATGGTGAGTAAGCACACCATCACCATTAAGGAACTCGAAACCCTCGTCACCAAGGAAAAGGAAAAAATGTGAAATCCTTGAGCGGAAAGTCCAATATGAGGAAGCATGAAATGCTGAACTATGCTTAAAACTTGGTGCAAACATTGATGTTCATACTAAAGATCTTGCCTCCTTGAAAAAGGCTATTGACTCTTGCGAAGAGTTGATGAATGATAAAAGTAAGATTGTGAAGTCTCATGCTTCTCTCTCTAAGGATTGTGAGCTTCTATCCGTGTCCCTTAAGACTAAGGAAGAAGAGCTCACCCTTCTTACAAAGAGTTTTGAGACACTCAAACTTACTTATCTTGAAACTCTAGCCAAGGCTTACTCTTCTCCTATTATCAATGCTGATGCTTGTACTACTAACTCTAGTGGTGATCTAGCATCTATTCTTGAGGAAAATCGCTTTCCTCAAGGCTCAAATCGAGAAAGGTCTCATGACATGTGCTCAAGGGCAAAAGAACCTAAATGCAGTATTGAGCCAACACAATGAGGTGTTTGCCAAAGAGGGACGTGGTTTGACCCAAGCACAAGCAAGAAGAAGACGTCCTCTCAAAAGTGCACAGCCCCTCTAAAAGAAACATTTGTATGAGAAGGGCACAAGGAGAAAGGTAAGGTTGTTAGTGGGAAGGCCACAAGGGGCATGCCCACTCTCAACAAGCCAAAAGTGTTCATGCCTCCATCCTATGTACTTCGTAAGACTAAGGATGGAGAAGTTTATGCAAAATTTGTTGGTCCTTGAAATGCATTCCGATTCTATGCTATTTGGGTCCCTAAGACCATTGTGACTAACTTGAGAGGTCCCATTGCAAAATGGGTGCCTCTAACCAAGTCATAATTGTGTGTAGGTTGCTTTCTCCGGTGGAGTAAAGTGGGTGATTGATAGTGGATGTACCAATCATATGACAGGAGATAGCAAATTGCTTTATGATTTCATGGAAGCTATTCAACCATTCATGAGCATTATGTTTGGTGGAGGTTCAAAAGGACAGGTACTCGGGTTGGGCAAGGTGGCTATCACAAATGACATGTCTCTTGCAAATGTCATGCTTATCCAATCCCTTAAATACCATTTGCTTTTTTGTTCGCCAACTAGCTTCTGTTGGTTATGATACACTCTTTGGACTAATGGATGTGAAAGTCTTTAAGAGAGATACTCTCAAAGTGGCCTCTGTTGGAGAGTTGGACGGCAACCTTTACACGGTTGATTTCTGGAAAGAGAGCACATTCCATGCAACTTGTCTAATGGCCAAGGCCGACAAGGGGTGGCTATGGCATCGCCAGCTAGCCCATGTCGGCATGAGAAATCTTCAAGATCTCTTAAAGGGGAATCACATCCTTGGACTAACCAATGTCTCTTTTGAGAAAGACCATGTGTGTAGTGTATGCATAGCCGGGAAGCAACATCAATCAAAGCACCCACCCAAGAACATTGTGTCTACTTCAAGGCCCCTGGAGCTCCTTCATCTGGATCTTTTTGGGCCTCCTTCATGGGATAGTCTAGGTGGGAAATAGTATGGACTTGTCATTGTTGATGATTACTCAAGATATACATGGGTGTTTTTCCTCAATTCCAAGGATGAGATGAAGATCACTTTCATTGATTTTGCCAAGCAAGCACAATGCAAATTTGACAAAGAAATCTTGGCAATAAGAAGTGACAATGGCTCTAAGTTTAAGAACTATACCTTGGAAGAATTCCTTAGTGATGAAGGGATTGAGCATCAATATTCAGCTCCATACACTCCTCAGCAAAATGGTGTAGCCAAAAGGAACAACCGTACACTTGTAGAGATGGCAAGGTCCATGTTGAATGAATACAAGTCACCACATAGTTTTTGGGCCGAAGCTGTCAACACTTCATGCCATGCATCAAACCGGCTCTTCCTCCGCACTATATTGGAAAACACCCCATATGAGCTTCTAACTGGGAACAAGCCAATTTTCAAGTACTTTCGTGTATTTGGGTGCAAATGTTTCAACCTCAACAAAAGAGAATGGTTAGGAAAATTTCAATCCAAAATAATAGAGGGCATATTTGTTGGCTATGTATCAAACTCTCACGCCTATAGAGTCTACAACAAATCCAATGGATGTGTTGTAGAAACTTGTGACGTGGTGTTTGATGAATTTAATGGCTCCCGTGGGGAGCAAGTTGATCTAAGTGATGCAGGTGAAGAAGATTCTTCTCAAGATATTTTGACCATGGGTGTTGGTGCACTTCTTCCTATGGAACAATAACCTCATGATGTTGAAGAAAAAGATGGAAGCTTCACACATCATCAAACTACTTCAACACCCATACCATCAAAAGTTCCTATTTCTCAACCGATGCCCTTAGCCCAAGTAGAAGAAGATGATCAAGTTCCTCTTCATGATAATCTTCAAGAACAAGATCATCATCAAGGGCAAGAACAAGAAAGTCCAATCATTGATGATGAACCTCAACAAATGCAATATGAGCAAGAAGATCTTCCTCCACACATTAATGATCCATATGTTGAGGACGTGGATGATGGACATGAAGTTGAACCTCGAAAAACTCTAACCTCCATCATGCCTCGAGTGGCCGGTCGTGTTGATGTTGACAAAATTCTCACCGACATATTGGAAGGTAGAGTCACTCGTAAAAAGTTGACTAACTTTTGTTCTCACTTCTCGTTTGTGTCTAGTGTTGAACCTCTCAAGGTACAAGATGCATTGATGGACAATGATTGGCTCGTTGCCATGCAAGAAGAGTTGAGAAGTTTTGAATGCAACCAAGTGTGGTCATTAGTCAAGAGGCCAACTATGGAACACAATGTCATTGGAACAAAATGGATTTTCAAGAACAAACAAGATGAGAATGGTATAATCATCCGCAACAAGGCAAGTTTAGTGGAACAAGGGTACTCACAAGTTGAAGGTTTGGACTTTGGTGAGACCTTTGCCCCCGTTGCCCATCTTGAATCCATTTGCATCTTACTTGCTTATGCTGCTTTCAATGGATTACATTGCATCAAATGGATGTAAAGAGTGCTTTCCTTAACGGTTATCTACAATAAGAAGTATATGTGTCACAACCACCTGGGTTCGTTGATCCCGATCACAAAGACTATGTGTATAAACTTCACAAGGCTATGTATGGCCTCAAACAAGCACCTCGTGCTTGGTATGATCATCTTAAGAAGTTTTTACTCGATGATGGCTTTGTGAGAGGGGTGATCGATCCCACTCTTTTTACTAAGAGGGACAAGGGTGATTTGATCTTATGCCAAATCTATGTAGATAATATAATTGTTGGTTCTCCTAACATTCATTTGTGCAAGAAGTTTGCGGACTCCATGACCAAGAATTTTGAAATGTCACTCAATACAGATTTGAAGTTCTTTCTTGGATTTCAAATTCAACAATTTCAAGAAGGAATTTTCTTGTCTCCAGCAAAAAACCTCAAGGATATCCTAGAGAAGTTCGGCATGACTGATGCTAGTCCATGTAAGACACCCATGCCAACCAAAATTTTACTCACTGAAGACACCAACGGTATCCCTTTTGACCCATCTAAATACTGCTCTATGATTGGTTCATTGCTTTATATTTGTGCATCTAGACCAGACATCATGTTTAGTGTATGCATGTGTGCTAGATTTCAAGCTTCCCCTAGGGAAAGTCATCATAAGGCGGTTAAGTATATTCTTAGATACCTTGTTCACACCCCAAAGTTGGGTCTATGCTACCCCAAGGATGCTAAGTTTGATCTCATTGGGTACACGGATGCGGATTGGGCTGGAGACAAAGTGGATCATAAGTCCACCTCTGGTGCATGTCAATTTCTTGGTCGCTCCTTGGTAAGTTGGTCCTCGAAGAAACAAAATTGTATTGCCCTATCTACCGCAGAAGTTGAATACATTGCAGCCGGCAGTTTTGCAACTCAATTACTATGGATGAGACAAAGCTTGAAGGATTATGGTATCACTTATAGACATGTGCCTATCCTATGTGATAATGAAAGTGCCATCAATATTGCTGAGAACCCCAAGGATCATCTCCACACCAAGCACATTGATATTAGGTATCACTTCTTGAGAGATCATGTGGAAAAGGGTGATATTCACATAGATCATGTTGGTACAGATTTGCAACTTGCAGATATTTTCACCAAACCATTGGATGAAGCAAGGTTTTGTTGACTTAGGCGTGAACTTGGTATCTTGGAGCTTGACAACATTGTGTGAAATCTAGTACCCATGCATGCATTTTCATAATGTTTTGTCTTGATGTAGGTATATTCTTAGGGGGAGACACTCAATTCATGAGTACTCTCACCCTGCATAATGCATAAAGAGAACCAACACTCTCAAAGTCACTATGACACTTATTTTGTGTTCATAGTACTTGAAAATGATGGAGTAATAATCATGGGTCCAAAAGTTCAAATTTTTGGTCTCCCAAGTTATGTATACTCAAACATGGTGACTTAGCCTACAACTCTTTTTAGTTGTTTATATGGGTTTGAGATATTGTTGTGACTAAAGCTACTTATATATATATATATCTATACAAATATACATATAAACGTCATCACCTCATCACTCTTCACAACATCAGAACTAGCACTCAGCACTCTAGTTGGCCGCTGTCCGGATATCCGGGCCCATACCCGGACATATGGACCTGTCCGGATCATTCGGGGCTCCTTCCGGACATCCGGGTGGGTTTTCGCCCTGCCCAGTAACATATCAGGCCGTGTGGGCGGAGGGGGTTATTCCCCTATTTTCTCCTCGACCTCGTCTCAACCCCGCCGCCGACAGCTACTCGTCGGGCCGCCCCGCTAGTCCGGCCGGCCAACTGTGTCGGATCTCGCCCTCACGTGTTGCCGTCGCCTCGATCTACTCCCTCCTCGCGCCGTTTTCCCTGGGACCGATTGGATCCTCTCCAATCTTGACCTCTATCCCCAACTCTGCCATGGTGGTCGGCCATGGTGGTACTGGCCGGAGCTTCAAGTCGACATCCTCGGGCCCCTCTTGTGGTATCTCATCTGCTTCTCTCCTCTTTTTCCCCTATTACTCATCTAGGTTCAGTTGTTCATCTAGTTGGCCCCATTTTCTTTCCAACGCGTGTGTGCAGAACCACGTCGCCAAGCATCAACGGACTCCGAGGAGGCTGCTCGTCCACTCAAGAAAGTGTCAGGTCGTGCTCGTCCGTCCCATGCCAGGCAGGATGACCCTGACTATGAGGACGAACTCCATGAAGAAGAGCTTGTGACGGTTCGCCCCACGACCAAAGCAAAGAAGAAGAAAGCAGTTTCTACCTCAAGATCGCAGTCTGCCGCACCCACTGGTCTCATCTTGTCCATGGCCAACCCCACCAACCGTGGCCGTCGTACTATCAACTATCAGTCCATGGACCCCTCTGAGTATGCTGCATTAAGGAGTGATGTCAACCAATTTGCCGCCCCGGCCAATGCAACCGATCCTCGATTTCGCACCTTGGTTGAACAATACATCTATCAATCAGTCATTGCTCGTCTAGGGTTCTCTCCTCAGCATTATGTAAACTTGGATTACATTGAGAAAAATCCAACCAAGTTCGATGGCGTGTTAGAGAAGATTGAGGGCATGGGGCTGTGTCGTGCTATGACTCTTCACTGTGATTGGAATGAGGCTGCCATTCGGCAATTCTATGCCATGTTTTTCTTCCATCCGGATCGTCACTTGGATGACTCACCATTCTCAGTTCACTGTCTCTTTTGAGGAGTTTGCTGCTGCCTTGGGCATGCCTGGATCTGAGGCTTCTCTTTTTCGGATTCGAACCCCAAGTTTGAGGATATGCCCATCAGTGCTTGTAGTTATCTCACCATGCCCACCACTCAGCTATCCACAGTGCAGCAAAGCAAGGAGCTTAATGATATTAGTACCTTCCGTCTCAAATATCGGTGGCTTTTTTAGTGTATCCTATACTCCATTGCTCCCAAGAAAGGGGATCGTGGGATGGTTCGGGCCTACATCATTGATTTGATGTACTACTCACGGAAGAATCCCACTCGCCCCATTGACATGGTAGATTTTCTTTGGCATGAGATTCGCATGGCTAGTTGTCTGAAGGTTCGTACTCTTCCACATGCTCCTTTCATTCAGACCATCATTGACTCTGTCTTCACTTGCCCCATCAACAAGACCAACATTAACTCCTTGTGGACTCCGCGTGATGAGACTTATAGGGGCAAGGCTCCTACTCCTTCGTGTGGTGAGAGCTCTTGTCGCCACACCAAACCTTTCGTCAAGCCGTTTGACTGCCTTGCTCGCTTTATTGGGAAGTCCCATAAAGCTATCTTTGACACCTGCCGCTACACCGCAACTCACATTGCTACCGAGGAGGTTCGCCGCATCTCTGGGGCAAACGCTCTTAGGGCTCGCCTCCGTGCGCGTCCTAGCAGTCCTGTCGAGCCTGATGAGCCTATTCCTGATCGGCTTCCTCTTCCGGAGGTTGACTTTCCTTCTGTGACTGATTTTCCCAAGTCCTTCCTTGCACCTGCTGATGTGAGTGATGGTGATGATGAGGAGGAGGATGCTGAGTGATCCTCCTACTTTCTCGGGCATCTTTCCCTTTTTCGGTACTTGCTTTCAAGGGGGAGATGTAATTCTTAGGAGGAGTATGAGTGTGTGTCTGGTATGCTTAGAGCTCTAGTTAAGTGGACTCATTATTATTATTGTAATAGTACTATGGTACTTTGGTCATGTGTTATGATTATTGTAATGGTACTTTGGTCATGTGTTATGATACCTTGTACGAGTTTATGAGTTATGAGTCTATGTCACCATGCTAGTGCTTAAGTATGCTGTCTTCATTCGTTGCTTATCATTGCTTATGTTGATTTTAATGGTGTATGTCTACACTACTGTTACAACACTATATTCCGAATGAGGGCATCCACTCCATATGTGCATGTTTTTGCATTTTTATCACTTTATTCCATGCATACATTAAGGGGGAGCTCTCCCTAAAACACATCCCTATGCATACATTAAGGGGGATCTCTTCCTAAAACACATACCGGACTACTCTCCTAGAATTGTTCGCATCACATTTCACTTGTTGAGTGCTATATGTAGTTCGTCATCAACTACCAAAAAAGGGGGAGATTGAAAGTGCAATCTTGCTCTTAAAGAATATTTTTGATATTGATGACAAATCTACATATAGGGGACTAACCATGTTTGCTAAGTATATACGCAGGCCGTCAGTCCTCTGGTTTTTTCTAATGAGCATCATGATCACATCATATGAGATTTTACTCAAGCAAATTATCAATGAGGAAAGGAGCAAACAAAGATGAAGCATTGTGCTCTTTTATATTTCTTGAGTAATAGGAATCCCGCACAATTAAGAGGGGATCCGAGGTGTAGGTTCAAGACTTGCTCACATTTTGTCTCACAAACAATTTTTCACAAAAGATCAAAATCCCTAGCAAAACCCCTTAGCCAAAACCTACCACTTCTCCTAGCCGGATCATCCGGACGGCTCCACAGGTCATCTGGGCTAAACCCAGATCAGCCGGACCTTGCTCCGGATCATCCGGATAATACGCGGTTTTCATCACAGAACGGTGTGGCTGAAGCCAGATCGTCCGGACGTTCTTCCGGATCATCCGGGCTGTGCCTCGGATCGCCCGGATCCTGTTCCAGATCATCCGGGAAATCTTGCCCATGTTTTTCACAGAACCCAAATAGTTGTAGCTGGATCGTTCGGTCAGGCATCCGGATCATCCGGGATATGTCCAGATCGTCCGGGGTGGCCTCCGGTCTGTCCGGGCTGCTTGTAGCTCTGCTGCTACCATTTGCATCCCGGCCTTCAGCCAGATTAATCCGGACAATGTCCAGATCATCCGGGTGGTGTCCCAGATCATCCGGGCTGGTCAACTTCTGTCCAAATGGCTCAACTCTGGACGTGGTATAAATAGTCCCTTGCCTCTTCGAGATCAGGTTGAACACTTCACACAAACATGCCTCAAGAACACTAGTGCTCCCCCTCTCTTGCTCATACACTAAATCCTAGATCCCGGCTTGATTCTTGAGAGTTTCGAAGAGTTGTTCCAATCAAAAGAAAGATCTTCTCCCTCTCCTTCTTGTGACCAAAGCAAATCGTGGTTTGAGCAAGTCTTGAGTCTTTCCCCTTGTATCTTGTTACTCTTGGAGGTTGGGGACTCCTAGGCGGTAGGAGTCATTCGGTGAGGAATCAACCATTGTGATTACCCCCGGAAATTTTGTGAGGGTTTGGAGACCACCCCAAGGTCTACCACTAGTGGTTGGAAACGCCTTCGTGGTGTTGTCTCAAAGAGAAAATAGGGTGAGCCTTCATGGCGTTGGCGTGCCTTCGTGGTAACATCCACCTCTCTAAACGGTGATGTAGCTTCCCTCCAAGGAAGTGAACATCGGCATACATCCTCGTCTCTCGGAGTTGCGGTTATTCCTAACCCTAACTCCCTACTTGTGGTTACTTGTCTCTTGCACTTACATTTATCATATTGTGCTTGCTTCTCAGATATTTGTGCCACTTGTTTATCTTGCTTAGCACTTAGTACTACACTTGCAATTGTTAGGCTCACCTTCATATTCCGCATTATTGCCTAAAATTGCTAAGTAATAATTAAAATTTGTAATTGTACCTATTCACCCCCCTCTAGGTCCATCTCGATCCTTTCAGCCGTTGCCGGGGAGTCATAGCGTGGGGTGAATGTTCTGATGTGTGATTGTTTGCTTTATCACTAAGTAATTTTTATTTGTTGTTCTAAGTTGTTCTCTATCTTAAGTTATGGATATGGAACATGAAATACCAAAAAAATTAGGTGTACTTGCTACTCATGGAGATGGGGAACCTCCTAAAACTCTCGATGCTCATTATGTGAAAGATATTATGTACTACTTTGATAATCCTGAGAAAACCCCATTCAATTATGTTATTGGAGACATGTTGGATCAACGTGAATACTTTAGGGAGACTATTATGGGATCAAATTTATATGTTGCATTGGTATGCTCGACAACTATGCTTGAGACATGATTATACTTGTTGCTCTAGGATGAAGGCTCCACACCTTTCCCTTTCATGCAAATTTAATGATGATAAAACTTGGCTTCGTATGCTAATGGTATCTAGATTACTATGATGTGGAACGAATAGAAGAATTCGTTGCTTTTATGGGTGCTTATGAGATTGAATCTTTGTTTAAAGAGGTGAAAATCTTGATGATGCTGTTTACAGACCTGAAAACTTTACAACAACAACAAAGCCTTTAGACCTGAAAAGTTTGCTATACTTAAATATTGTTATGAGAATTATGAATACAATCCCAATATTTATGCATTTATTGAGAAAGTCTCCGCTGTCCAAGAAGAGATTAATATTTTGCAGGAGTCTATGGAAGAAGAAATTGATGAAATTGTGAGATCATTGGATGAAAGAGATGATGAGGAGAGCGAAGAACAAAAGGAGGAAGAGCAGATTAGATACCCGTGCCCACCTTCTAATGAGAGTAACTCTTCAACTCATACATTTTTTAATTTCCCTTCATGCTTACCGAAGGATGATTGATATGATGATTGTTATGATCCCGTTGATTCTCTTGAAATACCCCTTTTTTGATGATGCTTGCTATGTTTGTGGCCAAGATGCCAATATGAATGATGCTTATGGAGATGAACTTGCTATAGTTCCTTATGTTAAACATGAAATTGTTGCGATTGCACCCACGCATGATAGTCCTATTATCTTTTTGAATTCTCCAAACTACACTATATCGGAGAAGTTTGTGCTTATTAAGGATTATATTGATGGGTTGACTTTTACCATTGCACATGATAATTTCTATAGATATAATATGCATGTGCTTGCTGCTGCAACTTGCAATTATTATGAGAGAGGAACTATATCTCCACCTCTCTATGTTTCCAATATGATAAAATTGCAAGAAACTGCTTATACTATGCATTGGCCTTTACTATGTGTGCATGAATTGTTCTTTTATGACATGCCGATGCATAGGAAGAGAGTTAGACTTCATTGTTGCACGATATATGTTACTTTGTGCTCACTACTAAATCACAAATCATTGTTAATTAAAATTGGCTTTGATATACCTTTGGATCCGGGTGGATCCATGACTTGAGCACTATATGCCTAGCTTAATGGCTTTAAAGAAAGCGCTGCCAGGGAGACAACCCGGAAGTTTTAGAGAGTCATTTATTTCTGTTGAGTGCTTTTATATAGTCTAAAAATAAAAAAAATAAAGAGGGGAATCGAAAACTTTTCAAAAAGGAAAGTGAAAGTGAGAAAGAGAAGCATTGTTGAAGTGGGAGAGCTCCTTGAACTTTGTTCATGCTCACGGAAACTTTGTGAATCTTAATTACAGAAACTTTTCAACAAAAATAAGTATCCCCTTGTACGATTCCATTGTATTATAAAAATAATGTGCCAAGGTTTGCCTTTAAGATGTTTACAATGCTTGTTGGTTTGTACGGTGCAGGACATAAACTTTGGCTGTAGTGCGTGATTTTACATTTTTTTACTGGAATGTTGAACGGTTCTGAAACTTTTTGCACTGTCTTTCTGTGCAAATTGATTATTTTTCCAAATTTTGGTAGAATTTTTGGGGTACCAGAAGTATGGTGAATGTTCAGATTGCTACAGACTGTTCTGTTTTTGACAGATTCTATTTTTGATGCATAGTTTGCTTGTTTTGATGAAACTATCAATTCTATCAGTGGATTAAGCCATGGAAAGTTATATTACAGTAGCTATAATGCAAAAACAAAATATGAATTGGTTCACAACAGTACTTAGAGTAGTGATTTTCTTTATTATACTAACGGATCTTACCGAGTTTTCTATTGAAGTTTTGTGTGGATGAAGTGTTCGAAGATCGAGGATGTCTCGATATGAGGAAAAGGAGGAGAGGCAAGAGCTCAAGCTTGGGGATTCCCAAGGCACCCCAAGTAAATATTCAAGGAGACTCAAGCGTCTAAGATTGGGGATGCCCCTGAAGGCATCCCCTCTTTTTTCAACAAGTATCGGTATGTTTTCGAATTCGTTTCGTTCATGCGATATGTGCAAGTCTTGGAGCGTCTTTTGCATTTAGTTTTCACTTCTTCTTTTATGCACCATGCTGGTATGAGATAGTCCGTGGTTGATTTATAGAATGCTCTTTGCACTTCACTTGAATCTTTTGAGTATGGCTTATAGAATGCTTCATGTGCTTCACTTATATCTTTTGAAGCTTGGATTGTTTGTTTCTCTTCACATAGAAAACCGCCATTTGTAGAATGCTCTTTTGCTTCACTTATATTTGTTAGAGCATGGGCATATATTTTGTAGAAAGAATTAAACTCTCTTGCTTCACTTATATCTATTTAGAGAGATGACAGGAATTGGTCATTCACATGGTTAGTCATAAAATCCTAACATAAAACTTGTGGATCACTGAATATGATATGTTTGATTCCTTGCAATAGTTTTGCGATATAGAGATGATAATACGTGGGAGGTTCTAGTAAATGGTTGTGTTTAGTAATGATATTGGTGTTAAGGTTTGTGATTCCCGAAGCATGCATGTATGGTTTACTAACTGTGTAACCAAATTGGCGCGCATTGTATTTTGATTGTTTATCTTTGCGCGAAGGTCGGGGGCGCGTGATGGTTAACTCGTACCAACCTCCCCCCTAGGAGCATGCGTAGTAGTACTTTGCTTCGAGGGATAATAGACTTTTGCAATAAGTATATGAGTTCTTTATGACTAATGTGAGTCCATGGATTATACGCACTCTCACCCTTCCATCATTGCTAGAATCTTCGGTACCATGCATTGCCCTTTCTCACCTCGAGAGTTGGTGCAAACTTCGTCAGTGCATCCAAACCCCGTGATATGATACGCTCTATCACACATAAGCCTCCTTATATCTTCCTCAAAACAGGCACCATACCTACCTATTATGGCATTTCCATAGCCATTCCGAGATATATTGCCATGCAACTTCCATCATCATCATATACATGACTTGAGCATTCATTGTCATATTGCTTTGCATGATCGTAAGATAGCTAGCATGATGTTTACATGGCTTGTCCATTTTTTGATATCTTTGCTATGCTAGATCATTGCACATCCCGGTACACCACCGGAGGAATTCATATAGAGTCATATTTTTGTTCTAGTATCGAGTTGTAATATTGAGTTGTAAGTAAATAAAAGTGTGAGGATCATCATTATTAGAGCATTGCCCCAGTGAGGAAAGGATGATGGAGACTATGATTCCCCCACAAGTCGGCATGAGACTCTGGACTTTATGAAAAATAAAAGAGGCCAAAGAAGCCCAAATAAAAAAAGAGGCCAAAGAAGCCCACCAAAAAAAGAAGAAAATAAAAAAATGAGAGAAAAAGAGAGAAGGGGTAATCTTACTATCCTTTTACCAAACTTGTGCTTCAAATAGCACCATGTTCTTCATATAGAGAGTCTCTTGAGTTATCACTTTCATATACTAGTGGGAATTTTCATTATAGGACTTGGCTTGTATATTCCAATGATGGGCTTCCTCAAATGCCCAAGGTCTTCATGAGCAAGCAAGTTGGATGCACACCCACTTAGTTTCAGCTTGAGCTTTCATACACTTATAGCTCCAGTGCATCCATTGCATGGCAATCCCTACTCCTCACATTGACATCAATTGAGGGGCATCTCCATAGCCCGTTGATTAGCCGCGTCGATGTGAGACTTTCTCCCTTTTTGTCTTCTCCACACAACCTCCACCATCATACTCTATCCACCTATAGTGCTATATCCATGGCTTGCGCTCATGTATTGCATGAGGGTTGAAAAGGCTGAAGCGCTTTAGAAAGTATGAACCAATTGCTTGGCTGACACCGGGATGAGCATGAGGGGTAGCTTGTGTTAAGAAAAGGGAGCATACAAGACTATATGATTTTGTAGGGATAACGTTCTTTAGCATTGATATTTTGAAAGACCTGATTGCTTGTTGGGATGCCCGAATTATTATTGTTTTTATGTCAAATGATAGAATATTGCTTTGGATCACTCGTGTCTTAATATTCATGCCATGATTAGATATATGATCAAGATTATGCTAGATAGCATTCCTGTCGCGGCCGAGATGGGTGGCGCGGCACCTATGGGGCCGGGGCCCCTTCGTGTGTTCGGTACGGGGCGGAGGCTGCGCGGAGAGCAGATCGAGGCGATCTTGTGCTGATTTTACCCAGCTTCGGGCCGCGATGGTCGCGTAAAACCCTACTGCTGCATTGTGTTGTATTTGATCTTGCTCAAGAATGCGAGCAAAACGGTGGAGTGTTGTGTGAAACCCTCGTGAGAGTAGCTAGTCGCAGAACCCTCTCGCGAGAATCGCCAATGGTTGGAACCCCCTCGTTGTGCATGGGCCTCCTTTTATAGGGCAAGGGTCACCGGCAGTGTCAGCGTGAGGTAGAGGGGTAAAAGCGTAAAAGGCGGTAGTTGGAGCAGTCTTGGGAACAGTGCAGCTCTGATGCTTTCTACCTACTTTTGACAGAGGGGACAAGGGCATTAAATGCCCGTCGCCGTCGCCCCAAAAGCTCCGCCATTCGTCTTCTTTCGCCACGGTGGCGGCCACCACCCATGAGTGCCACCGCATTCTTCATGCAATCTGCCACCCGCCACGCGTCTGGAGAATTTGGAGGCGAGCGTGGGCAAGTGAGCTGGAGGCGGCACGTAGCACTGATTCTCCCGGCAAGCACCTTGCCGGGCCTTGATCTTGCCGGGCCCGGGCTTGTCAGACTCTGTGACTTGCCGCCCCGGGTCCTCGCCGGAAGCCTGGGCGCCGAGGCGTGACCTGTGATGTGGTCTTGGTCCTCCCGACGAGCTCCTCTCGCCGGGATCTGTAGGAGTAACGAGCCTTGAGCCTGGAATGGGCTTCCGGCAAGCTCCTCTTGCCGGGTCTTGAATTTCTATCTTATATACTTTGTTCTTGAGCGGCTTGGTGTGGGCGGAGATGATCTCCGGCAAGCATTTGATGGATCTGGTTGCGGGAGTGGGGCTGCCGTGCACAAGTTAAGTCTTGAGGTACCCCTACCTTAGTACACCGACAGAGCCCCCGGCTGGGCCATACACGGTGCCGAAGCGCTGTTGGGCCAGCCCAAGACAGTCTGACGGCGCTGAAGCCCACGGCGCGTCGAATCCACTTCCGCCTCTGCCGCCTTCCCGTGCAGCAGCACGCGTCGATTGCGGCGCCGTGGGATGGGACGTGCCCACGTCCCTTAATGAGGAGAGCGAAACGCGCCCCCGCCCCACTTCCCCATAAAAACAGAGGCAGCAGGCGCGGTTCCCCTCCATTGCTTTCATTGCTTCTTCTTCCTCCATGAAAAACCCTCCTCGCTCCACCTCCGCGCCTCCTCCGCTGTTTCTTTTGTCGCGGCGTCGCCGACCCTCATCCCCTTCCCTCGCCGCGCCGCTATGGCCTCAAGACCAGGAAGGGAAGGAGAAGGCGGAAGGCACTAAGAAGGAGAAATGAAAGCAGGCGGAAGAGCTCGCTTTCGAGATGCGGAGGGAGAACATCGTCTTCCCTTGCTGGCTCGGCGTGGACGAACTCTGGGGCAAGTACTTCTTGTTCGGTCCAAGAGGACCTCGGCGCATCCTCGGACCAGCGCCCACCGGCCGATCTCAAGGACAACTATCCGGCGGGTACCATTTCTTCGCAGCTTTCTTTCACTGCGGTCTTTGTCCTCCTTTCTCTGAATTCTTCTGTACCATTATGCACACATATGGCTTCCACCTTCTCGATTTCACCCCTAACGCCGTCCTCACAATGGCGGTTTTCGCTTTATATGTGTGAGAACCCGTGAGGATCCACCCAAATGTAGCTCTGTTGGGCATTTCTTTACCCCGAGAGCAGAGGCTCCCCCCTCTCCGGAGGGATTTCTTGGGTTTTCCGTCTGAACTCAAGAGGTCAGATTTGCCGGGAGCTCCGCATCAAGTGGGGACGAGTGGCGCAGATCGGTGCTGGATCGTCGAGACGAGCCGCAGCCCTTCACCGCGCCGCGCACCAAGGCCGTTGAGCGGGCAGAGATTGAGCGAGCTGGACTCGACGACGTCAAGCTCAGCGCCGCCCTCATCCGGATCCTTCGCCTCCGCACGCTGGGCTGTCCGTCGCAGCGTAGGCGCAGACTTTCTCCGCCGCCAGACCCCCTCCAAGACAGAAAAGGCCGGCTGGGAGTATGGCGGCGGGCGGATATAATGAGGCTGCGCACGGGCTGAACTTCAATTTCACGACGCTGGAGCTGAGGGGATGGTCCGGAGCTCTTTAAATCGACCCGCCCATCGAGTGGTTCAGCTTCCCGGCAAGTGGTGCCCTCTGCAATAGCGAGCCGGGATCGTCTTCTCGCCATGATGCCCGCGTGTGATTCCCACGGCGTGGAGCGTTCATGGATTCCGCCTGAGCCGGCTGACATCATCAACTTCTTCGACACCCTCGAGGAGGTGGGGAAAAACAAGGATGAGATCCGCGGGCTGACACGGGACACCACGGATCAGGAGATCGCGTACATAGCCTCCCGGGCTGAGGAGGCTGCTGCAGCCGCAGCGGCAGGAGAATTCGATTGTACGCCCGAGGAGGATGAGGCCGCGGAGAAGTCCTATCAAGTGGAGGCGGCGGAGATCTGCCGGTTGCTGAAACTTCCTCCCGCGCTTGCCGGGTCCTTCTCTGAGGCACTCCGGGATCCACGGAATCGTGGCTGAAATCATGACAAGCGGTGGCGCTGCCGGAGGGAGCAGGGGCCGGAGGGAGCAGAGGCGCCGGAGGGAGCCGGGCGCCAAAGGTAAAGGGGTCATGGCGCAAGGCGCCGAGGCCAGCGAGCCACCGGGCGAGGAGGAGGGGAGAACGTCGCGGTCGCCGATGATGCCGGCGGGTCCACGGACCTTTATGACGACGACGTCTCCTCGTCGTCAGAAACCTCCCCGCCTCTGGCGAGCCCCAAGCGTTCCCCGCTGAAGCGCCTCCGCAAGGCTGCGGCGGAGGTGAGCACGCAAGCCCCCCGGCAACTGCCAGCTCGCCGGGGAGCGCAAGCTTCCCGGGGGAGTCGAGCCGCGCCGGGGGTGACCAGCGCACCAGATGTGGCGGAGGCGACTCGTGGGCAGGCCACGGCAAAGGCGCCCCATAAGTCGGCGCCGAGCGGTCAGGGGCCTCCCCGGAGCGGGGCGGCGGCTCCGCCCACTTCTCGGGTCTCGACCGCCACAGGGGCTGGGTCTTCGCAGCCCCCAGGCCCGAGGACCGCCAAGCGCCCGAGAGGGCCGTCTCTGCTCGACAGCGACGATCTCGGTCTTGACGACCTCTCCGCCTTGAGCGAAGACGACGAGGAGGAACAGGAGTGAGTCCCCAAGACCTTCATCTTCTTTAAATTTTGTCTTGGTTATTGCTGATGCTAATCTTGTTTTTTTTGTATTGACTCCAGGACCTTGACTGAGCGGGCGGCGAAGAGAGCCAAGGTGCTCGTGGTCGAGATTGCGGACGACTCGCCCGTCGAGGGGACCGGGGATGCTCCGGACCCGAGTTTGCCGGACCCGAGCGCCGTCCCAAGGAGCAGCCCCCAGTGCAGCCCCCAGCGTAAGTCTGGGTCCTGCACCTTCGCTTGCCGGGTACATCCGATAGCTTTATCTTGTCCCAATGTCTTGGCGTGTTTGTCTTGACTTGCGAGAGGATGGAGCCGCGGCAACAGGAGCATCCGGAGGTCGCCCCCGAGGAGCAGGCAGTCCCTCCGTCCCGCCAAGGCGGATTCCCGGCAAGGAGAGCGTCCGTCAAGGGCGGGTACTCCGCCAAGGGCGAGCAGCCCGACGAGGGCGGCTACTCCGGCAAGGGATGGTTCCCCGGCAAGAGAGCCTGCCGCTGAAGACGTCCACCAGGGTAAGTTCTGCGACTCTGCCTCTTCGGTGTTGTCTTTCTTTGGATATTTGCTTGAACCGCTTTTTGCTTTTCCTTCCTTCTTCTAGATCCTCCCCCTCCCCCGGAGCGGACGGAGACGGAGGTCGTCGTCGGGGAGGAGGAGGACGTGCATGGTGGCGGCGATGGTGCTCTATTTGTCGAGGACGCGGCGGGGCGCCGAACCCACGCGCCGGAACTGCCTCGGCTTCGGCGCAGCGCCGGAGAAGGGGCGGCAGCGCACCACCGGTCCGGAGGCTGCAGGAGGCGTCTGCCGCCGTGCCGGTCGCCGATCCTTCCGTTGAAGCAGAACAGCCCGGCTGCTACTTGGAAGCCCCCAACGGCGTCTTTATCCAGATGCCGTGGGCTTCCTCGTCGAGGGCGCCCGTGGAGGGCGAGGCCTTCGACGGAGAGATCCTCGCCTCCGCGGGTTTGAAGGTCGTCGAGGGCCGGCGGAGCGGTGGGCCCGATGAGGAGAAGCTGCTTCAGCAGATCTGGCCCTTACCGGCCCGCAGCGGCTTGCTTCCGGAGGCCCTTGCCGCCAAGGCTGCCGAGGAGATGGAGAAACGGCGGAGCTCCGTGCCGCTAATCAAGCTGCTCTCCGCGAGGTGTCGAGAGACGCGAGCAGCTCGCCGGGCAAGATGAAGAGTGGCTTTTGGAGAAAGCCGAGGCCGACGAGCAGCAACGGCTCGCCGGGGTGGAGCTGTCCCGGCGAGAAGGGGAGCTCAACCAGCTGAAGGTTGCCCTCGACGCCCATGAGGAAGACCTCGCCGCTCGGGAGCAAGCCCTTGGCGGGGAGTTGAAGGAAGCGAAAGACGCTGCGGCGGCCGCAGAGGCTGCCAAAGAGGATCTCGCCGCCAAAGTCGCGCAACTGGAGGAGCTGTTGAAGGTGGACTCGGAGAAGATCGCCGCGCTCGCCACGGAGCGCGAGGAATTCACTCGCACCAACTCAGAGCTCCAGGCGCGTCTTGCTGAAAAAGGCGACGAGCTGAAGGCCGCCAGGGATTCCGTCGAGGGTCTTGAGCGGAAAGTTTCTGTGCTGACGGACTCGCTCGACGCTGCCGGGCCCAAGAAACCAAACTGAAGGAAGAGCTCCGTGAGGAGCGATCCTTAGTGGCCGGCGCCAACAGAGCAGCCGAGGATTTCCGCCGCATCGTCGAGATATGGACCGAGGAATTGGTGTCTTCCGCAACCGCCATTGACCAGGAGCTGCTGGCGCTGAAGTTGGAGCACCTCATTTACTCCCCGGATCCAAACCTCGCCACAAAGGCCAAGCTCAGCCTCTTCTTCATGGGGTCGCGCCCGGCTCTCGCAAATCTGACGAAGAAGAAGATCGCAAGCAGCTTGCCGAGGAGGCGCTACCACAGCGCTGGAACCATGGAGCGCGTCGGTCGACGAAGATCGATACCGCAACCCCGGTATAAACCTCTCCAATGTCCTTCGCAGCTTGCCGGCCGACGCGGACATGGAGGCCTTGAAGGAGCAGGTCGCCCACATCATCGCCAAAGTGAACAAGATCCCCAGGATGGAGGGCGGCCGCGCAGACTAGGCCCTTCTTTTTTTTTTTTTTTTTCCCTTTGCTGCTGCACAAGTCGCTACGAACTTATTAGTTACCGCGACAAGTTATCCTTTGCAGGATATTTACCTTTATTTCGATCAATGATCGCAGAATCAACTCCCTTGTTTTGATTCTCAACTCTGTACGCTTCAACCTTATGCTTCTAGGAAAGATTTGCCGGCAAGGGGCTAGGCCTTACCGGCAGGCAACCTTGCCGCGGCCAGTCGCAACACACTTAACTTGCAGAGTCGACTCGAACGCAAGATAAGGGCACGGCTGTTCGTCGGTAGGTTCCTCCGAGCACAGGTTTTCCATACAAGTTGTGGTTGTTCAAGGAAGGCAATCTCAAAATTTGAAATTTTGAGCTGCGCAAATCCCGACAACTTAGCTTTCGCGACCTGCGCGTTCTCCGGCAGGTTTCTCTTTCTTGAACGGCATTTGGAGTGCTTGGTTCACCCTTCATTCCTCCCCCCCCCCGGCAAACTTGTGCGGGAGGAACATTTCTTTTGCTTAAGAAATGAGGAGAAGAAAAGAGAAGATGACGGGCACGTAGCTTTTTGACGTGCTATTGCTTGTCGGACATGTGTGCCATACGAAAAGATGCCAAATAACTCATGCAAATAGCAAAGAAGAGCATGGAAAAAAAGGCAAATAACGCAAGGCACGGAAACTTTATTGCTGCACGGGTCTGCGCCGGCTTTGTACAAAGGGTTACATGCAACGGCGGCAAAGCTTTTGTACAAAAGGTGGTTGCGGAGCGGTCACGGCAACCGCGCTTTATGGGTAGAACTTGCGAAGATGCTCTATGTTCCAGAATTACTCATCGGTAAGCCTTCTTGGTCTCGAAGTCCGACGGTAGCCGGTCTCGTGACTTGTCTCACCCGATAAGGGCCTTCCCACTTCGCCAACTTGTTGGAATTCTTGGCGGACTGAACACGCCGAAGAACAAGGTCGCCTTCCTCGAGGCTCTGGCTTTGACCTTGCGGCTATGGTAGCGGCGCAAGGCTTCTGGTATCGAGCAGCTCGACAAAGCAGTTCGAGACGTCCCTCCTCGAGGAGCAATCGCCATCTTGTCGCAGCTTGCTCTTGCTCAAGCTCATCATAAGCGAGCACTCGAGGAGATCCGTATACTGAGTTCCGTGGGGAGAACTGCTTCGCTCCATAGACTAGAGCAAAGGGTGTCTGCCGGTGGCTCGGTTTGGTGTCGTTCGATTGACCAGAGAGCCGCCGCAGCTCCTCTATCCAATTTCTTCCGACTTGCGCAGCCTCGTCGAAAGTTCTTGTCTTGAGTCGCGCAGCACTTCCGATTGGCCCTTTCGCTTGACCGTTGCTCCTTGGGTGAGCAATGAAGCTTAAACAGACCTTGGCGCCAAGGTCTTGGACATATTGCATGAAGGTGCGGCTGGTGAACTAATGTACCGTTGTCGGTGATAATCCGGTTGGGGATCCCAAACGGCATACAATCGACCAAGAACTTGATCGCCGATCAGGTTGTCACCTTTCTCACTGGCTCCACTTCGCCACTTTGTGAACTTGTCGATCGCTACGTACAAGTACTCAAAGCCCCGACGGCACGGGGAAGGGGCCGAGGATGTCTAGCCCTGCATCGAGAAGGGCGGGACAAAGGGATTGTTTGGAGAGCTTGAGCTGGTGATGAATTTGCTTTGCATGAAATCGACACGCTTCACACTTGGTTACTAGTGCGATTGCATCTTGGAGAGCTTCTTGCCAAAGAACCCTTGCGGAAAGCCTTTCCGCAAGCGCCTTGCGCCAATGTGGTGGCGCAGATGCCTCCGTGAATCTCGCCAACAGCTGTTGTCCATCTTCCCTAGAGATGCACTTCAATCGACACCATTGAGCCTTCTTCAGATAGCTCGTTGTCCACTTAACTGGTACATACCGACCGTCGGTTATCCTTTCTATCTCCTCAGGATCGTCAGGAAGTTCTCCAGCTTGCAGGAAACGGACGATCTGCTGCGCCCATGCCGGAGCCCGTGGCTCGACGACAAGGACTAAAGGCATGAGGGCCGCTGCGGGAACCTTTGCTTCTACGGCAAGAATCTCTGGCTCCGCCGGAGCTGGAGGTTCCCCGGCAAGCTTGTCGGGGCAAGTCATGTCGGGAACACTTGCTTCGATCGCACAGATCTGATGATCGGCGGGAGCAGATTGTTCCTCGGCGTTCTGGAGGTTAATCCTGGGGACTTTGGCGGCGGCCTCAGGGAGGTCCGCTGGCAAGTAGTCGCCGGACACCAACTTTCTCTTCTTGGACTGCCCAATTGACGGCGCCACGGAAGGTTGAGTCAGCCTGAGCAAGAAGGTCCCTGGTTCCACAGGTAACTTCATTGAAGCACACTTTGAAAGGCCGTCTGCGATTTCATTCTGAGCTCTCGGAATGTGTTCCATCTGCAGACCTTCAAAGTGCTCCTCAAGCTTCCTTACTTCATCTACATAGGCTTCCATCAAAGGGCTCTGATAATTCTTGTTAACTTGCCGGACCACCAACTGGGAATCCCCCCGCACGATCAGCTTCTTGATCCCAAGCTCGGCCGCAATCCTGAGGCCGGCAAGCAAGCCCTCATATTCAGCGGTGTTGTTCGTCGCTTGCTCCCTTGGAAAGTGCATCTGGATAACATACTTGAGGTGCTCTCCGGTTGGCGCGATGAGTACGACGCCGGCACCGGCGCCTTGTAGCGAGAAGGCACCGTCGAAGTACATTACCCATTCACTCGTCGCTCCTTGTGCGGGAGTACTTGTTTCTTGAACTTCTTCATCAGCGCCGGGGTCCACTCAGCTATAAATTCTGCAGAGCCCGGCTCAGATGGTTGAAGTACTTTCAAACTTGAGTCGAAGCTCGACAATTCCAAAGTGCCCATTCAACGATCCTGCTGTTGCCTCTGGGTTGTGCAATATCCTCTTCAGGGGGAAGCGAGTGACCACTGTTATCTCGTGTGCTTGGAAGTAGTGGCGCAGCTTTCTTGAGGCCATGAGAAGGCCAAAAAGCAACTTTTGTACACCAGAGTATCTTGATCTGGCTCCCTGGAGAAGGGAGCTTACAAAATACACCGGACGCTGCACCATATTTTTCCAAGACCTCACCTTGCTCCTCAAGCAGGGCTGTCCTTGCCGGGGCAGGGCTTGCCGGAGCAGCCCCCTGCTTGTCGCTGGGCTGGCTTGCCGGTGATGTGGCTTCCTCGTCGGACTCCCTCTCCGCTACTAGCGCAGCACTAACCACTTGGTTGGTTGCCACTAGGTATAGCAGCAATTTCTCCCGTGGTTTAGGTGCGACAAGTATTGGAGTGGAGGGATGTAATGTTTCAAGTCTTGCAGCATTGTCTCCGCTTCTCGAGTCCACTTCATGGGTCCGCCTTCTTCAAGATTTTGAAGAAGGGCAGAAGCCTTCAGCAGAACTTTGAAATGAATCTACCGAGGGCAGCCACACAACCTGCGAGCCTTCGACATCCTTGATCCGCTTTGGGGCTAGGATCTGCTCAATGGCTTTAATCTTGTCGGGGTTGGCTTCGATCCCCCTCTGCGACACAAAGAACCCGAGAAGCTTGCCGGAGGGGACCCCAAAGACGCACTTCTCAGGGTTCAATTTTAATTGTATCCTGCGCAGGTTCTGGAATGTCTCTTCTAGATCTTGAATCAGTGTATCCTTGCTCTTGCTCTTCACCACGATGTCATCCATGTATGCTTCTACATTTCTGTGGATCTGTGGCTCAAAAGCAGTATACACTACCCTCGCAAACGTTGACCTGCATTCTTCAGCCCAAATGGCATGCGATGAAGCAATAGGTGCCACATGGAGTGATGAACGCAGTTTTCTTCATCCTCTTTGGCCATGAAGATCGGTGATAGCCTGAGCACGCATCAAGAAAGCGAGTAGTTCACATCCGGCGGTGGAGTCAACAATCGGTCGATGCGCGGCAAGGAATGGATCCTTGGGACATGCTTTATTCACATCGGTGAAGTCTATACATAGTCTCCATTTCCCATTGGCCTTGCGCCGACGACAACCGGGTTTGCTAGCCACGCCGGATGGATCACACCCCGACTAGGCCAGCTGCCTCCAGTTTCTTGATTTCTTCATTGATGAACTCTTGGCGTCCACGGCTTGTTTCCTCACTTTTTGCTTGACGGGCGCGCATGGGGGCAAACGGCAAGCTTGTGCTCAATTACCTTCCAGGAACACGGGGATGTCGATGGTTGCCATGCAAACACATCGACATTCGCCCGCCAGAAAGCAACGAGCCGCTTTCCTATTTGTCGTCAGCGGCAATCGATGGTGAAGGTACCACCGGCCGCCGTCCTCATGGCGGACACCTTCTTGGTTGCGGTGGAGCAGCCATTCCTTTTTATCCTTGCCGGTGGAGCTCGATGGGGCGTCCTCGCTGGCAGCGCAACACCGAATGGGTGCGATTGCGGAGTGGCCCCGGGCGCTTGCCGTATTTGGTCTTCGTCTTTTTCCTTTGGGAACTTCAGCGGCAAGTGCATCCTTGTCGGCCGCGGCGCATCCCGGTAAATCTGGTCGGTGCGAGATAAGCGCGTCTTTCTTGTCGCTGCGGACGGTGATGACGCTTATCGGACCCGCATCTTGAGCACGCTAGGCGTAATGGGAGGCCGCCATGAACTTGGCGAGGGCGGACGCCGAGTATCCCGCCAGTATGGCAACGGAATATCGGCGACGCCGAAAGTAACGCGCCGGTCTGAAGTTGACCTCCCGCCAAAGGTCACCGGCAAGGTGATTTTCCCCTTGGGCTTGCTTCTCCCGGTTGATTCCTTGAAGGGGCCGTCTCTTCGAGCTCGTAAATGTCGGGATTTGGAGTTTCTTGATCACAGCAGAGAAATCAAGTTCAGCCCGGCCCGCCATCGACCAACATCTTGGTGACCTTGAGGTTGCGGATGGTGGGCGAGACCAAGATCGGCAGGCACCCGACCGCGGTGGTGCGGTCGGGTGATCCTCAAGATCGAAAATGATGGGCGATGGACCATTTGAGGAGTCTGCGTGACTCCATGGGCGGCTCGCCGCATTCACCTCACGTGCCCACTGTTTTAGTTGGCGGTGAGAGGTGTGTGTGGCGCCACCGCCAACGCACAGACCTCCGTGGCCTTCGAAATTCCTGCTCCACCGTCGTCCTCATCCTCTACGCCCTCTTCGCCGTCTTCTTCGCCCTTGTCGCGGCTCCGAGAAGGTCGGTCACCTTGTCGCCGCTTGGCCTTGCCGGAGGTCCTCCCGACCGCGAACGGCCGCTTGCTCGGTTCTCCTCCGCCACCTTGGGCCCTCTCCTTGTCGCGCCTCTCGTATTAGCCTTTTGCTGCTCGACGAGATAATCGACGCGCTTGCAGTTGTAGAGGTCGTGGCCTTTGGTGCGGTGGATTTTGCAAGATTGCTTGCCGGGGTGCCTCGCTTGTCGGCTGCCGCCCGAGGGCAAGCTCCTTGCCGGAACCGCTAATCTGTGTTTGCTTGGCGGGAGCTTCCTTGCGGACTTTTCGACGGCGAGCACATTCTCTGTTTTCTTCCGAAGACCTGCATGGCGGGCGCTTTGCCGGGCGGCGCGCCGAGTCACTCCCTCCTGCGCCAAGATCCTCCCGGAAGCCTCCTCCTCTTCAGCAGGCGCATTTGTCAGCCAGGGCATAAAGCTCGCTGACATCCCGGATCTTGGTCATCGCCATCTCTTCACGCATGCGGCGGTTACGCACGTTCTGGTGGAACGCGCTGATAACCGCGGCGGGGTGGACATCGGGAATGTTGTGTTGCACACGGCTGAAGCGCTGGATGTACTTGCGCAGGGATTCTCCTTCCTTCTGGGCCAAAATGTGGAGATCACTTTCTTGGCCGTGGGGTTTGTGGCCGCCAGTGAAGGCACCAACAAACTGATGACAAAGATCCGCCCAAGAGGAAATGGAGCCCTCCGGCAAGTGCATAAGCCAAGAACGAACGCTCGCCTAAGCACGAGCGGAAGTAGTTCGCGGGGAGAATCTTCTCGTCGCGCCCGCAGCTTTGCACCGCGATGGTGTAAATACCGAGAAACTCCGAGGGTGTGTCTTGCCGTCGTACTTCTCCGACGCCGGGCTTGAAGTTTTTCATGCTAGGCCATTTGGGCGCCGCAGCTTCACGGGTGAACGCGGGCAGCCCGCCAGCGTCTGGTAAGTCGCTGGCTTCGCCGGGCGTCGCGCGACTTCAGCAGTGCTCCAGCTCTCTGGTCAGATTGTCGCCGAGTCTCTCGGCGACGCTCGATCGTGGTCCGAGCATCTTCTTGCCGCCGCTCGTCGAGGACCTGACGTTGATCTCGACGAGCCCGTGGGTCCGACGACGCCGTGGAGCCGTCGTCGGCGTTGTTCGCGGGCGGCGTCTTCGTTCAGCGGCGGGGAGTGCACGGTAGTTGCACCCCCGGCGGTCTTGTCGCCGCAGGCTTTCGTCTTCCCCGCTTGCCGCGGCCGCGAGGCCGCAGGCTGCTGTTGACGGTCGTTGTTGGCGAAGGCGACCAGGCTCTGGATGGTAGCCCTCCGTCCTCGACCTTGTCGCCGCCGGAGGGAAGCGGGAGCGAAGCGCGCGGGAGCGGACGCGCTCGGGCTTCAGCAGATTGGAAGGAGCAGGTCTGCCCCGGCGCCGCTTTGCCGTGTTCGGACGGGGTCCGGACATCTCGCGAGCCCCCGACGTGTCCTTGTTCCAACAAGCGGATACCACCTCCTGTGGTATGGCGCTGCTGGGTCGTCGTGCGCTGAGATGGACGTGGGTCTACGGAGGCCGAGGCGTGGTCCTCCGTCCTGTCCCTGGATCTGGTGGCACCGCGGCGCTTCGCCGGTGTCCACCCTTCTTCGGCGTCTCCTCCGCTGCCGTCGGCTCCGGTGGCGGCGGGGAAGACGGAGATGGGTCTGCGACCCCAAGCTCTCGTCTTGAGGCCATGATGCGCTTGTCGGCGAAGCCGCCGAAGCCGGAGAGGTTGATGAAGAGGTCGGCGCGCTGAACGCCGGATCGTTCGCCCAACCTCGACGCCCCTACCGCGCGCGCCAGAGATGTCGCGCCGAGATGGGTGGCGCGGCACCTATGGGGCGGGCCCTTCGTGTTTGATGCGGGCGGAGGCTGCGCGGAGAGCAGATCGAGGCGATCGCTGCTGATTTTACCCAGCTTGGCCGCGATGGTCGCGCAGAAACCCTCTTGCTGCATTGTGTTGTATTTGATCTTGCTCAAGAATGCGAGCAAAACGGTGGAGTGTTGTGTGAAACCCTCGAGAGTAGCTAGTCGCAGAACCCTCTCGCGAGAATCGCCAATGGTTGGAACCCCCACGTTGTGCATGGGCCTCCTTTTATAGGGCAAGGGTCACCGGCAGTGTCAACGTGAGGTAGAGGGTAAAAGCGTAAAAGGGTGGTAGTTGGAGCAGTCTGGAAGCAGTCAGCTACAAAGTGCTTTCTACCTACTTTTGACAGAGGGGACAAGGGCATTAAATGCCCGTCGCCGTCGCCCAAAAGCTCCCGCCATTGCGTCTTCTTTTCGCCACGGCGGGAAGCCACCACCATGAGTGCCACCGCATTCTTCATGCAAGACGCCACCCGCCACGCGTCTCTCGAGAAGGCCGGAGGCGACGCTGGGCAAGTGAGCTGGAGTGCGGGCACGTAGCACAGATTCTCCCGGCAAGCACCTTGCCGGGCCTTGATCTTCCGGGCCCGGGCTTGTCGGGCTCTGTGACTTACCGCCCCGGGTCTCGCCGGGGCGCTGTGGCGCCGAGGCGTGACTTCGTGATGTGGTCTTGGTCCTCCCGACGAGCTCCTCTCGCCGGGATCTCAGAGGAGTAACGAGCCTTGAGCCTGGAATGGGCTTCCGGCAAGCTCCTCTTGCCGGGTCTTGAATTTCTATCTTATATACTTTGTTCTTGAACGGCTTGGTGGAGCGGAGATGATCTCCGGCAAGCATTTGATGGATCTGGTTATGGGAGAGCTGGGGCTGCCCGTGCACAAGTTGGGGTACTGAGGTACCCCTACCTTAGTACACCGACAATTCCACATCAAAAATTATCTTTTTTATCATTTACCTACTCAAGGACGAGATGAATTAAGCTTGGGGATGCTGATACGTCTCCGTCATATCTATAATTTTTGATTGTTCCATGCCAATATTATTCAACTTTCATATACTTTTGGCAACTTTTTATACTATTTTTGGGACTAACATATTGATCTAGTGCCCAGTGCCAGTTCGTGTTTTTTGCATGTTTTATGTTTCGCAGAAACCCCATATCAAACGGAGTCCAAACGGGATAAAAATGGACGGAGAATATATTTGGAATATTTATGATTTTTGGGAAGAAGGATCAACACGAGACGGTGCCCGATGGGGCCACGAGGCAGGGGGGCGCGCCCCAGGGGGGTGGGAACGCCCCTGACCCTCGTGGGCACCCCGTAAGGTGGTTGCTGCTCTTCTTTTGCCGCAAGAAAGCCAATTTTCGGGGAAAAAATCGTCGCGAAGGTTTCAATCCAATTGGAGTTACGGATCTCCGGGAATATAAGAAACGGTGAAAGGGAAGAATCTGAGAAGGCGGAAATAGAGAGATACAAAGAGACAGATCCAATCTCGGAGGGGCTCTCGCCCCTCCGACGCCATGGGAGCTAAGGACTAGAGGGGAAACCCTTCTCCCATCTAGGGAGAAGGTTAAGGAAGAAGAAGAAGAAGGGGGTCTCTCCCCCCTCGCTTTCGGTGGCGCCGGAATGACGCCGGGGGACATCATCATCACCGTGATCTACACCAACACCTCCGCCATCTTCACCAACATCTCCATCACCTTCCTCCATCTATTTTCAGCGGTCCACTCTCCCGCAACCCGCTGTACCCTCTACTTGAACATGGTGCTTTATGCTTCATATTATTATCCAATGATGTGTTGCCATCCTATGATGTCTGAGTAGATTTCTGTTGTCCTATCGGTAATTGGTGAATTGCTATGATTGGTTTAATTTGCTTCTGGTTATGTTGTTGTCCTATGGTGCTCTCCGTGTCACGCAAGCGTGAGGGATTCCCGCTGTAGGGTGTTGCAATACGTTCATGATTCGCTTATGGTGGGTTGCTTGAGTGACAGAAGCATAAACCCGAGTAAGGGGGTTGTGGTGTATGGGATAAAGGGGACTTGATGCTTTAATGCTATGGTTGGGTTTTACCTTAATTATCTTTAGTAGTTGAGGATGCTTGCTAGAGTTCCAATCATAAGTGCGTATGATCCAAGAAGAGAAAGTATGTTAGCTTATGCCTCTCCCACATAAAACTTGCTATCGGTCTAGTAAAGTAGTCAATTGCTTAGGGACAATTTCACAACTCCTACTACCACTTTTCCACACTCGCTATATTTACTTTATTGCTTCTTTATCTAAACAGCCCCTAGTTTTTATTTACGTGCTCTTTATATTCTTGCAAACCTATCCAACAACACCTACAAAGTCCTTCTAGTTTCATACTTGTTTTAGGTAAAGCGAACGTCAAGCGTGCGTAGAGTTGTATCGGTGGTCAATAGAACTTGAGGAAATATTTGTTCCACCTTTAGCTCCTCATTGGGTTCGACACTCTTACTTATCGAAAGAGGCTACAATTGATCCCCTATTGAAAGTGCGTTATAACGACTAGAGGGGGGTGAATAGGCGATTTTTATGAATTCTTCACTGAGGAATTTGCTGGTGAGGAAATTCCTTAGCGAAGAACTACTTGCAATGAATATGTACTCAGAAGTAAACATAACAGGATACACACATAGTCAGCATGATGAAATGAAGACTAAAACAGAGTACGGAAAGCGTAAACACAGGATAGCAAGATGAAGACAAACAGACTGAAGAAATTGAACTGAGGAATTTGTGAAAGTCTTCAGTTAAAGTCTTCAAGCACAGATATGAACAACATTCAACACAAAATGAGGAAATGGAAGAGTTGAGGAAATAGAACTAGTCAGTTGGTGAAGACAATGATTTGGTAAACCAGTTCCAACTGCTGTCTCAGTTGTACGTCTGGTTGGAGCGGCTGAGTATTTAAACTCAAGGACACACAGTCCCGGACACCCAGTCTTTGAGCCGCAACTCAGGACACCCAGTCCTCACCGTATTTCTTCTTCTTCATTTCCTTTTCCCACTGAGGACAATCTTGAATATAGTGACCAGGCTTCTTGCATTTGTGGCAAAGTCTTCTCTTGTAGTCACTGGATGAGGAATCATTTCCTCTTGAGGGTTTTCCAAAGCGACCACGCCTTGTGAACTTTGGAATTTCTTCACAAGCGAGCTAGATCTGGCTCGCTTCTTCAGATCACCAAGGCTACTACCGTAATCCTCACATTCAGAGTCAGACACAACCTTAGCCTTCAGGGCACGTGGTTTGCCATAGTTTGAGCCATAGAGATCTCTCTTTTCAGCAAGCTGGAACTCGTGAGTGATTAGCCTTTCGAGGATATCAGCAGGATCAAGCGACTTGTAGTCAGCACGTTCTTGTATCATCAGTCCCAGAGTATCAAATGAGGAATCAAGCGATCTCAGCAGTTTCTTCACAACTTCATGATCAGTGATGTCAGTGGCACCGAGGGCTTGAAGCTCATTTGATATGTTAGTGAGGCGATCAAAGGTTTGTTGGACATTCTCATTGTCGAGTCTTTTGAAGCGGTTGAAGAGATTCCGAAGAACATCGACTCGAGAGTCACGCTGAGTTGAAACTCCTTCATTTACTTTGGACAGCCTATCCCGGATAAGCTTAGCGGTTTCCAAAGCACTCACTCTTCCATCTTGTCCTTTGCTCGGATGGCCACAGATGATATTCTTTGCTTGAGAATCGAGTTGTTTGAATCTCTTCACATCGGTAGCGGTCGGTGTTTGATGATGAGAGGGGACACCATTTTCCACAACATACCGAGATCATTGTCAATTGCCTCAAGATGCATTCGCATCTTGTTCTTCCAAAGAGGGGTAGTCCGTTCCATCAAAGGTAGGACACCCAGCCGAGACCTTGATCATACTGCGGCCGACATAACTGAAACTCCAAAGGTTAAACGAAATCACACGTAACAAGGAGTACCTTGCTCGATACCAATTGAAAGTGCGTTATATCGACTAGAGGGGGTGAATAGGCGATTTTATGAATTCTTCATCGAGGAATTTCTTGGTGAGGAAATTCCTTAGCGAAGAACTACTTGCAGCAAAATATGTACTCAGAAGTAAACATAACAGGATACACACATAGTCAGCATGATGAAATGAAGACTAAAACAGAGTACGGAAAGCGTAAACACAGGATAGCAAGATGAAGACAAACAGACTGAAGAAATTGAACTGAGGAATTTGTGAAAGTCTTCAGTCAAAGTCTTCAAGCACAGATATGAACAACATTCAACACAGAATGAGGAAATGGAAGAGTTGAGGAAATAGAACCAGTCAGTTGGTGAAGACAATGATTTGGTAAACCAGTTCCAACTGCTGTCTCAGTTGTACGTCTGGTTGGAGCGGCTGAGTATTTAAACTCGAGGACACACAGTCCCGGACACCCGATCTCGAGCCGCAACTCAGGACACCAAGTCCTCACCGTATTCTCCTTGAACTAAGACCACGCAGCCTCGCCCAATCACTCGTGGTAAGTCTTGGTGACTTCCAAACCTTCACAGACTTGGTCACTCGGCGATCCACAATTCCTCTTGGATGCTCTAGACCTTGACGCCTAACCGTCTGGAAGAAGCACATTCTTCAAAGGTAACAAGCGTCGGATCCACGCAGATCAATTTCTTGATGATGCTCAATCACTTTGGGTTTGTGGGGTTTGGTTTTGGGATTTTCCTCACTTGATGATTTTCGCTCAAAGTCCTCGGAGGATGGGTTGCTCTCAAATGACAAGTGTCAAGTTCTCTCGAGCAGCCAACCAGCTAGTGGTTGTAGGGGCGGCTATTTATAGCCTAGGAGCAGCCCGACATGATAAGACATAAATGCCCTTCAATGATATGACCATTAGGTGGATAAGATATTTTGGGACAGCCGTAGCAAGAAGACAAAGAACGGTCGGAAATTTGACTCTCAAATTCCTCGGGGCTATCATGTTCCTCATGTAGGTAATTCACCATTGGCGAATTCCTAACTCCTCGATCGAACAAAGTCATCGGTGACCGTAAGAACTGCGTCTCTTCATCAAGAATTTGATCGAATCGTATGAGATTTCAATGGCTTCACTCGAAGGGATTGGTAGGTGTAGGATTTTGAGTTGAGCATCACATGGAAATTTTTCCTTAGTATTTCCTCGACCCCTTTAACGAAGACGGTGTTTCCTATGACTCAAGAAAGAGAAAATGAAACTACGAAAACAAAAGTCTTCACGCTTCATATTCCTCGAATGAATATCAAGTCTTCAAGGTCACACCAATTTCTTCACTTTCAAAGTCTTCAGAAAGTCTTCAGTCGAAGAACTTCATTTTTAGGGGTCGACTTTCTCTGTAAATATCAAACTCCTCATAGACTTATAGACCTGTGTACACTCACAAACGCATCAGTTACTTAACCTATAAGTCTTCAATACACCAAAATCACTAAGGGGCACTAGATGCACTTACAATCTCCCCCTTTTTGGTGATTGATGACAACATAGGTTAAGTTTTCAACGGGGATAAACATATGAAGTGTAAATACTGATATTGAGGAATTTGATTGCAAGATATAGAAGAACTCCCCCTGAATATGTGCATAGTGAGGAATTTGCTTTTGAGGCAATGCACATTTGAAGAATTGAATCATGGAGATCTCCCCCTATATCTTGTAATTCATACACGCATTTGATATATAATATGAAGAATTTGAAATGCATGATGAAATATGGTGCCTGATGAGATTCAGCATGCGTGCAATAATATTAGCAAGGAATAAGCATGCGGAATAGCACATCAAAAGTTTCAGAGCTCAGTGCATCAAAAGCATAAGAGCACGACCAAAAGTATCAAGGCACCATCGGATTTAAGATTACAACTCGATCCAATAAAAGTTTCGGAAGAACGAGAGTTGTAACTTAATAAAAACGCCCATAATATAAACCCGCTTGAAGACTAACTCAGATTTCTCCCCCTTTGTCATCAAATGACCAAAAGGATCAAAACTGAGGACTAACGCCCCTGAAGATTTTCAAGTTGATGGAGGAGCGCCAGCGTTGTCGGGGTTGGTTGTTGAAGTAGGGCCTGCCGCAGTGTCGTCCAAATCTTCATGTTCATTAGTTTCACGCGATGAAGAATAAGAACTGGCCACCAGATCGGGAACTTTGACTCTCTTGAATTTCTTCGGAGGTGGTGCAGACCAGTCAAAAGCTTCCTGGAGACCCATAGTCTTCAATTCTTCCGCGGAATATACATGATTAAGAACAGCCCAGGTGCGGTTGAGGGTTTCATGAAGGTAGTATTGATTTTTCTTCACTGCATTATGTGTTGAGGTCATGTTGTGAAGAATTGCAGCAAATTGACGCTTCACCCATTTCTGATTGCGTTCAACCTTTTGATGAAGACTGAGGAGTAACTCACGGTCAGTCATCACCCTGGGTGCTGTTGCTTGAGGCTTTTGCTTGGCTAAGGTATTGGCGATAGTGTCATGTGTTGCAGAATCGTCATTGGTGGAGTAAGATGTAGCGAGACGGAATTGACCATCCAATGGACGAGTGCCTTCATCAATCACAGCTGCTGCCTTGCCCTTATCATCAGATGATGAAACTGGTCGCTTGAGGACTTCAATGGGCGGCAGGAAGCTGCCATGGTTCAGAGTGTCAGCCTTGTAATTCAGTGAAGATCTTTCCCTTATGAATCTCATAATCCAAAGGCGCATATGGCTTCAGCTCAAAAGGTGACATTGCAACATTAGCGAGTCCTCATGAAGAAATCATGGAAGTTAGCGGAGCGCCATGAATGATGTTGAAAAGCATGTTCTTCATGATGCCAACGACATCTTCTTCATTTGAGTCATGGCCTTTGATGGGACTCATTGTCTTCGTCAAGATTCTATAGACGGTCCGAGGCACATACAAGCAATTCCTTGACGAGGAATTTGGTTTGAGGGCCTGCCACGGCTTAAAGGCTTCATGAGCACTTGCATAAAGTGATCGAGATAGTTCTCGGTCATTGTAGATGCAACGTGCAGCTTTCATGGGGAGGATCAAGAGGAAGGACGAAGCAATTCATTCTTTGGTGCCTTGTAGTGAGTATTTTCGTCATCAATCCAGCACCCATGAATTGATATCTTGACATCTCCGGTGATGTGCAGGTGGCATAGAACTGAAGAATGAGTTCTTCATTCCAGTCACAGATATCAGTGCAGAAATTCAGCAGCCCTGCATCGTGAATAACCCTGAGGACTGGCTCGAAGCATGGCAATGATTCCATATCCACATGAGGAATATGCTCATGATCGAAGATTTTGTCCTTGTCAAAGAGCACTGAGGAATAGAAGTTGGCTTGAGTTGGAGTCCAGAAGCGTCTTTTCCTCATGCGAGCAGAGTCATATGGATTATAAGCAGTGAAGAACACATGCTCAGAAAAGAAGTCTTCAGCCTTGAATTTTTGCTTGCTCGAGAACCGGATTCTTGGTTTGGGCAGAGGAATGTCAGTGATTTGCAGCACAACCTCAGGAATCGCGATCTCAGGTGCTTCAGGCTGAGGAATTTCTGGTTCCTCTTCTTGTGCAATCTGGGGATCAACAGCAGGTTCTTCAGCACTAGCGGCTGGAATTTCCTCATTAACAGAAGATGTGGGATGAGTTTCTTCAGAGCCCAATTGAGCAGTTGTAGCCGGGACCGAGGAATTTGTTGAATCGGAGTGAAGAGAGGAGTATTGGGATCTTGACTTTCCCAAAAGTCATCGTTCATCACCGTGTAGTGCACCCAATATCCACGTCTTCATCTTCTTTTTCAATTTCCTCAACACCAGCCTCTTCGGTTGTGAACTGAGGCATGGGTGAGGAAACAACTGGCGATGAAGGGAAAGCTTCCACATCAATTTCTTCATCAAACTGTTCTGAGGAAGCAACAGATTGATTATCTTCATCAGATCCGCTTGGGATCTTGTAATCTTCTCCATAAGGAACAATTTCCTTAGATGACATGGAGGAAATGGGAACGGCATCAATGGGATTTTCAATCGAGTTGGTCATTGGCTTCATTTTCTTCGCAGCGGAAGAATTTGACCCAGCTGATGCCTTCCTCTTCTTCACTGCAGCTCGTTCTGCAGCCTTTGTCTTCTTCACTTCATAGGCAGAAGGAAGAATTGGAGTTGGTGTTGGCGCAGGAGGAGCTGAGGACTGTGGTTCAGTTTCTTCAGGCGCGACTGGTGCAGTTGCCCTGATTTCTTGATTTCTTGAGCGCACCACTAGTGGATGCCACAGGAATTTCTTGGTGGCTGGAATGGAGTCATCAGCCCCAGGAACTTGTATTCTCATCGGCAGGTTGAAAGTCATCAGCGATCTTGGCATGTTCTTCAGCGGTGAGCGAGTCTTGACTGAGGATTTTCTTGTTGCGATGGGGCTGCAACAAGTGGTCATTTTCTTCGTCAAATTGATGAATCTCACCTTGGCTCCTTGCCAATCAAGCATTATAAGCATCGAAATCCTTCTTTGAGGGCTTGGATTTCAGATTGAGCTTTGAGAAGTTCTTGAGAGTCGAGTTGATGATGTTCTTCTCGAAGCTTCTCCTTTCGGCTTGTGTTCTCTTGATCTCACGAGCCTTTTCAAATTTCCATTTCTCTTCAGCGATGAAATGGTTGACATATGACTTTGACCAGAGTCGATGGCGGATCAGGAATGGGAGTGTTTGGATCTTGATGCCATAGTCGATGAAGTCAAGGATCTTCTTCGGATCCAAAAGCGAGAGGCACAGCTTGTTCTTTTGGCTCTAGCGGCCTTGGTCGATCTGTCTCGATGATTTCTGCAAGTTCTTCATCGAAGCTTCATCATCGAGAGGCACGTTGAATGCAACTGTTTCTTCTTTGGACTTGGCGAGGACCGCGCCCATTGTTGCTTTTGTCTTCAGCAGAGTGGGGCTGATGAGGACATTGGTGCGGTGAGGAACTTCTTTGAGACACGAAGCAATTGAGAAACCCCGAGTCCTTTGACATGTAGCAAGATGCACAGGAGTTGAGGACTTGGAGGAGCTCTTGAGGATTTTGAGGAGCAGCAAAGATCGAGGAATTTGCCGTGAGGGCGCGACTGAGAAACTGGGCCGTGAGGGCGCTGATGGTGAAGCACTTGGCTTGCGTGCAGGCTTCTTTGGCATTGATTTCCTCGGCTTCGCCGAGGTTTCAGCGGCGGCAGCAGCAGAATCCTCATTGAATTTCCTCACTTGCCTCCTTGGCCTGTCTTGCCAATTTGGCTTGGCGCTGGACCATTCTTCAGAAAGTCTTCACCACGCTTGATCTTTGGTGGGATCGGCGACTTGGCCGGTGCCAAAGGAGCTCTTGGGCATGGAGGGTTTAAGGCTAATTTCTTCATGTACTTGGGAGTAACATAGCGATATTCCTCCATTCTCGTGCCCATCTTCGTTCTATCCTCTGTATCGCACTTTGCGCTGATTTTTGGTCTCCTTGCCAAACTTGGCTTCATCGGTGTGCATAATCTTTGTATATTTCATCGAGGATCTCAAAAGCGGTCATGACCTCCGGTTTCTTTCCTCCCTTCTGCGGTCTCTTGCCTTACGCCATTTTCTTGAGATGAGGAATTTGAACAATAGAGCACTCTGAAGAAGTATGCAGTTTTTCTTCGAGGAACGCTGCAAATGAGTTAAGTTGATGAGAACCTAGTGATTCAGCGGCGGACATGAGTACTGTGAGCGAGTGTAGGTGCGAGGAATTTGGAGAGGTCATATCGTTCTCGTAAGATTTTTCAAAAAGACAAGTTTTGAGGAATTTGACCAGTTGAGCCTTGAGGAATTTCACTAAGCGTTTTGTCTTAGGTTCGAGTTGTCAGATTGAAAATCCGCACAATTGAGGAATCTTGAAGAAATGAGTGCTTAGAGATAAATCAAGAGCATATAGTGTTGAGGTGTTCATATGTGAAGATTTGAAGAACAAAAACACCTTTGAAGATTTTCGAAAGATTTGAGAATCAAAGTGAGTAATAAAAGTGACTTTTAATTACCCGAATGAAGAACACGACGAACAGAGATGAACCGTGAGTGAAGTTAAATCACGTTAGATCTCCCACGCCCTAACTTGGCAGAGGGAGGCGGCTACGAAGTGGCGGAGTGAAGATTTCGCGGCGGCGAAAGTACGACGGCGACGAGGTCGAGGCAAGTGAAGCTCTTCCTCACCGACGGCGATGGAGTAGCGGCGGCGCTTAGGGTTTGAGGAGAGCTCGGCGAGAGACAATGACGGCGAGTAAATGAAGTAAGGAAGGGAGAGGGGTATTTATAGCCACGGTGAAAAACTGTTCGTCCGAAGATTTTGGGACGAACATGCCCCTGCCCTTTCTCCTTCACGCAACATGTGTCAGCCACGTACTGTGCAGATGAGATCGTGTAAGATCGTGGGTGATTAAACTAATGTATCGTGGGATGTGGAACGGTTTGAGCGGTAAAACCGAAAATCTGGACAAGATTTGTTTTTAAAATTTTGTTCGTAATTTCTTCAGCTGTCGAGGACACAGTGAAGACTTTGAATGAGTTTCAATCAGAACGCACATGAAGAATTTGTGAATAGATTGGGTTGAGTATAGCATAGAGGGGGAAGGGTCCGATCACATTCACTTAGCAGAAATCACAACTTGAAGAAATAGCAATAAGTGAATCTTTGTAGAGGACATAAACTCATATATATATATATATATATATATATATATATATATATATATATATATAGCCAATGAAGAAAAATGACGGAAACATTGAAGATTTTGCAAAGTTGAAGAATTTGAAAAACTGAGGAATTTCAAAAATGAGGAAAACTCAAATTGAAGATTTTCAACTTTTGTGGTGGCGTAGCCCACCGTATAAGAATGATGATTTCAGACACCGCGTACAATTGTCGTAGGGTTTTGAGAATCAAATTCTTCATTAATTTCTTCACACTTAGAGTGTTATTCTTCATTGATTGAAGAAAAACGTTTCTTCATGTGTTGCACATCTAAGTCATCAATTCTGCATAAGGGTTAGGATGTGTGTCCTTTTCAAAGAACATTAGAAGATTCTAAGATATTTAGCTCACACGCAACTTGCTAAATCTCTTCTCATCCAAGGGCTTAGTGAAGATATCAGCTAGCTGTTCTTGATCTTCACATGCTCGATGGAGATGTCGCCCTTCAACACATGATCACGAAGAAAATGATGGCGAATCTGGATGTGCTTAGTCTTGAGTCTTTGAACTGGGTTGTGAGCAATCTTGATGGCACTCTCATTGTCGCAGAGGAGAGGCACATTCTTCACGTTGACGCCATAGTCCTTGAGGGTTTGCTTCATCCAAAGCAATTGAGCACAGCATGAGCCAGCAGCAATGTATTCAGCTTCAAGAAGAGATGAAGGATACGCATTCTGTTTCTTCGAGGACCAACGGACCAAAGATCGTCGAGGAAATGACAAGTGCCGATGTTGACTTGCGGTCCACACGATCACCAAGCATAGTCGAGTCGAATATCCAATGAGATCAAAAGCAGAGCCCTTGGGGTACCATAATCCTAGTGTTGGTGTGTGAGCTAGATATCGAAGAATATGCTTCACACCTTATGGTGTGATTCCCGGTGCAGCTTGAAATCGGGCACACATGCAAACACTAAGCATTATATCCGCCTAGATGCACATAAGTACAATAAAGAACCAATCATGGAGCGGTATACCTTGTGATCGAAGTCAATACCATTTTCATCAGTGCATAGATGGCCATTTGTGGGCATAGGAATTTTGACGCCTTTGCAATCTTGCATGCCGAATTTCCTCAGTACATCTTTGAGGTATTTCTCCTGAGATATGAATATGCCATTGTCTTTCTTGATTGAATTTGAAGACCTAAGAAGAATTTCAATTCTCCCATCATAGACATTTGATATTCTTCACTCATCATATAGGCAAATTCATCACTATATCGTTGGTTAGTACAGCCAAAGATAATATCATCAACATATATTTGGCACACAAACAGTTCACCATCATATGATTTAGTAAAAAGAGTAGGGTCGAGTGAACCGGGTGTGAAGCCATTCTTCACGAAGAATTCCTTCAATGTGTCATACCACGCCCGAGGGGCTTGCTTGAGGCCATAGAGGGCCTTATTGAGTCTGAAGACTTTGTCAGGATTCTTGGGATCTTCAAAACCTGGGGGTTGAGCAACATATACTTCCTCAAGCTTACCATTGAGGAATGCACTTTTCACATCCATTTGATATAAGATGATATCATGATGGTTAGCATAGGCAAGTAAAATGCGAATAGCCTCAAGTCTAGCAACAGGTGCAAAAGTTTCATCGAAATCAATTCCTTCAACCTGTGTGTAGCCTTGAGCTACTAGTCGTGCCTTATTCCTCACCACAAGGCCATTTTCATCTTGCTTGTTGCGGTAGATCCACTTTGTGCCAATGATATTATGCTTGCGAGGATCTAGGCGATTGACCAATTCCCAGACATTGTTCAACTCAAACTGATGTAATTCTTCTTGCATAGCCTGAATCCACTCCGGCTCCAGAAATGCTTCATCTACCTTAGTGGGCTCTGAGATAGAGACAAAAGCATAGTGCCCACAAAAGTTAGATAAGTGTGAAGCTTTTGAGCGTGTGAGAGGACCTGGTGCGCTAATGTCATCGATGATCTTCTCCACTTGCACTTCTTTTGCAACGCGTGGATGAGTGGGTTGTCGCTGAGGATTTTGATCAGCATTTTCTTCAGCACCATTTTCCTCATCATGTTCTTCAGGTGCATCAGCTCGACGTTCTTCATGAGCAGGAATGAATTCTTGACAGATTCTTGAGAGGAATGACATCCTCGGTTGCCTTGAGCTTGATAGCATCCTCGGTGCTGGTTCATCTAACACGAAGGTAGGTGCTCTCTTTGCGAGCCATTAGTTTCATCGAACCGCACATCTGATGTCGACAATCTTGTGAAGAACAATGTTGAAGACTCGTAGGTGTGCGAGTCCTTTCCGTAACCAAGCATAAAACCTTCATGTGCTTTCGGTGCAAATTTAGAGTTGTGGTGAGGATCTCTAATCCAACATTTAGCACCGAAGACTTTGAAATAACTCACATTGGGTTTCTTGTCTGTGAGGAGTTCATAGGCGGTCTTCTTGAAGAATTTGTGAAGATATACTCTGTTGATGATGTGGCATGCAGTATCAATTGCATCAATCCAAAAACGCTGAGGCGTTTTATATTCATCAAGCATAGTGCGAGCCATCTCAACAAGAGTTCTGTTCTTGCGCTCCACGATGCCATTCTACTGAGGAGTATAGGGAGCAGATAATTCATGAGTAATACCAAGTTCATCAAGATAAGCATCAAGACCAAAATTCTTGAACTCAGTTCCATTGTCACTTCTGATATGCTTGATCTTCACACCAAAGTTGCTTGAAGCCCTCGAGGAAAATCGTTTGAAGACTTCCTGCACTTCATGTTTGTAAGTAATAATGTGTACCCATGCATATCGAGAATAATCATCAACAATGACAAAACCATATAAAGATGCATCATTAGTGACTACTGAATAATGATTAGGTCGAAGAGGTCCATGTGAAGCAATTGAATGGACGGGTAGTGGTCATGATAGTCTTATTTGGATGCTTGGCCTTGGTCATTTTCCGCTTCACATGCTCCGCATAAGTGATCCTTGAGGAATTTGACATTCTCAATGCCAATGACATGCTTCTTCTTTGCAAGCGTGTTCAAATTCCTCATGCCTGCATGACCAAGTCGTCGATGCCATAGCCAGCCTACGAAGCTTTTGCAAGTAGACACACGGCTGGTTGTGGTCCAGAGAGAAATCAACAATATACATATCTCCTCTCCTAAAGCCTTGAAGACTTTGGAATTGTCACTTCCATAATCACAACACAGCGATATTTGCCAAAGACAACAACCATATCAAGATCACAAAGCATTGAGGATCGACATGAGATTGTATCCTAAGGACTCAACAAGCATGACTTTGTCCATGTGCTTATCCTTAGAGATAGCAACCTTACCAAGACCCAATACGACTTTTGCCTTTGTCGGCAAAGATGATATGCTTCAGAGGTGGCGGTGATAAGGAGCATCCATCAATAGATTCTTGTCACCGGTCATGTGATTTGTACATCCACTATCGAGGACCCATTCGGTGGTTTTGGGTTGATCATCCTGCAGATGAATTAGTGTAGCTTACAATCTCATATGCTTCATCGATGAAGAATATGATATCAAGTTCATCGATGAATTTCATCAAGCGAAGCAGATATAGCGATATGAGGGCGTGTGAAATGAAAGTTCATTTCATCATGATTCGCTGCGTCCTTTCGAGCATTTTGTCGGGTCCCAAGCAAATTCTTCAGACGTTAGAGCACGTCCGAGACCTGACCTCAGAAGAGATTAGTTCTTTTCTTCACCACCCACATCGGAGGGGTGGCAAAGAGTTCATCATCCTGCGAGCACCATGTGAGAAAGGTGGCAAAGATGCCAAACCATTTAAGCTTAGCATGAGAGGGTTAGGGTATGCATATGAATAAGAAGAGTAATTCTTGAGGACTTATGAACATAATGGTTTGAAGAATAATGCACATATTCATAGCCCTTAGCTCTACCCTGCGAGACAGAGTTGTTAGCACAATGATAATCATATGAGGACTTTGATCCAGTTGAGGAATTTTATCCTCGTGAAGAATTTGGTCCATATGAGGACTTGGATCCATATGAAGAATTTGATCTGGGGTTCCTGTTCTTCACAGGTGGTGTCATGAGGACATTCACCAAGACTTTCAACACAACTTTTGGGAACCAGATTTTCTTCATAGGGGAACCGTTCTGCGATTAGTGCCAACATATCTAGCAAATACTTCACCATTCTGATTTTTGAACAGTTTATAGTTGGAGTCAAATGACTCATCAGAAGAATGAGGGGATTCACATGTAAAGCCAGATAAGTTAGATGGATCAACTGGAGGTCCCTTTGCAGCAACCCATGAGGTTTTGGGATCTTTTCGGGCTTCAATATGTTCCATCGGCATTGAGTTTCCTCTCAAAGGCAATACCCTCTTTCCTAGGGTTTCGTTGAGGATCTGCTTTTGAGCACATCACAAAGTGTCGATGCCCTTTGAGGCTTTTGTACATGCTGTCATGTACAATTCCTTCAACCCTGCATTGTCAAGTGATACTAGCAATGTCCTCGGATGAGAATTAGTGATAGCAGAGGCAGATGAAGAATTTGTAACAATTGAAGCATTTGAACATTCAGGTGAAGAATTAGCAGATTCACGTTCAATGCACTTTAAGCATGGAGGAACAAATTCTTCCTGAGAAGCGCTGATTTGTTGAGCTAGTAATGAATCGCGCTCCTTCTGAAGATCTTCATAACACACTCTTAGCTTTTCAAGATCTTCCTTTCTTTGAATAGCTTCAAGAGAAAGCTTCTCATGATCTTGCTTTTCTTGAAGAAATTCATAAGAAAGTTTCTCATGATTAGACAAGAGAGAGTTATGATGACCTTGAAGGTTATCATACTTAGACTGAAGTCTCTGAAGATTTTCAGTCAGGGCTTTAGTGCGATCCATTTCTTCACCCAACATATCATCACTTTTATCTAGCATGTTTTGAACCTTTTCAAGAGCCCGTTGTTGTTTCACAGCAATTTTAGCAAGTTTAGAGTAGCTGGGCTTGAGATCCTCATCAGATTCATTTTCACTAGAGTCAGAGGAGTTGTATTTGAGTACCTTAGCTCCTTTTGCCATGAAGCAATAGGTGGGGCGTAGCCATCATTATCTTCATTAGGCTTGTCGGTGGAGTCGGTTTCTTTGGTGTTGAAGATGGACTTCTTGACGAAAGCGAGAGTAACGGCCGGACTCGCCACACGGACTCAGATTCTTGAGACTCCTCCTCTTCATCATTTTCCTCAGATTCAACTTGAGTCCATTTCCTTGCCAATGAATGCCCGAGCTTTCTTGGAGCTGCCCTTCTTGTGAGATGAAGACTTTGAGGGTTTTGAAGGCGAAGATTTTGATGATTTCTTCTTCTTCTTCATATCATCAGAACTATAATCCTTGTATTTCTTCTTCTTCATTTCCTTTTCCCATCGAGGACAATCTTGAATATAGTGACCAGGCTTCTTGCATTTGTGGCAAAGTCTTCTCTTGTAGTCCTTTGGATGAGGAATCATTTCCTCTTGAGGGTTTTCCAAAGCGACCACGTCTTGTGAACTTGGAATTTCTTCACAAGCGAGCTAGATCTGGCTCGATTCTTGAGGATCACCAAGGCTACTACCGAATCCTCACATTGAGTCGACACAACCTTAGCCTTGAGGCACGTGGTTTGCCATAGTTTGAGCCATAGAGATCTCTCTTTTGAGCAAGTGGAACTTCGTGAGTGTTTAGCCTTTCGAGGATATCGGCAGGATCAGGCGACTTGTAGTCAGCACGTTCTTGTATCATCAGTCCCAGAGTATCAAATGAGGAATCAAGCGATCTCAGTAGTTTCTTCACAACTTCATGATCAGTGATGTCAGTGGCACCGAGGGCTTGAAGCTCGTTTGAGATGTTAGTGAGGCGATCAAAGGTTTGTTGGACATTCTCATTGTCGAGTCTTTTGAAGCGGTTGAAGAGATTTCGAAGAACATCGACTCGAGAGTCACGCTGAGTTGAAACTCCTTCATTTACTTTGGACAGCCTATCCCAGATAAGCTTAGCAGTTTCCAAAGCACTCACTCTTCCATACTGTCCTTTGCTCAACTGGCCACAGATGATATTCTTCGCTTGAGAATCGAGTTGTTTGAATCTCTTCACATCGGTAGCGATCGGTGTTTGATGTGATGAGGGACACCATTTTCCACAACATACCAGAGATCATTGTCAATTGCCTCAAGATGCATTCGCATCTTGTTCTTCCAGTAGGGGTAGTCCGTTCCATCAAAGGTAGGACACCCAGCCGAGACCTTGATCATACCTGCGGTCGACATAACTAAAACTCAAAGGTTAAACCAAAATCACACGAACAAGGGAGTACCTTGCTCGATACCAATTGAAAGTCGTTATATCGACTAGAGGGGGTGAATAGGCGATTTTATGAATTCTTCATCGAGGAATTTGTGGTGAGGAAATTCCTTAGCGAAGAACTACTTGCTGCGGAATATGTACTCAAGTAAACATAACGGGATACACACATAGTCGGCATGATGAAATGAAGACTAAAGCAGAGTACGGAAAGCGTAAACACAGGATAGCAAGATGAAGACAAATAGGTGAAGAAATTGGCGAGGAATTTGTGAAAGTCTTGATCAAAGTCTTCAAGCACAGATATGAACAACATTCAACACAGAATGAGGAAATGGAAGAGTTGAGGAAATAGAACGGTCGGTTGGTGAAGACAATGATTTGGTAAACCAGTTCAACTCGCTGTCTCGGTTATACGTCTGGTTGGAGCGGTGAGTATTTAAACTCGAGGACACACAGTCCGGACACCCGATCTCGAGCGCAACTCGGGACACCCAGTCCTCACCGTATTCTCCTTGAACTAAGACCACGCAGCCTCGTCCAATCACTCGTGGTAAGTCTTGGTGACTTCCAAACCTTCACAGACTTGGTCACTCGGCGATCCACAATTCCTCTTGGATGCTCTAGACCTTGACGCCTAACCGTCTGGAAGAAGCACAGTCTTCAAAGGTAACAAGCGTCGGATCCACGCAGGATCAATTTCTTGATGATGCTCAATCACTTTGGGTTTGTGGGGTTTGGTTTTGGGATTTTCCTCACTTGATGATTTTCGCTCAAAGTCCTCGGAGGATGGGTTGCTCTCAAATGACAAGTGTCAAGTTCTTCGAGCAGCCAACCAGCTAGTGGTTGTAGGGGCGGCTATTTATAGCCTAGGAGCAGCCCGACATGATAAGACATAAATGCCCTTCAATGATATGACCGTTAGGTGGATAAGATATTTTGGGACACCGGCCAAGAAGATAAAGACACGGTCGGAAATTTGACTCTCAAATTCCTCGGGGCTATCATGTTCCTCATTGTGTAGGTAATTCGCCTTTGGCGAATTCCTAACTCCTCGATCGAGCAAAGTCATCGGTGACCGGAAGAACTACGTCTCTATTCTTGAAGAATTTGACTAAAGCTGTATGAGATTTCCAATGGCTTCACTCGAAGGGATTGGTAGGTGTAGGATTTTGAGTTGAGCATCACATGGAAATTTTTCCTTAGTATTTCCTCGACCCCTTTAACGATGCGGTGTTTCCTATGACTCAAGAAAGAAAATGAAACTACAAAAACAAAAGTCTTCACGCTTCATATTCCTCGAATGAATATCAAGTCTTCAAGGTCACACCAATTTCTTCACTTTCAAAGTCTTGAAAGTCTTGAGAATATCAAAGTCTTGATCGAAGAACTTCATTTTAGGGTCGACTTTCTCTGTAAATATCAAACTCCTCATAGACTTATAGACCTGTGTACACTCACAAACGCATCAGTTACTTAACCTATAAGTCTTCAATACACCAAAATCACTAAGGGGCACTAGATGCACTTACACCTATACTTGTCGGTTATCAGCGATTATTGTGAAGTAGTTGTCGACGCAATGCCTCGCGCCGCTCCAATCGCGTTCGAAGCCCTTGTGGGCGTACGATGGCGCGAGAGACGCGGTGAGGCTGTGCATTGCTGGCTTGACGGGCGAGGAGTTGGACGCGGCCTTGTCCACCCTGCTCGAATGCATCCACGAGAACATTCCCGAGGCGGTTGCCCCATTGTACAGCCATGACGACAGGGCAAGCTACTCGAGGCCATGCCCGCCTTCGACGATTGGGGGCTTGAGCCGCTCGACCACCCTGAATCGCCCATGGTGTTGTCCTCCAGAAACAGCGGGAATCACGAGGACTCGTAGGAGACGGAAGATGATGACCCCGGGGAGGTGTCCCCATTGTCGCGGCGGGAGCTCCTCCCCGGCCTCGATGATGATGATGCTGACGCAGGCGAGCTCTCGGCTGCAGATCCTCCGTGCCTCGTCAAGACGCCTAGGGGCGTTGAGTCAGCACCTTCGACTGTGCTAGCGTCCGGCAAGGCAGCCCCAGGCGAGGGGGGCAGCAGTGCCTCCTCCGGAGGGCCCTCAGCGCCCTGCCGTGGCAGCTGAGGAATCTGGTTCGTCCCCACAAGGTGTGCCACTGATGGTTGTGACAGCCTCTGTTGAGGCGGCCATGGTTTCACTGGCAAAGACCCCTCAGGGGAGCCCGCACGCTCCTCCAGTCAGTGATGCCGCGACAGGGCCTGTCGGGGGCCACTCTGCTAGCCCCCGGGGCAAGAACGCACAGAAGAAGAAAGCGGGCACGCCGGCCTCCAAGGAGGAGAAGAAAAGAAAGTGGGCTGCGCTAGACGAGTGAGTATCTTTGCCTCACCTCCTGACCATGCGCTCTTAACCCATACACTCATGCTACCCTTCGTCGCACCAAACAGGGGCGACGGTGCAGAGAAGAGGAAGAAGAAGCCAGCCGTCGGCGCGAAGGTGCCCGTCGTCCCGAGGGCGGCCTCGGCGCTCGGTCCTGGCCTTGGTAAGCGCGTGGGCGCGCAGAACCGGCCGGGTGCCAGCCTTGGGTACGCGGGCAACAACGCACTGGGCCGTCCGGGCATGCCGCAACCTATCGTGCCGCGTGGAGGCGTAAGACTTTGTTTGAATTTGTGATACATTCGGTACCTGTAATAACTGTTTGAACCCCGTAATTTCCTTTTCGTTCTTGATTTCTTTCCCACTTGCCTTGGTGCTTTGCGGTTGCAAGGCCCAACCCCGCGCATACCTCGGTCGCCCCTGGAATGTCAGGTCATGATGCCTGGAAAAAGTCAAGGTGTGAGGTGCTACGTGACTAGTGAGGCCTCTGAGTCGTGATGCTCAGGGGTCCCCCTTGACGCTCAAGCGGTCCGCATGAAGGAAATGTGGGAGACGACGAGGTTAACCTGGGGCTCCTCCTACCTTCCTCTCGTTAGCCTGCACCTTGGGGTTACGCTAGGAGACCATACACCAAGGACCTTGGTGCGGTGACGTGCGTGAGACCATAGGCACCGTGTCCAGCCCCCGCTCATGTGAGGCTCCGGGAGAGCCTGCAAGGGGTGCTGCTGAAGAGTTGAGCAGTGATCCTGAGGTTGATGCTACCCGTATGGGGGCTTCAGTTGTTTATCCACCAGTGCATAGCATGGGGCTTCCACTGGGTGTGGGCAGAGTCGTAGTTCGACCGTATCCGCCGTCGCTGAGCATGGGGCTTCCACTGGGCGTGGACAGGGACCTCTGTGCTAGAGTCTCTGGGCGTGTACAACCCTGTTTTGTTCGTACACATGGCTGGCACGACAAAACTTTGAGGAGGTGTACCTGGACACTCGCAAGCCAGCGCGGGGCTCAGGAGGTCCTACGTCAAGGCATATTGCGCCTGGATTTTCTGCGCGGTGCGCGCTCGTGAGACCTGAGTTGGGGGGTGGCCTGCGCCGAACGAGTGTCCATAAGTCATCGCATGAGAAGGTCGGGCACCAAGGACCCATAGAAGGTGATGTGTATGGGGCCGGCCCGCCAGACAGAGCTCGGTCGCTTGGGTTTATCAATGCTGCAGGGACGGACCACTACTAGGGAAAACCCTAGCAGTAGCGATGGTTTTGTGCTCACCAGTAGCGCGGGTAGGCGCGCTACTAATAAGGCGCTACAGCTATTGCTCAGCAGTAACGCGTGCCCGCATGCGCTACTGCTAGGACAAATAGCTGCAGCGTTTCTTCATTCCCACGCTACTGCTAATGTAACTAGTGGCAGCGTGTTTCCTCTCCATCGCTACTAGTATTCTTTTTTTAGTGTATTTATGCGCCATCGTACAAATATTGGTACAATACCAGTTATGAGGTTTACATCATTGTGTCCATAACAGTGTGTCAAATGAAGGTGGATTAGGTTCAAGTGGAGGCAATATGTGGTGCATGTCAAAAGTATACTACAAATCCAAACTTGATCTAGTTTGGACTAGTAGTACTTTCGATGTGCACCACATGTTGCCTCCACTTGAATCTAATCCGCCAGCACAAGCTATTTAATCATCATCATAGTCATTACCACCAGCAGTATTTATTTAATCACCACTAACACTAGCTAATAATAATCATCATAGTCATTACCACCAACACTAGCTATTTTATCATCATAGTAATAGTGTAGCACATCATCATCTTCAAACTCATTTCTAGCTAGCTAATCACTCCTGCTGCTCTCTCTTAGGTAAAATAACATAAAACATGTATAGATCTCCTCCTTGATCAAGTTGGAGCATGCAGATGAACCTGTCACCTAATCATGGGTAGCGCATCTGTTTGCTGCCCCCTAGTACTTCTCTGCGCTCCCTCATCACATATTTGGTCCAGTCTTGCACTATTAAGCATCCGTCGCTAATCTTGAATGCACTAAAGTAATCTGTAGGATATCTTGGCCGTAAGCTGATAATACTCATGGTACCTTTAGTCTCAATCCCATAAGGCACAACATTCATCGGGAGTCTCTGTTGAAGAACATTGTACGGTAACATACTTAGCAATGAACTTTAGCTTCAAAAATAATGTATGGAAAAGATGCACTGAGGACAAATAGTAAAAATCTTACCATCCTTCCTAAATAGATGTGATCGTAGTTCATTACGAACACTATTGGTCGCACGTTTTCAGTACTAACATTTCTAAATGCAGGAAGAAAATTTGTCTTGACAATATCAAGATCCATAAGCCATGAAACATAATGGTGAGCTCCTCGCAGATTGAGTTCAGCCCGGCACAAGATATCGGTCCTGTCTACCAAGCTATTTGGACATGTTGGCTTGCAACGAAATAAGTCGACAATACAAATTAGTTGTCAACTATTTTTGAATAAACAATATCAAAGACATAAATATGGTTGAGAAACTTACATAATGGTATAACTGGAGGCGTCTTCACATCGATCCAGATGTGGGTATTACCTTCAATATCATCTTCCGGACGAATATCAAAGGTGATAACCATATCAGGCTCAAATGCATAAGTCTTGCATAGTGCATGCCACGTTTTGCATCCAAAATAGGTGTAGTCGTCTGAATTGTATAATTTTACGTTGAAAATATAACCATGCTCGGCCTTCAAGTAAAATTTCTTTTCCTCCATAGTACGACTGAAACTTATCTTATCCAATAAGCAAACTCTTGCATGGCAGGGGATACGCTAGTAGAATAGTAAAAATAAATAAATTATAAGTTCAAGCAAATGAAGCATATGTCATGCTTAATTATGAACAAACTTGTCGTTGTGACTTAATGTATCCACTTCGAAGTTCTCGTCCAGCTTGATGCTGAAGCGCCTATCATCATCTAGGAAGATTCCGTCGCATAGGCCGCGCTCGTCTTCGTAGTATTTGCAAGTACCGAAATCCTTTTCGTCGTCAGACATTTCCTATGTTCATAGTTGAAACATTAATTGAAAATCGATCGAAGACAACTACCAGGATACTCAACACACAATTCCGGGGCACTCAATATTTCCTACATATTCTGGCACAAGTCATGCCAAAATTCACGGAAAAATACGGCATGACCTTTGCTAAAATAGGACATATCGAGCGCCTGAAATTTGCCGGAACGGAAATGAATCAACACTCCGGCAAACCATAGGCCACTCGGAGGTGTAACCTGCAAACATGACCGGCCACTTGGGCAAGCACATATCCTATTTGAGAAACACAAGATATACATTTCAAAATATCTTATAGGACTCAAATTAGCATGCATTCAATAAGCAAAAGTAAATCATCTCATGCGTCCCTACATCGTCGAATATTATCACTAATACAACTAAAATCCTAGCACACGACGGGTATCGGCGCGGGCGGTGGACACCCACAGAGAAGGAACCATCACGGGATCATAGCTCTAGTGAGATCCCAGGAGAACCTGCCAGGTATTGGAGAACCTGTGCTCCAACGCAAACAAGTAGCGACAGACGTCGCGCGTCCTCCTCATCGACACGGTGACGCACCACCTCCATGGGTCCTCGAGCCTCTGGACCGTCATCGCCCTGCGACCGCCACCAAAGAAGGTTCGGTCAGCGAGGCTGGCTCCTCACCAACCTGCGCCCCGGTGGTAGCGCCTCCAGTACACCCGGCGGAGCCAGGTCCAGACATGGCCCGTCAGTCAAGCGAGTGTCGTCCTCCGCCAACTCGGCAGCGAGGATGCGGGATAGGCATAAATCACGCCGATGCGGGAAAAATTGCTTTAACTAAGAAAATAGCAACAAGTTCTTACTAACGAGTTCTATTAATTCAATTAGTTCTTACTAAAAATAAACTTACTATAAATAAAAATAAACTAGTACCTAATTAGTACCTAGTTCTTACTCCCTCCGTCCGAAAATACTTGTCATCAAAATAAATAAAGATGGATGTATCTAGAACTAATATACATCTAGATACATCCCCTTCTATTCATTTTGATGACAAGTATTTTCGGACGGAGGGAGTACTAACTAATTAGTACCTAGGAACTACTGCCCTAATTACCATATAAGTAATTAACTAACTAGCACTAAAAATAGCCTAGGGTTCATACTAACTAGCACTAAATAGTTAGGGTTCATACTAAGCAGAGAAGAGGGATCAGAAGGGGAGAGTGCTTACAGAGGGCGGGGATAGAGATGGGGTCGGGGGAGACGGCGGCACCGAGGAGCGGCGAGGCGGGGTCGGGGGAGACGGCGGTGAGGCAGGTCGGGGGAGACGGCGGCAAGGCGGGGTCGGGGGAGACGGTGGCAAGGTAGGGTCGGGGGAGACGGCGGCGAGACGGCGGCGAGGCGGAGGTGACCAGGGGGAGAAGAGAGAGTGGGGAATTGGGGAAGGAAGCATAGGAGAGGGAATCAGGCCGCGCGGGGGGTTAGGTGAAAATATCTTTAACAGTAGCGTGGGGAGGCAAAACGCGCTGCTGCTAAAATCCGTAGTAGTAGCGCTATTTCTAGAAGGGCACTACTACTATACCTAGCACGTCGGGAACGGTGTGGCAATTATAGTACTAGCGCGTTCTATTCCTGCCGCGCTACTGCTAAGCGGGTAACAGTAGCGCCGTTTTAGCCGACGCGCTACTGCTAAGTAGCAGTAGCGCCTCATTTTAACAAGTGCTACTGGTTAGATTCTGTGTATAAGGTTTTCCCTAGTAGTGGACCCGAGCACAGACATCGTGCGAAGTCTTCTCATGCAACAATCTAAGGAAGAACACTCGGCGCGAGGCTCCTATGTTGGCGAAGCACCAAACTTGGTTGTACGAACTGGGCCGCGCGTCCCTACTCACCTACCCTCGATGAGCTCATGCGAGGACAAGGCACCAAGGACTTTAGGAGGTGACATGCACGGGAGCTGGCCCACAAGACAGATATTGGTCGCTTGGACTTAACAACGCTGCAAGGACGGACCTGAGCACAGACGCCGTGTCTGCCCTTAATCATGAGGCGATCGAGAGTGGGCTCACGAGGGCGTGATGGCATTCATGGTGATGAAGCAGCGGACACACAGGTTAAAACATCAAGGAAAGCTCATCGAAGCATAGCCAGTTCTGATACATGAGCAAAATGAAGCAACTGCCGGGACGGACCCTAGCAGCTTGAGGATAATGCAGCCCGCGGTACGCCCTCATTTGAACAAACCAAAAAGTCACGTGGCCATGATGCTGCAGAGGCGCTGACGCAGTCGAAGCACGTCGAGGGGTGAGGGAGTCCTGGACCAGGGGGTGTCCGGACAGCCGGACTATCATTATCCGCCGGACTCCAAGACTACGAAGATACAAGATTGAAGACTCCGTCCGGTGTCCGGATGGGTCTTTCCTTGGCGTGGAAGGCAAGCTTGGCAATACGGATATGTAGATCTCCTACCATTGTAACCGACTCTGTGTAACCCTAGCCTCCTCCGGTGTCTATATAAACCGGAGGGCTTTAGTCCGTAGGAAAACATACATTACAACAATCATACCATAGGCTAGCTTCTAGGGTTTAGCCTCCTTGATCTCATGGTAGATCCACTCTTGTACTACCCATATCATCAATATTAATCAAGCGGGGACGAGGGTTTTACCTCCATCAAGAGGGCGAAGCTGGGTAAAACATCGTGTCCTCGTCTCTTGTTACCATCCGCCTAGACGCATTGCGATTCGGGACCCCTACCGAGATCTGCGGTTTTGACACCGACATTGGTGCTTTCATTGAGAGTTCCTCTGTGTCGTCAGTGATAGAGCGGATGCCTCCACCCGTCTTCAAAGACGGCGTTTTCGCCGAAGGGGCCTTAGCCGCCGGCTTGGTGGTTTTCTTATGACCGCCTGTCCGGCCGCCGCTTCGACAATGACTTCGCAAGTCGTTAGAAGCAATCTTTGCGTCAGCCCTAAAGCTGCCGAACAGTTGGACCCAATAGAGCTCTCGTCTGTTAATGAGCTCTTGGATTGCATCGCTGCCCTGGGAGTCGCTACAGACTACAACCAGATTGGGCTTAGAACCGATCTAAGAGAGATTAACTCCCCCCAGGCCACCCACCACATCGCAGTGGTAGAGGAGCAATACGGCAACTCTTTGCCTGTGTTGAAAACAATTCATGTCCGGATTCCCGAAGCCTCCATGCCGGATTCCCGCGGAGGGACGGACTTCGATCGAGCATTGAACTTAAAATCATGCATCGCCCCGGACTCGCTGGATTGTGCCCAACAAATCAAACTTCCGAATTCGGAAACCCCTCGGCCTTTGAGCCCCAAGATGGGCAGGCATCCGGATTTTAGTCCACCCACCCGCCCAGACATATGCGATCTATCTCTAATACGGCAAGAGCCCGCTGAAACAATACATCACTCTTTGGGCGATTCCTCCTGGTTATGGACAGGATAAAGGACTGCCGAGAGGAAAACGCAATATCAATCTTCTGCAATAACTGCACGGACAAGGGAATACTCAACGCCATTGATCGCCGCAAAATTACGCGCTTCACCGATCTGGCATCCATAGTACGGAAGTACTGTGCGATGGAGAGCTTCCGGAAAACCGAAAATCAATTTTGGGATAATCCATTTAAACCCGATCCAGAAGAAAAGGGCGCCTTACACTCAGGCCCCAGATGCAAAAACGAAAAAACAAAAACCCAATAAGGGAAACGGAACCGTACTGGAGGGATGGCTCAATGGACCCTGTAAGCTTCATAGTACAGAGGGGGCCGTCCCAACACATAGCCTTCGAGCATGTTGGATATTACGGCAGGTGGCCAAAAGTGGCGAAGAGCTTCTAGCTCCAGGAAACCACTCCAACAATACCAGCACGGTATCAATAGTCTTTGAGACCTTCGCATCAAACAATATGCGAAAGCGAACAATCCGCGAACTCGCCGAAGTCTACCAAGTAGCAACAGCAAATCCATGGAGCGACACAGCTATTACCTTCAACGCCAGCGACGAGCCTAAATTCGAACAACGAGCTCGGCCGACTTGGTACTTAGTCCCATAGTGGACGGCTTTCGACTGACAAAAGTCCTCATGGATGGCGGCAGCGGACTAAACCTCATTTACGAGGAAACTCTGCGAAAAATGGAAATCGATTGGAGCCGTATTGAGCGAAGCAGCACAACCTTTAGAGGAATAATCCCTAGCCGGGAAGCGCGCTGCACCGGAAAAATCACACTCGATGTGGTGTTCGGCTCTCCGGACAATTACAGATCCGAAGAAGTCACGTTCCAGGTGGCCCCGTTCAGCAGCGGGTATCACGCCATATTAGGACGAGAGGCATTCACAATTTTTCAAGCAGTACCTCATTACGGGTACATGAAGCTCAAAATGCCTGGGCCCAGCGGAATAATCACTCTCGCTAGTGATCCGGACATAGCACTCCGTGCCGAAAACAAGACAGCCGCACTAGCCCTCGAGGCACTATCCGAAGCCTTAGCGGCAGAAGAACTCACCGCGCTGCGCTCTACGGTGAACAGGGACGATGTGATACTCGATAAAAGATCCAAGTCCACCTCCTTCAAACCAGCAGATGAGATAATAAAATTCCAGGTCCATCCAACGGACCCAGCAAAGACGGCCTCCATCGGGGCACAATTGAACCCCGAAGTAGACGCCAGATCATGCGAATTCCCGGGAAAATTGGGATATCTTCGCCTAGCATCCTTCCGGACATGCCGGAATCCCACGAGTTAGCGAGAACACAGCCTAAACATCCTAAAAGGATTTAAGCCAGTCAAACAGGCTCTTCGACGATTTTCCGAACCCAAAAGACAGGCAATGGGAGAAGAGCTAGCCAAACTATTGGAAGCCGGATTCATTAGAGATATCAAACATCCGGACTGGCTAGCAAATCTGGTGATGGTACCAAAGAAGGATAAATCCTGGCACCTCTGTGTCGATTTTAAAGACCTCAATAAGGCTTGCCCAAAGGATCCCTTCCCTCTCCCCCGCACCGATCAAATTATCGATGCTACAGTAGGGCACGATTCATTGTGCTTCCTGGACGCATACTCTGGCTACCATCAAATCAAGATGGCGGAAGCAGACCAAGCTGCAACGGCATTCATCACTCCATATGGACCATTCTGCTTCAACACGGTGCCCTTCGGACTTAAAAATGCTGGCGCAACATATCAGCGCATGATTCAAACATGTCTGGCCACCCAGATCGGCAAAGCAGTCGAGGCATACGTAGACGACATAGTCGTCAAAACAAAACACGTCGAAACTTTAGTAGACGATTTGAGGCTCACATTCGACAACCTCAGGGCATATGACATCAAGCTGAATCCGGAAAAATCCGTTTTCGGGGTACCAGCCGGAAAGCTGCTGGGCTTCATTGTATCCGGTAGAGGAATTGAAGCAAATCCGGCTAAAATCTGAGCTCTGTCACAGTTGGATATTCCAAAAGACCTCAAACAAATACAAAAATTAACAGGATGCGTGGCAGCCTTAAGCCGCTTTATCTCCCGTCTAGGAGAAAAAGCGTTGCCCTCTATCGCCTCCTCGGCGCATCAACACTTTGAGTGGGACGGATCTGCCTTCCGCCGGACTCGAAGAAATAAAGGCCATATTGGCAACAAATCCGGTCTGGCTCGCCCACTCGGGCGAACCAATGTTGTTATACATCGCAGCAACGCATCAAGTCGTAAGCGCGGTCCTCGTCGTCGAACGAGTGACAGAAGGGCATAAATTCCCTCTTCAAAAACCAGTGTATTATGTATCCACTGTGTCGTGGATTTGTCACGGCAGATGTCCTAGCATAAGGACTTAGTCGTGGAGCCATCGCTACGGGTTTACTTGCAGGGGTTAAAGCGGACACAAAGACACGAGGGTTTTATACTAGTTCGGCCCCTTCGATGAAGGTAAAGCCTACGTCTAGTTGTGATGGAATTGATGTAGTCTCGATGGCTAGGGAGCAAATAAGCTTCGCCTAGGCTCGAGTTGTGGTTGTCTGTCCTTGATCCGCCGCCGGGTCGTCCCCTTATATATACGAGTGACGCCCGCCGGTTTGCAGAGTCCCAACCGGTTCATATTCGTATCCCGGTTGGCATCTCTCTATTCCTAACTTACAATACAAGTTATACATCAGGCCGGTTTACGGCTACAAGTCCTAAACCAACTACAGGCCTTGGGCCTTTCCATGATTACACTACTAGCGAAGTTAACCCGGCCCAAGCTTGGCCGGTTTACACCTAGTGGTAATATCCCCAACATTAGGCCCCAGATTGATTTGAACTGGTTCATGTCAATCCTTCAACGAACCTGCATCTTGGACATCTTCTTTGTTTAATAAACCGTCACGTTGTCATTGCTTCTGATCACTGTAAACCGGCATGATATCGTTGCTTCTGGTCATTGTAAACCGGCATGACGTCATCTTGAAGTTTATCCTTTATAACGCCTTCTTTAATGACCGTCCCTGGATTCACGCGCTTGACCTAGCTTTACTGCCTTACAAATAGGACCGAAGGGTCATTCTGTTTCTTCCTTCGCTTCCTCTTCTTCTTCTTCCTTGCGCCGCTGCCTTTGGAGCTCCGTCGTTGTCATCAACGTCTGCTTGTTCCTAGGCCGCTGCATCAACCTGTTCGGACCAGAATACTGTGGCCTTTCCGCGCATCTCCTCCGTTTCCGGTAAATCTCTTACCCTTCTTCAGTCTGTTCCCTCACCTTAGATCTGTTTCTAGGGTTCGAGCTTCATACCACGTTCTTCGTATGTTTTCACCTTTCTAGCCTTTGAGACATGCTATGAATCCCGTTCTGTACCAAACGAAGACTCCTGCGTATCCGCTGCACTTTCTCATCTTAATCCCATAGATCTTCTGCATATATATATATACCTTATGGTGCATTCCTGTTTCTTCTTTACTTTCGCGACGCTTTTCCTGTTTTCTGAAAAACCCGCATTTGATCCGTAGTAAACATGAACTTTTGTGAAACCTGTTTCTGTCCACGACTTCAATTACCTTCAAAGCCAAGATTAGGCGGTTTAACTCACCATGGTAAAAAGCTGCTAAACCGGCACCGATGCACCATTAGTCCCCTTGTTGAACCGCCAGGATATATCCGACATCATCCGACAACACGCTGATTTATAGGATCCGCCTCCGGTTTATCATAACTTTAAATCAATCACTCTGTAGTAAGTACTTTCTTAAACCGGATCCTTCTCCTTGTAGATCTTATGATGGCCAAACAGGTGTACGAATGCAACTGGGTTCCTTCCGCGTCTCGAGACACAGTTGAAAGAACTGGTATCAATCCGGCGCTTTAGATGATCAAAACACAATCCATTGGAGGGTTCCTGGAGAGGAATGTCCTCCTACCCCTCAGGAAGGAGAAGTTGTGGTTTTCGCGGATCACTTGTTCCGGGGTTTCAAACCGCCCGGGTCAAAATTTTACCGGGACGTGATGGCCAATTTTCAACTCCGTCCTTAAGATATCGGCCCCAATTCTGTTACCAACCTGTGCCATTTTGAAGTGCTGTCCGAAGCATATCTGCAAGAGGAACCCTCTATTGAACTGTTCAGGGATCTTTTCCACCTAAACCGCCGCACCGAATTCACCGATGGCCCCAATACTGAATTGGGCGGTATGGCTATCCAGAAGAGGAAAGAGATCACTTATCCCCACGTCAAACTCCACACTCATCCCAAAGAGTGGAACGCGACTTGGTTCTACTGCAAAGACACTTCCCCTGAAGGTGAAAATCCTTTACCTGGTTTTCGTCCAGAGCGGCTCAGCAACACTCATCCCTTTCCGCAACGATTGACTGCCAAAGAGAGAAGCAAATACGCTCCACAACTATCCAAGCTTGGGCCTTCATGGCCAACGGTTTATTTGGGATCGATCCGCACGCTCTTTGGTTATCTTGGGGCATCTTGCCTCTGAGCGGCGCCCCGGTTTGATGTGCCATATACCGCAGCGTCGATGACCCACTCCGACACACCAAAGCTGGAACTATGCGAAGATGAAGTCACGGATTGATGAGGAAGATCTTTGAATGAACCGGAGCACCTTTGCGCCCAAACCGGCTTGGCTCCTTACTGCACCTTCAACGCACCTCCTGCGGTAAGTCTCTGACTGTGCCATCATTAAATATTGCTATTACTTTCATACTTCCAACTCACAATTATTTCCGATCCAGGGTGATAATCCGTTTTGGAGCAAGAAACTCTCTCAAGATAAAGCGGACAAGGCTGGGCGGCAAAACCGGCCCAAAACAAAAGTTGTTAAAAAGTCCGCCCACAAGAGGAAAAACCACCGCTTCGATCTCGATCCGCCATCGATGATGATGTGGGTAATCCGAACTTGATTCTCTTGGCTTGTTTTTACCGTCTTATTGATGGCGATGCTTGTCGGGGATGATCTTTGAAGCCAAGAACGCAGGATTCTTTGAGGTAACCATTCTCTCTTCGATTCAACAAACTTGCCTTCACCAAAATTTCGCGGGCAAACCGGAAAGTTAACTTTTCTCACCCCTTGCTTACTTGGATCCCAAACTTCTTATGAAGACACAGCATCATGAAGCCCGCCGACAACCCCAAGACAGCGGACAGGTAGTTACCTCTGCCGGTTTACCAAACAGCCCGGCTCGAAAGCGCCGCACCGAGGTTTCCAACCATTTTATTACCTTGAATTCCAAAGCGGGTTTATTCCGTTAACCTCTTAATCCTTCCGACTCCGATTATCAGGTCACCTCCCATTCATCCTCTGGCGAATCATCAGCCACTCAGCTACCACCGTTGAAGATAGCCGTCGGGTAAGTTCATACAGCCATATGTTTGTTGATTTCTTCTGTAATGTATATGCCTTGTTTCTGAATCTTTGTTTCTTCAGAACCAAGCCGAAACCCAGCAAGAAGGCTCGCTTAGATAAAACAGTTGAAGAGGCTGCCGCTTCAGATCATGAGCGGGCGCCGGATCTCGAAAATGTTGCCTCTGAAGATATTCCAAACGACCCTCCGGTTCAAGAAGAAGTTATTCTGAGGAGAGGCTGTGAATGCTTCAATGTACATTGATCCACTGTCGATCTTGTCCGCCTGAAAAGCCTCACAGTCCTACTGAAACAGCTATACCCACACGATCCGTCGAATCGAAAGATGACGATGTTGTAATCTTGGAGCAGGCCACTCCGAACCGGGAACACCGCAACTCTAACCCGGCATACCGTGAAGGAGGATTCTTCAACTTGGAACAAAGGAAAGTGGGCTGCCGAGCTGGAAGCGATATGCGCTTTAAGCGCCCAAGATCTTCATTCGGATACTGAACCGGCTTCTGATGGCCGTGATTATGAAGCTGGCTTAGTGAAACTAATGAGAGATAAGTTTGAGGTAACACTCCTTTCCTTATTGCCATTATAGTAGTCCTTGTAGCCCCCAAGGGCCGGTTTGCAATCTTTGATCAAACTGGGACTTGATAATTCTATTGATAGATTTTGCAATCTTCCCTCATAGCTACCAGGGCCGGTTTAGCGATGCATACTTAAACCGGTACTCCAAAAATCTCCTAACCACACTGTAATAGAATCAAATAGCCATTAGCCCCCAAGTGCCGAGTTGAATACTCGTATTCAACTTGGGACTTTACCATGTATTAGCAGTAGAAAGATTGAAGGTACATTAGCCCCAAGTGTCAAGCATATAAGCGTGTTGTATGGTTGAGACTTAACAGAATTGTTGGCTGATCAAACTATGAATGTGCGGCTGAGGTGAAGATCAAGGATGAGCGGATTGCCGATTTGCGGCGGCTTTGACAACTCAACGGGCGAGACGAGAAAAAAGCCAAGAAGGAGCTAACCGGCGCCTTGGCTAGCTGCTTGAACAGGTGAAGGAAAACATGAAGAAGGAACAGTGATGCGGGCCACGAAAAAAGGCCAACTTGCTCAAGCGGGCGAGAATCTGAAGCTGCCCTTAAACCGTGGTGGATGATCGACACCGTGAAGCGGCAAGTGCATTCTATGGCGGCAGCCATCTTGGTAAGTTCCCCGTGAATAAGCGTAACATGCTTTTTCTGCTGCGCCATTATTTCGCTTTAAAACTATCCTGTTATCATATGCGAGCACACGTGTTGGGCACTTGGGTAATGACGTGCGAAGAAAGCGAAAGCCGTCTACACTTTAGTGGAACAGTTATATCTGGAGCCAGTAGCGTCATTACCACAATGTCCCATAACAATCCAGCGCCATCCCTGATCCAGGAGACCCTGAACCGGCTATCCATCCTTCCTTCCCGGATTGAAGAGGTAAAGAAATCTGCTGCACGAACCGGAGCTATCAATGCCTTGATCCGAGCCAAAGCCTGGGTGCCGGATTTTGATCCCGTGGAAGCAGCTCAAGGCTATCCCAGTGTGAAGGAAGACGGCTCCGACTTTAGTGAAGAGGACTTGCGTGTGATAAACCGTGCGGTACGCCCGCTGGCTTGTCAATTGGCGGAAGAAGCCGATTTGGAACACTACCAAGCCCAATATAACGAGCAGAACAAGCGTGTGTCTGCTCCATCCTTTGAACCGGAAAACTTGATCCCTCCAATCCGTAAGCATACCTATGCACCTGACATTGAACCGTCGTCTTTGATTCACGAAGAAGCTGTTTTTCAAGCGCTGATGGGAATCGTTGGACTTGTGGATTTCCGGCCGATGGGTAGAGATGAAGATTGAAGCGGCGGAGGATGATTTAACGATCGTGAACGGAACCGATTTAAACATCTTTCCTGTTTGTCCCAAAAAACAATGATTCTCATTTAGGCACTGTGTTGCCTTGTAATAGCTGTAGTCAAAACTTTGCTGCCTGGGTATGCCTTCGTGCATCGAGGAAACTTTTGTTTGATTCTCATCCCCTGCAACCAAAAGATTGAACTTCGGCGGCGGTGACACCGCCAGCCGGTTTATGGTATCCAATATATTTTGTGTATTGAAAATCTAATAGTATGTGATACAAATACCTGCCGTATTTGGGCATAAAGCTGGCGTAGCCAATCTTGAAGCGGAGGCCTTTAAAAACCATGACCATCTGGGGAAACAATAACTCCCTCATAAGCGTGCTGAATCGGCACAAGCCCCCATGTTTCTCCATAAGGATGAACCGGAAGAAGGTAAACCGGCAAGATAAAAACTTCGGTGTAACACCAAATCGTGTCCTGTCAGTTTGTTACTGACAGCTAAACCGGATAAAAATATTCGTCGGGTTGAAAACACAATAGAAATCGAATACCAAATATGGCAACAAAGGCAATAACTCTTTGCAAAAGTAAAGCTTCATGGAGCTGGTCGATGGCATTACCATGGTCGACGCAACCAAGCCCCGAAGGCGTAGCGATGGTGCTAGTCGCCCGAGGTCCCCAAAGACTCTTGGCGAGTCGCCGGCCAAGTGGCATGACATTGGTTCGGGTTCGACCAAGCCTCCAAATGGCGCTGGCCCTATTGGCCGACCAAGAGGCGTGACGGTTCAGAGCGTGACCGTGTCCCCAAATGATCTGGTGGCTTACGCCTATCAAGAGGTGTTGCATTGGTTGGACGCGACCAAGCCCCCAAGTGATAAATATATGTCAAGGGGTAAACCGGAGGCCGCTTTTAAAAACAGAGACACTCCGTGTAACCACACATGAGAAGAAAGACAGAGACCCGCTTTAGCTGAGGCCCTTATTTTTATTATATCGAAGATAATATATACATTGTTATGCTATGTACATAAACTGAGCCGATGACTCATGTGTAGTAAGGTCGAAGATGAGCTATATTCCACGGCCTATTGGTCTCCTCCTCGATGTACGTGAATCTTTATGCTCTCGAATATCAACGGATAGTAGGAACCGTTGTGTAAATTCTTCTTGACCACAAAGGGTCCTTCCCAAAGCGAGGATAGCTTGTGCATATCATGTCGGTCTTGGATGAGGCGAAGCACCAAATCTCCTTCTGAAAGGCTCTGGTTTTAACCGGCGGCTGTGATAACGACGGAGATCTTCTTGGTAAATCGCCGACCGGCGGCTGCCATATCACGCTCCTCATCCAATGGGTCCAAAGCGTCTGTCGTGCCACCTCATTGTCCGCTTCAACATACGCCGCTACTACGGGCGAATCGTGCTGATATCACCGGGAGAAGCGCTTCGCTCCATAAACCATGAAGAAAGGCGTGTAGCGATGAGCCGGTTTGGCGTAGTATTAATACTCCACGAGTACGAAGGGAGCTCTTCAACCCAGCACCACGGTGTTCTCGTAATGGAACCGAAGTCGGGCTTGATGCCTCACAAGATTTCTGATTAGCACGTTACGCCTGCCCGTTGGGTGAAGTGCGCCAGCGACGATACATCAAGCGGATATGCTCACGTTCACGAATTCTTTCATAGCTCCTTGGACAGATTAGTGCCATTGTCGAATGATCTTGTCGGAAAGCCAAACGGAAAATCACCTTTTGATGAAGCTGCATCATTGTTGCGCATCACATTCTTGGTGAGTTCGCTTCAACCCATTTGGTGAACTTGTCCTTTGCCACTAACGGTGGGTCTTCTTATCTTTGGATCGCTTAAAAGGCCCGACCATATCCAGCCCCATGTCGCAAGCGGCCACGTTATTGGGATCATCCGCAACTCTTGTGCGGTACATGGGCACGCTGGAGAATTCGACACCCATCGCACCGTTTGACCAAGTCCTCCGCATCGGCATGAGCGATTAGCGATAAAATCCATGACGGAATGCCTTCGCCACGGGGACTTTGAACCGGCATGATGCCCACAATCCCTTCATGGATTTTCGTAAAATTTCACAACCTTCCTCGGGAGAAACACAGCGTTGAAGCGCCCTGAAACACCGCAATGATGCAACTCACCATTAAGAATCGTCATAGACTTGGGCGCGGATTATCATGTCGGCGAGAACCTCATCGTCGCAACTCTCCTCTAGTCATATATGCAAGGTAAGGAACCGTCCAATCCGAATAGCATGTAATGCCGCCACCAAGCGAGCCTCCGGATCAGGAATCGCCAAATCCGCTTCACCGAGGAGCTGTACCGACGGGCTGTGCAAGGCGTCGAGAAAAGACATTAGGTGGCACGGTTTACGCTGAGAACCCAAAGCGGCTTAAAGCGTCGCCGCCGTTCTTCCGGCGATCCACATGATCCACTTGATAGCCCTTGAAGCAACCTGCAATGTTATCCACCTCTCGACGATATGCGGCCATGAGGGGGTCCTTAGAATCCCAAGTGCCAGATACTTGCTGAGCCACCAGGTCCGAGTCACCGAAGCACTTAACCCGGCTTAAATTCATCTCCTTAGCCATCCGGAGACCATGGAGCAAGGCTTCACTCAGCTGCATTATTAGTACAAGGGAACATTAGGCGGAGAAGCGTAGCAAAACTTATCACCTCGTGGGGAAGTTAAAAGCGACTCCAGCCCCGAGCCTTCAATTATGCGGATCCATCAAAATGAATAGTCCAGTATGTGTGATCCGGCTTCTCCTCTGGTGCTTGTAACTCTGTCCAGTCATTAATGAAGTCAACAAGGGCTTGTGACTTTACCGCCGTCTTGTGTATATACTTTAGCCCATCGCCCAAGCTCGATGGACCATTTTGCAATCCGGCCAGTCGCCTCCGGTTACGTATGATGTCACCCAAGGGAGCTGAACTAACCATCGTAATAGGGTGCCCTTGGAAATATTGTTTCAGTTTCCGGCTGGCCATAAAGACGCCATAGACTAGCTTACGCCAATGCGGATATCTCTGTTTGGACTCAATAAGCACCTCGCTGATATAATAAACCGGCCGTTGAACGGATACTCCTTTCCTGCCTCCTTGCGTTCCACCACAATGGCTCGCTCCTTTGCTCGAGCATTGGCTGCCACATATAACAACAGCGGTTCCTTGTCGACCGGGCCGCAAGAACAGTGGGTTGGCCAATTGCGCTTTAAATCCTCAAAGGCTTCATCAGCAATTTGGACTCGAGCGAAATTATCATCTTCCTCAGCATCTGGTATAAAGGGATGGCCTTCTCCCCGAGGCGGCTGATAAACCGGCTCAATGCAGCAATCCGGCCCGCCAAGCGTTGAACATCATTGATACACTTCGGTTTAGCCAAGGAAGTGATGGCTTTAATTTTCTCCGGATTAGCCTCGATTCCTCGGTTAGACACCAGGAACCCCAATAACTTGCCAGCCGGAACACCAAAAACACACTTGGCCGGATTAAGCATCATCTTATAAACGCGCAAGTTGTCAAAGGTCTCCTTCAAATCTTCCACCAGTGTCTCCTTTTGTCTTGATTTCACCACGATGTCGTCTACATAAGCATGCACATTTCTGCCAATCTGCTTATACAAGCAATTCTGTACACACCGCTGATAAGTAGCTTGGGCACTCTTGAGCCCAAAAGGCATAGATACATAGCAGAAGGCTCCAAAGGGAGTTATAAACGCCGTTTTCTCCTGGTCCTTAACTGCCATCTTGATCTGATGATATCCAGTATCGTCCAAAAGCAACCGCTCACATCTGCCGTGGCATCAATAATCTGATCAATGCGGGGAGAGCGAAAGGATCTGCTAGACAAGCCTTGTTAAGATCTCGTAGTCCACGACATCGCCAGTGCCGTTTTCTTAAGGACCAGCACGGATTAGCAAGCCACTCTGGATGAAACACCTCGATGATAAAGCCAGCTGCGTAAGCTTTGGCTACTTCTTCCCCAATGGCCTTGCGTCTTTCTTCATTAAACCGGCGGAGGAACTGTTTCACGGTTTATACTTAGGATCCACATTAAGTGTGTGCTCGTGAGTTCCTCGGTACACCCGGCATGTCGATGGCTTCCATGCGAAGATGTCGGTTCTCACGGATGAACTTCGATGAGCGCTTCCTATTGGGATCGAGGTTGGCACCGATAGTGAACTGCTTGGACGAGTCGCCTGGCACAAAGTCAACAAGCTTGGTCTCAGCTGCCGATTTGAACTTCAGATCCGATTCCTGCTCTGTAGTGGGTTTCTTCAAAGGGGTCATATCTGCCGGATCAACATTGTCCTTATAAAATTTCAACTCCTCCGTGGCACAGACCGCCTCTGCATAAGCTGCATCTCCTTCCTCACATTCCAAAGTGACTCGGCGGCTTCCATGCACTGTTATCGTTCCCTTGTAACCCGGCATTTTGAGCTGCAAGTAGATATAACAAGGTCGCTGGCCGCCCAAACAAGGCATGATATGGACTCCGGATTTTCACCACTTCAAAAGTTAGCTTTTCAGACCGGGAATCATGCTCATCTCCAAAGGCCACATCGGGGCTATCTTACCAATAGGATAAGCAGATTTGCGGGCACTACACCATGGAACACAGTATTGGACGGATGCGAGATCTTTATCTGTGAGACCCATGCGACGGAAAGTGTCATAATACAATATATTGATGCGCTTCCTCCATCCATAAGTACCTTAGTAAACTTATAGCCCCAACACGGGATCTACCACCAAAGCCGGTGACCGGATTATCAACCCGGGGATGGTCCTCTCGCTCCATACGATAGGCTGCTCGACCAGCGCAAATACCGCGGCAAAGCCGGTTCAACGAGTTTACCGCCCGTTTGTGAAGCTTCGATCCGCTTGTCCAAACTGGTTGTGAAAACGTGATCTTGCCCGCCATTCAAGCTGCTTTGGTTGGCTCGATAGCTTTCGATCTTTGCTGCTATTGCTGGCCACCTTGATTACTCGATTATTGAGATTGCCTGGTTATGCCTGAACGGAAGCTCCGTCTGACTTGGCCCATGGAAACCGGATCTGAACCGCCACGACCCTGGTCATATCGGAAAGCATCGGAATTTTTGAACTCTGCCTAATATAACAATCTTTCCAAAGATGAGTCGACGGGATTCGCCGTTCCATGCTTGGGGCAAGGCTGATTCAACAAGTAATTTAAGCGGCTTGCACTAGCATTTGGACCCCGATTCGCCTTGCCTCTGCGCGCGAGCCCTCATCTGCGCATTAGTGTTGGCTCTGAAATCCGGATTACCATCGACCTTGCGCTTGCCCCGTTCCATAACCCGCCGGTTTGAAATCTGCTGCTTGAGTTGCCGTTCTTCTTTCCTTTCCTGCTTCACCATCATACGCTTCCGGATCCTTGGTGCGATGCGAATCGGCATACTTTACCAAAGCGCCATGAGGGTTCCCATATCGTTCTTGAACCGCTTCATCGCCCCAGCTTAAGTTTCAAAGGCTCAAACCGCGATTACTTTCCAATGTTATGATCGCCGAATCAGCATTGATCCGGTCCGAAGAGTGCAAAATATCAGACACACGGCGTACCCAACGGGTTGTTGACTCCCCTTCTTCCTGAACGCAGGCCGCCAGGTCTACTATGGACTTCGGCTGCTTACATGTATCCTTGAAATTCTGGATAAACCGGGCTCGTAACTGACCCCATGAACTGATAGAATTAGGCGGCAAGCTTTTCAACCAAGTGCGCGCTGTGCCCTCCATCATCATGGTGAAGTACTTTGCACACGCAGCTTCATCAACATCTAGCATCTCCATGGCCATCTCATAACTCTCAACCCACGCTTCAGGGGATAGATCTGCGGTGTAATTCGGCACCTTGCGCGGGCCTTTAAAATCCTTAGGCAGACGCACATTGCGCAAAGCGGGGATTAAACAGGGCACTCCCAAAGCGGATGTGACTCCTGGTCCGGCGAAGGTGGTCGGGCGAACCGGTGTGTGTTGATCCGCATCATCCTGCGCTGCTAACTCAGCCTCTCTGCGTGCCCGGGCCCGATCCACCACCTCCTGAGCATCATGAACGCCGCCTATCTGGTGATTGCCTCGGGCCGCTTCACGTTCCCGCGCGTTACTTGATAGGGCTGGTTCATCCATGCGCTTCTTGTAACCGGCTTGGGCGGGCGTAGAGTGAATCCGATCACGGCTGTATGAATACGCTTCCTGCTGGATCAGTGCAGTCCGGAGAAGCTCCTTAACCCGGCGTGTCTCAACTGCTTGTGGGGAATCTCCTTCGACTGGGATTGCCTCCAATCGTGCCGCAGCCGCAACAAGGTTGTCCATAGGGTTGGAGTAATGGCCCGGGGGTGTCTGTACCGGCGTAGGAATCACCGTGTTCTGCTGTGGGGGCTCCATCGGTAGCGGTTGGACCGTCGCTCCCGCCCCGGTGCCTCAATCCGGTTTACCTCCCTGTGCTGGGGCGGGTTACTGGGTCCGGCTCCGGGGGTCTGAAAGAGGTTTCTAGGGTCAAATCCTGATGGTAGGCGCGATATGTACTTCCGCCTTAACACCTCCTGCGACGCGCTCTGGTCGAGCATGAGTTTGTAAGCTTGTGCATCTAAAGCGGCCCGCTCTGCAGCCATACGCTCCTTCTCTGCCGCTAGATCCGCTTTGGCTTGCGTGATCTGCTCTTTCACCTTTGCAATTTCTGCGTTATGAGCTTCCTGATCTGCTGGATTGTCCTCCGCCATGAGCGCTGCTAGTGCATCAAACAGATCTGACAGAACTTGAACCGGCGGTCGCACCGGGCCTCCTGTCGCTGCTGCCGCTGCGGAACCGGAAAGCATTGCTGCTGCGGTTGAAGAGAGGTTTGCTTGCGTACCGGCCATGAACACTCCAACCCGGTTTAGCTGGCTTGGGGGGTCCGGAATACTGTCACCGTCGGAACAGCCCCTGATCATATCATCCTGCAACTGGTACAATGACTCGGTCTCTCCTGCTGAAGATTCATCGCCGGAGTAAACAACGGTCTCGCTATCGTGCTCTCGAACCGCATCGTACTCCCTCCATGGGTGACTCCAACGAAGACATGCTTCACGGCCGGTTTAGCCGGGCTGGTTCTTGTGGCAGCTGAGCCGTTTCGACGAGGTCGGTGCAGATGTCCGGCTCAGGTCCAGGCCCTCCGATCTTGCCGATGAAAACGTGTATGCCGCCGAAGGGGACCCGGTATCCGTACTCGATTGAATCGGCCTAGGGACCCCATCCAGCATCGTCGATGTAGATCCGCCGCGACGACTCTTGGTCATCCGCCCACGACGTAGCCTTCGAGTCCTTTGAGCTTGCCCTCCAAGATCGTCAAACCATCGTGCGATAGCCCCACGGTGGCGCCAATCGTCGTGGATTTGTCACGGCGGATGTCCTAGCATAAGGACTTAGTCGTGGAGCCATCGCCACGGGTTTACTTGCGGGGTTAAAGCGGACACAAAGACACGAGGGTTTTATACTAGTTCGCCCCTTCGATGAAGGTAAAGCCTACGTCTAGTTGTGATGGAATTGATGTAGTCTCGATGGCTAGGAGCAAATAAGCCGCCTAGGCTCGAGTTGTGGTTATCATCCTTGATCCGCCGCCGGGTCATCCCTTATATATCTGAGTGGCGCCCGCCGGTTTGCGAGTCCCAACCGGTTCATATTCGTATCCCGGTTGGCATCTCTCTATTCCTAACTTACAATACAAGTTATACATCAGGCCGCTTTACGGCTACAAGTCCTAAACCAACTACAGGCCTTGGGCCTTTCCATGATTACACTACTAGCGAAGTTAACCCGGCCCAAGCTTGGCCGGTTTACACCTAGTGGTAATATCCCCAACACACTGTGTTAACCCCCTGCAAATCCCGTTACCCGCACTATCAGAAGATAGCATATCACGGTGTTCATGGCGCCCCGAAGCTCGGCACTACTTTCAAGAGTGTTCGATAACGATTGCCTCTGAAGTACCACTCAATGACATTATAAATAACTGCGGCCTTAGCGGGCAGGATTGCAAAATGGGCCATTGAGCTCTTACCATTCGACATAACTTACAAACCTCGTGAGCCATAAACTCACAAGTTTCGCTGACTTCGTCGCCGAATGGATGAAGCGAACTCCCTAAAGAGTGGCGCATACTCCAACTGGACTATGCATTTCGACGGCTCCAAAATGTTGGCGGATGGGGGCTGGCGTCGTCTTGGCGTCCCCAACCGGAGATCTGATCCGAGACGTACTTCAAATAATGTACACGGACTCCAACAACGCAGCCGAATACGAGGCCCTGTTACATGGTCTCTGGATGGCAGTCTCCATGGGCATTCAACGCCTGGAGGTGCGTGGGGATTCGAACCTTGCAATATCCCAAATAAACGGAGACTTTGACGCCAAGGATCCAAAAATGGCAGCATATCGCAACGCTGTCCTAAAAATGTCAGCTCGGTTTGAAGGACTGGAATTCCATCACATAGCTCGAGATAATAACCAAGCGGCCGACGTACTGGTACGCATCAGTGTGAAACGTGATGCCGTCCCTCCTAATTTCTTCCTGGAACGGCTCTTCAAGCCATCCGTACTATGGGAAGAGGAGCCCGGTAGTGACAAACCGGAGAAAACCGCACCAACCGGTGATTCGGCAGATGACATAACACCCTCATTACGTCATAATGGCGAATCGCCGCGTGGGATGAACCTTTCCTAGCCTACTTACTTAGGCGGGAACTTCCCAAGACCAAAATGAGGCCCGCTGCATAGTCCGGCGATCGAAGGCCTACAAGGTCCATGAGGAGAACTTTATAAGAAAAGTACCACCGAGTCCTTCAAAGGTGTATCTCCGAAGAGGAAGGCGAAACCTCTGGCTGAAATTCATGCGGACTAGGCGGACACCACGCAGCAGCCCGGGCCCTTGTAGGAAAGGCATTCCGACAGGATTTTATTGGCCGACGGCCCGGCAGATCTGCAGGACTTGGTCCGGCGATCGTTGGTTGTCGACTCTTTGCTAATCGAGCCATATGCCACCCACCGCCCTCAAAACCATACCCATTACACGGGCGTTCATGTGCAGGGGCCTGACATGGTTGGACCCCTTAAAGGGGGAACCCACAAGCAAAGGTACCTATTGGTCATGGTGGATAAATTCACCAAATGGATAGAGGCCAAACCGGTCAAAATGGCGAGTCGGACCAGTGATAGACTTTATATCGGGGTGGTACACCGTTCTGAGTCCCCACAGCATCATCACCGACAACGGCACGAACTTCACAGCCGGCGAGGTTAAGTCATGGTGCAAAAATATGGGCATCAAGCTCGACTACGCTTCAGTTTATCACCCTCAAACCAACGGTCAAGTGGAAAGAGCAAATGGTCTAATAATGAGCGGCATTAAACCCAGATTAGTGAGATCACTTACTAAATGCGACACACAATGGGTCGAGGAGCTCGACTCCGTACTCTGGGGGCTGCGGACAACGCCTAACCGTACTACTAGATTCACACCATTTTTATGGTATCTGGCAGAGGCAGTCTTGCCTGTGACATTATTCATGACTCACCTCGAGTGCGCATGTATGAGGAAAGAGAGGCCGAGCTTGATCGGCGGGACAGCTGGACACATTGGAGGAAGAACGTGGCGTCGCGAAGGCTCGTTCCGCATTTTATCGCAGCAGGCCGAAGATATCAAAGAGAAGTACAGGCCAAGACTTACAACATTGGCGAACTAGTTCTCGCTGCGGACAAGAAAAGGACAAGCTCAAGCCCAAATGGGAGGGTCCCTTCATTGTCGATCAAGTCGACCGCGGAGCATACCGTCTCTGAAATCGTCGGACAACCGACTCAAGCGAACCCATGGAACGCAGCCCGCCTCCGACGATTCTATGCCTAGCGCCGGACTAAGAGTTCGTCCCCTTCCCCAGTCCAAACTTTTACACTTCGGCTGTCTTTCGTTTCTGTTTTTATGCCTTTTTATCTAAAAGCCCTTACGGGCCTGTTTTCGCGTTTTTTGCTTGCGCATGATGTGCAATCCGCACTCATTATTCCTGGGGGCTCCTTTTACAGAAGCTCAATTACACGGGTTTCATACCCAGCACATGTGTCAAGCTTCCACATATACCTTTTACTCGCCATTATATGCATCGATATGACTTAAGTTTTGGCCAAGCTGGGTTGCCTGGCTCTGTGCTTACCCCTCGTTCCCCATTGTTGGCTAGGAGGTAAAGGAGCACCTCGCGATTATTCTTGCCGGGTCACCGGATGTGTACCTCGGTGGGTGAAGCTGAAAGCTAGCGTTCTTAAGGGAATATTCGGTCGGTGACTTAAAAGATGATTTTTTACCTATTTAACTATTTGCCCCTGATGTTTTTGCTTTCTTTGCAGTCGGACATACACTTTAGGGCATGCCTCGAGAAAGGAACCCTTAACGGAACTATTCTCCTGGAAGATGTTTCTTACTAACCATGTAATATAACATAACTAGTTAAGCACTTGTCCGATAAAGCACTAATGACCCCTCGCTTTGGTCTCCATGCATACCATGGTTGTTTCTTAACCAAAGAGGTATTCGGATACACTCCGGACTCTAGGGTCCCGAGGTTGAAGCGAAAAGGTCGGCAAAGACAAGCGATCTACAATCCGGCTAGAAGGCATTTCACATGTCACTTTAAAGGATAACATACATTGTCAAATTCTTGATTGTATTCCTCCTCAATCCCGTCTAACAGGCTGTCTAGTTTACTGATCCCGTTGGGAAAATTTGGCAGCCAACTCTACTTGGCTGTATACTAAACTCACAGGGATCTCCTTCCCGTCGGGCCCCACCGGTCCAACTTGGCCATGTGGTTGGGATCCGCCTTCTTGTACCGTGTCTTCACCATGGCCCAAGCCTCCTGGCACCTTGATGGCAAGCGAAATCTTCCACAAGCAGGCGCTGCCGCACTCCTGCAGCTTCTCCATAAGCTCCCGAGGCCCTCGGGTAGGGTGAGGGCTGGCCATAAAGCCTGAACAGCGCCGCTCATTGCTGCCGAACTTCGTTCGAGTAGCTGCAACAGTTCGGGAAGTTGATCACCCATTGATATGGGCATCTCCTCTGCAGGACGACCCGTGAGTATACCTACAAGACATATCATGTCAAAATACTTCCTCGCCGAACTCTTCTTTTCAAAAGAGTTCGCTCAAGCACTTACTATAAATGCCGCGATGAAGCCCCTGATTCTCCTTAACGGAGCCGGACAGCTTGGCCCGAGAGCCTTTCAGCTCTTCTTCGAGCTTGGCGTTGGCATCCTGGAGCTTGTTCCTTTCCTGCTGAACCCTATTCAGCACACTCTCGCCGGCCTTTAGCTGGCGCAGCAATGCTTGCCTGTCCGGATCTTGTCCGGCGGTACCTGCAATGTCATTATTAGACTCGCGCGCACGCCGCACAGCGCTTATATTTATTAATAAAAATGTGTTACCAGGAGGGGTCTTTCCGTCTCCTCCTGCGGCAGCAAGTGCGGCCTCAAGTTGGGCCTTGCAATCTTGCAGCTCCCGAGACAGCTGGGCGTTCTTCTCGGTAAGTGCCTGCATTTTCAAATGATCCTTAAATCAGTTAGCATAACTACTTTAAGTCTCGGGGGCTACTGGTATATACAACCATTGAAATTCCCTTACCCGTGTGTCTTTCACATACTGCTCCGTGGCTCTGGTAAAACCATTTTGAGCGGCACGGAGATGCGCTGCGTCCCTGCGTTAACGGCATCCAATGCCTCGGGAAAAGCACGCTTCGCGAAATCTTGTCGTGGCGCCTATGGTTCATGGCGCTCTCCACCTCGGACTTTGTGGCGGACGATCGCCGGTATCCTCCGTTGGAGAAGGATCCGGCCCGCGTCTTGCGCTTGCCTCCCCTCCAGGCCGGCGCTGGAGCCTGGCCGGTGTTGGTCGGATCGGCAATTCCTGCGCTTGCAGTCTGGCGAGCGCTTTTTCTCCTACAAAGATCATGAGCAGTCAGGCGTTTCCTCGGAACGTTGCTCGAAAATTCAAATACAAGCTATACCTTTGCGGCGGCGTTTCCGCCAAGCGCGCTCCTTTTCCTTTCTGGTCCGGACTGGCCTCTGTTGGCCAGCCGCCGCGGGCTCGGCTTCCTGCCGTAAAGGCACTTCCTGCAAAATACCATCATTCGCGAAGGTTAGAAACGGGCAGGGAAGAGATAATGGTGTCCGGACTTCGGTCACGGTCACCCGGGAAGCCGGACTTAATCCGGGGTAGTCCGCCGTAATGGCGACCAAAGCATTGTCTATGCTGAGCTGGTGAAACACCCCATTGATTAGCTCCACCTCGATGTCCAGGTCCTCTTCGGAGGCCGGATCTAGGGATCCTTCTGGATCCTCGGGTTGTGGAGCAGGACTCACCATGTCCTCCACAGTCCGGCGTAGATCCTGCGCCGAAGACATAATGTAAGAAGCTTAAACTTCAAAAGCATGGGTTGAGCCCTTCAAGGTGTTCACTTACCCATCCTCTAGGGTTGATCATGGAAAACCCATTCAAAGGGTTCGTTCGAAGGAAGTCCTCCTTCTCCCCCTTGTACAGGCTGGATAGGATCTCCACCAGATCCTCGGTCGAATCCGGCCCTTTGCGGCCGTGCCGGGTGGCATCGTCTTCCCTGTTGAAATCCCACATGGGGTGGCCTCTGTATTGCAATGGTTGTACCCCTCGCTTGATGCATGTCGCCATGACTCTGATCATGGTCAAGCCGGAATGGGCCATTAATCTTATTCGGCCCATCAAGTAATGGACGCTCTTGTCTTCTTCCAATCGGGGGCTCCGCGGGCGCCAGCTGAGGCGTTTCTTCAAGGGAGCAGCACTAAACTCCGGGAGGCCGATCCGGACTGGGTTTGGCAGCGGAGCATCTCCTATATAAAACCACTTCGAGGGCCAGTCTTCTGACGCCCTCTTGGGAGTACCGGATAGGTATCCGATTCCGGCGATGCGCCATATTTCGGCACCGCCCACTTGATATATAGACCCCTCGTAGAAGCAGACTCTACGAGGCAAAACAGCCTCTTCCACAATGCAAAATGGGGCTCGATGCCCGGGAATAGCTCAAGAAGAGCTACGTAGCCCATGATATGCGTGGGAGAGGCGGGCGTGAGGTGGTGGAGCTGGAGTCGTAGAACTCTGTGAGCCAGGAGGAACGGATGTATTGGGAATCCGAGTCCCCTTATCAGATAGGGGACGAAGCATACTCGCTCCTCCTTATTGGGGCTTGGAGTGTCCTCCGCCTGCCTCCCACCTTGATAATAACCAGTCCGGCCTGGACTGGGACCATGAAGGCCGGAGGGAGAAATCCCCCCGTTTGGAGCTTCACTAGCTCGTTATGCGAAATAGAGCACCTCCTCCAATTCCCCGGCGGTGGGCTGGGAGCGCGTGAAGAAGAGCCGCGTCGACGGTCCATGATGGAATGGATTTGTAGGTTAAAGGCGCTTTGATGGAGTATTCGCGGGAGGAAGACGGTGTGGTTTGGGTCTGGATTCTTGCCTCTTTTATAGGCGGACGACTCGCACAATTAGGGGGTGAAATGTAAAAGACACCCTAGCTTTTCGCATTCGTGCGAGCGTGGAAGAGGGCCATTATCTGGCGTAGAAGCCGAGGAACACAGTATTCATGATGAAGCGGACACATCGCTCGGCGGTACATGGAATTTGAAGGAGAACCGCCTTGCTACACGAAGACTATAAACACGCTGGACTTATCGTCATTGAAGCCTGGTTCGGGGCTCTTGAGGAGTCTGGACTAGGGGTGTCCGGACAGCGGACTATCATTATCCGCGGACTCCAAGACTACGAAGATACAAGATTGAAGACTCCGTCCGTGTCCGGATGGGACTTTCCTTGGCGTGGAAGGCAAGCTTGGCAATACGGATATGTAGATCTCCTACCATTGTAACCGACTCTGTGTAACCCTAGCCTCCTCGGTGTCTATATAAACCGGAGGGCTTTAGTCCGTGGGACAACATACATTACAATAATCATACCATAGGCTAGCTTCTAGGGTTTAGCCTCCTTGATCTCGTGGTAGATCCACTCTTGTACTACCCATATCATCAATATTAATCAAGCAGGACGTAGGGTTTTACCTCCATCAAGAGGGCCCGAACCTGGGTAAAAACATCGTGTCCCTCGTCTCTTGTTACCATCCGCCTAGACGCACAGTTCGGGACCCCCTACCCGAGATCCGCCGGTTTTGACACCGACACGGGGGCTCACTCCTCACAAGCCGGGCAGCTCCGGAGGCTCGAGAGGCTCGCGAGGCCCAGGGGGCTCGCGAGTGTCCAGGTCCTCCTGAGACTCTACCGCCGAGCATCGGGCCTCGTGAGACGCCATAGCGCACTGCACCAAGTGATACGTCTCCAACGTATCTATAATTTTTGATTGTTCCATGCTATTATATTATCTATTTTGGATGTTTAATGGGCTTTATTATGCACTTTTAAATTATTTTTGGGACTATTCTATTAACCGGAGGCCCAGTGCAAATTCCTGTTTTTTGCCCATTTTAGTGTTTCGCAGAAAAGGAATATCAAACGGAGTCCAAACGGAATGAAACCTTCGGGAGAGTCGTTTTTGGAATAAGCGCAATCCAGGAGACTTGGAGTGGACGTCAAGGAAGCAACTAGGCGGCCACGAGTTAGGAGGGTGCGCCCAGGGGGTAGGCGCCCCCCCACCCTCGTGGGCCCCTCGTGGTTCCACCGACCTATTTCTTTCGCCTATATATACTCATATACCCCGAAAACATCCAGGAGCATCACAAAACCCTATTTCCATCGCCGCAACCATCTATAGCCACCAAAAACCAATCGGGACCCTGTTCCGACACCCTGCTGGAGGGGGGATCCCTCACCGGTGGCCATCTTCATCATCCCGGCGCTCTCCATGACAAGGAGGGAGTAGTTCACCCTCAGGGCTGAGGGTATGTACCAGTAGCTATGTGTTTGATCTCTCTCTCTCTCTCTCTCTCTCTCTCTCGTGTTCTTGATATGGCACGATCTTGATGTATCGCGAGCTTTGCTATTATAGTTGGATCTTATGATGTTTCTCCCCCTCTACTCTCTTGTAATGGATTGAGTTTTCCCTTTGAAGTTACCTTATCGGATTGAGTCTTTAAGGATTTGAGAACAGTTGATGTATGTCTTGCGTGGGATACCCGTGGTGACAATGGGGTATTCTATTGATTCACTTGATGTATTTTTTGGTGATCAACTTGCGGGTTCCGTGACCTTGGGAATCTATGCATAGGGGTTGGCACACGTTTTTTCTTGACTCTCCGGTAGAAGCTTTGGGGCACTCTTTGAAGTACTTTGTGTTGGTTGAATAGATGAATCTGAGATTGTGTGATGCATATCGTATAACCATACCCATGGATACTTGAGGTGACATTGGAGTATCTAGGTGACATTAGGGTTTTGGTTGATTTGTGTCTTAAGGTGTTATTCTAGTAAGAACGCTATGATAGATCGAACGGAAAAAATAGCTTCGTGTTATTTTATACGGACTCTTGAATAGATCGATCAGAAAGGATAACTTTGAGGTGGTTTCATACCCTACAATAATCTCTTCGTTTGTTCTCCGCTATTAGTGACTTTGGAGTGACTCTTTGTTGCATGTTGAGGGATAGTTAGATGATCCAGTTATGTTATTATTGTTGAGAGAACTTGCACTAGTGAAAGTATGAACCTTAGGCCTTGTTTCCTAGCATTGCAATACCGTCTACGCTCACTTTTACCACTTGTTACCTTGCTGTTTTTATATTTTCAGATTACAAGTACTCATATCTACCATCCATATTGCACTTGTATCACCTTCTCTTCGCTGAACTAGTGCACCTATACAATTTACCATTGTATTGGGTGTGTTGGGGACACAAGAGACTCTTTATTATTTGGTTGCAGGGTTGTTTGAAAGAGACCATCTTCATCCTACGCCTCCCATGGATTGATAAACCTTAGGTCATCCACTTGAGGGAAATTTGCTACTGTCCTACAAACCTTTGCACTTGGAGGCCCAACAACGTCTACAAGAAGAAGGTTGCGTAGTAGACATCAAGCTCTTTTCTGGCGCCGTTGCCGGGGAGGTGAGTGCTTGATGGTATATCTTTAGATCTTGCAATCGAATATTTTTGTTTCTTGTTTTATCACTAGTTTAGTCTATAAAAGAAAATTACAAAAAATGGAATTGAGGGTGCCTCATATGCTTCATCTTTTTAATGCCTTCCGTGAAAATAAGGATTTCGAAAATTGTGCTCAAGTACTAGATGAAGAAATACATAGAATGCTTGGCATAAAATATGTGAATGAAGAGCAAGATTGCAATGTTTTTACTATGAATTCTTTGAATACCCATGATGCTAATGATATGCAAAGCCACAAGCGTGGGGATGCTATTTTTGATGAATATGATATTTTTTTGTCCCCCAAGTTTTGTTGAGCAAATTTATTATGATGAAAGCATGCCTCCTATTTATCATGATTATTGTGATGATACGTATGGCATAAAGAATAGACATAACCATGAAACATGTCATCATGATTTTAATTTTCAATTGGATTATGCTTCACATGATAGTTATTTTGTTGAGTTTGCTCCCACTACTATTCATGAGAAGAAGTTTGCTTACGTGGAGAGTAGTAAAATTTATATGCTTGTGCATCATGAAAATAATGCTTTATGTGATGGTTATATTGTTGAATTCATTCATGATGCTACTGAAAATTATTATGAGGGAGGAACATATGCTTGTAGGAATTGCAATAATATCAACTTTCCTCTCTATGTGTTGAAAATCTTGAAGCTATGCTTGTTTTACCTTCCTATGCTAGTTGATTCTTGTTCCCATAAGTTGTTTGCTCACAAAATCCCTATGCATAAGAAGTGGGCTAGACTTAAATGTGCTAGCCATATTCTTCGTGATGCTCCCGCTATGTTTCAATTCTTATCTTTATACGAGCATCATTGAAATCATCATGCCTAGCTAAAAAGGCATTAAAGAAAAGCGCTGTTGGGAGACAACCCAATATTTACCCCTACTATTTTTGTGTGTTCACATGATTATGCTACTGTAGTAATCATGTTTTATCGCTTTTGTTTCAATAAAGTGCCAAGTAAGACCTTTAGGTAGCTTACGGTGATAGTTGTGTTGATCCTGCTAAAAATCAGAAACTTTTTCGCTTAGTAAATTAGTTTTGATAATTCACAGAAACGTGATTTTGATATTATTCTTCTTGCTACGGATTGTTAAACAAATTGCTCAGCTTTTCCTAATTTCTTAGGAATTTGGGAGTTATAGAAGTATTCGAGAGTTACAGATTACTACAGACTGTTCTGTTTTTTACAGATTCTGTTTTCTATGTGTTGTTTGCTTATTTTGATGAATCTATGAGTAGTATCAGAGGATATGAACCATAGAGAAGTTGGAATACAGTAGATATTACACCAATATGAATTTAGAATGAGTTCACAACAGTACCAAAAGTGGTGATCTATTTTCTTATACTAACGGAGCTTACGAGTTTTCTGTTGAGTTTTGTGTTGTGAAGTTTTCAAGTTTTGGGTAAAGATTCGATGGACTATGGAATAAGGAGTGGCAAGAGCCTAAGATTGGGGATGCCCAAGGCACCCCAAGGTAAAATTCAAGGACAATCAAAAGCCTAAGCTTGGGGATGCCCCGGAAGGCATCCCCTCTTTCGTCCTCGTCCATCGGTAACTCTACTTGATGCTATATTTTTATTCACCACAGGATATGTGTTTTGCTTGGAGCGTCTTGTATGATTTGAGTATTTTATTTTTAGTTTACCACAATCATCCTTGCTGTACACACCTTTTGGGAGAGACACACATGAATCGGAATTTATTAGAATACTCTATGTGCTTCACTTATATCTTTTGAGCTAGATAATTTTGCTCTAGTGCTTCACTTATATCTTTTTAGAGCACGGCAGTGGTTTTATTTTATATAAATTATTGATCTCTCATGCTTCACTTATATTATTTTGAGAGTCCTTTATAACAGCATGGTAATTGCTTTGGTTAAAATTTTAGTCCTAATATGATGAGCATCCAAGATAGGTATAATAAAAACTATCATATAAAGTGCATTGAATACTATGAGAAGTTTGATACTTGATGATTGTTTTGAGATATGAGGATGATAATATTAGGGTCATGCTAGTTGAGTAGTTGTGAATTTGAGGAATACTTGTGTTAAAAGTTTGTGATTCCCGTAGCATGCACGTATGGTGAACCGTTATGTGATGAAGTTGGAGCATGATTTATTTATTGATTGTCTTCCTTATGTATGGAGGTCGGGATCGCGTGATGGTTAACTCCTACCAACCCTTCCCCTAGGAGCATGCATGTAGTACTTTGTTTTGATAACTTGTAGATTTTTGCAATAAGTATGTGAGTTCTTCATGAATGTTGAGTCCATGGATTATACGCACTCTCACCCTTCCACCATTGCTAGCCTCTCTTGTGCCGCGCAACTTTTGCCGGTATCATACACCCACCATATACCTTCCTCAAAACAGCCACCATACCTACCTATTATGGCATTTCCATAGCCATTCCGAGATATATTGCCATGCAACTTTCTACCGTTACGTTTATTATGACACGCTCCATCATTGTCATATTGCTTTGCATGATCATGTAGTTGACATCGTATTTGTGGCAAAGCCACCATTCATAATTCTTTCATACATGTCACTCTTGATTTCTTATCCCGGTACACCGCCAGAGGCATTCACATAGAGTCATATTTTGTTCTAAGATTCTTGAGTTGTAAGTAGATAAAAGTGTGATGATCTTCATTATTAGAGCATTGTCCCATGTGAGGAAAGGATGATGGAAGCAACGATTCCCTCACAAGTTGGGATGAGTCTCCGGACTTTATGAAAAATAAAAGAGGCCAAAGAAGCCCAAATAAAAAAAGAGGCCAAAGAATCCCACCAAAAAATGAGAGAAAATGAGAAAACGGACAATGTTACTATCCTTTTACCACACTTGTGCTTCAAAGTAGCACCACGATCGTCATGATAGAGAGTCTCCTATGTTGTCACCTTCATATGCTAGTGGGAATTTTTCATTATAGAACTTGGCTTGTATATTCCAATGATGGGCTTCCTCAAATTGCCCTAGGTCTTCGTGAGCAAGCAAGTTGGATGCACACCCACTTAGTTTCTTTTGATGAGGTTTCATACACTTATAGCTCTAGTGCATCCGTTGCATGGCAATCCCTACTCACTCACATTGATATCTATTAATGGGCATCTCTCCATAGCCCGTTGATATGCCTACTTGATGTGAGACTATCTTCTCCTTTTTTTTCTTCTCCACAACCACCATCCTATTCCAATTATAGTGCTATGTCCATGGCTCATGCTCATGTATTGCGTGAAGATTGAAAAAGTTTGAGAATACTAAAGTATGAAACAATTGCTTGGCTAAAACCGAGGTTGTGCATGATTTAAATATTTTATGTGACGAAAATGAAGCATGGCCAAACTATATGATTTTGTAGGGATAAGCTTTCTTTGGCTGTGTTATTTTGATAAGACATAAACTGCTTGGTTAGCATGCTTGAAGTATTACTATTTTTATGTCAATATTAAACTTTTATCTTGAATCTTTTGGATCTGAACATTCATGCCACAATAAAGAGAATTACATTGAAAATTATGTTAGGTAGCATTCCACATCAAAAATTCTGTTTTTGTCATTTGCCTACTCGAGGCCGAGCAGGAATTAAGCTTGGGGATGCTTGATACGTCTCCAACGTATCTATAATTTTTGATTGTTCCATGCTATTATATTATCTGTTTTGGATGTTTAATGGGCTTTATTATGCACTTTTATATTATTTTTGGGACTAACCTATTAACCGGAGGCCTAGTGCAAATTGCTGTTTTTTTGCCTATTTCAGTGTTTCGCAGAAAGGGAATATCAAACGGAGCCCAAACGGAATGAAACCTTCAAGAGAGTTGTTTTTGGAACAAACGTAATCCAGGAGACTTGGAGTGGACGTCAAGGAAGCAACGAGGCAGCAACGAGGTAGGAGGGTGTGCCTAGGGGGTAGGCGCGACCCCCACCCTCGTGGGCCCCTCGTGGCTCCACCGACCTATCTCTTTCGCCTATATATACTCATATACCCTGAAAACATCCAGGAGCACCACGAAACCCTATTGCCATCGCAGCAACCATCTGTAGCCACCAAAAACCAATCGGGACCCTGTTTCGGCACCCTGCCGGAGGGGGATCCCTCACCGATGGCTATCTTCATCTTCCCGGCGCACTCCATGACGAGGAGGGAGTAGTTCACCCTCGGGGCTGAGGGTATGTACCAGTAGCTATGTGTTTGATCTCTCTCTCTCTCTCTCTCTCTCTCTCTCTCTCTCTCGTGTTCTTGATATGGCACGATCTTGATGTACCGCGAGCTTTGCTATTATAGTTGGATCTTATGATGTTTCTCCCCCTCTACTCTCTTGTAATGGATTGAGTTTTCCCTTTCAAGTTATCTTATCAGATTGAGTCTTTAAGGATTTGAGAACACTTGATGTATGTCTTGCGTGGGATATCCGTGGTGACAATGGGGTATTCTATTGATTCACTTGATCTATGTTTTGGTGATCAACTTGCGGGTTCCGTGACCCTGGGAATCTATGCATAGGGGTTGGCACACGTTTTCGTCTTAACTCTCCGGTAGAAACTTTGGGGCACTCTTTGAAGTACTTTGTGTTGGTTGAATAGATGAATCTGAGATTGTGTGATGCATATCGTATAATCACTACAAAAAAAAAGACACATCCGTGACATTTTGGGCCGAACGAATTTTTTTTTGTCATACATATGACACTTCTATGATGATAATTGTGACAAAACCCGGTATCATCATAGATGTGGTGGGCTCCTACTTCTATGACAAAAAATCATGACAGAAAATGGGCTTTTTGTCCTGGGCGGGCCGGAGACGCAGCTGCATGACATTCTTTGGGCCGACCATGATAGAAAAAACCGTGGTAGAAGCGAGGGGGAGGAAAATTTCGGGGAGTTGCCGGTTACGGTGGGAGGTCGGTGGCGGAGCGATGCACGTTTCTCTTGTACAGGTACGCGCGTGTGTGTGAGGCGTTGGCTCTAATCGAACCCGAAAGCGATTACCTTTGCTGCTACGCGTTCTTGAACCCGGCGATCGATCGATGGCTGTTAACTAAACCCAATGGGCGATTCGCCGCTCTGCTGCTAATGAAGCCGATTGATTGGATGAGCAGTGGCGTTATGGGGTTTGGATGAGCAAAGGGCGGTGGCGTTGCCTCTGGATGAATAGGACCCGTGGTGTGGAGGGCTGGATGAGCAGAGACGGTGGAGGGGTGGCCGTGGAGGGTGGTTGAGCAGGACCCGTGGTGTGGAGGGCTGGATGAATAGTAGAGCGGTGGAGGGGTGGCCATGGAGGGTGGTTGAACAGGACCCCGTGGTGTGGAGGGCTGGATGAGCAGAGAGCGGTGGAGGGTGGTTGAGCAAGATGGTGGTGGAGTAAGCGGTGGAGGCTGGATGAGCAGAGCCCGTGGAGGCTGGAGGAGGTCGACGGTAGCGCGTGGAGGCTGGAGGAGGTCGACGGTGGAGATGAACAGTATCCCGTGGAGTCCCGTTTTGCGGTACGCCACACCCCTCCCGATGAACATGACCCCCATTTCGACCGTAGCGCTCCAACACAAGTCCGTTTCGTCCACTTTGCGGTACGCCACACCCCTCCCGATCAACAGGACCCCCGTTTCGACCGTAGGAGGTCCGTTTCGTCCGTTTTGCGGTACGCCACACCCCTCCCGATCAACAGGACCCCCGTTTCGACCGTAGGAGGTCCATTTCCACCGTTTTGTGGTACGCCAGACCCCTCCCGATGAACAGGATCCCGTTTCGAACATGGCCGGTCGAACACAAGGCCGTTTCCTCCGTTGTGCGGTACGCCAGGCCTCGTTTCCATCGCCTGTTCCGTCAAAGCCCTCCCTGTAGGATCGAAAGTATGTCTAGAGGGGGGGTGATTAGACTACTTGACAATATAAAAATTCAGCCTTTTGATAAAGACAAGTTTTTGGCAGATTCACGATTATGATCAAGTCAAGTATCACCCTACACATGCAATTCTAGAGTATAGGCAGCGGAAAGTAAATTGCACATGTAGTAAAGAGAGGTGGAGAAGAGCAAACGCAATTTGGAGACACGGAGATTTTTCTCGTGGTTCCGATAGGTGGTGCTATCGTCAATCCACGTTGATGGAGACTTCAACCCACGGAGGGTAACGGCTGCGAGAGTCCACGGAGGGCTCCACCCACGAAGGGTCCACGAAGAAGCAACCTTGTCTATGCCATCATGGCTCACGCCCACGGAGGGCTAGCCTTACTTGGGGTAGATCTTCACGAAGTAGGCGATCTCCTTGCCCTTACAAACTTCTTGGTTCAACTCCACATCTCGTGAGGCTCCCAAGCGACACCTAACCAATCTAGGAGGCACCACCCTCCAAAAGGTAATAGATGGTGTTGATGATGATGAACTCCTTGCTCTTGTTCTTCAAATGATAATCTCCCCAACACTCAACTCTCCTCACTGATTTGGCTGTGGTGGAAGAAAGGATTGAGTGGAAAGCAACTTGGGAAGGCTAGAGATCAAGCTTCATATGGTGGGAGTGGAGCAACTTGATCTCAACACAAGGGTAGGTAGTTTTTTTCTCGAAATGTAAGGTAGGAGTGGTAGTTCTTTCGATGGCTCTCTCCACGAATGAAGAGGGGTGGAGGGTATTTATAGCTCCACACAAAATCCAACCGTTACACACATTTGACCAATCTAGGTCAGACCAAAGTTGACAACTCGGTGAGACCGAAAGTTCAAATCATGTGAACGTTGGGATTTTTGGTGGGACCGAAAATACAATCTCGGTTAGTCCGATTCTTCCAAAGACTAGAGCTTGCCAATCTCGGTGGGACCGACTTCATCATCTCGGTGACACCGATTTGATGATGAAGGTTCTGAAGCTTGGCAACTCAAGTTTGGTGAGACCGAGTTCGAATCGGAAAATCCGAAATTTCTAGGGTTTGGCTTTGTGGCTGAGGTGGTTCATCTCGGTGTGGTGAGTTTAGGAAATCGGTGGGACCGAGATTACTTATGAGTGTATTATGGAAGTGAGAGTTCTTGATAGTTTAGGAGATGTATCACTAAGCACTTTGAGCAACCAGATCATTAACATAACCTCATCCCTTTTAATAGTATTGGCTTTCCTATGGACTCAATGTGATCTTGGATCACTAAACCAAAAATGGAGTCTTGAGCTTTTGCCAATGCTTGCCTTAGCATTTTGAGGGTCCACTTCTTCAGTCCTTGCCATACCCATATCTTGAACTTTCTGAAATGATTCTCAAGAAACTATTAGTTCAATGATATATATGTTGTTATTAATTACCAAAACCACCCGGGATTAGTTGCACTTTCAATCTCCCCCTTTTTGGTAATTGATGACAACATATAGATCAAAGCTTCGACAAAGGATATAATCAATGAATAATATCGTCGCTTTGAGAAGTATGTGATAAGCAAGAGCTCCCCCTAAATTTGTGCATTATTTAAGATTTGCGTTTGAATGCAAATGCACAATCGATTAGGATCATGGGTCACTCTTCCATGTCACATACATCTTGGTGGAGCGCACAAAATGATAAGAATGAATAGCATGCACCCAATCACCAAGACATGAGTAAATGATCATACAAGATATGAATAGCATATGATAAGCATTAAGCACACATTAAGGCATAGTACGACCAAGTACTCATCAAAGTAGAACAAACGTAGTATCAAACACACGGAATGTCTCGAAAAACTCAAAAGTATCTCAAAGAAACCGCAAATGAACGAAAGAGCAAAATCGAGCACTCTCTCTCTCTCGAAGTCCTATGATCTATACAATTTCTCCCCCTTTGGCAACAAGTTACCAAAAAGTTCGAAAAGTATAGAGCTAAGCGTCACTTGGGGACTCACTTTGGCGGCTCTATGCAGGTTGATGTTGGAGTTGAGATGGCAGCATCGGCGAAGACTTGGTGATGTCTGTGGAGCTGGAGGAGTGGTCACTTTGGGCTGGAGCTGGAACAACTGATGGAGCTGTGGGAGTCTTGAGGCTGTAGTCTGGTGTCATCCTTTGGAATAGCATCGATCGGGTCTGTGGGAACCGGAGCGATCTGTTCATAAGCATCTGGACTAGGTCATCCTGCATCTCACGCATGAGCTCTTCCTTCTCCCTCTTTGCTTCCTCAATATCTGCCTCAAGCTTGTTGTGATTACTTGCACTTGATCGACTTCACATCGAGCATGGATCTTGTCTTCAACAATCCTTTCAAGACTCTCCTGAGACTGTACAATGCTGGCCAGGCGTTGTTCAATCCTCTGGGTAGCTTCAAGGAGCTGCTCTCCAACACTCTTTGGTTTAGCTGCTGCTGCTGCTGCTGCTTCCTTCTCAGCTTTGGCTTTCTTGGCAGCTTCAATCTTTGCTTGACCTTCAACTGACGTTGGGTCCTCCTCATCCATCACAACATCATTGTCTTCATGCTCAGGCTGCAGTGGCAAGTGTGGTCTATCCAACAAGAATGTGCCCGTGCCAAACTTGGCATTGATAAGCATCTGAATGTGCGGGGCAAATCCACATGACCTCTTCTGGTCAGCTGCAGTCCTCTTGATGGTCTCAACTATCAAGTCCATCACCTTGAAGGGTGCCTTCTCATCAAGTATATGTAGCATGTTGATAGAGTAGCCTCTGATCATGCGATGATCTCCAGACTTGGGCATCAAGGTATGCCTCAGAATAGTGTTTGTGGTAGGAAGACCTGCCTGGAGATAATACACTGAGCCGAGCTTCCATATTGCCAAATCCATAGCTGGTACCTCATTGTACATATTCTTCATGGATTCATGGTTCTTCTTGGGAATACCATAGACATCAACATCATCCTCTCTCTGCACTGGAGCATTCAGCAGTTCTGCCCATTCTTCTACAGTTGAAGAGAATCTTTGGCCTTCAGTCATCCATGTGATCTTTCCATCTGGATAGAAATGAGCTGTGGCATAGAATTGCATAATCATTTCATCATTCCAACTGGTCAACTTTTGACCTACGAAGTCTGCAACACCACATGCAGTGAAGCTCTCATGCACATGTGGAAAGAAGTCTCTGTGCTCTTCACTTTGTCAATGTATGCCTAGTCAACATAGCGAGTGTCTGCGCAACTATGGGCTTCTTGTCCATCAAGACAGATCTCATAGAAGTCCTGCTGCTCTCGGTGTGGAATCTTGGATCAACAGCAGTTCTTCTCCTCACAAACATATGGATCAGCTTGTCTCCATAGCACGAGACCTCTATCCTTCCTTTCCTTCATGTTCTCAGCTTGAGGATGAGCATCATTGTGAAGTGGCAGCTTCTGTCGAAGTTTCAGCAAAACTGGTGCCTCATCATCTGACACAGCTGGTGGCACATCATCTTTCTTCTTCTCTGAAGCTGGAATGTTCCTGACAGTCTTCTTGGGCTTGGCAGCAGGCTTTGCTGGTGCTGCCTTGACTGGAGCAGATGGCTTGGACTTTGAAGTGGCTCCTGTCCTGATGGCATCTCCCATGAACTTAGACTTCTGAGGAGGAGGCTGGGGTGCTTCCTCATCCTCATCTTCCTCTGCTGCATCATCATGCACAATCCTCTTCCTCTTGGAAGTTTTCTTCACCTTGCTTGTAGTTTCCTCTTCCAAACTCAGCTTCTTGGCAACAGTGGACTGCTTCAGTTTTCTGGTGCCTTTCTTGGTTTGCTGCCCTTGATGCTCTTTGGCAACAACTTTTCTATTTGGCTTGGAGGAGACCTCTTCCTCAACAATGAAATCAGAATCTTCTTCATCAGAGTTCCTCTTCTTTCTGGCCCTGGTGGATGCAGGAGGCAAACCACTTGGTGTGCTCCTCTCACCATCATCTGAAGAGCTGTTGGGCTCAGGACTAGTGCCTGCCTCTGGAATATCAGCAATAGGTGACTCAGACCTGTTCTGGCTGTCACTGGCATCTGACATGGCTGACAACCTGTGAATAGATAAGGTGTAGGCAGAGTAGAAGAGTTATCACAAACTGCAGAAGATTTTGCAAACAAATGAGTTCAAATTTCAGTTTTAGGTTTTCACGAAGACATTTGGTCGGACCGAGTTTAAAATTTGGTGAATCTGAAGTGTTCAAACAGAACCATTCACACCACTTTCGGTTGGACGAAGTGGGTTTCGATCTGCCGAAAACACTAGGGTTTCACTAAATCCTCATTTCGTCACACCGATTTGCACAACTTCGGTTGGACCGAAGGTGCAAAGGCAATGGCCAGAGGCCAAATCGGTCATACCGAGAATGTAAAATCGGTCTCACCGAGATGTGTTCGCGGAAACCTAACCTAAAACTTTTACTCGAATTTCGTTCAAAGGAACTAATCTGGTGTATAGGAAGATTTCAAACGTGGCAAGATGCTAGGCAAACCAAACGTGCATTGAATCGGAGATGGGAGCACGAGTGGGATCGAAACTCACCCTAACTTGGTGGAGTTCCTCTCACGGAGGCAACGGGCGGAGAGATGTCCGTTGGCGGCGACGGAGACTGCGGCGAGGGCGCCACAAAGCGACAACGGAGGCGATCCGGGACCACGGCGGCGGCGGCAGAAGGGGTGTGGGGGCGAGGCGTTTTGAAGTAGAAATCAACGCGGGCCCTCGGAGTATATATACCCCTTTGGTGTCGGTGGGACCGAGTTGTAAAACTCGGTGGCACCGAGATGGATAACTGCAGGGCAGTTATACACTTCGGTCACGCCGAAAATCACAACTCGGTTTCACCGAGGTGAAAACCTAGATCAATCCAAATGCTTTCGGTTTGACCGAGTTTGAGTGGGTTGGTCGACCGAAATCACTTAGAAGGTTTTGGAAGTTAGCCCTTGACGGATCGGTGGCTCGAAAGTGCTCCTCACTCGGAGGGTCCCAAAATGACTTGTTCAAAGTTTGTGATGTAAGCATGAATAGAATTTGAGACAAGAAAGCATAGATAGCTAGGGGAGGTACTTAGGCATTCTTGTCCATCCATTTGGTCAGAAAAATCAAAGAGACCAAAACAACAAATGGATGTCCTCGAATGGATAAAATCATGCATCCAACATGCTCACACAATAAGATAGCAAATGAAATATGTGTCAAACATGCACAACCAAAACTCTAGCTACTATCACACAATTTGTCGATGACTAGGTCATCTTTATATGAGTATGTTGACTTAGGAGTCAAATGAGAACATTTGATCATAGGTCATACTCATCGTTTAAGCACAAGTGGGGTTACCACTTTTACATAAAGCATTAATGTGTTCACATCATTTGAAGATGCTTTAGCTCAATTCTTTAGAGCAAAGCTCCCCCTAGATGTGAGAACCCCTTTTAAAGGGTCAAACTAACCTTGGGTTGTCGTAGAAGACTTCATGTAGATGTTGAAGATGTGGATGCTCAATGTTGATGAAGATCATCAAGAGTTGGGAGCAATCCTTTGGATTCGGGCACTTTCAATACCTACATGGGTTAGTCCCACAAGGAACAAACAAGGATATCCATGGACATAGATTGAAGTTCACAATAGATGATGTCCATGAAAGCAATGATTACCTTGTGAAAGTGCAACTAATCCCCGGGTGGTTTTGGTAATTAATAACAACATATATATCATTGAACTAATTATTTCTTGAGAATATTTCAGAAAGTTCAGTGATATGGGTATGGCAATGACTGATGATGTGGACCCCTCAAAATGCTAAGGAAAACATTGGCAAAAGCTCAAGACTCTATTTTTGGTTTAGTGATCCAAGATCACATTGAGTCCATAGGAAAGCCAATACTATTAAAAGGGGATGAGGTTATGATGATGATCTGGTTGCTCTAAGTGCTTAGTGATTTATCTCTCAAACTATCAGCAATCTTTCATTCCAACATAAACCCATAAGTAATCTCGGTCCCACCGATTCCATAAACTCACCACACCGAGATGAACCACCTCGCCATATACCCAAACCCTAATAATTTCGGATTTTCCGATTCCAAACTCGGTCATACCGAAATTGGTGTTGCCAAGCTTCAGAATACTTACTCAAATCGGTGTCACCGAGATGAGAAAGTCGGTCCCACCGAGATTGGCAAACCCTAGACTTTGGAAGAATCGGACTAACCGAGATTGTATTTTCGGTCCCACGAAAATCCCAACGTTCACAAGATTTGAACTTTCGGTCTCACCGAGTTGTCAACTTCGGTCCGACCGAGATTGGTCAAATGTGTAACGGTTGGATTTTGTGTGGAGGCTATAAATACCCTCCACCTCCTCTTCATTCGTGGAGAGAGCCATCGAAAGAACTACCACTCCTACCTTACATTTCGAGAAGAAAACTACCTACCCTTGTGTTGAGATCAAGTTGCTCCACTCCCACCATATGAAACTTGATTTCTAGCCTTCCCAAGTTGCTTTCCACTCAATCCTTTCTTCCACCACAGCCAAATCAGTGAGGAGAGTTGAGTGTTGGGGAGATTATCATTTGAAGCACAAGAGCAAGGAGTTCATCATCACCAACACCATCTATTACCTTTTGGAGGTGGTGCCTCCTAGATTGGTTAGGTGTCGCTTGGGAGCCTCCGTCAAGATGTGGAGTTGAACCAAGAAGTTTGTAAGGGCAAGGAGATCGCCTACTTCGTGAAGATCTACCCCGAGTAAGGCTAGTCCTCCGTGGGCGAGGCCATGATGGCATAGACAAGGTTGCTTCTTCGTGGACCCTTCGTGGGTGGAGCCCTCCGTGGACTCTCGCAGCCGTTACCCTCCGTGGGTTGAAGTCTCCATCAACGTGGATTGACGATAGCACCACCTATCGGAACCACGAGAAAAATCTCCGTGTCTCCAAATTGCGTTTGCTCTTCTCCACCTCTTATTTACTACATGTGCAATTTACTTTCCGCTGCCATAACTCTAGAATTGCATGTGTAGGGTGATACTTGACTTGCTCATCATTGTGAACTTGCTAAAAACTTGCCCTAATCAAAAGGCTAAACTTTTAAGTTGTCAAGTAGTCTAATCACCCCCCCTCTAGACATACTTCCGATCCTACAAGTGGTATCAGAGCTTTGGTCTCCATTGGATTGGTTTCCATTGCATTGGATTCCATAAGCTTGGTTTCACAACCTAGGAGAGTATGGCGGCTAGTGAGGTAATTTCCGAGAGGTCCTTACTTTGATGGTTCAAACTTTGCTAGTTGGAAGCATAAAATGAAAATGCATATTCTTGGACATAACCCCGCCGCATGGGGCATTATTTGTGTTGGCTTGCAAGGTGAGTTCTTGAGGAAGGAAAAGTTCGGATCGCGAAGCTACTGGCGGATGAGTTGTGGATGTTCTGAACAATGCTCAAGCTTGTGACATTCTCTTCAATGCTTTGTGTCGAGGAATTCAACAAGATCAGCCGTCTTGAGAATGCAAAGAGATTTGGGATACTTTGGTGAAATGCACGAAGGTACCGAGTCCGTGAAGGAATCAAAGCTAGATGTTCTTCAAGGTCGACTTGACAAGTTCAAGATGAAGGAAGGTGAAGGAGTCGCTGAAATGTACTCTAGGCTTGCTCTCATCACCAATGAGATGGCAGGCTTAGGAAGCGAAGAAATGACCGACCGATTCATCATCAAGAAGATTCTCGAGCTTTGGATGGAAAGTATGACACCGTGTGCACTTTGATCCAAATGATGCCAAACTACAAAGATCTCAAGCCTACCAAGTCATTGGAAGAATTGTTGCTCATGAGATGACACTTAAAGATAAGGAAGAGCTTCACAACAAGTCAAGTGGTGCTTACAAAGCTGCAGTTGAAGCTCCCACAACCTCAAGTGACAAGCTAGTTTCCAATGAAGAGATAAGCCTAATGGTGAAGAACTTCAACAAATTCTACAAGAGTAGAAGCAAGGAAAGAAGCTCAAAGTCTAGATCATATGATAAAAGAGATCTTCTAGTCATGATCGAATCTGCTACAATTGTGGAAGACCGGACACTACTCAAATGAGTGTTTGACTCCCCACAAGAGAAGAGAAGAATCTCCAAGAAGAAGAAGCTCAAGAGAAGAGTCGCCTCGAAAAGAGAGAAGGAGTAGAGATGATCGTTATGAGCGAAGATCCTCTCGGAGAAGCAAGGATTCGGAAAGGAAAGACAAGTCATCAAGGAGCTACACAAGAAGAAAATATCAAGCTCATGTTGGTGAATGGGTTTCGGCTCCGACTCCGACAATCACTCGAAAGAAGCTATCACTCCAACTCCGAATCTGATCAAGATGAAGGTGTTGCGGTCTTGCTCTTGTGTCCTCCAACTCCAACTCCTATGACATATTTGATTCACCAAATGAGGGAATTGGAAGATGCTTCATGGCAAAAGGCCCCAAGGTATCACACCCTGAGTTTATTGACTTTGATAGTGATGAGGATGACTTGCTTGGTGAAGATGAGCTTTTACATGATAAATCTAGTGAGCTTAGTAATGATGAACATGCTAGTAGTCTTTATAGTCGAGAAGAGTCGAATGACAATGCTATGAAGGAGATTGAGCGTCTAACTAAAGAACTAAACACTCTTAAGTTAGCTCATGAAACAACTCAAGAAGATCATAGAGAGCTCCTAAGATCTCATGAGAAGCTACGCTCGAGAAGCTCAATCTAGAGCAAGAACATGAGTTTCTAAAAGCTATCAATGACGATCTTGAAAGAAGAGTTCTTCATATCTTGCCAAACGACTTCTCTTGTCTAATTTCTTGCCACCTATTAAAACTAAGCATGACAAGCATAAGAAAAATTCTTCATCTAGTAGTAACAATAATCATGCTAAATCAAATGTTGTTACTTCTAGTAATTCTCTTGATTCCACTAACAATGTTTCAAGCCAAGTTTCACTTGAGCAAGAAAATAGTCTATTGAAAGGGATTATAGAGAAAGGTGTCTACAAGAGTCTTGCGGAAGCAAGAGCTTTGAGGAAATTGTTCGCAAACAAGGAAGACACCGGAAGAATCAAGGAATTGGTTTTGAGCGAAAGTTCAACGCCGAGGGTGTTGAATGGGAAGAAGGTCAATATCCCACTCCAAAGTTTGTTTCTCAAAAGGAGAAGTATGATCCTACTTCTTCCAATAAGGAACAAGCTCAAGATGACCTTCCACCACAAGACCACAAGCTAAAAGGCAAGGACAAGCTTCAAGAGGAGATTGATGCATTCATTGAAGCACCCAAGGCCATGGTCAAGTGGGTTCCCAAGGCAACGTCAAGTTCTACTTCGACAAGCTCAACTACTACCCCAAGGATTCCCATCAAGATGATGTGGATCCCGAAGAAGAAGAACTAGAGAGTTCTTGAGGGTGACTCCGCCAATACACTTCACTCACATTCATTTTGGCAAAGAACTTGTGCAATCAACTTCCACATCTTGCACTAGTTCATGGAGTCACAAACCCTCATGTTGGTAAGTCAAGGGACAAGGTAATCATTGCTTTCATGGACATCATCTATTGTGTACTTCAATCTATGTCCATGGATATCCTTGTTTGTTCCTTGTGGGACTAACCCATGTAGGTATTGAAAGTGCCCGAATCCAAAGGATTGCTCCCAACTCTTGATGATCTTCATCAACATTGAGCATCCACATCTTCAACATCTACATGAAGTCTTCAACGACAACCCAAGGTTAGTTTGACCCTTTAAAAGGGGTTCTCACATCAAGGGGGAGCTTTGCTCTAAAGAAATGAGCAAAAGCATCTTCAAATGATGTGAACACATTAATGCTTTATGTAAAAGTGGTAACCCCACTTGTGCTTAAACGATGAGTATGACCTATGATCAAATGTTCTCATTTGACTCCTAAGTCAATATACTCATATATAGATGACCTAGTCATCGCCAAATTGTGTGCTAGTAGCTAGTGTTTTGTTTGTGCATGTTTGACACATATTTTATTTGCTATCTTATTGTGTGAGCATGTTGGATGGATGATTTTATCCATTCGAGGACATCCATTTGTTTCTTTGGTCTTTTGGATTTTTCTTTTTGACCAAATGGATGGACAAGAATGCCTAAGTTCCTCCCCTAGCTATCTATGCTTTCTTGTCTCAAACTCTATTCATGCTTATATCACAAACTTTGAACAAGACTTTTTGGACAGACCGAGTGAGGAGCACTCGAGCCACCGATCCGTCAAAAGCCTAAATTCCAAAACCTTCTAAGTACTTTCGGTCAAACCAATATACTCAAATCGGACGGATCAAATCACTTGGATTGATCTAGGTTTTCACCTCGGTGAAACCGAAGTTGTAAATTCGGCGTGACGAAGTGTGTAATCGCACGCATTAACCATCTCGCTCCCACCGAAGTTTTCCAACTCGGTCCCACCGACACCGAAGGTATATATACCCGAGGACAGCGCGCGTTGATTACTCCTTCAAAACGCCTCGCCCTCAAACCCTTCGCTGCCGTCGCCGTGGTCTCCGGATCGTCTCCGCCGTCGCCTGTGCGCCCTCGCCGCGGGTCTCCATCGCCGTCAACGGGCAATCTCGTCGCGCCGTTGCCGCCGTAGTGAAGCTCCACCAGATTGGGTGAGTTTCATCCCTCTCGTGCTTCAACCTCTGATTCTATGCATGATAGGTTTTACCTAGCTTCTTGCCAAGATTGAAATCTTCCTATCCAGCAGATTAGATCATAGAACAAAATTCGAGTGAGAATTTTAGGGTTAGGTTTCCGCCGAACACATCTCGGTGTGACCGATTCTACATTCTCGGATCGACCGATTTGGCTTCGGCCATTGCACCTTTGCACTTTTCGGTTAAACCGAGTTGTGCAAATCGGTAAGACCGAAATGAGGACTTAGTGAAACCCTAGTGCTCTCGGCTAGACCAAAACCCATTTCGTCCAACCGAAAGTGGTGTGTATGGTCTGTTTAGGCACTTCGGATTCACCGAATTTTAGACTCGGTCAGACCGAAATGCATTCTGTGAAAACCTAAAACTGAAGTTTGAACTCATTTATTTTGCAAAATCCTCTGCAGTTTGTGATAACTCTTCTATTCTGCCTATACCTATTCTTTTCACAGGTTGTCAGTCATGTCTGATGCAAGTGACAGCTAGAACAGGTCTGAATCACCAGTTGAGATTCCAGAGGCAGTCACAAGTCCTGAAGCAAGCAGTTTTTCTGATGATGGAGAGAGGAGCACCCCAAGTGGATTGCCTCCTGCTGCCACCAGGGCCAGGAAGAAGAGGAATTCTGATGAGGAAGACTCTGACTTTGTTGCAGATGAGGAGATATCTTCCAAGCCTAAGAGGAAAGTGGTTGCCAAGGGCTATCAAGGGCAACAAGCAAAGAAAGGCACCAGCAAAGAGAAGAAATCCACAGTTGCAAAGAAGTTGAGCATGGAAGAAGAAACCTCCAGCAAGATCAAGAAAACTTCCAAGAGGAAGAGGCTAGTTCATGAAGAAGCTGATGATGATGACTCTGATGAGGAAGCACCCCAGCCTCCTCAGAAGCAAAAGTTGATGGGAGATGCCATTAGGGCAGGAGCACCCACAAAATCTAAGCCATCAGCTCTAGCAAAGGCAGCCCAAGCCAAACCTGCTGCCAAGCCAAAGAAAACTGTGAGAAACATACCGCTTGAGAGAAGAAGAAGGACAATGTGCCACTGCTGAATCGATGAAGAGGCACATGTTTTGGTCAAGCTCGACGAAATTGCGATTCATAATGATGCTCATCCTCGAGCTGAAAATATGAAGGAAAGGAAGGACAAAGGTCTCAGGCTATGGAGGCAAGTTGATCCATATGCCACCAGGAGAAGAACAGCTATTGACTCTAGGTTCCACACCAGAGAGCAACAAGATTTCTATGAGACAGTGCTCATGGACAAGAAACCAATTGTTCTTGACACGGATATGTAGATCGGGAATACATCGACAAAGTGAAGAGCACAGAGACTATCCTCATGTGCATGAGAGCTTCACCGCATGTGGAGTTCTTGAGTTCGTTGGTCGAAGTCGATCGCTTGGAATGATGAGATGATCATGCAGTTCTATGCCACCGCACACTTCTATCCGGATGGCGAATTGTATGGATGATGAATGACGTAGATTCTCCTCAACTGTTGAGGAATGGAGAGCGTGCTGAATGCACTGTATCAAGGGACGATGATGTTGATGTCTATGGCATTCCAAAGAAGAATCACGAGTCTATGAAGAACATGTACAATGAGGTACGACAAGGATGTTGAGATATGGAAGCTTGGATCAGTTTATCATCTTGAGCAGGTCTCCCAACCACTAACACCATTACGAGGCATACTTTGATGCCCAAGTCGAGACCACCGCATGATAAGAGGCTACTCTATCAACATGCTGCACATTCGGATCGAAGACACCTTTTAAGGTGATGGACACGATAGTAGAGACTATCAAGAGGACAGCAGCAGCACGAGAAGAGGTCGTGTGGGTTTGCTCGCATATTCAGATGCTCATTAATGCCAAGTTTGGCACGGACACCTACCGTTGGATAGACCCCACTTGCCACCGCAGCCCTGAACATGAAGATAATGAAGTTGTGATGACCGAGGATGCTCCCACATCTGTTGAAGGACACGCTAAGTCTGAAGCTGCCAAACAAGCTAAAGCTGAGAAGGAAGCAGGAGCAAAGCCCAAGAGCGTTGGAGAACAACTTCTTGAAGCCACTCAGAGAATTGAACTACGCCTGCCAAAGATAGTGCGATCTCGGGAGAGTCTTGAGAGGATAGTTGAAGATAAGTTCCATGCTCTGGATGTCAAGTCGATCAAGTGCAGTCACCGTCAACAAGCTTGAGGCGGACATCGAGGAAGCGAAGAGGAGAAGGCAGAGCTCATGAAGGAGATGGAAGGTGATCTAGTCCAGATGACTATGAGCAGCTGCTGCAGTGCCCACAAAGCCCAGATCAGCTGCTATTCCAAAGGATGAGACCCGGGGGGCTACTACATCAAGCACCTCCCACAGCTCCATCGGTTCAAGACCAGCTCCAAGTGTCTACTCCTCCAGCTCCTCAGACTTGGCGAAGCTTTTGCAGATGCAGCTATCTCCACTCCATCGACGCAGAGCAGAGCCGCCCGCAGAGTCCCTAGTGATGATTAGCTCTATACCTTCGAACTTTTTGGTAACTTGTTGCCAAAGGGGAGAAATTGTATAGATCATAGGACTTCGAGAGAGAGAGTGCTCGTTTTGCTCTTTCGTTTGCGGTTTTCCTTGAGATACTTTTGAGTTCTTGAGACATTTCGTGTGTTTGATACTACGTTGGCTCTATCTTGATGAGTGCTTGATCATACTATGCTTAATGTGTGCTTAATGCTTATCATATTCTATTCATATCTTGTATGATCACTTACTCATGTCTTGGTGATTGGGTGCATGTTATTCATTCTTATCTTTTGTGCGCTCCACCAAGATGTATGTGACATGGAAGAGTGACCCATGATCCTAATCGATTGTGCATTTGCATTCAAACGCAAATCTTAAATAATGCACAAATTTAGGGGGAGCTCTTGCTTATCACATACTTCTCAAAGCGACGATGTTATTCATTGATTATATCATTTGTCGAAGCTTTGATCTATATGTTGTCATCAATTACCAAAAAGGGGGAGATTGAAAGTGCAACTAATCCCCGGGTGGTTTTGTTAATTAATAACAACATATATATCATTGAACTAATTATTTCTTGAGAATATTTGAGAAAGTTCAGTGATATGGGTATGGCAATGGTGATGATGTGGACCCCTCAAAATGCTAAGGAAAACATTGGCAAAAGCTCAAGACTCTATTTTTGGTTTAGTGATCCAAGATCACATTGAGTCCATAGGAAAGCCAATACTATTAAAGGGATGAGGTTATGATGATGATCTGGTTGCTCTAAGTGCTTAGTGATTTATCTCTCAAACTATCAGCAATCTTTCATTCCAACATAAACCCATAAGTAATCTCGGTCCCACCGATTCCATAAACTCACCACACCGAGATGAACCACCTCAGCCATATACCCAAACCCTAATAATTTCGGATTTTCCGATTCCAAACTCGGTCATACCGAAATTGGTGTTGCCAAGCTTCTGTAACCTTCTGTACTCAAATCGGTGTCACCAAGATGAGAAAGTCGGTCCCACCGAGATTGGCAAACCCTAGACTTTGGAAGAATCGGACTAACCGAGATTGTATTTTCGGTCCCACCGAAAATCCCAACGTTCACAAGATTTGAACTTTCGGTCTCACCAAGTTGTCAACTTCGGTCTGACCGAGATTGGTCAAATGTGTGTAACAGTTGGATTTTGTGTGGAGGCTATAAATACCCTCCACCTCCTCTTCATTCGTGGAGAGAGCCATCGAAAGAACTACCACTCCTACCTTACATTTCGAGAAGAAAACTACCTACCCTTGTGTTGAGATCAAGTTGCTCCACTCCCACCATATGAAACTTGATTTCTAGCCTTCCCAAGTTGCTTTCCACTCAATCCTTTCTTCCACCACAGCCAAATCAGTGAGGAGAGTTGAGTGTTGGGGAGATTATCATTTGAAGCACAAGAGCAAGGAGTTCATCATCACCAACACCATCTATTACCTTTTGGAGGTGGTGCCTCCTAGATTGGTTAGGTGTCGCTTGGGAGCCTCCGTCAAGATGTGGAGTTGAACCAAGAAGTTTGTAAGGGCAAGGAGATCGCCTACTTCGTGAAGATCTACCCCGAGTAAGGCTAGTCCTCCGTGGGCGAGGCCATGATGGCATAGACAAGGTTGCTTCTTCGTGGACCCTTCGTGGGTGGAGCCCTCCGTGGACTCTCGCAGCCGTTACCCTCCGTGGGTTGAAGTCTCCATCAACGTGGATTGACGATAGCACCACCTATCGGAACCACGAGAAAAATCTCCGTGTCTCCAAACTGCGTTTGCTCTTCTCCACCTCTTATTTACTACATGTGCAATTTACTTTCCGCTGCCATAACTATAGAATTGCATGTGTAGGGTGATACTTGACTTGCTCATCATTGTGAACTTGCTAAAAACTTGCCCTAATCAAAAGGCTAAACTTTTAAGTTGTCAAGTAGTCTAATCACCCCCCCTCTAGACATACTTCCGATCCTACACCTTGTCCCTTGACTTACCAACAAGAGGGTTTGTGACTCCATAAACTAGTGCAAGATGTGGAAGTTGATTGCACAAGTTCTGCCAAAATGAATGTGAGTGAAGTATGTTGGGGGAGTCACCCTCAAGAACTCTCTAGTTCTTCTTCTTCGGGATCCACATCATCTTGATGGGAATCCTTGGGGGGTTGTAGTTGAGCTTGACGAAGTAGAACTTGACGTTTCCTTGGGAACCCACTTGACCATGGCTTTAGGTGCTTCAATAAATGCATCAATCTCCTCTTGAAGCTTGTCCTTGCCTTTTGGCTTGTGGTCTTGTGGTGGAAGATCATCTTGAGCTTGTTCCACATTGGAAGAAGTAGGATCGTACTTCTCCTTTTGAGAAACAAACTTTGGAGTGGGATATTGACCTTCTTCCCATTCAACACCCTCGGCGTTGAACTTTCTCTCAAAACCAATTCCTTGATTCTTCCGGTGCCTTCCTTGCTTGCGAACAATTTCCTCAAAGTTCTTGCTTCAGGCAAGGCTCTTGTAGACACCTTTCTCTATAATCCCTTTCAATAAACTATTTTCTTGCTCAAGTGTAACTTGGCTTGAAACATTGTTAGTGGAATCAAGAGAACTACTAGAACCAACAATATTGGATTTAGCATGGTTATTGTTACTACTAGATGAAGAATTTTTCTTATGCTTGTCATGCTTAGTTTTAATGGGTGGCAAGAAATTAGACAAGAGAAGTCGTTTGGCAAGATATGAAGAACTCTTCTTTCGAAGATCGTCATTGATAGCTTTTAGAAACTCATGTTCTTGCTCTAGAGTGAGCTTCTCGAAGCGTAGCTTCTCATGAGATCTTAGGAGCTCTCTATGATCTTCTTGAGTTGTTTCATGAGCTAACTTAAGAGTGTTTAGTTCTTTAGTTAGACGCTCAATCTCCTTCATAGCATTGTCATTCGACTCTTCTCGACTATAAAGACTACTAGCATGTTCATCATTACTAGGCTCACTAGATTTATCATGTAAAAGCTCATCTTCACCAAGTAAGTCATCCTCATCACTATCAAAGTCAATGAATTCAGGGTGTGATACCTTGGGGCCTTTAGCCATGAAGCATCTTCCAATTCCCTCATTTGGTGAATCAAACAAGTCATAGGAGTTGGAGTTGGAGGACACGAGAGCAAGACCGCAACACCTTCATCTTGATCTGTAGTCGGAGTTGGAGTGATAGCTTCTTTCGGAGTGATTGTCTGAGTCGAGCCAGGAGACCCATTCACCTACATGAGCTTGATGTTTTCTTCTTGTGTAGCTCCTTGATGACTTGTCTTTCCTCTCCGAATCCTTGCTTCCGAGAGGGTCTTCGTTCATAACGATCATCTCTACTCCTTTCTTTCCGAGGTGACTCTTCTCTTGAGCTTCTTCTTCTTGGAGATTCTTCTCTTCTCTTGTGGGGAGCCGAACACTCATTTGAGTAGTGTCCGGGTCTTCCACAATTGTAGCAGTTTCGATCACGACTAGAAGATCTCTTTTCATCATATGATCTAGACTTTGAGCTTCTTTCCTTGCTTCTACTCTTGTAGAATTTGTTGAAGTTCTTCACCATTAGGCTTATCTCTTCATTGGAAACTAGCTTGTCACTTGAGGTTGTGGGAGCATCACTTGTAGCTTTGTAAGCACCACTTGACTTGTTGTGAAGCTCTTCCTTATCTTTAAGTGTCATCTCATGAGCAACAATTCTTCCAATGACTTGGTTGGCTTGAGATTCTTGTAGTTTGGCATCATTTGGATCAAAGTGCACACGGTGTCATACTTTCCATCCAAAGCTCTGAGAATCTTCTTGATGATGAATCGGTCGGTCATTTCTTCGCTTCCTAAGCCGGCAATCTCATTTGTGATGAGAGCAAGCCTAGAGTACATTTCAGCGACTCCTTCACCTTCCTTCATCTTGAACTTGTCAAGTTGACCTTGAAGAACATCTAGCTTTGATTCCTTCACGGACTCGGTACCTTCGTGCATTTCGACCAAAGTATCCCAAATCTCTTTTGCATTCTCAAGACGGCTGATTTTGTTGAACTCCTCGGGACACAAAGCATTGAAGAGAATGTCACAAGCTTGAGCATTGTTTTGCAACATCCGCAATTCATCCGTTGTAGCTTCGCGATCCGGAACTTTTCCTTCCTCGAAGAATTCACCTTGCAAACCAACACAAATAATGCCCCATGCGGCAGGGTTATGTCCAAGAATATGCATTTTCATTTTATGCTTCCAACTAGCAAAGTTTGAACCATCAAAGTAAGGACCTCTACGAAAATTACCCTCACTAGACGCCATACTCTCCTAGGTTGTGAAACCAAGCTTATGGAGTCCAATGCAATGAAACCAATACAATGGAGACCAAAGCTCGATACCACTTGTAGGATCGAAAGTATGTCTAGAGGGGGGTGATTAGACTACTTGACAATATAAAAATTCAGCCTTTTGATAAAGACAAGTTTTTGGTAGATTCACGATTATGATCAAGTCAAGTATCACCCTACACATGCAATTCTAGAGTATAGGCAGCGGAAAGTAAATTGCACATGTAGTAAAGAGAGGTGGAGAAGAGCAAACGCAATTTGGAGACACGGAGATTTTTCTCGTGGTTCCGATAGGTGGTGCTATCGTCAATCCACGTTGATGGAGACTTCAACCCACGGAGGGTAACGGCTGCGAGAGTCCATGGAGGGCTCCACCCACGAAGGGTCCACGAAGAAGCAACCTTGTCTATGCCATCATGGCCTACGCCCACGGAGGGCTAGCCTTACTCGGGGTAGATCTTCACGAAGTAGGCGATCTCCTTGCCCTTACAAACTTCTTGGTTCAACTCCACATCTCGACGAAGGCTCCCAAGCGACACCTAACCAATCTAGGAGGCACCACCCTCCAAAAGGTAATAGATGGTGTTGATTATGATGAACTCCTTGCTCTTGTGCTTCAAATGATAATCTCCCCAACACTCAACTCTCCTCACTGATTTGGCTGTGGTGGAAGAAAGGATTGAGTGGAAAGCAACTTGGGAAGGCTAGAGATCAAGCTTCATATGGTGGGAGTGGAGCAACTTGATCTCAACACAAGGGTAGGTAGTTTTCTTCTCAGAAAAGTAAGGTAGGAGTGGTAGTTCTTTCTGATGGCTCTCTCCACGAATGAAGAGGGGGTGGAGGGGTATTTATAGCCTCCACACAAAATCCAACCGTTACACACATTTGACCAATCTCGGTCAGACCGAAGTTGACAACTCGGTGAGACCGAAAGTTCAAATCATGTGAGCGTTGGGATTTTTAGTGGGACCGAAAATACAATCTCGGTTAGTCCGATTCTTCCAAAGACTAGAGCTTGCCAATCTCGGTGGGACCGACTTCATCATCTCGGTGACACCGATTTGATGATGTAGGTTCTGAAGCTTGGCAACTCAAGTTTCGGTGAGACCGAGTTCAGAATCGGAAAATCCGAAATTTCTAGGGTTTGGCTTTGTGGTGAGGTGGTTCATCTCGGTGTGGTGAGTTTAGGAAATCGGTGGGACCGAGATTACTTATGAGTGTATTATGGAAGTGAGAGTTCTTGACAGTTTAGGAGATGTACCACTAAGCACTTTGAGCAACGGATCATTAACATAACCTCATCCCTTTTAATAGTATTGGCTTTCCTATGGACTCAATCTGATCTTGGATCACTAAACCAAAATGGAGTCTTGAGCTTTTGCCAATGCTTGCCTTAGCATTTTGAGGGGTCCACTTCTTGATCCTTGCCATACCCATATCTTGAACTTTCTGAAATGATTCTCAAGAAACTATTAGTTCAATGATATATATGTTGTTATTAATTACCAAAACCACCCGGGGATTAGTTGCACTTTCACTCCCGATGAACACGACCACGCATTCCGTTCCGACCCAGCCGGTTTGGCTCCCCATGAACACGACGACGACGTTGTTTCTCCATTCCGACCCAGCCATGTACACAAGCCCTCGCTGTACGTATGCGCGAGTAGGCGTTCGAGACCCCGCCCGTATGTACGTACGTGGCCGTATTTTCTTTCTTGCACCCTCGCCGATGTACGTACGTGTACATGCTACGTGCGCGCCTCTACATCGACACGTGCGCGCCTCTACTACGACACGTGCGCGCCTCTACATCGACCATTATGTACGTACACGTTCGTGACCAGGATGCAACGCTACGTATGCTTCGGCCAGGTGGGTCCCGACTATCAGACACTTCCGTGCCTGCGAAGATGTAGCAGGTGGGTCCCAGCAGTCAGGGGGGCGAATCGTTTTTGTTTGCCCGGACGCACTTCCTTGCGTGCGAAGGTGTAGCTGGTGGGTCCCAGCAGTCAGGGGGAAACTTTTTTTTCGCAAAATACGGTGGCCCGTCCGGTGGGTCCCCGCTGTCAGGTGGAGGAATAATTATTTTGCGCGTAACAAGGAGGCACTTCCTTGCTGCGGCCATGGACCCAGCTGTCAGCCACTCCACGTACAGTCCACGTCCGATGGAAGCCATTCCTTGACCAAGGTGACCACACCACGCCGAGAGCACCAGGGCAGTAGACAACTGTGAGGCCTAGGAAGGGGACGACGCGGAGCCGGGGAAGACGCGGTAGTGGATGCCCATGCGTAGAGGAGTACGAGGGTTCACTGGTTCGCTGCGGTGTGAGGCTGCCATCGCCGCAGAATAACAGGGGGTGTGGGTGAGTAGAGGGATGGCCTGGCCAGCGGTGGGAGTAGTAGGGGGCGGTGAGGCCTCCGCCGCATCGCAGCCGGCCACGGGAGGTAGGAGCACGAGGCACGACCGGCGCTGGTTTGGGCGGCTGGAGCAAGAAGACTAGAGGTTCAAGAAGCACTACGGCCGTTGGATGGACATCGTACGGTCACTGGAGCTAGAATCGTGCATATTATTGACTAAGTTGACAAAGCCCTCCGTCCCCGTCAACTTAGTAGGCCCACAAGTCAGCCTGCCACTATACTGGGTCCTAGCTAACAGGCGGAGTACATTTTTTTTGTGCGTAATAAGGAGGCACTTCCTTGCGTGCGAAGATATAGCTGGTGGGTCCGAGCTGTCAGCGGCGGTAACGTTTTTTTTCGCGAAACACAAAGGCCCTTTCAGTGGGTCCCTGATGTCAGGTGGAGGAATCATTATTTTGCGCGTAATCAGGAGGCATTTCCCTGCGTGCGGTCGTGGACCCAGCTGTCGGCCTCTTCACGTATAGTCCACTTCAGATGCATGTCGGTCGTTGACCACATTGACCAGGCCACGCCGAGAGCACCAGGGCAGTGGACGACGGCGAGGCCTAGGAAAGGAACGACACGGAGGCAGGGAAGACTCAGCAGTTGTTTCCGACGCGGAGGGGAGTACGACTGTACGAGGGTTTACTAGTTTGTCTGCCGTCGCCGGAGAATAACAACAGGTGTGGGTGAGTAGAGGGATGGCTAGGCCAGCAATGGGAGTACGGTGGGGCGGTGAGGCCTGCTTGGCAGCAGAGCCGGCCATGGGAGGAGGAGAGCAGTCCTTGGCGCTTGTTTGAGTAATTTGGAGCAGGAAGAGCAGAGATTGAAGAAGACGACGGCCGTTGGATGGCAATCCACGATCCTTTGCTTATCGTCAACCTTTTTAGGAAAGCCTCGAATATGTGGAAAACAGCATACAGCCCATCTGCCATTATTTCTAATAATTTACAGCACATTTGTTAATTCTTAAGGTTTTTTTTGGAGCCCATATTCTTTTGTTAGCATTACAGCCCATACTGTGGCCACGGTTAAAAAATTATATGAAATTTTGCATATTTCGGTGCGGTCCGAACTGTTTTTAATCCCGAAATTTCGACTCACATTCAAACTGGTTTTAAAAATAAATGTATATTAATATGAAATCCAACAAATTCTCCACGCATAAAAATTAATGTAATTTAAAATCTCGAAATGAAAAAAAAGATATTTAAAACTAATTGCCGGTTTGATGTGTTTTAAAAATGTACAACCCATTTCTCATTACTGATAGGCCATTTTCTCGGCAAGCCAAATGAAAGCTCTCCTCGTCTTGAAAGATTTGCAGCCCAACAGGCCTGACAAAGCGACTTACTTGGCAAATCACAAAAAAACTGGGGTGTGGCCGTGGACCCAGCTGTCAGCCTCTCCACATACAGTACTGTTCCGATGGAAGTCATTCCTTGACCACGTTGACCACGCCGCGCGGAGAGAACCACAGCGGTGGATGACGGCAAGGCCTAGGAAGGGGACGACGCGGAGTCGGGGAAGACGCGGCAGTGGAAGCCCGCATGGAGAGGAGTACGAGGGTTCACTGGTTCGGCTGCGGTGTGAGGCTGCCGTCGCCGCAGGGCCTGGCCAGCGGTGGGAATAGTAGGGGGCGGTGAGTCCTCCGTGGCAGCACAGCCGGCCACGGGAGGCAAGAGCATGAGGCACGACTGGCGCTGGTTTGGGCGGCTGGAGCAAGAAGACGAGAGGTTGAAGAAGCACTACGACCATTGGATGGACATCGTACGGTCACTGGAGCTAGAATCGTGCATATTATTGACTAAGTTGACAAAGCCCTCTGTCCCCGTCAACTTAGTAGGCCCACAAGTCAGCCTGCCACTATACTGGGTCCCAGCTAACAGGCGGAGTATTCATTTTTTTGTGCGTAATAAGGAGGCACTTCCGGTGGGTCCGAGCTGACAGGGGGGCGTTTTATATGCGAAATACGGTGGCCCGTCAGGTGTGTCCCAGCTGTCAGGGGGCAAACTTTTTTTTTTAGCAAAATACAGTGGCCCGTCCAGTGGGTCCCTGCTGTCAGTTGGAGGAATCATTATTTTCCGCTTAATAAGGAGGCACTTACTTGCTGCAGCCGTGGACCCAGCTGAGACTCTCCACGTACAGTATACTTCCGATGGAAGTCGTTCCTTGACCACATTGACCTCGCCGTGTTCCGTTGCATGCATGCGTCCATGGGCGTGGTGCGTCCCCACTGTCAGCCTCTCACGTACAGTCATCTTCCGATGACTCTCGGTTGTTGACCGCGTTGACCACACCGTGCCGAGTGCACCCAGACTGGAACGACCAGGAGATGGGGAAGACGGGGCAGTGGAGTCGCAGATGGAGAGGAGTGGGAAACTTCACTGGTTCGGGTGCACGGTAGCACAGCCGCGGTGCCGCCCACGGGAGACAGGAGCAAGAACAGAAGTTGAAGAAGGAGCACGGCTGTTGGATTAACATCCAACGGTCCAGCTGCTAGAATCATTTGTTGATTAAGTTGACAAAGCCGTGCGTACATGTCCGCTTAGCAGGCCCTCAAGTCAGTCACCAAATCTGACGGGTCCCAGCTGTCAACGGGATAAAAAAAAATTTCGCAAAACAAGGAGGCACTTCCTTCCATGCGAAGATACAGCCGGTGGGTCCCAGCTGTTAGGTGGAGGAAACATTTTTTTCCAGCTTAAGAAGGAGGAACTTTCCTTGCGTGTGACCATGGACCTCGTGGGTCCCAGCCGTCAGGCTCTCCACGTACAGTCCTCTTTCGATGACTCTCGTTTGTTGACCACGCCGCACCGAACACAGCGAGGCGGTGGACGACGGTGAGGCCCTGGACGGGAACGACTCGGAGATGGGAAAACGCGCAGTGGAGTCGCAGATTGAGAGGAGGAGAAGGGTTATAACTGGTTACATTGCAATTCATATCAAACTCAGTTCACAGACACGTTCATATTCATAGCCAACATTCACTATCAATAACTCAAAAGATTCATATATACACAAGCTCAGCATATCTATGCATCCAAATGATTGATAGATCACACAACAATATTCATACATAATTCACAAAAAGATTCAGATATACACATGTTCAGTATGTTTATGCATCCAAATGATTGAGATCACAACCAATATGATCCATGGACGAACTTCAATTACCTAAGTGCAGATTGGTAAATGGTGTTCAATCAGAGGTACTTCTTGCTAAAATTAGTTCTTGTACGAGTAAACTTTCGAGTACATAAGAGGCAGCACAGACAATCTGAACTTTGCTTGTAGATTTATCCTCAAATAGTGGCCTCGTGCCGAGGGAGGTTTGAGCAACTTGGCCACTACTTTCATCTTGGTCCTGTATCTCGCCAAAATTCTACATTGTAGACAAGAAAGGAGGTGGTTGAGAAAATGAACCACCCAAATTTTTTGTGCAGTTCAACTGAAATGGAGCATCCTTGGCATGCAGACTGATTAAGTGCCAGATGAATATACGCGTCAACCAACTTGTCTGGAATCTTTAGACTCCATGCCATATAGTTCGCTACCATATGTGTCGATAACCAAAAGGCACAAGTTGGGACCAAAGACTGGACTGCGTTTTTCTGGGCTATGCACCAAGCAATATTTTTGGCGTTCACTCTCCTAATACTTGGAGTTTGACAATTGGTTGACGCCGGTTGATACTCGAATGAATATAGGCACTTCTTGTCAACATCGATGCTTATGCGAGTGAACTTTGGAGTACATAGCAGCAGCATAAGTACTGTCCATCGATCATTTTGTGCAGTTCTACTGAAATCACCCGATGTAATGATTTGCTTGCGAGTTCAGGCTCCAAATTACTCCTTTATGAAATCGGCAAACAGTAGCACAATACCAAATTACCAATACATATGATAGGCACAATAATGAGGATAAAGACCAGTACCAACCTGTGTGAGGTAGCATATCAATTACTATTTCCTTTGACTGGAAGCCGAGATAAGCCAACCGACTGACAGCAAAGGAAGAAAGCAAGCAGAGATTAGCGACTGACAGGAAAGGACGGAAGCTGTTGAGGCAATGAAGCACCCAAAGTTTCTGTGCAGTTCCACCAAAATCGAGCATCCCTATTGGCACATATATTGAGAGAGTGAGATTACTGTAATAGTGGGACTAGTTGATGAAACATACACTGACAAATAGAAGCACCCTCATTATATTAATGGGTAAAGTTAGCAACATAGTAGTCTTGCTTAAAGAGAGGTATTAGTTTATTTAATCAGTGCCAATTAGCTCAACTCAACACTCAAAGCATTGCCATTTATCATAGGTTGCAAAACTTAAAAGTGCAAAGATAAAGGAGTTTCTCATGACAAGAGTACGATACAAATAGAGATGACGACAAACTAATATGGATGAAGGCCTTAGGCCCGTACCAACTTTGAGAAAAAAGCTTATTCATGTAGTCCCATAAGAGATGATAAAGCACTCACTTTGGAATCACACAATAGTATATATTTTGTGCACTTCAGATGTATGGTTGAAATCACTCTTGTTTACCAATCTTTGAGATTAATCGAAAGATTATCAAGAACTTCCAGCAGAGTTAAAGCACTGGCTGGGATACAGTTCATTGTATTGTCTTGTGTAGTTCCACTAAAATGTATGATTGGCACAACATGATCCCTGTTTGCACAAGTAGGAACAAGGTGAAACTTTCATTAGCTTAGTGAGAAAGGATAGGAAGACATTAGCATATTACTCAAACAGTAGCATCAAATTCATGATGGACAATACGCAAACATTGCCTCATTGAACCAATGGCAATAAATTGACATGCAAAACAATAGCACTATTAAGTCATGACACTAATAATATTCCCTCCCTGCTCCACCACATGATTCACCTCCATAGACAAACATTCACACGTACATGATTCGGCATAGGGTCCTACTAAAGATTTGTTTAACACCAACATGAAAATTAGGCAGTAATAAATTAGTGGTACTTAAGTACTCCTAATTAATTAAGTGAGAGAGCAGAAGTGGAAGGGCTCCTTGGAGGATCGTCTCACATGTAAGGTAGTCGTTGCCGGAGCCCTTGAATAGCCTTGACTGAGGCCTCTGGCTTCAGCAAGATCGCCTTGCCACTGTTTATTCTTCTTCTTCTTCTTTCTCTTCATGCTCTGTTTCTCTTTCTCCTCACCAGTTGGTGAAACCAAGTACATGATTGGCCTTCTAATTCAGAATTGGTTTTGTCAGTGAGGGAGTACAAGTGTACTAGTAAAAAACAGCATTATTTTCTCATGGCAGTCGGAAAATAGAGATGAACACATGCATTAAATATCATTCTTACCTAAAGGAAGGTTATGGCGCCAATATGGATGATGAGGATTGGAACACAGATCTCCCTTTGTGCAGTTCCACCAAAATGAACCAATTGTTCCATCGACATTCCAGCTTAAACAACACAAAAGTCACTTCTTTTAAGAAGAGTTTTGTGCAAATGCACCAAAAGGCACAACAGAACGGTGAATTGGATATCCTGTTTGCACAAAAAGGCACAGAGGAAATAAATGAGTCTCAAACAATTACAGGCAAAAACATTTGGCTAAACTTGTTAGAGTCTCAAACAATTACAGGCAAAAACAGTGGCATGGCTTCATTTTTACCAGAGACATTATATTAAGAACAGCTAAGGCTGCATTCGGTTCACAGGTTTGGTGGAGGATTTTCGTAGGAACACGATTCCTACGATATTCTTTCCCTTCCAACCGTTCGGAACACGGGAAAGGTGAATAGTGTTTCATAGGAAAGCTGGTCTGGTAGTACTGATTCCATCGGATTAGAAACATCCATGCGCTACTCATTTTTTGGGCGGAAGCCCGAGGCAAGCGCTCGCTGCCATGCGTTAGACAGGTTGCTGCGTTGTGTTTGCTGGAAGAAAAACCAACCTATGTGTGGTACGTGAGGTGAGGACAAGAGTAGTCACTGTGCAGCTGAATAAACAAATAGCATCTCATACTGCCAAGCATGCTACTCTAAAAAAACAAATCTGTACATTTCGTAGTCCATCCGAACACATTCTCTTGAGAGTTTCCTCCGGTTCACTGTTCCATAGTTTTATACCTACATTCCTTTCCTATTCCTCTATTTTCATCAAGACCTATGTTTTCTGCCCCTTTATTCCGACCAGAGCCTAAATATTTGGTATAAGGGCATGGGACAGTGGGTGCACCAGCAGTACAACACCATGTACGTAAACAGGGGCATAAAGTAGTGATTCTTGCCCCGAGAAACAAACATCCAAGAAACATATCTGGGTTGGTCCCATTTTTGTTCACTCTAGCCACCTACTCCTATGTGTGTATAGCAAATCTAGTCCTGGTCATACCACTGTGTACAGCGTTACCCCTATATTTCCCTTTTCGACCAAGAGACCGGTTGGATGACTAGTCTGTACTACTTTCATCCCCTTTCCTTCCTGTTTGTACCAAGTCCGATGTACATACTAAATTCCCCCACCCCCATTTTATTTCATTGACAAGTATTTTCGGACGGAGGGGGTACAAGATTCGACTCCATGAAGTAGCTTTACCTCTAACAATAGAAGAAGAAAAATAGGTGACGTTGGACCATCCGATCGAGAGGGGCTGAGAGGTAGAAAATGATGCACATGCAGCGACGTAGCGAGCTGGGGAAGTAGAGCTAAGGCGGTTTCGAACGAAGATATACCTGAATGTCGTCGGGATGTGGATAAGTGGGGGCGGAGGCGGATCCGCCTGAGCAACGCAGAAGGATCGGAGGACCTCCCGCGCCGGCGCTCGGCCAGAGATAACGGTTCGGCCGGCAGTGGGTCTCCTCCCTCGCTGTCGACGACGGCCTAAACGCTGCTCCTCCTCCCCTTCACCGGCTGAGGGGGATACGTCCGGATCTGTAACCAGCGGTGAGGATAGAAAGCCAGTGTTTTTTGAAGGGAGAAAGATAGTGTTACTACCCCTATCTTGTTTAGATCTAAGAGGATGAGAGTGTGTGAATAGAGCAGCCTAACAAGCATGCGCGGAGGCTCCGGCCTATATATAAGTAGTGGGGTAGTTTTCCTTTTTCACTCCATCAAAACAATCGTTTAAATTGTGTACTACTACATGCCAGGTCGCGGTTTTTTTAGTTGTTGATTGTTTTTTGAGATAGCTACCCGCTTGTTCCAAGTGGTGTTACGGTGTGCCAGGTTGCACTTTGTATCGTTCAAGTCTGGTACTACAAGTCCCTCCATTAAATGAACAATCACCCCCTCGTAAAAATTGTGAACAAGCCCACGGCTAAAATTAGCGGAAACGTGGGTTGCCCCAACATGCATTATTATTTATATTTTCTACTCCCTCCGTTCCTAAATATAAGTCTTTTTATTAGCCACACCTAAGACAAGAATTTTTTTATTAGCAGTGAACCCCACATGTCATAGACACAAAAATTGTGGCAAGATTCCCTTAGGCAAGCCAAAGTGTGTCTAACAATTTGTGCAACTCAGGTTAGGCAAGTGTGGCAAGTGTGGGAAAAATAATGTGGCAACATAAGACAAACATAGTCACAATCCAAATAGCCCCGTGATTTTTTGTGACATGCATGAAAATTTGGTTAGTTAAATTTATAGTCGAAATTTGGCAAGGTGCATCAAATCAACACATGCAAGTATCAAAAGGAAAGTCACGGCATGCATGCATGCGTTGTACTCCCTCCGTTTCCAAATATAAGTCTTTTTGGAGATTGCAACAAGTGACTACTCCCTCCGTTCCTAAATGTAAATCTTTTTAGGGTTTCCACTACAAACTACATACGATGTATATAGACATATTTTAGAGTGTAGATTCACTCATTTTGTTTCGTATGTAGTTCATAGTGAAATCTCTAAAAAGACTTATATTTTGGAGCGGAGGGAGTACATACGAAGCAGAATATGTCTACTCCTACATACGAAGTAGCCCATTTGAAATGTGTAAAAAGACTTTTATCGAGTGCAGTGCTTTGATGTGTCGCGTCAACTCGTACAAGACCGAGAAATTTGATTACTACGACGCCTCTCCTCATGGATGAGCTCGGTGTTTATCTGCACTGCCTTTGGCTGCATGACAGGTGGGCCAACCACTGTTGGGCCCCCTGTCATGGGACGCAAAGGCAGGAGCAGTAAGTAGAAGCTTTTGCTACACGCTATCCCTCCTACACGAGGTGGACGGACATGCAGCAATGGATTCGATACTGTAGAAGTAGGAGTAACATCATTGTTTGTCTTCTCGAAGAGGCGAAGAGCCAAGCACAAACCGAACGTGGCAGTTGCGAACGCTCGCGTGGTGCGGTTCCTTGGAGTACTAGCTAGGCTCTTGCATGAGACAAAATTGCTATTGTTTAACAATTAAACTCCATTATCCATTGGTTGATACTCATTCTGCATAGGTCCACGCGCTTAGCACCGTTTCCTCCTGGGGTCACCAATGTTTATTTGCTAATTAATATCATTCCATGCAATGAACTAGCCATTGCAAGTCATTAAAAGCATGCACACCTCTCATCTCTTATTGGTTGATACGTATGTCAAGAAACCAGAAACAAGGTAGAAGTTAATGCACCGCGCCTAAGTGTTTTGGGACTATTTGGTTTTCGTAAGATGACTTACACACCTAGACGGAGGGAGTAGTATAGACCTGTAAACCGGAAAGGAGTATTTGCCTCTATAGAGATTTCAACAAGTGACTAGACTTTGGCTAAAAAAACAAGTGACTAGACTACACCGTGTGCAGTACCCCCTCCCTTCCGGTTTATAGGGCTCAAATCTCAAATCTCATGAACCAAGGCATTTTGCGATTGGAGGAATGTATCTCGTACTTTACAAAACTACCCTAATTAAACTCATGCATTAATTACGTAGTTCTCTCGTTTTCCTCTCCGCCTTGGTCGCGGTGCACAATATTGAGAGAGTGCTTGGATACGTTTTAGTCTCATGACTAAAAGCAGTGGGACTAAAACTTGTTAGCCTCATCCATGCTTGGATCCAAATACTAAAGAGACTAAAATCAAGTTAATGACATTTCAAAGCATCCGGGCCCGCGTGCCATCCACCAAATCACAGCGAGGTGCTACAGTCGAGACTCACCTGTCACCCCGGTGTGGCCATCATGACCCGTTATATCACAAAACCCACACCTTTACCAGCAGTGGTAAGGTGGCCTCCAAGTTGGACTGGACGAAGCAACCATCATTTCATTGGAACACTCGTTCAAGCCCTTTCTTCCCTTTCTTGAAGAAAATCTCACTCCAGGCTACTCACTTCTGCCATTTTTCTTCTCTACCGACGAAGGAAAGGTGGGCGAATCAGTTATGCTGCTATATTTTCATTCCAATAATCTTCTTTTTGTGAAGCACCGACCGATTCTCACATCCTATTCTTTTCCCATTTTCATTGCGATTGTGGTTTCCTTTCGACTGCTTTTTGTTTGTCAGATCATTGATGGATCCTGGAGCACTAGGCAAAGTGTTGCCGGTGGACAACCCACTGGAGACAGCGATCTCCAGGAAGCGAGCACCGACCAACGAGTTGACCATGTTGGCGGGCCAACCCACGGAGATGAAGAACTCCAAGAAACAAGCACTGGCCAAAGAGTTGAGGACGTTGGCGGACGAACTCCTCAAAGAAAGTTGGAAGAATAGCAAGGGCCCCACCGTGCCTACCCCAGGAGCTCTGATTGCCACCTATGTGAGGCTCAAGACCGAGTTTGAGTAGATAGTCGCCGTTGAGAAGCAGTATTCCCCTAGCAAGGTGATGCCCCCATCGAGGACGAGGAGATGGCCCCCGGAGGGATGAGATCCCCCGGTGAGCTGCACAAGGTAAAAAATAATGGCTTATTACCATAGTTGTGGTTTTTGATTATTTGCAATGTGCTTGCTTTTTGATTATTTGCAATGTGCTTGCTAATATGTTAGTGTTGTGCAGGTGCCGGTGGTTGTCCTTGATGATTCCGATGTCGTGGCTCGTCCTATTGGCATCGCCCCAAAGATCGATTCCGATGCCGCTGTCCATCCTGTGGACATCACCCCAGAGATCGATTCCGATGTCGCGGTCAGTCCTGTGGACATCGCCCCAGAAATCGATTCCCATGCCACTGTCCATGCTGTGGTCATTGCCCGAGAGATCGATGACAAGAAATAGTTGGTCGCGCTAATCCTTTAGTGTAGTTTGCATTGCCCTGTGTTTAATTACCAGAATGATGCGTGTTATCAAACAATCTTAGGGCTAGTGCACTGTCTTGTGTGGGCGGATCTTGCTACTTTTTTCTGATAGTGAATCATGCGATGAATCATGCGAACCCTCTCCGAGTTATGGAAACAGATGTATCCTCACCAGCTTTTGATGTAATATATGGCATGCATAGATGTAAGTTTGAACTGATTATCATATCAGCAAGGCTTGTTTGATGATTCTTGGTGTTAGTAGGCTAGCTACTGTGCGAGCTATAGTACTTGCAAAACACTCACCGAAGAGAAACGTTCGGGCTGATGAGCTCGTGGTACGCTTATACTTATCCCTCATCGATCGACCAATAGCCCTAGCTCCTAAAATTGTAGGCTTAGCGATCGATCAGACAATAGTCGACATACATTCAGGCCTCATTTGGTTCATAGGGTAGGAAAATCGTAGCAAAAGTACAGAGAACGTGCAACACAAAATCATAGCAGTGCAGAGACGTACTCCCTCCGTTCCAAAATAGATGACCTAGGCGGGCTAGTTTGGCCTAGTGGGTTTCAGTGATATGACGTGGTACAGTGCCGTCCAGTCTTCGCGTGTGGTAGCAGTATTGCGGGTACAGTAAGTTTTCTTGAAGAAGCGGAATTCAACGAAGTCATGACGGTTCCTTCGTCCGAACAACTTACGGTGGGAAAGGTTGGGCCTGCGATATGACCGGGGTAGACCAGGATAATTTTGTGCATGGCAGGTGGACCAGGATGGTCGACGTCCCACATGTCGGCGAATGAAAGTATTCTTTCCGATATAGAGGACGAGCAACGAGTATTCATTGTTTATTTTTGATGAAAGCTATTGTCTCCACTATTACTCCTTGACTTTGTCAATGCCTCTCTCTCCTCCACATAAGCGGGAACTACTTGTTATGCGTGCAGCGGGCAGCTGGCTTCTTGAGGGGCCAGGGCGGTCAGAGCGGGCTCCGGAAGCGGTCCGGACTCCAGCATGGCCCACCTCACATTATCACCATATATTTCTTGGAGTCCGTGCATGATGGGCGGGTGATCTCTTCTCCCTCCCTCGTTTCTCTCTTCTCAGCCGACGCCCGCCGAGCGATTAGATTTCGGCTATCGACGGTTTATTCAATTACGGTCCCACATGTCAGTGAAATTGCAAGACAACGCGTGTCCCCTCTGGTGAGCGGCGTGCGAGCCGGACTGTCGGGGTTGCGACGCGTACGAGTCGTAAGTGTGCCACCTTTTCGCGAGATTGATCGATAGAAATCCAGAACAAAATGACGAGGGTGGTGCTTTCCCGCTCGTTAGGCGGGCTAGTTCGAGTGATATGACGTGCTACAGTGCCGTCCACTTGCTCCATTTTTATGTAAGCAAGAGTTTACACTCTTACGCGGGAGGAGTGCGAAACACCGCGGATCTGATTTTGATCGAGGGATAACTGTTCCCTGCCAAATAATGGAGGATTCGGCTCAAAAAAATAATGGAGGATTGTTAGCGATTATAGCATGATAGTTAGGGCATCTCCAGCACTGGCCCACAAATTTACACCGGCATCTGTCCGAGGACACTGATGGATGCCATCCGATGCTGCCCGCATAACTTTCGACAACTATATGAACTAACCGGACAAAATTCGTGCAAACAAAGCAAATTTCAAATTAACCGGGTGAAATTAACCGGATGAAATTCATAACATTTTGAAAACTTTTCCTACAAACTGGACGAAATTCATTACATATTTTGCACAAACCGTACTAAACCTATTGTAAACCTAATCTAAATGATCGCCGGCGCCCGACTACCATGTCCGGCCATGAACCGGAGAAAGCCGACCATTGCCTTTGCCTCCTCCTCATCCACCTCGATAACCTCCTCCTCCGGCCGGAGCACAAGGTTATGAAGATTTCTGCCTCCACGTCGCCGTCAAGCGGCTAATCGGCCGCCGATGTTTTACCCCACCAAGCTTGTCGTCGACTGAGTGGAGTAGCGGTGACCTTCCCAGGACCAGAGCGGCGGCAACCTACTGTGTACTACTCTTCCTCGCTGCCGGCTGCGCCCGCGCACGCGCGCCGTCTTCGTGGTCACGACGGCGGAGGGCGGCCCGGGGGGGTGCCGGCGATCTCCTTCGTTTGCTCCTACGACAGTACGTCGAAGAGAGCTTTGGTGCGCGCCCGGAGCGGAGCCGCCGATGTCCCTCGTCTGCTCCTGCGATAGTACATCAAAGAGAGCTTCGGAGCGCCAGGAGGCCATGGTTGAAGTGGTGCCGACAGAAGGAAGGGACCGGAGGAGAATAAGTGTGGGTCTTTGGCTATGGCTGGGAGCTGGGGCTCAAGTTAATATAGCGGGCGAATGGCAATGAGCCGCAACAGACGGATGGATAGTTGGTGCCGGAGTAGGTTCGTCGGGCGTGAATGCGGACGCTGCTTCAGTGACTTAACTGCAGATGCGTTTGGGTTACTGACATGTGGGCCCAACGGGCGTCTGGCCCGCATTTCAGTGACACACCAATTGCACTGCGATTAAGTCCGTGAATCTGGCATTGACATTCGGAGAGCGGTGACCGTTTGAGCGGAAGCGCGCTAGCGATGGAAGGGGTTTCGGTCTGCAGTGGCACTAAGATCGGTCGCTCGCGATAGTTCATACTCCGTACCATACTACCATAGTACCCTCTCTAGCTTAGGTTGTTTTATAGATTGTCATTGTGATGGACGATATACATGAGCAAGGCGGTCCGAGTATGACCGCTGCTGTTGAGCCAGGTGAATACATGCTCGGCGTTCGCGTAGGCCTCCATCAAACGTCGAAACAGTAATGTCAGGCACCGCCGGGGCACGCAGGTGATGGGCTCGCCGTTTGCGTTGCGCCATGACCAGGACTTTGATTTAGAGGGTGACGTGCATGCATTAGCATGCTTTGACAGCGTGAGCGTGAGTGTCTGATGCGAAGTATTTCATTTTCATTTGGCTGACGAGGGTGCGTTGCAGCGACGAGTCTGTGGTTTGATTCCCCACATACGCATAATTTTGGTTTTTACAGTATTTCTTTCTCCATTCACAGGTAGGCCCGCGTAGATAGATAAAGAACACGAACAGATGAGGCGCATGCGGACTATTTGACTGGTCAACCATACAAATACGGAGCTATACACTGAGCTAGCAACCGTATAATCACCATATCTCGTATACAATGATCAAAGTGAGCTATCAAGACAAGTTCGATGACCACCAATGCATTTTACTCGGTAATAAATGACCAGGATTGAAGGGGAATCCTAATTTGCTTCGTCTTCTGTCCTTGAGCTCTTGACAATCCAATGCACTATACGGTTGTCCGGCCACTCCACCCCAGAGCTCTCACCTAGCGTCGTTCATGCCACCGCGCCGCACATTAATCGGTAAGGCAGCGATGGCATCCCGCCGCTGTCGGCGTTCTGGGAATGGGAGTCCCCAGACTTGCCTGCCTGCGGCCTGCGGCGTGGCTCAAAGGGGGCCCAGCACAGCCCATCTTCATCAACACAAGCTCAAGACCCTCGCGAGGGGCCAAGCCTCATGGGGCGGACGACAAGGAGCTTCTTCAGGCACAGCCTCATCAGGCTGGCTCACGAGGAGGCGGAGATTTCAAGGTAGGGTACCTCGCGAGGTGCCCATGACGCAAGCCATGACGACCAAAGGCGCCAGTCGGGTGCCAGCCCACGCAGTGTCCTCCTTTCCTCTTTGGTGCAAAGGGAGCAAGCGCAGGCGAGAGTATCAAGCAAAGGCACCTATTTCGGTGCAACAAGACCAAGACCAGCCCAACGGCAGGGAGGAAGTCATTGTGGAGCCCAAGAAGGCGTCACCACCAGAGCCTTTGGCAGGCGAGGACCAACTTTAGTCAGGATAGGTGTACCCGCTGTTCCCCTTCAAAATGGCCAATTGTTGGCGCCCTTCCCGCTCAATATTTGGGGAGAGGCCCAGGGCCTTTGCCTATAAATAGGACTAGCCACCCCCAGGGTAGAGGCATCTGGATCCTCACCAAGAAATCAGTAGATAGAGCGACCAAACTCCTCCAAGCAGTTCGTCGCACCAGCCAAGAACAGACCCTCGCGAGGTTGTTCCTCCTTGTATTATTCATCATCAGCACAAGAGGCAATCCACCACACCACACACCGGAGTAGGGTATTACACCAAAATGGTGGCCTGAACCAGTATAAACCCTGTGTCTCTTGTGTTGATTCTTTCCTAGTTAGATCCTAGCGATTCGGCAAGGAGCAGGTAGATAGAGGGCGAAATCTCCGCGCGCACCCCAGTGTTTGAACCTCAAGGGTTTGCCGGAACCCGAAATCCGACATTTGGCGCGCCAGGTAGGGGTGCGCTGGAATCCGCCTCCCGTTACCATGTTCTTCTCCGACCATCGCGCTCATGTCTGATGCTCGTCGGGCTCGCGCCGAGCGCCGAGCCACCCTCGCTTCCCATGACGCCCAGACGGCTCCCATCGGCGGGTGCCACCGTCGTTCCCCGTCACTTGCCGTCAACGCCTCCACCGGCTCGGCGGGGAACGAGCGACAAGCATCGTCCCAGCACCCATCCATGAGGCGAGACGGCCGCACTGCTACACCCTCGCTCACCCCTGCTGGTTCTTCGTCCCGCGCGCCCCGCGCGGCCATGGAGGCTCGAGCTGCACTCATCACGGCAAATGAGCTCCTGCAATACCGCCCAATTGACGACGTCTACGTAGAGTGGCTCGACCGAGTTGCCGAGCTCGTCCGCGCCGCTGGGGGCTCCCCCACGCCGTCCTTCTCGTTGCACCGCGCCCCGCCCTGCGCGGGCAATGAAGCTCCTGGGGCGCCTCAGCCGCCTCCCCCTCGAGAAGGCGCCCTGGCCCCAAGGCGCACGGCCCCTGAGCGGAACCCGCTCCGTCAGGCGCCAGCGCGGCAGGAGAAGAGCTGCCAGGAAGTCCCTCGCCCTCGAGAAGCTGCCTGAGCGCTCCCTGCTCCAGCACGTCAAGACCCCGCGCTGCTCCCAGTTGCAGCGCATGAGGACCCGCAGGACCAAACTCTTCATCGCCCAAGGCCTCCCGTGGCCACAGCGGGCTACCGCGCCTTCACCACTGAGCTACGCAGTGTCGCATGGCCCGGCAAGTTCAAGCCAGACCTGCCTCCTCGCTACGAAGGCACGGCCACCCGCTTCATCGCCAACTACCAGGGTACTCACGACCGGCCACCCGCCGTGAGCGACATGCGCCATATCAAGCAGCAACCAGGGGAAACCCTACAGAAGTACATCCAGCGCTTCAACAACGCGCGCCTCAAGATCCCCAAGGTGATCGAGGAGGCCATCATCTCAGCCTTCTCCGATGGCATGCACGACGTCAAGATGAAGGAGGAGCTGGCAATGCATGAAGACCTGTGCACCTCCTTGGAGCTGTTCAACTTGGCGACCAAGTGCTCCAGGGCTGAGGAGGGGCGCCTCTCCCTCCTCGAGATGCCTGCCGTAGACCCAGAAGAGAAGAAGCCCAAGGCCAAGGACGTGAAGCGCAAGGGGGCTGTCGTGCTCGCGGCAGATCCAGACACCAAGCGGGGCAGAGATCAGCCCTAACACTCCAAAGGCAGTCGGTACTGCGTGTACCACGACCTCCACACCCACAACACCAATGAATGCCAAGAGCTCCGGGCCGTGCGTGAAGGAAGGGTCGGTCGACGTCCCGACCGCAGCGACCGGAGCTACGGCCGAGGAGGAGGAAGGAACACAGGACGCTGGGAAGACCGCGGCCCTCGCCAAGGGTGGCGCGACCAACCTCGCGAAGATCGCTGGCAGGACCCACCTCGCGAGGGAGGCTGGAGGGATCAGCCTCGCGAGGATCGCCCACAAGGTAACGCAGGCCTCCCTCCGATGCTGCCGCAGCCAAGAAGAAATGAAGACCGTCATCAGGACGAGGGGGCTGGGGGCTTCCAGGAACCACATGCGATCGCTTGCATCCTGGGCGGAGCCCAAGCCCCAGCCTCTTAGCGCATCTTCAAGAAGTTCGCCCGCGAAGTAAATGCAGTCCTCCCCAAGCTCGAGGCCACGAGCCCTCTCAGGTGGTCGGCGTGCGCCATCACGTTCAGCTCAGTGGATCAGCTCAAGTGCGCGGCCACGGCCGGAGTCCTCCCGATGCTTTGCTCCCCAATCATCAGCAACGTGCTGGTTACCAGGACCCTCATCGATGGCGGGGCAGGGCTCAACGTCCTGTCCGTGGAAACGTTCAACAATCTCCAAGTACCCTACAATCAGCTTCAGCCAACCAAGCCCTTCTCCGGAGTCACCAACGGCTCCACGGTCCCGATTGGGCAGGTCCGCCTTCCTGTCATCTTCAGGGCATGCGACAACTACCGCACCGAGCTCATCGACTTTGACGTCGCCCACATTCGCCTGCCGTACAATGCCATCCTCGGGTACCCAGCGCTGGCCAAGTTCATGGCCGTAACCCACCACGGCTACAACGTCCTCAAGATGCCAGGAAGTGGCGGAGTCATCACGGTGCCCTACAAGGAGAGAGACGCAGTGTGCTCCCTGGAGCGAGCCTTTCAGGCCGCATCACTGGAAGACCCGGATCGCGGAAGCAAGAGGCTTCCCGAGGCCGCCCCCAAGAAGAAGAAGACATCGTCCGGCCCGGCCCCTCAGGAGGCAGGCCCCTCAGGGCCCGCACCTGCTCAGGGGGAACCTCCTTCCATCGCATAGGGAAGCGCGCCCGGTGCCCTCCTCAGGCAGGGCTCGGGGGCTCTCCTCTGGATGGTCGCCGACCTCGCCAAGGTCATGAGGGAGGCGCTTGGGCAACACGTGGAGGCGTGTTTCGAAGCACGTTTCCCTCAAGAAGGAGCAAGGCAAGAAGGGCCAAACCCTCAGGAGTTAAATCGGCAAGGCCATTCAGAGCTCTGAGTCAAGAGTCATGAGAGGCAGCCGCCGCCTTACCAGCTGTGGCCCCCATCACAGCAAGGATGGTGGGCTCTGTGTCTACATCGACATACGAGGCTCAACCGAGCCACGTCTCTCAGAGAGCCTCCGCCCTCGCAAGTGGGGCGCGCAGGGTCCGCCCACGCTACGTTCGCATGCCTTATGGCTTGCCGAACGCGGCTGCCGCGTACCAGCGCCTCATGAGGGCCATCCTGGAGGCTCAAGAGGTCAGGCGCGCCGCAGCCCTGGCGGAGATGGAGATGGTCCGCGAGGAGCCACCAGCGCCTCCAGGGCCTCCCGAGGCCCCTGGGCCAGGGGGCTCGTGAGAATCGGCTCCCGTAGCCCACCGAGTCTGCTACACCGACACCCCTTCGTCCCCAACATCATCAGGTGACATCTTTCAAGTTTCATTTCCAGCTGGGAGCACCCTCAGGGCCGCATTATTCCCAGGCCGCGTGGGTCCATCCCTGCGGCGTGTATCCCTTTTATTTCATGTTCTTAGCTTACTTTATTGGGGGCGCCCCTCGGGCTGCATCATCCCCAAGCCGCTCGGGTCAGACCCAGCGGCGTGTACCCCTATTGCATTTATCTTAGGGCCATGCTTTTGACCCACCATGCTTGTTATTCGGTGCCTGTGCGTAGCACCTTTTCTTCTTGGATGTCGCAAGCTTGAGCGTTAAAGGGGGGTGCCTAAGCATCGCGACTCAGGGCTCCTACCGGCTCTCCATCCCTCACCCTCTGGTCTTGTCCATTTCATCGCGACCTAGCATGCCAGCGACGGCTTTGATCAGCTCGAGGGCCGGGACCCGAGGACGTAGAGTTTCGACATCTAACCAAGCTTATGCATTAAAGGGGGGGTGCCTGAGCATCACGACTTAGGGCTCCTACCGGCTCTCCAACCCTCACCCTCTGGTCTTGTCCATGGCATCGCGACCTGGCATGCCAGCAACGGCTGAGACCAGCTCGAGAACCGGGACCCGAGGACGTAGAGCACCGGAATCTAGCCAAATTTGCAGGAACACACTCCAAGATAGGGCCCAGTGCCTGGTGCAACCCGCCTTGGGGTAGGGTCCCGTGAGTCCCGCGCTGGCTCACGGGTACCCCAATGCACCTCGCCTGGCCTTTCGTGTCTCGTCGCCTCTCCAAAGCAACTAACGGCTAACTGTCGATTGTCACGGCGAACTCTCATTCCTTTGTGATGAGCCTGCAGGGTCCCTCCAAGGAGCATCGTCAGGCGAGGCCCTCACGGTGTCTTCTTCACTCTCGCCCGCGCAAACCGCTTGCATGTTAAAGGGAGGGTGCTTGAGCATCGCGACTCGGGGCTCCTACTGGCTCTCCAGCCCTCACCCTCTGGTCTTGTCCACGACATCGCGACCTGGCATACCAGCGACGGCTGAGACCAGTTCGAGGGCCGGGACCCAAGTACGTAGAGCAGAAAGGGGAGCGAAGGCGAGGGGGGAGGAGCACGCGAGGACCTCGCCAAGCAACCCCTCGCCGGCCAAGGCACGGCCCTAGCGCCCCAACAGGAAGCGTTTCCTGACCCTCGAGTAAGTCATCCTACGAGAACATTAGCTATCGCAGCACCATCCCCGCACCTGATGCAATCCCGTGTTGGCAACATTGCTCTCCTTTCTCACCGAATGATGGCTGCTTGAGCACCAAGGGGGACCTCCTGAGCATCGCGACTCAAGGGCTCTTACCGGACCTCGGGCCGCTCACCTCCTGGCCTTGACCACGGCATCGCGACCTGGCATACCAGCGACGGCTGAAGCCGCCTTGGGACTGGGACCTGTCGGCCTAGAGCATCAAGCCCTCACGAGGTCCGAAAGGAAGGAACTAAGCTGAGATGGGATAAGCACCTCGCACTGCTTCTCAATGAGAATCATATTAACAAACGAAGCTACAAACATCTTACAAACCCCCGTGGGGTATATTCTTGGCCTCTCGCAGGAACAAAAGATGCGAATCCTAAGGAGCCCTAACTACAGGGGCCATTGCGGCAGATGCCATCATCAACAGTGGGCCGCCCAGCACCGGCGCCAACCCCATCGAGATCAGGGGCGGCGACGGCCTGACGAGCCCGCCCTGCTCTGGGAGCGGCGCAGGCTCAGGGGCTCGTAGCTGTCGTCGCTCGTCTCCGGAGTCACGAAGAGCTCGGCGGAGTCACTGGACCCACCAGTGCCTCCACCGCCTGAGGAGCTGCCGAGGGAGCGATTGGCCGGCCTCTGTCTCACCGCGGCAGGGTCCCGACCGCCTCTTCCGGGGCAACACTCCAGCCGACGACCCTCCGCATCGAAGACCTTGAAGGACATCACCGAAGCACCATCGTACTCCAGGTGGATCGCGAGGGCGCCCCTTGTCCTGCAGACCCGGGCGACCTCGCCCCAGCCTTGAGTCATGAAGACCTCGCCCGAGGCAACGACCGCGACCTCTGCCCCGGTCGCGAGGGTGTTGCAGCCGGCGTGCTGCAGCCAAAGCCCCAGGGGTCCCCCCTACGGGATGGCGGAGGCGAAAAAAGGGGGAAGGCGAATCCAAGACTTAGGAGGCGTGGCAGCGCGAAGCACGATCTCTCGGGAGGAGCCTTCGGCGTGGACTCTAGGAGGGAAGAGGCACACCTTCGTGACCCGGCGGCGCCGACGGCGGCGCCGCCCGTGGCGTTCGGCGTCGGCTCCTTCAGAGCCCTCGATATGGGCGTACAAGGGAAGTGGGAACCCTGGTGGTGGCCGCTCACACCAGGGTCTCGGCGCTTCCTGGCGGGCGCCCTCACCCCAATGGCAGAGGGCAAGCCGTTTCTTCGGTGGAAGCGGGTCAGGATCCTCTTGGGGAGCTTTTCCCTTCTCTTCCGCGGAGAACCGGCGGATCGGAGCCATTATAGCAAGACGGAGCAAGGACCAGGAAGAAGGAGAAGCGAAGAGGGGGTAGACTGGAAGGGCGTGCGCCGTTCTGTACTTATAGCCGGCGAAGGCCAACCGTCGACCACCACGATCGCAGGTAATCATGACCCGTTTTGCATGCAGGGACTTGTCGAATCCGTGCAGTTGCCGAGGCATCATGGGGAAGCGGAGGCGCCCACGTCCAATCAACCGCCACGCGGCGCCCAAGGCTGCAGACTGTTAGGGCCCGCGACGCTTCGCACTTGCCCTTTCGGCTCTCTGCTTGGCCAAGTCCGGGCGCGTCGTGGGCCCGGGGGCTACTGTCGGCGTTCTAGGAATGGTGGTCCCCAGACTTGCCTGCCTGCGGCCTGCGGCGTGGCTCAAAGGGGGCCCAGCACAGCCCATCTTCATCAACACAAGCTCAAGACCCTCACGAGGGGCCAAGCCTCGCGGGGCGGACGACAAGGAGCTTCTTCAGGCACAGCCTCATCAGGCTGGCTCACGAGGAGGTGGAGAGTTCAAGGCAGGGTACCTCGCGAGGTGCCCATGACGCAAGCCATGACGACCAAAGGCGCCAGTCGGGCGCCAGCCCACGCAGTGTCCTCCTTTCCTCTTTGGTGCAAAGGGAGCAAGCGCAGGCGAGAGCATCAAGTAAAGGCACCTATTTCGGTGCAACAAGACCAAGACCAGCCCAACGGCAGGGAGGAAGTCATTGTGGAGCCCAAGCAGGCGTCACCACCAGAGCCTTTGGTAGGCGAGGACCAACTTTAGTCAGGATAGGTGTACCCGCTATTCCCCTTCAAAATGGCCAATTGTTGGCGCCCTTCCCGCTCAATATTTGGGGAGAGGCCCAGGGCCTTTGCCTATAAATAGGACTAGCCACCCCCAGGGTAGAGGCATCTGGATCCTCACCAAGAAACCAGTAGATAGAGCGACCAAACTCCTCCTAGTAGTTCGTCGCACCAGCCAAGAACAGACCCTCGCGAGGCTGTTCCTCCTTGTATTATTCATCATCAGCCCAAGAGGCAATCCACCACACCACACACTAGAGTAGGGTATTACACCACAATGGTGGCCTGAACCAGTATAAACCCCGTGTCTCTTGTGTTGACTCTTTCGTAGTTAGATCCTAGCGATTGGGCGAGGAGCAGGTAGATAGAGGGCGAAATCTCCGCACGCACCCAATGTTCGAACCTCGAGGGTCTGCCGGAACCCGAAATCTGACAGCCGCACCAAGTTCCCCGCCGCCCATGAACACACAGAAAATGGTAGGGAAGCGATGGCATCCCGCCGTGCCGAGTTCATCGCCGCTCGCGACCTCACAACTATGTGGGAGGAATTTGAAGATGCCAAGGCCAAATGGGCGATAGAGCAAGAGGCGACCAAAGCCGCACAGAGGGAGTGGAAAAGTCAGAAAGCACTCAAGAAAAGAGAGGCCCGCCGCCGCAAGAAAGAAAAGGACGCACGCGTTGCTGCGGAGAGGTTGGCGGAGATCCAAGCACGGTGGGGTGTCGCCGACAAAGCCGGGAAGGAGAACGATGGCGTCTGGCCAGCATGTGAGAAGTAGCAGTACTAGTAATTAGTGTGCGTGTCTGTGTCTGAGTACGAGCATGTACCAGTACTACTAGTTACTACTGTAGTTTTTAGAGCAAATTGCCAGTTCATTAGCCTAGACTAAATGGAAAAATTCCTATCCTATGCATCAAATGGCATCTCTTTCTCTATAGGAATTGGGATGCATGTCATCTCACTTCCTATGATTTTCATATTCCTATCTATGAACGAAAGGAGGCCTCTGTTGGAGTAAATACTGCAGCTAACAGTACTGCTGGTATAGTAGTTTTCTTCAAGAAGCGGAATTCAACGAAGTCATGATGGTTCCTTCGTCCGAGCAACTTCAAAGTGGGAATTGGGCCTGTGATTTGACGGCTCACTAGTCATTGTTACTACGGCGCGACGACCTGGGTGACTCTCCCTTGGAGTTCTGCGTGCATGGCAAGTGGACCAGGATGGTCGACGTCCCACATGTATTCTTTCCGATATCGAGGAGCAAGGAAACCACATGGTACAGTTCACTTCTGATTGGCTCGCAAAAAAATAGTATCACTGCCGATTTATAGTTATTTTTTATTTCTGATGAATGCTAGTGTTTCAACTCTTACGACGAAGGGTGCCAAACACGGCATGTGCTGGATGTCCCACATGTCAGCGAAAGGAGTGGGACAAGAACAGCGTGGTAGAGCCCAGCATAAAAATACAGTGTGGTAGAGCGTCTCCACTTCTTCCACTTCTGGGTCGGAGACCACATGTAGTAGTACTTAGTGGTATGAATGATACAAAGTGCGACCTGGAGAGAAAGACACGTCTAGTTGGAAGGTCTCGGGGCATACACGTAAACAAATATAAAAGTTAATACGTGCCTCCAACTAATATAGTAGTAGTAGAGTACTTAGGCACGTACTCCATAACATCACCGTGCATTACACGTACAACATTTAGTGGTAGTACGTAGTAAGAGACAAATGCCGCCCAAGAGTTCCCTTCTCGTCCTACTTTTGGGTGTTTGGTAGAGTGTATGGAGGGTGCATGAGTCCACACTAGTTTAGCACAAATACACTAGAAGCATGCATGAAGAGGGGTGTTGAGTTGAGCATGCATGAAGAGGGAACAACTATGCTGAGACGAGAACGCAACCAAACACACCCTGTATGCCACACATGTTCATACCATTTGTGGCTTTCTACTTCACTTACTGCGCTACATTACTCAGGTTCGTACGTTCACTCCTGGGTACATGTCTGTCTCGTAGTTCCAGTGCCACGTGTTCTTCATATAGATGGAACGATCGTTGCATAACACATGCACCTTGATGCTAGATGTCTCGCATGTTGGCAAAAGGATGAACAAAACTCACGTAAAAAAATAGCGTGGAAGAACATAGATTCCGGACGACCGAGAAGGAGCAAGGAAACTCGTGGTGGAGCGTCTGCACTCATAATATTTAATATTATTCAGCGATATAAAATTAACCAATCATCTCCACAGTGGACTGGAAGAGTACGAAACACGACAGCCCAGTGTAGTTACATCATACTAGTACATGGCTAACCCACGCTATCACCATATTTCTTGGCTTCCGTGCGACACCTATCTCTAGTAATCCAGCAACCTGTATCGCTTCTCCCTCCTCGTCTCTATCAAAGTGCAGCGGGCTGGCGTTTCTACCGTCTATTGAGGTCGGTTAACTATCACATGTTAGCGACATGCCAAGAGCATTCTAAAAAAAATTCCTTTCATGTTCCGTTTTCAAAAAGAAAAAAATCCTTTCACGCATTTAATTTGCTGTATGCTTTGAGCGACTTGCATGTCCTATACTGCATCTGTTTGATACTCTAACTTAGCTAGAGGTTAGACTAACTCATGACTAACCCTGACCTAACTGTAGCCGAAGAGGTGTTTGGGTGACAGGGTTAGATTGACAATAAATGCACTTCATGGAGAGAGAAAAGTGATTTTTCAGTGGTCACAATGAGAACTATCTCCAGTTAGCACCTCTTGGGTGGGATAGTTTTTTTTGGTGGGTTCGGTGCAACTTGCTCCAATTTAAACCCTCATGCTTGGATACTTTAGGGCTATTTGAGCCCCAACTAGCTCAAACTAACTCTAACCCATGGATCCAAACAGGGCCTATGGCTAGTCTCGACGCGGAGCAGTCGCATGCACCGGGAAGCGGCGCTCTCTCGGCCGTCGTGCCACTTCAAAGCCGGCGCCAGTGAGAGGTTGCCTCCGCTCTGGCGTGCATTAATCGCAATCGACGCTCGAGGCGGACGCCGCCGTTTACGCTTGAGAAGCGCTACCGCAAGGGAGTAGGTTTTGAACCGTTTCAGGTGTAGTAGTAATGGTAGTTTGCAAAACTACTCAATTATTGCACTCAGTTTCCTAAGAAATTGTGGTAAAAAACGTTACTCCACAGCCCGCTTCCCTTCTCCTTCCTGCTCATGATTTATGTGGCCATATTAACGTGGTTATGTCAAAAAAATGTCACTTCATGCTCGTGATTTGCGTTATATAATTACAAGCAAGATTCTTGTGCATTGCATGGAACATCAACATGCATTTTTTTACAAAACACCTGTTGTGATTGACCCATGCAGGAGTAATCCCATGTGTAAAAAGTAATGATATCTCGAGAATATTATCGGAAAACTGGTATCTCGAGAATGTCATCGAAAAAATGAAAGATGAGAGATAAGGCGAGGAGGAGTGGAGCGTGGTGGTGACTGGTGGTCGGAATGGGCGGAGGCATGGGGATGGGAGTGCGGCCGAGCAAAGCATGCAGCCACCATGCATGCTAGATTGTTCGAGACTTACTCCTTTTTAATTCTGAGCAATGAGGTTATGGAGATAATGATGTGGAGAGAGGTGCGGGTATCTTTTGTAAAATTATCATAGTTTGCTTCCTATCCGTCAGATATAGATCATACGGTCTGTATTACAAGATGGCAGGCACACCATCATCGCCAACTCGTTTTTTTAACAGATGATAAGTTTGCTGACTACTAAAGTAAAGTGGAATCTGTCCATGTTATGGAAGTAAAAAAAGGTGATTGTTTATCATACAGGTAAGGTTGGATGAAGGGTGGTAGGAACAAATGCTCCGCCTAGAGCATGTGTGTGTGAGATGGAGTCTTAGTGTGTGTGTGGTGTGTGTGTGTGTACATGTGTGTGTGTGTGGGAGAGAGAGAGAGGAGAGAGAGAGATATGGAGTCTTAGTTTGTGTGTGTGAGAGAGAGAGAGAGACATGGAGTCTTAGTTTGTGTGTGTGTGTGAGAGAGAGAGAGAGAGATGGAGTCTAAGTGTGTGTGGGGGGTGCGCGCGTGTGTGTGTGTGTGTGTGTTTGTGTGTATGTGTGTGAGAGAGAGAGAGATGGAGTCTAAGTGTGTGTGTGGGGGGTGCGTGTGTGTGTATGTGCTTGTTTGTGTGTGTGTGTGAGAGAGAAAGAGATGGAGTCTTAGTGTGTGTGGGGGGGCGTGCGTGTGTGTGTGTGTGTGTGTGTGTGTGCGTGTGTCGCGGGGTCCTCTGTGGCGGATGTAATTTAAGTGTGCATGGCTTCATCATAGAGAGGTGATGTCTATGGCAGAGGCCACCAATGATGGGGTGCGAGAGAGAAAATGCCCGTAGGGAGGGAAGAGAAGGTGTGTGCATGTGAGAGGAGTCGACATCGCGAGAACGTGTTTGTTCAAGAGACACCAAGGAAGACTATTGTATATCGATGGTGCATGTAGGCGGGAATTAAACAAAGGGATGGTCTTATTGGTTTCGGGGATATAGGGGAAGAGTGAGAGGCGCGCTGGGGGGGTAGCTAGAAGGAGATTGTTAAGTGTGAGTGTGTGTTTTGCCCATCCAGGCGGAAGTTATGTGCACAAAAGAGGAGAACGATTTGATGTGGCGTTAGGATTGAGGGTAATTAACTACATATGGAGACATAGAGACCTTGAACGTGCATGTGTGAGAGGCATACATGTATACGTGGGATGTGTGTGTGTGTGCGCACGCGCGCATGATCGAGATAAAAGAAAGAAGACATAAGTCCTAAGATCAACGACATGGGAGAGACGGATCGGTATGACAATATGCATGCATGTGAGAATGTAGGGAAGAAGGCCTGACAATTGAGCATGTGTTTTTGTCTTAAGAGATAGTGGCGTGGGCTGGAGCATGCATCTATGGCGAGCGTAGGGGGTGAGGCGCAATGATTGTGCAAAAGAGATCAACCTATAAATGCATATGTATGGATAGACATATATAGTGTGGGTGATAGGAAGCAAAACTCCGTGCGAGAAAGAAATGTTGACGAAGAAACTACAGATAGATACAGAGATGGAGATGCTAGATAGAGAGACATCCGTTGTTTGGGTGTCGGAGATGTCCGTCGGGTGGTTCAAAGGGTGAAGTTATATATGTGTGTGAGAGGGCACTTGACTGCATGTAGAGAGAAACATATGTAGTGTGCGTGATAGGAATCAAGAGTGATGGCGAGAAAGAAGGTTGATGGAGAACAGATAAATAGAAAGATAAAGATGCTACCTAGTGTGCGCTAGAGATAGGAGTCGAGTGGAACAGAAGGTTGGGTTATGTGTGTGGGTGTGAGAGAGATAGAGAGAGGGTGCATGTGAGTCACAGACAAACAGATATCAGAGAGAAATGAGATCCAGAGATACGGAGTTTTGTGTCTGCGAGAGAGAAAGATATTTCACAACGAGAGTGATAGATAGAGAGACATATGAGGGAAAGCAAGATATGTCTAGGGAGAGAGGGTGTGTTTGAGAGACATACAAGAGAACAATGGAGAAATATGAGACCCTGGGAGACAGAGTTTGTGTTTGTGTGTGAGAAAGAGATATTGAAGAGGAAGAGTCGTAGGTTCTCATATCTAAGGAGCAAAAGACATCTCTGTATGAGGGGTGTGCGAGTGGCACACATGGGAATAGTTGAGAGAAATGAGACCCCGGGAGACAAAGTTTTGTGTCTGTGTGAGAGAAAGAGATTCCACATGGAGAATCATAGCTAGAGACACATAGTAGGGAGCGAGATATACTTAGAGAGAGATAGAGTGATGAAGGTCGAGGGAGAGAGTACCGTCAGTGTGTTACGAAGATAAAAGATCATTGTCGACATACAGATAGCACGAGAGATGCCTGAGAGACGATGAACGTGTATAGGTCCAGAGAGATAGTCCTATATAAGCATGAGTGATAGCTATATGAGACGAATATCTGGATCAAAGGGGATTCAAATATTTAAACTGGAGATCACGACATCGATAATATCATAATGCAACTTGGTGTATCAAACATGCATATTCATTTGAATTTGGGCACACGTGTAATGTTATATTGTTTATCAATATTGGTGATCCATAGATTCTTAAATTACAAACAATGCATGGTTTATATGCAATTAATGTCTAAATGCGATTACACTATATGTTGCATGTGTGAAACACATTATACATGTTTGAGAAGTTAAAAAAACCCGCATGAAACACACATTAATTAGAGACAGTTAGCGAGGAATGCATACACTGGATTTCAACATAAAGTGGTTTCAAATATTTGAAAATCCAAATTGATGGATACAACCTTATGAATCTGAGATCATGCCATTTGTAAACCATATGTATGTAGAAATGGTGTTGTGCTTTTGAAAGTATATATAAAAATGATGTATATAGAATGTAACTCCAACTGAAAATGGATCCCGCCCGAAAAAAAAGTAGAATACAAATGGGATTTGAATTGAGTTGGCACGGTAAACGTGCACTGTGCAAAATTTGAACGAAGCGGGGAAAGTCGCAGTAACCGCCCGAAACCAAAATCTGAGAGATGGAAATCACTACTGCCTATCCCTGTCGCGCAAAGCCTATCTGCTGGATTTCTATAGGTTTCGATAGGGGTAGGTTTGTAATTTCACCCAAACATGACGTAACCGCCTCTCACCCGGATTCATACACGGTGGGCGCCAAAACACAATGTGCCCTCGGCCGAAATAGACACCCTCCCCGATTCATATTCATACACGGTGGGCGCCAAAAACAAACTCTCGTCGGCAAATATTCGGTGTATGCGAGATTACCGTCCTATCCCCAACCGACTAATGTTGATGTGATGTAGTAGAAATTTGAAACGGGGGCTAAGTTTGTAAATTTCCTCGCATTTGAGACAAGCGCGCCCTGAATACATGGTTCCCCCCTTCCTCTCTACCTCCCTTTCCCCCATTCGTACTCCGTGGGCGCCAAAACACCCTCTCCACCCCACCCTCCTCCGTCCGCCGCCGTCCGCCACCCCATCCACCGTTGTCCGCCTCCACCATGTCGGAGCTGATACCCCGACACCGCCATCCATTACAAGAGATCGACCTCTCTCATCCACGCCTTCGGACCGAGATCCTTGCATCCCGTCCTCTCGCTTCATCACCGCCGCCGTCCACCTTGCCGGCGCCGCTCCTACGACCGTCTCGTCCACCGCACCCTGCCGCCACCGTCTACCCTCCTAGATCTGCTTCCACGCCGCCGACAGCCATCGCTACCGCAGCACCATCAAATTCTCACCAGATGCGTACACGGCGCTGCACCAGAGGCGGTACTCTTTCGTATCTACTCAACTTATTTATGGCAGCAAGAAAATAGATCGTCACTGCTTTACTCTGATTTCTTGTCTTGGTTGCGAAGTTGCCTTTGTTCGGTTTGCACCTTCAGATCCACCATGGCATGCTCAACACTATACTCCCAATGCTTATGGTTTTCCCCTTTTATATTCCACACTAGTTAAATCACAGTAGACGAAATTCCAAAATTGGGTCAGTCGATTTTTCAGAGCTCGCCGGAGTTTGTCGGTGCGATCCAAGGGGCTCGGGTGGTTGCGGGGCCTCGCCGAACGAAGAAAACTCGACGCGAGTGAGGGGTGGGGGTGGTGGAGGAACACAGGCGGTGGGGCCGGTGGTCCAGCCGGCGGCCCGTGCGGTGTTTTGTATGGGAAGAATCAGAGACGAGGAAGAAGAAGGGTTAGGAGACGTAGGATCTTCATCCAACCGCCTGAAATGGTCGAGAGACAGCTGGGAGTTGCATTCTTAATGCGCTCTGGTTCATCATGTGTGGGCACTGCGCAACCAACATTTTATTATCCAAAATCTGCTTTCTCTTCTTTACCATGTTCAATAGTGCTGGGCTGTACGTGATCGATAGGCTTTCAATTACTAGCGGCAATACAACACCTTATTTTCTAGCCAGTTCCACTTTCCCGATTTATATATCGTGGTTATGGTGTACCCCTGTTATGTACACTATGATCTGCCTAGTTGTTGTGTGCTCTTGTTATCATGGTTTGGCAATAAACTATCTACACAGTATATTATGAACCTATCATCTACCAGCTATCCTTACTTCTGGAGCCTATTTTTTTGTGTACTTGTGCCAGATTATATAAATGCACACACGATATTATAGCACACATGAGCTCTCTCATCAGAATCCAGTGATAGCACATAAGTGTTTACAGGGGCGCCCCTATATTAGAATATCATCTGCATTACAAAGATAATCTCACAACTATTTATGTTTTCATGGTTCTCAGATATTATACGCAATTATAGTGAATATCAGAATCCGCGCATCAGAAGAATATTGTGGAACACTGCAATGACTTACAAAATTGGCACCAAGGCATTGAGTGCCATTTCGAAGCAATGAAACTCGACGCTCCCCACTGTTGATTCTTGTTCGAATATCATCCTAATGACTATTCTAACCTCGAGGAGTCAAAGGCAGATGGCCTGTCCTGTTCACCCATCAAGGTGCCTGTTCTAATTTGGCAAGGTTTTATTGATTGCGCGTATCTTGCATATGTTGTCTTGCATTTCTTCTACTTTGTTGCACCACCATCTGCTTAGTTTACTCATCATATAACTCGAGATGCCATGCCCATCCATTATCAATACATATTCCATCTGTTGTCATACCATGTTTTTCCACTCAAATGTTGTTCTTGTGCATCAGACATAAAAAAGGAAGAGGGTGATTGCCGAACCTGAAGGAGCACCAGCAAAGTCCTTGAAAAAAGTGGTGGTGCCAGAGAAATCAGACAGCGCCCCACTTATATTGGCTGTACAACCAGTGACACAAAACATAGGACCAACTCCAGCAGACTGTACCCATACCTCACTGGCCACACCACTAGCCCCACCACACAGGACCTGCACTCCAGCAAAAGGTATACCGATTTCATTTGCCATAGCACCAGCCGTACCACAGAAAAATCCCACTCCAGCAAAAAGTACAGCAAGTCCACCAGCCGAAGACCTATCCCAACTGCAGAGACGGCCAATTTCTGCAGATTGGAACACCGTTCCATTTATTCCCAATTTAAAAGACAATGCTTTCAATGTTGTTAGGGACTACGTGCATATATTCCCATCATGGGAAGATTATAGTGAAGACAAACACCATTTTCACATCTTCCTGTCCAACTTACGTGTAAGTGCTATTATTCATGGTTATTATTTTCCTGTTTTCTGCTGATCGAACACATCAATGATTTACATTACATTGTTGTAACTAGGTGACGGTCAATCTGGATAGTCATGACGAGCAAAGCTTGCTTATGCTTTTCAAGGAAGCATCGCAGCAGTATCGGTGTTACCTGAGGAAATCACACTTTCCGCATGTGCCTTACGGATCTTTTTTGCAGGAAATCAGCTCGAAGAAGAATTCCGGTTTGAAAAGAACGACAGGATATCGCAAATATGCCGCTCGCTGCTTTGCTCTTGTTAGTACATGTTGTCCTGTATCACTGTACTTGCATACATACCTGGTTCGTTATGTGACAGCAGTATGCATGATAGCTTGCTTATCAATTGTTCACTCCAAATTATCTGATCTGTATGAATGGTTACATTAGTGTAGAATATATCCAATGCCAATGATTTTTTTAGCTCTGCATTGTTCTTGTAAGTACATGCTGTCCTTTATCAGTGTACTTATATTGACAGGTTGTTGTTCATGTACCACCACTCTGCAGCTTATTTTCCTTTGCCCTCCATTTTCTACACATCAGATCTAAATTTACTCTTACCATAAGGTTGGTAATCAAGAAGTTTAGTGTGCATTGCTCTTGGTGTGCCTTTTGCCCATATCGCTGCACATACATTTATAGCTACTTGGTTATGTAGCATCACTCTTCATCTTATCTTAAATATTCTCCATTTTCGTATATTATCACATCTATATTTACTCTTAACAAAATATAGAATAAAGGCAATGCTTATGAAGAAGATTCTGTGCTAAACTTCTTGAATTGCCCCCCCCCCATCAGCATGGACAAGGGCTTTATAGAGCCTGTCTTCACCAGTAATGTAAGTTTGTCCTTCTCAAGCCTTCAAACTTTGTTGTGTATATTTTGTTAGGCATGACTGCAACAGCTGTTTATTTTTGGTGTTTGCATCAAATTGCATGTTTAAAGTTTATTATGTAGTTCATAAACAAAAGTTTGTCCTTCTCAATTTAAGTTTTCAGTTGTACAACCAAGTTCCTTCTTCATACCATGTAAATTAAACTATACAGAGCAAGTGATCTTCTTTTGCACTGCATGTATGCTTCTGTTCTTCATCCGTAATTCGGTGGTGTGGTGAACCACCCACTACAGCACAATGTCATATTCTGCAATGTCTTAACTATGAACAATGTCATATCATTCTACTATTATTTAAACTGTCTCTTTATTTGCCAATCTGAAATGGGATAAATTGACACCACACTAACCATTGATACTTATGAGTTCTTGATTTGTAATCCAGTGGTGTCGTGAAGCTGCCAACTCCTTCACAATGTCATTTCCTGCCATGTCTTGACCTGCACAATACCATATTGTGTTAATGCAATTTTAAAGCTGTGTCACTTTATTAAATCAGAAGAAATGTGATGAATTGTATCATTGATACTTTTATGTGCAAAACCTGTCATCCGTCTCGCTTGTTTATCTTTCAGAGTGAGGAAGATATAAGTGTTGAACAAGCTATCTCATCATCTTGCTCACTGCTTGCATTGCAACTCCCAAAGAGGCTAACCTTTCTTGAACTCTATTGAAGTTTGTCGGTTTTGTATATTATTTTGTCGGCGTGTTTATTTGCAATTGGTGGCAATCTTTGATGCCAAATGTATGTAATCTGCTGTCTGCTTGTGCTTTATTATCATAGTGGCGAACTTTGATGCCCAGTGGATGTAATATGCCGTAATTTCTTTATTGTATAGTCTAGGTTTTTTCTTATTCACGATGCTGCAGTTATTTTACTGTATATATATCATGTCTTCGCAGTAAACCGGCCGAACCGTAAAATTACGATACATAATCGGGCCGTCATGCAATCACGATGTATGATCCGCATCACGGGCCCCGTCAAACTGGCCCACTAGTAGATTCGGGCCTTTAATAGGCTGAGTAATCCCCGGCCCTCTTCTCGCAAGAAAACTCAATGGGCTTTTAGGAGGCTGAGAAGTAGGTTGGGCCTGAAACGTGCCAAATAGCTCACGGGCCGGCGGCAGCCCGAAATGGACCCCGGCCCATGATTGTGCGAATCAATTCACGGGCTTTTAACAGGCCAAAGTTGTCTCGGTCCTTGTTTGGCCCAATCAGATATCAGCTGCGAGCAGGCCGGATGCAAACCGGGCCGTAGTTAGGCCCAACTATATGACGAGCTTTTAACAGGCCGAAATTAAAATAGGGCCGAAATGTTAAATTGGCCCTTAACAGGCCGAAACTAATATCAGGCCGAATTACTAAATGGGCCTTTAGCAAGTGGGCCCAAAAGAATAGCGTCCAGTCAACGGGCCGAATCTGATATGGGCCATAATTGAGCCCAAAGCCTCTTAAAGGGCCGGACCTGATCTGGGCCGTGATTTGGCCCAGAAAGTGGGAGGCTTTTAACGGTTCGGATCTTATATGGGCCATTATTAGGCCCGGAACGTGGCAGGCATTAATGGTCCGGATCAATTATGGGCCGGCATTTGGCCCAAAACATGGCAGCCAGTTAATGGGCCGGCCTACTATGGTCCTCAAAATCTTGTGGGCCTACAGCTGGGCCGGCCCATTAATGTCGGCGAAATCTCGTGGGCCTTTAGCTGGGCCGGTCCATTATGATCCGCAAGACTTTTGTGGGCCTTTACCTGGGCCGGCCCATTATGGCACACAAAAATCTTGTGGGCCTTTACTTGGGCCGGCCTATTATGGCCCGTGAAATCTTGTGGGCCTTTAGCTGGGCCAGCCCATTATAGTCCGCAAAATCTCGTGGGCCTTTAACTAGGCCGGCCCATTACGGGCCGCAAAATCTTGTGGGCCTTTAGTTGGGCCGACCCATTTAAACTTGATTGGCCGTGCCACGTGTCGACGTATCATAGGCACCTTCTGTCCAATGAGTGGATGACATCTGTCCCAACGGTGAGCCGACACGTGTTTCCTCCAGCCAATGATGATTTTACACGTGGAAAATCCCCATTGGCCGGAGCTGTTAACGGGTTATCGGATCCAAAACCCGACCCGATAGCTTAACGGCGTTCCGTTACGATGGATGCCACGTGTCGGTCACCCTTGACGAAAGCACTTCTGTGACGCGCAATTTATTGTCTTGGAAGTGGACACTTCCGTGATGATAATTTTAGTAATGTCACGTAACACTTCTACGACAACACAGGTATGACTATCTTGATTCTGTCATAAATTTGTCATGGATGTACATGCATGACAAAAAACGCGACCTACTGTGACAAACACGTATCATCACGGAAGTGTATTTTTTTTGTAGTGAATCATACCCACAGATACTTGAGGTGACATTGGAGTATCTAGGTGACATTAGGGTTTTGGTTGATTTGTGTCTTAAGGTGTTATTCTAGTACGAACTCTATGATAGATCAAACGGAAAGAATAGCTTCGTGTTATTTTACTACGGATTCTTGAATAGATCGATCAGAACGGATAACTTTGAGGTGGTTTTGTATCGTACAATAATCTCTTCGTCTGTTCTTCGCTATTAGTGACTTTGGAGTGACTCTTTGTTGCATTTTGAGGGATAGTTATATGATCCAGTTATGTTATTATTGTTGAGATAACTTGCACTAGTGAAAGTATGAACCTTAGGCCTTGTTTCCTAGCATTGCAATACCGTTTACGCTCACTTTTTACCACTTGTTACCTTGTTGTTTTTATATTTTCAGATTACAAATACTCATATCTACCATCCATATTGCACTTGTATCACCTTCTCTTCGCCGAACTAGTGCACCTATACAATTTACCATTGTATTGGGTGTGTTGGGGACACAAGAGACTCTTTGTTATTTGGTTGCAGGGTTGTTTGAGAGAGACCATCTTGATCCTACTCCTCCCAAGGATTGATAAACCTTAGGTCATCCACTTGAGGGAAATTTGCTACTGTCCTACAAACCTCTGCACTTGGAGGCCCAACAACGTCTACATGAAGAAGGTTGCATAGTAGACATCACCAGGCACTGGTACAAGGCACCAATGTTCAGCAGGCCGAATGGCATGTAGACGTAGCTGCAGGGGTAGCCCCTACTCTGGCCGACATGGGATAGCCAAAAGAGGTCCTGAGAAACGGCCCTGTTGAGGCCCGGGATGTCGACGCATACGCGAAGCCCGTCTCCCACTTTGGGAGCGGCGGCTGCACTGGGGGGGCTTGTGGGGCGGCACTTGCCGCGTATGTCTCGCGCTTCCTGAAGGTCCTTGATTGCCTTGGTGATGAACTCTCGTGCTCCTGGCGCCTCGCACCTCGTTCCTTGCTTATGGGGGCGCGCATCTAGGCACGCCTCCACGTGGTGCCCGAGCACCTCCCTCGTCACATTGGTTACGTCAGAGGATCTCCAAGCGGAAGCCCACGAGCCCGTCCCGAGGGAGGCGTCGGGCTCGCCTTCCTATGCAGAAGGAAGGGGCTCCCTGGCAGCAGGCGCGAAGCCTGAGGCATTGCCGACAGATTTCTTGGCCTCCAGACGACCCTTGGGAAGGGGCTGCTTCTTCTTCGCAGGGGCAGCCTCAGGGAGCATGGCGTCACCCTCGCCATCTGAGTTCTCGGCCATGGTGGCCCGGTAGGCATGCTCGAGGGAGCAGACCACATCCTTCTCATTGCAGGCGACAGTGATGATGCCGCTGCACCCTGGCATATTGAGGATGATGTAGCCATGATGAGTAGCTGCCATGAACTTGGCGAGCACTGGGTATCCCAGGATGGCGTTCTACGGGAGGCCAATGTGGGCCATGTGGAATTCGATGAGCTCGGTGTGGTAGTTGTCGTGCTTGCCGAAGGTGACGGGAAGGCGCACCTACCCCAGGGGAGTGGTGGAGCCATCGGTCACTCCGGAGAATGGCTTGGTGGGCATGAGTTGATCATATGGCACTCGAAGTGTCTCGAAGGTATCTACTGAGAGGACGTTGAGCCTGGCACCGCCATTGATGAGGGTCTTGGTGACGGAGACATTGCTGATGGTGGGCATACACAACATGGGGAGGACGCCAGCAGTAGCCAAACACCTAAGGTGGTCCTTGGAGTCGGAGATGATGGCGTACTGTGACCACTTGAGGGGACGTGCAGCTTCAATCCTCGGGAGGGCATCATTCACCTCACGAGAGAATTGCTTGAAGATGCGGTTTGAGGCGGGCGCCTGAGCTCCGCCAAGGATGCAAGAAGTCGCGCGAGGCTCCTGGTAGCCCCAACCCCATCGTCTTGCTGGTTGTCGTCATTCCTCCTTGGTTGCAGCGGCAATAGAGGGAGGCTAGCGTCGCCCTGAGGATGGGCCTCACGAGGCTGATCGCGCCAGCCACCCTCGCGAGGCTGGTCACACCAACCCTGGCGAGGGTTGCGGTTGTCCAAGCGAAAGCCTCCACCACAGCTTCCTCCACGGTGAAGCCACGGTCGCCGCGCTTCAGGCGGTGGCCCAGGCGCTCATCTCGGGGCGCCCTGAGCTCCTGGCAGTCATCGGTGTTCTGAGTATGCACGTTGTGGAAGACGCAGAACTGGCAAGCATACTTAGGGGGCTCATCGTGATCACAGCCGCACTTCATCTCGGGTTCTGCTACCAGCACGGTGGGGCCCTTGCACTTTGCTTCCTTACCCTTGGCCTTCTATTCTTTGGGATCGACGTCTGGGTGCTTGAGGAGGGAGAGGTGGCCTTCTTCTGCCCTGGTGCACTTGTCCGGTAGGTTGAACATTTCCAGCGCTGTCCATAGGTCATCATGGGTGGCGAGCTCCTCGCTCATCTTGACTTTCGTGACACCCTCGATGAACGCCGAGATGATGGCTTCGTACGAGGCCTTCGGAATCTTGAGGCTGACCTGAGTGAAACACTGAATGTACTTGTGGATAGTCTCACTCGACTACTGCTTCACGCGTTGCTGGTTGTTGACGGTGAGGGCACCGTCACGGGTGCCGTGGAAGTTGGCGGCGAACCGCTCGCGAACCTCATCCCAAGAGGAGATCGACCCCTCCTGGAGGTGCATGAGCCAAGAGCGCGCGTCATTCTTGAGAGCCATGGGAAACTAGTTTGCCATGACCTTGTCATCACCGTTGGCCACCTCGATGCTCAGCGAGTAGAGCTGGAGGAACTCCGTAGGGTCGGGGACATTGTCATAGCGCGGGGGCAGATTCCGGCTTGAACTTGACCGGCCAAACGACACAGTGCATCTCATGAGTGAATGCGCGGCAGCCCGCTGAGCTCACGGGCGCGGCCCGCGCTACAGGGGCATGGTCCAGATGCCCACGCACTGCAGCCTCTAGAGCGGCCCGGTCTTGGTGCTGACGCTGCTGAGGGAGTGAGGGAAGGTGTGGCAGTGCGGCCATCACACTGCACGGAGAGCGGCAACGAGGAGTCCTGCTGCTCATGAGTAGCGGGATCGGTGGTAGCGTTGGTTGCGGGAGAGGCGGAGTGTTGGGGGCGCCATGGCCCACCAGTGCTGTCCGAGCAACGTGGGCGGCCTGGCGCTCGGTGCGAGCTTGACAGGCCTCGGCCATGGAATTGGCGAAGTGAGGACGGAACGAAGCGGAAGGGAGAACTTCGGCACGCCCCTATCTGGCGCGCCAAATGTTGGGATCGGTGCTCCGCGGACCCAAACAAGGTTCGAACCCGGGGGCACGTAGGAAGGATCCTACCCAACTACAGCACACTGCTCACCGCCCCACAGACCGGTCTCATTGAGTTCGGGCGAGCGGGAAGAAGAAGTGGACATGGTGGTTTACCCAGGTTTGGGCCACCTTGCGGTGTAAAACCCTACTCCTGCTTTGTGATGGATTGCCTCACTAGGAGGATGAGGATGAACTAGTACAAGTATGAACTGCTTCAGGAGAGCTCAATGGCCGAAGGATCGGATCCTTCTCCATGGTGGTCCTATATTTATAGTGGCCTTGGTCCTCTTCCCTCATAGCTTAGGCAGGAAGGGATACCACGACGACCAATTTGAAGGGGGATAGGAGTACACCCTATCCTGACTAAAGGTGATCTTAATTTGCAAAGCTTCTGTCATGACGCAGTGGTGGGCTCAGTGATGACCTTCGTCCTGCCAAGCTAGAGGTCTTTTTCTTGTTGCACTGGAACGGAAACCTTTGGGGGATTCATTGGGGACCCGCGTACGTCCTTGCCTCCTTTGCACCAAAGAGGAAACTTTCCTAGACTACGCCTGCTGGTGCCCTCTTGGTCTTGGTCATCATGCCTCACGTCATCGCGCGCCTCGCGAGGTGTGACACTTGCCAAAAGATATCCGCTCCTCGGGAGGCAGTCTCAGGGGTGGGGGCGCTCCTTGGGAGGACTTGGTGTCATTCTCCTCATGAGGCGGGGGCCCTCGCGAGGGTCTTGCTCATGAAGCCTTGGGGTTGGGCCGTACTGGGCCCTTGGCGGAGCCACGCGCTATGCTGCAGGCAGACGGGTCTTGGCACCCTCGGTCCTAGAACACCGACAACCTTTTGTTGATCAAATGTTAGAAAGATTATTGTAGCACACACACTTCTGCTTCCTTGATGGATACTCTGGTTTTTCTCAAATACATGTATCACAACCGGATCAAGAGAAAACCACTTTTACTTGCCCTTTTGGAACTTATGCTTATAGACACATGCCTTTTGGTTTATGCGATGCACCTGCTATTTTAAAAAGATGTATGACTACTATATTCTCTGATTTTTGTGAAAAGATTGTTGGGGTTTTCATGGATGATTTTTTCCGTTTACGGAACTTCCTTTGATGATTGCTTAAGCAATTGTTATCGAGTTTTGTAGAGATGTCAGCAAACTAATCTTGTCTTGAATTGGGAGAAGTGCCACTTTATGGTAAATGAAGGTATTGTCTTAGGGCACAAAATTGTTTAACGAGGTATTGAGGTGGATAAAGCTAAGGTCGATGCAATTGAGAAGATGCCATGTCCTAAAGATATCAAAGGTATTTGAAGTTTCCTTGGTCGTGCTGGTTTCTATAGGAGGTTTATTCAAGACTTCTCTAAAATTTCTAGGCCTCTTACCAATCTTTTGCAAAAATATGTTCCATTTGTGTTTGATGATGATTGTGTAGAAGCCTTCGAAACACTTAAGAAAGCCTTAACTTTTGCACCTATTGTTGAACCACCTAATTGGAACTTGCTTTTTGAAATTATGTGTGATGCTAGTGATTATGTTGTTGGTGTTGTTCTAGGACAAAGAGTTGCTAAGAAATTATATGTTATTTATTGTGCTAGCAAAATTCTAGACAATGCTCAAAGAAATTATGCTAGTACTAAAGAAGAATTTTTAGAAGTTGTGTTTGCTTGTGATAAGTTCATATCCTACATTGTTGATTCTAAAGTAATTGTTCACACCGATCATGCTGCTATTAAGTACCTTATGGAAAAGAAAGATGCTAAACCTAGACTCATTAGGTGGGTTCTTTTGCTACAAGAATTTGATTTACATATCACTGATAGGAAGGGAGTTGCGAATCCCGTTGCTGATAACTTGTCTAGGTTAGAAAATATCCTTGATGACCCACTACCTATTGATGATAGCCTCCCTGATGAACAACTAGCTGTCATAAATGCTTCTCATAATACTCCTTGGTATGCAGACTATGCTAATTATATTTTTGCTACATTTATACCACCTAGTTTCACATACCAACAAAAGAAAAAATTCTTTTGATTTAAGACACTACTTTTGGGTTGACCCACATCTTTATAAAGAGGGAGTAGATGGTATTATTAGACAATGCATACCTGCGCATGAACAGGAACAAATCATACGGAAATTTCACTCCGAAGCCTATGGAGGGCATCATGCGGGAGATAGAACTGCACACAAGTTATTACAATCTGGTTTTTATTGGCCTACTCTTTTCAAAGATGCCCATAAGTTTGTCTTATCTTGTGATGAATGTCAAATAATTGGCAATATTGGTAGACGGCTGGAAATGCCTATGAATTACTCACTTGTTATTGAACCATTTGATGTTTGGATCTTTGATTATATGTGACCTTTTCCTTCCTCTAATGGGTATACTCATATTTTAGTTGATGTTGATTATGTCAGTAAGTGTAGAAGCTATTCCAACTAGTAGTGCTGATCATAACACCTCCATTAAAATGCTTAAAGAAGTTATTTTCCCGAGGTTTGGAGTCCCTAGATATTTAATGACTGATGGTGGTTCACATTTTATTCATGGTGCTTTCCGTAAATTGCTTGGTAAATATGATGTCAACCATAGAATTGCATCCCCTTATCACCCTCAATCTAGTGGATAAGTTGAACATAGCAATAGAGAAATAAAATTAATATTGCAAAAGACTGTCAATAGATCTAGAAAGAATTGGTCTAAGGAACTTGATGATGTATTGTGGGCTTATAGAATAGGTTATAAAAATTCTATGGGTATGTCTCCATATAAAATGGTTTATGGAAATGCTTATCATTTGCCTCTTGAGTTAGAACATAAAGCATATTGCGGAATTAAAGAACTCAACTATGACTTCAAATTTCCCGGCGAAAAGAGGTTATTTGATATTATATCACTAGATGAATGGAGAACCCAAGCCTATGAAAATGCCAAACTATTCGAAGAAAAAGTCAAGAGATGGCAAGACAAAAGAATCCAAAAGCGGGAATTCAAAGTTGGTGAATATGTTCTATTGTACAATTCTCGTTTAAGATTTTTTGCAGGGAAACTTCTCTCCAAATGGGAAGGACCATATATCACTTAAGAATTTTATCGATCTGGAGCTATCAAGATCAATAATGCCCAATGCACTAATCCGAAGGTGGTCAATGGGCAAAGAATTAAGCACTATATCTGAGGTACACCCATTAATGTTGAAAATAATATTATTCAAACCATGACACCGGAGGAATATATTAAAGAGACTGTCGGTGTCAAAACCGGCGGATCTCGGGTAGGGGGTCACGAACTATGCGTCTAGGCGGATGGTAACAGAAGACAAGGGACACGATGTTTTTACCCAGGTTCGGGCCCTCTCGATGGAGGTAATACCCTACTCCTGCTTGATTGATATTGATGATATGGGTAGTACAAGAGTGGATCTACCACGAGATCAAGGAGGCTAAACCCTAGAAGCTAGCCTATGGTATGATTGTTGTAATGGTTGTGTGTCCTATGGACTAAAACCCTCCGGTTTATATAGACACCGGAGAGGGCTAGGGTTACACAGAGTCGGTTACAATGGTAGGAGATCTACACATCCGTATCGCCAAGCTTGCCTTCCACGCCAAGGAAAGTCCCATCCGGACACGGGACGAAGTCTTCAATCTTGTATCTTCATAGTCTTGGAGTCCGGTGATGATGATAGTCCGCTATCCGGACACCCCTAGTCGAGGACTCCTCGGTAGCCCTGAACCAGGCTTCAATGACGATGAGTCCGGTAGCGCATATTGTTCGGCATTGCAAGGCGGGTTCCTCCTCCGAATAATTCATAGAAGATTGTGAACACCAGGATAGTGTCGGCTCGCAAAATAAATTCCACATTCCTTCAGAGAGAATAATATGTACACAAGTTCAATCGGTGGCGTATTTTGTGGCATGGCGTCACACCACCACCAAGCCTTTACTTGAATCGTTTTTATTATAGCACCTCGGTAGCGTTTAGCGGCGGTTTCCTTGGCACGTCTTGTCGAGCGAGATCGTGTTCCCCTTATTCGGGATTCCCATCAATACGGACGTGGGTAACCCAACCGCGCCATTGATGGTGGCGCTTGGGAGATAAGCGAGTTTTACCAGGCCGGTGGGGACGCATAGTCTTCGTCCGCCCATATATAAGGGGATAAGGATCCACCCTTTTTTACCTACGCCTTCTTCCTTCTTTGCTTATCCATCTCCGCGCACTCGAGCTCCAGCGCCCAAGTTCGCACATCTCGCCTCAACCCTCTCCAGCCATGTCCGAAGCCGGAGGCAAGTGGATGGCCTCCTCCGTTACGGAGGGGCACATCGAAAAACTGCGCGGCGCCGGATACCTGTCCAGCGACATTGCGCACCGGCTGCCCGACAAGGGGCAGCTCATCCCCACCCCCAGGCCCCATGAGAGGGTCGTATTCCTTCCCCACTTCCTCCGCGGACTGGGCTTCCCACTTCATCCCTTCGTCCGGGGGCTCATGTACTACTATGGCCTGGACTTCCACGATCTGGCGCCAAACTTCATCCTCAACATCTCGGCATTTATCGTCGTGTGCGAGGCCTTCCTCTGCATCCAGCACCACTTCGGCTTGTGGCTAAAAACCTTCAATGTCAAGCCGAAGGTAGTGAAGGGCGTCCAAGCGGAGTGCGGAGGCGCCATGGTGGGCAAAATGCCCAACGTCCTCTGGCTCGAGGGCGCCTTCATGGAAACCATCAAAGGGTGGCAATCGGGGTGGTTCTATATCACCGAGCTGCGGGACCCTAAATAGGCGGCGGCCCCCGAGTTCAGATCTGGTACCCCCATGCAGCTCACCTCTTGAAAAGATAAGGGCTTGCTATGGGGCAGTTCGAGGAGCCGACGGACTCGATCTGTCTCTGCACTAGTGAACAAGAAGCTCAAGCTTGTCAACGCGATCCAGACATGCTCGTCCGCGGATTCTCCCCGCCAACAACGGGCCTTCAATCTGTGGGAGTTTGATCCGGCACAGCACGGACCCTTAGCGGGCTCTTGACTGGCGTACAAAGCTGCACGAGAGGTGCTGTTCAAGGCGGAGAAGCCCCGCATCCGCAATGAAGATCGCGGATTCAGCACGTAAACGCCCGCGGTGTGGTAAGATATGTTATCCTTTATGGGACATTTACTTCTTTCATAGTTTGACTCTATTGTGGGATCTAAAATTCCCAATGCCTTTAACAGACTGGCAGAGGGCGTCCGGACAGGTTAACCGGCTCCCTTCCCAAGACCCAGCGGATACCCGTTTAACGGGCTGCTAGTCCGGCACTTTATGTGGTCTTTGGAGAAGAAGGCCACGGAACCGGAGGAGTTCCGCGCGCCAGTGGTGTCGGACTCATCGTCAGATGGCTCGAGCGGACTCCTCCCAAGAGCGAGGAGGAGAAGAGGACTCTCCCGGGGCGGGGAGAGAGGAAGAGGAAGGCTTCCCCAACAGGGGAGGCCGAAGGGTCCAAGAGGGGAAGGACCCTTCCTCCGGACAGCTCCGCCAACGCCAACATTGGCGACGAAGGGTGGCCCTCAAGGGCCAAGCCTCCGACAAGATCGTGAGTATCCGGATTCCTGAATGATTTATAATTTCTCTTGTGTGCCGAATAGTGTCCTTCTAATGCCGCACACTACCTGTAGTTCGGCCGAGGATGATCTTCCTGCTTCATCAAGCGGGTCCTTGGCTCCATCGGATGTAGATTCCATTCCGACCACCTCCACCCCTCGCGATCCTGAGGACGCCGAGGTGGGATCCCAGGAGGGGACCTGCCAAGAGGGGGAGGCTCCGGAGGTGCCACAGGGCAACCTCGCGGACTTCGTGCCGGACTCTGTGCCGAAACCCGCAGTGGTTGTGGAGTCCGGCAGGCGGCCCCTTTGTAAGAAGGGCAAGACCGTGACACCGGCAGCCTCCATCCAACCGGAGGCACCGGACAACTTGTTGGAGGCGCTCAACGGCGCTTCCATCGAGGAAGAACACCGCACTATCATGAGTGCGGTGATTGAGAAGGTTCAGCTCGCCAAGAGCGGGCTGACCGAAGCCTGCAGCAGCCTTCTAACAGGCTTTGAGGTAAGAAGTTTTAAAATATGTAATGTAATACCGCATAGACAGTAGCCCCTGATGCTCGGTTCGGTGTTCGGAAAGAAAAACCGGACTGAGGATCTAAAAAAGATATACACAGGAGTTCTAAAAATTATATCAATATGGGTTTGCAGGCTCTTGCTCTTGACCTCTCGCCCTTGACCGATCATGGAGGTCGGTGCTTTGAAGCAGGACCTCGAGCGGACCGAGAACGAGCTCGGTCTTGCCGAGAAGCAGCTCGAGGATAAAGAAGGTGAGTAACATCGTATTAAATTTGTACCTTACAGAAAAGGATTTTGGTTGCAATAGAGATAACAAGGATAACGTGGGCACTACAGGGGCCACGAGCGAGGTGGCGACCCTGAAGGAGGCCATGTCCGCGGCCGACCATAATCTTGACATGAACGGCAAGAGCGAGAGAAGGAGGAGGCACGAGTGGCGGAGGTGCGGCAAGAGCTCCGAGGCTCTCATGGAAAAGCATGAGAGTTTGGAGCACGACTCAAGACTTCGAGTCCGAGCTTGCCTCGGCTCTTGAGAGTGCCAAAGCCGCTAAGGCCGAGGCCCATAAGGCCCTTCAGAGATTGAGGCGGTGAAGAAAATAGCGGCGGGTAAGGCATTTTTCATGCAAAGCAAGCATGTGAATGTAAATTACCATTACTTACCCAATTTGGAGCTCTCAGGGCGTTTGCAGATCTGCCTCGCAGCGTATCCAATGCCGCCAGCATTCTACCGGGGCGAGGAGGGAGTTCGACGGAGAAGCGTCTTGGTCTCGATATGCTGAGGCGGACATCCGTGCCTTAGCGATCAGTGAAGTAGCTGGTGGAGCTCCACAAGGTAGCCGAAAGCAGGCCATGAAGGGCCTCATAGTCCGGTGTGGGCTGAAGAGGCCATGCACAGGAGCTACCGGTCTCGGCGGCGGCTGGTGGATCGTGCCCTGGGTGGAAGTCATCAAGCGCTCCTTTGCATTGAAGGTGCCTGTCGGGCCTTGCCCGCGCAAAAGGTGCTTTCGGGCAGGCTGGATCTTTGAGAGGCTTATAACGGACACGCCGCCCGGCAGCAAGGAGTATCGTCGCCGAAATGTACTATAAGAGTGTCTGAAGGGTGCCCATAAGATTGCGGATGAGTGCCCCAAAGATGTAATTTTTTAGTAGACTCGCAATGTGTTATCATGTGCGCTAAAAACGTTGTTCATATGCGCTAAGCAACGCTTATTAATTTAAAATATTACCTTCTATGCGGCCTTTTATCAAATCGAGAGATGGCAAGTCGTCGGCTTCAGCCCCCATGCCACGAGTCTTTGGGGTGTTGGGATAAACTTGAGCGCTCTTGTTCCCATTTTTTGGGTCCTTCTAGGGAGGCGCTCAACACAACGAACAAGGCAACCGGACTTATAACGCTTGAACACTCTCACTTAGCCATAGAATTCCATAATTTTAAATTTCGGCGAAGCCCCTAGTGTTCGGAAGACCGAGTTCGAGGCGCTATCACGCTGGGCAGACGGCCGGTTCCTCGCTCTAAGCGGCATAAGTCTTTAGGGACTCGAAAGACCTCTCGAACAGCGACCAGCTCTCGCCTTATCATGACGGTCGGTTTAGCTTTCTCCATCGAGGTGCTCGCCCAGCTCAAGCAGGCGCAATCACGGTGGTTCTCCAGTGCTACCTTAGCCGATAGAACGAAACGTAAGGTACCAAAACATGGGAGCTGGGCAAACCCAACTATTGACCCAAGACATGATTCGGAGCCGATGCACATAATGCTATAAGTTCGGGGTGCCGCACTTGTGATAGTGTTCGGACTTATCACACCATAGTGCAGGGAACATAAGCCCCTGGTGTATTCGGCCGTACCAAAGTGTACGGATGCAAGATGTCATAAATGAACATATATGTAAAAAGAAATGCAATTATAAGCAAGAGGTGATGCATTGTTTATTCAAGGAATTCTGCTATGAGTGCAGAACGGTACAAATAGTGCGGTAAGCAAGGGTTTGGACTATTAGACGTGTCCCCCTCCAGGGGTAGGCTGCGGAATGGTGTATTAAACAGATTTAATGCTCATAATGGAGACCACCTGACTGTTCGTCATAGCCATTGTCCCTCCCTGGCTGTTGCATCGTGAGTTCGGCAGATCTACTACCGGACAGGGCCTTCTGGTAAACGGAGTCCTGTGGAAAAAAAGAAAGAAAAAAAAAAGAAAGTGACACACGTGGGAGCCCCTGGTGTGGTTGAGCCGCACTCTGGGCCTATCGTGGTTGTGCCCCTCCCCCTATGCCTATGGTATCTTCAGAGCGTAATGATGTACGCGAAGAGCTCGTCTTGCAATCATGCAAGGGCTGGGGTTGGGGCCGCATTGCTACGCATGCTCGGAACATGCCAGGTGGTCTTGATGTATGTTACTCCAGGCGCGTTTAGTCATGTTCGGTCGTTTAACGGCCGGACTCGAGAATTGCCTTAAGAGGCTGCTCTGTACTTCTGCCGCGAGAGCCGCTGTGTGTTCCTCCGTTCGGAGGGAGCGTTCAGTGTTTCCGTTGACCGTGATGACTCCACGAGGGCCTGACATCTTGAGCTTGAGGTATGCATAATGCGACACCGCGTTGAACTTTGCAAACGCGGTTCGTCCGAGCAGAGCGTGATAGCCACTGCGGAACGGGACTATGTCGAAGATTAACTCCTTGCTTCGGAAATTATCAGGGATCGAAGACCACTTCGATGTGGTGAGCACGTACAATTAGCCTCAACACTGGTATGGCGCCTTTGAAGGTCGTCTTTGTAGGTTTAATCCTTGAGGGTCTATGCCCTTCTTGCGCCTTGTATCTCGATAAAGCAGGTTCAGCTGCTGCCGCCGTCCATCGAGGACTCTAGTGAGGTGAAATCCATCGGCGATTGGGTCTAAAACCAATGCGGCGAATCCGCCATAGCGAGATCTTGGTGGGGTGGTCCCTTCGATTGAAAGTGATCGGGCAGGAGGACCATGGGCTGAACTTCGGGGCGACTGGCTCCATCGCATATCGTCCCTAAGTGCCTTCCGCTCCCTCTTGGGTATGTGGGTTGCGTATATCATGTTCTTGTCCGCACTTGTGGGGGAAACCCTACATCCTCTCTTGTTACGTGGCGGTTCTCCTCCTCGTCATTGCTATGCAGCCCCTTGTCATTGTTTTCGGCAATTAACTTGCCTGCCTGCTTGAATACCCAACAATCCCTGTTGGTGTGGTTAGCTGGCTTTTCGGGGGTGCCATGTATCTGGCAATAGCGGTCGAGTATTTGGTCCAAATTGGACGGACCCGGAGTAGTTCTTTCGAATGGCTTTTTCCGCTGACCGGGTTTAGAGCCTCTGAATCCGGCATTGACTGCCGTATCCTCAGTGTTATCGCCGTTAACGTGGCGTTTGTTTTTGTTGCAACGCGACCTGCCATTGCGGTCCTTGCTGTCGGACTGCGAAATTTTTACGAGGTTATTCTGCGAGCTAGCCAGCTGTCCTCTCCCTTGCGAAGCGGGTCATGTGTGATGTGAGGGCTGCCGCAGTTCGGCTTTTCTGTCCTAGGTGCGGGCCAGCCACTCATCGCGGATGTTATGTTTGAAGGCTGCGAGGGCCTCTGCATCCGGACAATCGACAATTTGATTTTTCTTTGTGAGGAACCGTGTCGAATTATGCGGCGATTCGTCTGTTGCTGAATTATGTGGCTTAGGTCATCGGCGTCGGTGGTCGCACATATGTGCCCTGGAAGTTGTCAAGGAATGCGACTTCCAGGTCCTCCCAACACCCAATTGATTCTGCTGGCAAGCTGTTAAGCCAATGCCGAGCTGGCCCCTTAAGCTTGAGTGGGAGATACTTGATGGCGTGGAGATCGTCACCGCGGGCCATATGGATATGAAGGAGATAATCTTTGATTCAAACCGCGGGGTCTGTTGTGCCATCGTAGGATTCAATGTTCACGGGTTTAAACCCTTCAGGGATTTGATGATCCATTACTTCGGCTGTGAAGCATAGTGGGTGTGCAGCGCCTCTATATTGAGCAATATCACGACGTAGCTCAAGAGAGCTTTGTCTGCTGTGTTGACCTGCCGAGTTCTTTATATCAAACGCGATGGTAGTCGTCGTGGGTTGTGGGGCACCCACGTGATCCGTAGATAGATCTGGATTGTCTTGCCTTGTCCTCCAATATATCTCGCAAGTCCGGCGCATTCCCCCGTAGCTTCGCGCTTTTCGAGCGGTGCCGGGGTACGGTTCTGGCGGAGGGCCTAGATGTCTCTCTGTCGCGGCAACGAGGTGGTCGGTCTGCCGTATTGTGCGCTGGTGATGAAGGTTTGTATGCTTCCTCCTCTAGTCGGGGGAGCAACTTGCGTTTTTGGTAGCTTTTGGAGGGGCGTTCGAGTTCATACTCTTCGGCCGCGAGGACCTCGGTCCATCTGTCGGCCAGCAGGTCTTGATCAGCTCGAAGTTGTTGCTGCTTTTTCTTTAGGCTGTTTGCCGTGGCCATTAGCCTGCTTTAAAATGCTCTTGTTCGACGGGATCCTCGGGCACGATGAATTCGTCGTCGTTGAGGCTTGCCTCGTCTCCGGAGGGAGGCATGTAATTTTCATCCTCCTCGTCTGCCGCTCTCTCTTGAGGGCTGGCTTCCCGTCCTCTGTCTTTGAATCTTTACGGAGGGGTTGTCTTGACACTCTACGGGGTGTTATTATCTCCGGTGCCGAAATCTCCATTCTTGCTGTGGCGGGATTTAGAGTGGCGCCGCTGACGTTGGTGCTTGGGCTGTTTCTTAGAGGAATCTGCCTCCGCTGCTTCTTCGTTGTCCCCATCCTTTGGGGTGTCCACCATGTATATGTCGTATGACGAGGTGGTCTTCGATTGCCTGTGGCGCTGGTTCTTGATCGTCTCGGCATCGTTGTCCATACCGTCGATGTCTTTGGAGTCGTAGTCTAGCATGTTGGTTAGATAAATCGGCGGTGGCTACAAAGTGGGTGGTGGGTGGGTTTGAATTTCTTCATCGTCCGCATCCCAACCATCGACCGCGATCGGTCGAGGTTCTCCTAATAACGAGATGCTTTAGCGAGTTCGAGGATGTCACCAAAGGCGAGTCTTTGAAAGATATCGCAGCGGTGAACTCCATGATCGGCACCCAATCGGATTCGGTTGGCGGGCACGCACAGGAGGTTAAATAGTCGGCAAGAGTCCGGCACCTCGAGTCACGAGCTTTGCAAAGGACAAGGTCGGTATTCAGCTCCATCGCCCGTAGCGATTGCAGCTCGGCGGTGTCCAGCCACCGATCCTTGATCTGCGCGGTCGGCTCCGAACTATGGGTCGGGCGGATTCGTGTGCGGCCTCAAAAGTCTTGTCCGCGGTAGAGCTAGATCATGCCCATCGTGTGATGCGGCATGCTCGGTGTGGCTCGAATCCATCGAAGATCAAGTCTCCGCGGATGTCGGCCGTGAAGTTTAGGCTTCAAATCGACACGATGGCGGGCGTAACTTCGATCTGCTCCAGATGGCCAAGTGAATTGGCCCGTGGTGCAAAGCCGCCGAACACGAAGATCTGTCCGGGGAGAAAATTCTCACCCTGGACTGCGTTGTTGTTGATTGAAGAAGCCATCAAGCCTATTGGTGACGGCACAGAGGAACTCTCAATGAAAGCACCAATGTCGGTGTCAAAACCGGCGGATCTCGGGTAGGGGGTCCCAGCTATGCGTCTAGGCGGATGGTAACGAGGAGACAAGGGACACGATGTTTTTACCGAGTTGGGCCCTCTTGATGGAGGTAAACCCTACTCTGCTTGATTGATATTGATGATATGGGTAGTACAAGAGTGGATCTACCACGAGATCAAGGAGGCTAAACCCTAGAAGCTAGCCTATGGTATGATTGTTGTAATGGTTGTGTGTCCTACGGACTAAAACCCTCCGATTTATATAGACACCGGAGAGGGCTAGGGTTACACAGAGTCGGTTACAATGGTAGGAGATCTACACATCCGTATCGCCAAGCTTGCCTTCCACGCCAAGGAAAGTCCCATCCGGACACGGGACGAAGTCTTCAATCTTGTATCTTCATAGTCTTGGAGTCCGGCTAATGATGATAGTCCGGCTATCCGGACACCCCCTAGTCTAGGACTCCCTCAGAGACCTTCCAGAACACTCCATAACCCTGAAAAGGAAGAGGTAAGTGATACCATAAGTGTCGGAGTAATGGGCCACGGGTAGCCTAACCCGAGTCCCTGAACCTTTCAGGACATTGGGCCGGCGGCGCCCCACGAACATCCAGAATGAAGCGCCGCCTTCTGGTGGCCGGCTGGCTCAAACGACGGGCTGCCAAAAGATGGCCAAGTACCAGAAGACGGCACCAAGACGGGCCGACTCCTAGCAAGCGGCCTCCAGAGAGGTCGGCTCCAAGCAGGCGGCCCATGACGCCCTCAGAATCTGCGCCCCCCATTAAGAAGACAAGACATGATGAGGCTACAGTGTAGCCCATCACTCCCATATCCAGGGCTAGGCGTGGCCACAGTGCCCCGTACAGGCGGAGATCTCCGCACGACGCGACACTGTTGCCACTCCACCCTTGACGTCACTCCTATCAGGCGGGCCCCTGCTCCCACAATGGCCTGACGGTACGGCTTGCAGTTGGCGGGCCCTACTAGGCAGCTAGAGCCTGGAAGGCGACATAGCGTGACCAGTCAGACCCGAGGGGATCCGGCTTCTAGCAGGCAGCCACCTCCTCCCTCGAGGCCCGTGCGCCATTAACCAGACGAGACAGGGTGAGGCTATAGTGATCTCCCACCAGACGGTGGGACTGTAGCCACGCCCCTCCCCCGACCAAGCATGCGTCATTAGCATTGTGGCTACGGTAATTTGCCGCCGACCAGACCCGCGAGTGGCGAAGGCGGCCTGTCAGCTCCGTACCAGGCCAGGTGGCGGGCCCCAGTAGCCGGCGGAGAAGCAGATGACCGGAGACACTGACAGCCGGGTCCTACACCCGGCCCGATTACCATTGTAGCCCTGGGGGTAGGCCTATATAAACTCCCAGGGCACCCATGCAAAGGGTTCCCAACCTATTAGAACTAGACTCATACATAGAGGGAGAAGGGAGCAAGCCTTGCCTTCTTCTACCTCTAGCATACAGCTCGAGGAGCACATTTGTACTCACTAGTGCCTTAGTGATCATGCGGAGACCCCACAAAGCAGGACTAGGGGTGTTATCTCCTATGAGAGCCCCGAACCTGGGTAAAGTGCGCCGGCGTTCGTGTCTATGCCTCATCCCGCTTCCAAGCACCAGCGATGTTCTACTCACTCCCACCATGATAAGCCATCTTTGGCATATGTCGCACCTAATCCCCGACATTTGGCGCCCACCATAGGGCGAGGTGCACCGTCGTCCGGAGACCTATTCTGGACGGGAACATTGTTCCTTCCTAGCGAGCGCAGCTAGCCCGGCACGCCCGATGGCGTCTGCGCTGACGTGCTGCACGGCGCGGAGGTCGCCTGCGCGGCAAACTGCCTCGATCTCGTTGGCGGGATTCACCTCTCCGACGAGTACGCGTCTGACGCAGGCACGGATAGCCCCGAGAGCCGCCTCGTCAGCCTCCTCGACCAGCTCCACGTCGTAAGCGAGCCTGCTGTGGACTTGGAGTCGGTTGGCTCCACTGACCCAATGCTTGTCGACTCCGAGACAGCGTCGCTTGACGCATTCCCCACCAACGTGGTGGTCTACAACAAGCCGCCTCCTCGCGAGCACATCGGCGAGAGCACCGTCACAGAGGTGCTTGTCATTAGCCATGGCGAGCATTCGGGCGGAGGTGCTCGAGACCCACTCGAAGCAGTGTTGCAAGACCTGTCTGCGCCCATCCAAAAAGACGCCGACGCCGAGACGTTGGAAGCACGCCGCGTCCAGCTCGTCGAAGGCGCCAACAGGCTGGCTAGCATGAGACACCTTTTGGAGGCCTAGCAGCGTGAAATGGACTGTGCCGTCGGCGGCACGCTGGCTCTTGGCGGGCCTAGCCGCATCGGCGTGATCCGGCAGCGCAAAGCGACCATTGCCAGCATGTTCGGGACAGATCATCCCGTCTACGCCACGCCTACGGAGAAAATACGAGCTGCCCAGGTGGCAGCAGACGAGCTAGACAAGCTCGAGGGCGACAAGCGTCGCCACATGACGGAGTGCGTCCAGCAGCTCCTTGACGCGGCCGCCGAGCAGCAAGAGGTCGGCTGCCGCACTGAAGCGCCCAACCGGTGAACCGACGATCTGCCTCCTCATCGGGATCAAGGCGCGACATCCCGGATGCCGACTGGTGGCGTCCGCGGTAGAAGATACAAGGAGCCGGCCGCCAGCCGCAGCCAGACTCACATCACCATCGAGCGCGACCAAGACGGCCGCCCAAGAGCAGTGGAACGACGGGACGCATGTCCGCCTCCTCCCCCCTCCCCCTCGCAGGGAGAGGCGCGCGTCACCACCGCCTGTTGACCACCCGACAGTCGGCGACCGCCTTGGCCGCTGGGAAGGATTCGGAGAGAATGATGCCTGCCATCGGATCAACCGGCTCAATCGATCCCTGGTGCAAGAAGAAGAAGACGCATTGGGTCCGCCCTGTTTTGGCCCTTGAATCCGAGATGAGCCCTTCCCTAAAGGGTTCACGCTTCCAAGAGATACGCCCAAGTACACCGGCCCCGTGAAGCCGGAAGACTGGCTGGTCAACTACTCCACGACCGTCAGCATAGCAAACGGCAACAAGCGTGTTGCTGTGAAGTACGTCCCGCTCATGCTCCAGGGCATAGCCCGGACATGGCTAAACAACCTGAAGCCCCCCAGCATCAACAGCTGGGTTGATTTCACCGAAGCCTTTGTCCACAACTTCACCAGCACGTACAAGCGGCCTCCCAAGCCCCGCCAGCTCCCCTTGTGCGTCCAAGGCCCCAGCGAATCAACTCGTGACTACCTCACGCGTTGGGACGATCTGCGCAACTCTTGCAAGGACATGCACGAGGTGCAGGCCATCAAATACTTCACAGTCGGGTGCCAAGAAGGCACCCTCCTCAAGCACCGACTTCTCTGCGATGAGCTGGCGACCCTGAATGAACTGCTGATCATAGCAGACAAGTACGCCACGGCCGACTCCTCCATGAAGATGGAGATCCAAGTCAATGCATCCGGCAAAGTGGCTCCTCAAGATCCTCGGACTCCGGCTGGTGACGCCAGTCGGCGTCAGCAACAGAATGACAACAAGCGCAAGGCCATGCAGCCGTCTCCCACAAGCCGGTAGGTAGCGATAGTCAAAGACCAACATCCGGAAAGGCAGCCTCTACCCAAGCATCAGAAGGGCAGCAAGCCCAACTGGTTGCCCGCCTTCTCGTACGAGCAGACTCTTGATGTACCCTGCAAGTTCCACAGCAGCGCGAAGCCATCCAACCACACTACTCGGAAATGCCATTGGCTCACCAGAATCGCCAAGGGTGATGGATCCCTGCCTCCTCCGCCTGCCGGCCCGCCGCCTCCTCCACCCCAGCAGCCGGCGGCTCAACCAGTCGGTGCCATACAAGATGAGTATCCTGAGGAGCATGGATCTTATGTCGTGTTCACCAGCGTGGCCAACGATAAGCGCAACAAATGGCAACGGCAGCAAGAAGTACATGCAGTAGCATCAGAGACCCCACGGTTCATGCATTGGTCTGAGAAGCCTATCAGTTGGAGTAGAGCTGACCACCCGGAGGTGATGCCCTCTCCTGGTTCTTATGCCTTGGTCATAGACGCCACCTTGGCAACAGAGAGGCGGGCTGCCCGTTTCTCCCGAGTCCTGATAGATGGCGGCAGCAGCATCAACATCCTATACCATGACACTATGGAGAAGTTGGGAATCTAGCAGAAGGAGCTTCAGCCCAGCCGGACTATATTCCATGGCATAGTTCCTGGACTTTCCTGCTCACCAATCGGCAAGACCCAGATTGATGTTCACTTCGGAGACAAAGATCACTTCCGCCTGAGAGTCAGTCTAGTTTGAGGTGGTGGACCTTGAGAGCCCCTATCATGCGCTACTTGGCCGACCTGCTCTGGCCAAGTTCATGGCGGTCTCCCACTATGCTTACCTCAAGATGAAGTTGCAGATTACCAAGAGAATCCTAACCGTAGTCGAAGACTACAAGAAGTCGCCTGCCTGTGCGGCAGACAGCAACCGGCTAGCCGAGTCCCTCGTGATTGCAGCAGAAAAGCGGCTCCTTGACCGAGTTGTGGCGATGGCAGGCAAGCAGCCGGAAATGTCACGAAATCCCAAGGAGTCGGAAGCTGAGGGCTCATTCAAACCGGCGAAGGAAACAAAGGAGATACCCTTGGACCCGGAGCACCCGTAGAGGCACACTGTCATAGGTGCAAACCTTGACAACAAATAGGAAAGTGAGCTTGTCGATTTCCTCGACATCTTTGCATGGTCTCCCAAGGACATGCCGGGTGTTCCGAAGAATTTCGCCGAGCACAAGCTACATGTGCGACCTGATGCCAAGCTGGTTAGGCAGCCCTTCCACCGCCTATCAGAAGAGAAGAGAAGAGTCATTGGAGAAGGGATAGCCCGGCTTCTAGCTGCCGACTTCATCATGTAAGTGTTCTTCCCAGAGTGGTTAGCCAACCCAGTCCTCGTGCTAAAGAAGAATAAGCAGTGGCGCATGTGCATTGATTATTTGATTATACCAGTCTCAACAAAGCTTGCCCAAAGATCCATTTGCTTTGCCAAGGATTGACCAAGTCATAGACTCCACAGCCGGATGCGAGCTGTTTTGTTTTTTGGGTGCATACTCAGGGTATCACCAGATCAAGCTGAACCCAGCCGACAGGCTGAAGACCGCCTTCATCACACCATTCAGAGCCTTATGCTACCTGGCCATGACGTTCGGCTTGAGGAATGTCGGCGCCACGTTTCAGCGTTGCATGCAGAAATGTCTCCTCAAGCAACTCGGCAGAAACGCCCATGTCTACGTGGACGACATGGTGGTGAAGACGGGGAAGCGTGGCATGCTGCTAGAAGACCTCAAGGAAACCTTTGAAAACTTGCGCCGATTTCAAATCAGGCTCAACCCAGAGAAATGCGTCTTTGGAGTACCAGCCGGCCAGCTTCTTGGCTTCCTGGTCTCAGAGCGCGGCATAGAGTGCAACCATGTGAAGATCAAGGCCATCGAAAAGATGGAGGTGCCCACCCGACTGTTGGACGTGCAAAAATTCACCGGCTGCTTGGCATCCATCAGCCGTTTCATCAGTCGGCTAGGCAAGAAGGCTCTTCCCCTGTACCAGCTCATGAAGAAGACCATTTTTTTCAAGTGGAACGACAAGGCGGACGAAGCTTTTCTCCAGCTCAAGAAGATGTTGACCACTCCGCCTGTCCTGGCGGCTCCGACTGCTATGGAGCCCATGCTTCTCTACATCGCCGCTACCAGTTGGGTGGTCAGCACAGTCATAGTTGTGGAGCACAAGGAAGAAGGCAGAGCACTACCAGTCCAGAGGCAGGTGTATTACCTGAGTGAAGTTTTGTCCGCCTCCAAGCAGAACTACCCCCACTATCAGAAGATGTGCTACAGCATGCATTTTGCCGCCAAGAAGCTGAAGCCATACTTTCAGGAGCACCCAATCACTGTTGTCTGCACTGCTCCGCTTGCCGAGATCATTGGAAGCTAAGATGCTTCGGGTCGAGTGGCCAAATGGGCCATAGATTTGCCCCCCTACACCATCTACTACCAGCCTCGCACTGCCATCAAGTCACAAGCGCTGGCCGACTTCCTCGTCGACTAGGCGAGACACGATTACTGCCGCCTTGCGCGGACTCCACCATTGGCGGATGCACTCCGATGGTTCCAAGATGCGCACCGGTTTGGGAGCCGGCATCGTCCTCACCTCTCCTAAAGGCGACAAGCTCAGATTGTGCTGCAAATTCACTTTGCTGCCTCCAACAATGTAGTTGAATACGAAGCACTTATACACGGGCTCCGGCCTACCAAGGAACTCGGCATTCGTCGGATCCTGTGCTATGGTGATTCCGACTTGGTGGTCCAGCAGTCGTCGGGCGACTGGGACGTCAAGGATGCAAATATGGCAAGCTACCGCTTCCTCGTACAGCAACTCAGTGGATACTTCAAAGGGTGCGAGTTCCTCCATGTGCCAAGAAATGACAATGAGCAAGTAGATGCCTTGGCACGGATTGGCTCCACCCGACAAGCGATACCAGTCGGCGTCGCCCTGCAACGCCTCCTCAAACCGTCTGTCAAGCCGTCGCCAGAATCAGACTCCATCTTCGTGTCGGCTCCTCCTGAAGCAGTCAGATCCGACTTGAGGACCCCAGCAGCCGGCACGGGGACTTGGCACGCGGCTCGGGGACTACAGCAGTCGCACCCGGCCCGGGGACTGCAGTAGTCGGCCCGGGCACTTCTCCGACTCAGCAGGCGGCAACCGACTCCAACCCGTCGCCTCCCGGCCCGACCGCCCTCGTGCACATTGCAGTTCTGGCAGTCGAAGAAATAGCAGCACCTTCATGGGCTCAGCTCATCCTCAACTTTCTGGTGAACAAAGAGCTGCCGATTGATGAGATCTCGGCCCGACAAGTGCAACATCGGGCAGCAGCATACACCATTGTCAACAGAGAACTGGTGAGGCGCAGTGTCACTGGTGTGTACCAGCGCTGCGTAGAGCCAGACAATGGCCAAGCAGTCCTCAAAGATATACACCAAGGCGAGTGTGGTCACCACGCAGCTTCAAGATCACTTGTTGCCAAAGCTTTTTGCCATGGTTTTTTCTGGCCGGCTGCTCTAGAAGATGCCAAAGACTTGGTCCAGAAATGTAAAGGGTGCCAGAAGTTCCGTTCCAAGCCACATCTGTCGGCTTCTGCACTCAAGACCATTCCCATTGCCTGGCCCTTTGCCGTCTGGGGGCTGGACATGGTGGTACCATTCAAGAAAGCACGTGGCGGCATGACTCATCTGCTTGTTGCCGTGGACAAATTCACCAAGTGGATAGAAGCAAAGCCAGTCAAGAAGTTGAACGGGTCGACTGCTGTGACTTTCATTGCGGACATCACCATTCAGTATGGCATGCCACACAGCATCATCACCGACAACGGCACAAACTTTGCCAAAGGCGCTTTGGCTCGTTTCTACACGATGCAGGGCATCCGACTGGACTTAGCGTCCATTGCCCATCCGCAGTCAAACGGCCAAGTGGAGCAAGCAAATGGCCTCATTTTGTCCGGCATCAAGCCCTGACTGGTCGAGCCTCTAGAGCGTTCGGCCGGCTACTGGCTCGATGAGCTGTCGGACGTCCTCTGGAGCCTGCGCACAACTCCAAACAAGTCAACCGGCTTCACGCCTTTCTTCCTTGTCTACGGTGCCGAAGCCGTCATCCCGACGAACATAGAATTTGACTCCCCTCGAGTCACCATGTACATCAAAGAGGAGGCAAAAGAAGCACGAGAAGATGGTGTTGATCTCCTGGAAGAGAGCCGGCTGTTGGCGCTCAGCCGGTCCACCATCTACCTGCAGATTCTATGCTGATACTACAATCAGAATGTCAAGACAAGATCCTTCCAAGAGGGAGACCTTGTGCTCAGGCTGATACAGCGAATAGCCGGCCAGCACAAGCTCTCGGCACCTTGGGAAGGCCCCTTCATCATCAGCAAAGTTTTGGGTAACGATTCCTACTACCTGATCGATGCTCAGAAGCCCAGAGCACGCAAGAGAGACGACTCCGACAAGGAGACAGAGATGCCGTGGAATGCAAACCTCCTCCGAAGATTTTACAGTTAATGCAGTATGTACCACGCTACCTTTTGTATTAAGTACGAAGACTCTAGGTCCCTCGAGAAGAGCTCGGGGACTACCCTCTTTTATCTATGTGATAAGTATTATGCCTATGAATGTGTTATTTCATTATTCCGCCTGGCACCGGGTTCGACTAGTCGGCCTGGGGGGCTCGCCGCCTTCAACTATGTGGCGCTTCCTGCAGTCGGACAAGTAGTGTGTTGGCACCTAAACCTTCCCCTGCTAGAGGCCGCAGCTCGCAGAGCGACTATCCGGTGGGCAGGGGTTGCAGAAATGGTGTCCACACGAAAAATGGCTAAGGAATCAAAGTGCACACGTAGTCTAGGCCGGCATCCCGCCTCATGGACCGGCTGCTGAGCAGCTGGCCGACCCGTTTCTACTTACCTTGCCAACGTTCTAGTCGGCTAAGTACTTGCCCTCCCAAAAGTAGCTAAGTACTTGACTCAGCCGCAGTCCGCAGAGCGGTTGTTTGGCTGGCAAGAGGGCAACAAAGGGAGGGCAGCAAAGGAAAAAAGCCAAGGAGCAGAAAGCAAGAAAAGTCAGAACTCAGCAAAAACACAACTTGTGTTGAAGAATATTTACATGTCAAAAGGCCCATTGGCCAGCATTCAATAGAATTTGAAATACACCCCGTGGGTGGAATTGTGCAAATTTAACAAAGTTTGTCAAGACTGGTAAGCAGGAAAAATAAAATTCGACGGCCTAGGGGGCAACAGAGGGTCCGGCTGGATGGCGGAGTTGGTGGTGCCAGTTGGTGGAGTGGACGGCTGGTCGGTCCCCGCTTGGTCGCTTCCAGCAGCAGTCGGCGCGCTCGAGCATGGCTCGTTGTTCGACGCACGGTAAAGCTGAGGCTGGCCGTCCGCTCCGACCTCTGGCGCAACTTCTCCGCTTTCCTCGTCCTCCTCGTCCTCTCCCTCGTCGCTGGAGTCGATCACCTCAGCCGAGTCCTCGCCATCCTCTGGATTCAGCCCGAACCACTTCGATGGCGCCTCGGCACCATTCTCAGCCAGCTCTGGGATGAAGATGCTGGTGTTGGTGTACTCGGCGATCGCCACTGCCCGTTTGACAAGATCACCCTCCACCGCCACCAACTCCTCCTGAGCCTCCTGCCGAAACGTGGTCAACTAGGCTAGATTTAGCCCAGGGTACCACGCCTTGACAAACTCCAAGGCCCAGTGCGCTCTAGCCCGGGCCGAGGAACCCTTCCAAGCCTCCAGACGGCCGGCCGCCACCTCCAGCCAGTCGACAGTTTGGCTGGGAGTGCGCGGAGCTGGCATGTCTGGCCATAGGGTAGAGATCGCCTGGGCCCCGACACGCTGAAGATGATGCAGCATCCGATAAGCCGCCCGAAGGCGTGCTTGGATGCTAAGAAGCTACTTGCTAAGGGTCCGGGGGGCACCGGCAGCGATCCGCACACCTTCCGCCCTCTGTTCCTCACGATAAGCCTCAATGGCCTAGTTGGCGGCACCAGAGTGGCCAGGGAAGAAGTCTGCTCGGCCAGAGAGCAAAGAAGCCAGAAGTCAGAAGCTAGGAGTTGGCCCGATCAGAAGCCAGCAGCTCAAAGAAAGAAAAAAGACGAAGCTTACCATCAACCATGTCTTCAATACTACCGAAGCCGGCAGTTAGCAGTGTCTCTTTGTCGGCCCAGGCGGAGCGTTCGGTCTCGAACTCGGCGAGGAGATTGGACTCTTTTACCTCCGCCTCCTTCTGAGCCTTCTGGAGAATTTCTGCCTGCTCCGCCAGTTGCGTGGCCAGCCGGTCACACTCCTCGGCTAGCTTGCTGCACTCTGCCTCCTTGGCACGCAGCATGGTGTTGGCTTCGCCCAGCTGCTGCTGCAGGACAGTGTTGGCCTCTGCAAAAGTAGAAGAAGAAAAAGACGTCAATAATCAACAAGGAAGAAGTGCGATTCTTTGGGGAGATCCGGCCCGACCGCTCGTGATCGGCTGAATCTCGGGACTACAGCCAGCAGGCGCTTCTCGCGCCCCGCAGAGAAAGGAGTTATCAACGGTCAGCAAAGAAGAAATACAGTTGCGGGAGAGATCCGGTCTGGCTGCTCAGCAGTCGGCCAGAATCTCGGGGACTACAGCCCGCAGGTGCGCCAGTGTGCCCCCACAAAGAGAGAAAACGAAGACTTACTTCGGCTTTCTGACAAGTCGGTCGTCCGCTGGTCCAGCTCTCGGACGCTGGAGTTGAAGGTGGCCGCACGAAGGTTATGATAATCCTACAATGAGGATATCACACGAAGTTAGCACTCGGAGCTTCCAAATTAAAGTTCTGAGCCGCCCGCTCAGCAGCCGGCCCGAAACTCGGGGACTACACCCAGTGGGTGGGCTGGCGCGCCCCCATCGAGAAATACAAGGAGCAAAGAGGAAGAAGCAAGAAACATACCCAAATAGCCGCTCGCGAATCCAGGAACGCCTCGTTGCACCGCTTGAGAGTGTCAGCCTCGGCTCGGAGTTTGGCTTGGACGTCAAGAATCGCCTGGTTTAAGGATCCCGTCCCGCCTCCACGCACCCAGCCGGCGGGCGCAATGCTGGTCGCCTCGATGTCTGGGATTGACGAGCTTGCGGCGTCAGTTTCCAGCGGTCATGGCGCTGAGGCCGCCCTCACAAGCCGACGACGCATGGGTGTGTGGGCCTCAGGAGTCGGGCCCGTCACAACCTCGTTTCCGGCTGGTGGCGCCGGCGGGGCGGCCGGCTGCTTATCTCGCGCCCCTCCAGACGGCGGTGGTGGAGGCACGACCATGTCCGGCATGACGACATCGCCGCCTTTCCTCTCCAAGATCAGGTGCTCGTCACCGGCTCCCCCAGTCGGCGCCGTGAACTCTGGCGGAGGCGGTGCGAAGTTCAAGGGAACAACGAATAGTGGCTCCTGGCAACGCGCGGCTTCTTCAAGCCTGTCGGGACGGGACGGAGGAGACCCGCCCGCCGCGAGCACCTATGGGGCCGGGGCCCTTCGTGAAGTCTTGATACGAGGCGGAGGAGGCCAGAGAGCAGATCGAGGCGATGCACGCGGCGGATTTTACCCAGCCGGGCCCACGGTGGGCCGCCAGAAACCCTCTTGCTGCTTTGTGTTGTATTGTGCTCGGGAGCTTGAAGAGCTACAGATGGCAGCTACACCGAGCGTGGGAGTTGCAAAGGATTGAACCCCTTCTCGTTGTGCATGGGCCTCCTTTATAGTGCCAAGGGGTCACCAACAGGTGTCAGCGTGGAGAAAGGGGTAAAAATGTAAAAGAGGTGGTAGTTGGAGCAGTCGGGAACAAGTGCAGCTACGATTGCTTGAACAAGTGGTTTCTACCTACTTTGTGAGGGGGACAAAGGCATTTAATGCCCGTCGCCGTCGACCCCAAAAGCTCCGCCCTTGCGTCTCCGTCGCCACGGTGATGGATCCACCACCGTGGAGTGCCACCGCACCCCCAGCTGCACAGCCATCCGCCACGCGTCTCGGAGAGAGCTCAAGCGCGGCGTGGGCGATGAGCTGGAGTCGCGAGCCTAGCGCAGCTCTCCGGCAAGTACCTTGCCGGGTCTTGATCTTGCCGGACCCGGAAGCTTGTCGGGCTTTGTAACTTGCGCTCCCGGGCCCTCGCCGACGCGTATAAGCGCCGAGGCGTGTCTTCCACGATGTAATCTTCTAGTCTCCCGGCGAGCTCCTCGCCAGGGCCTTCGTGAGTGATGTAACCTTGAGCACAGGGCGGCCTTCCCGGCAAGCTCCTCTTGCCGGGTCTCGATCTTCTGTCTTGTATACTTTGTTCTTGAATGGCTTGATATGGGCGGAATGGTCTCCGGCAAGCATGTGGTAGATCCGGCTGGGGGGCTGTGTTGCCGTGCACAAGTTGGGGTACTTGAGGTACCCCTACCTTAGTACACCGACAGAGCCCCGGGCTGGGCCACACGGTGCCGAAGCGCTGTTGGGCCAGGCCCAAAAAAGGCACTGCACACGCGGCCCATGGCGTGTCGAATCCGCCAGCATCCGCCGCCTGAACGGCACGCGTCGATTGCGGCGTCGTGGAGACGGGCGGCGATGCAGATCTTTAAGGCATCCACCCGTGATCGTGGTGCGAGCGAGGTCGCTTCACCCGTCGCTCGGCTCCGCCGCCACGCTGACCCTCATGCACGAGGTGGTCGGGCGGTGAAGGTGGGAGACCGAGCCGTCCACAGGCGGAGAAAGCGAGTCGGCCCGCTCCTCTGGCCTCCTCGCTTCCCGATTGGTCGAGCGGGGCGGTTGAGTCCCCACCTCGCCCCTTTAAAAGGGGCGGAAGGGGAGCACAATGGCCACACTCGTCCTCTTCTCCCTTCGTCTTCATCTTCCGTTCTTCTCTCTGCCATGGAGGGAGGAAATCCCGGCTCTTCGACGGTGGCAGCGAGGGTCGCCTCCAGGCAGCGCACCTCTCCCTATCCTGCTCCCGTGGCGGCGGAGCCGACCCCGAGAGGGAGAGGGAGGGGTGTATGACGAGGCCGAGGGCGTGGCCGAGGCGGTCGGGGGAGAGGCGGTCGTGGTGATGCGCCTCCCCCGTCTCCCCCGACGTCTCCTATCCACGATGCGGTCCACACTGGAGATGACCCCTAGGAGTTCTTCATCAAGCTTCGCGGCGCCTCGTCGCCGCCTCGGCTGCCGGCCCGTTCAGCGACGCGATGGGACGGATCCGCCCGAGGTGATGGAGTTGCGCATGAGGGGCTGCGGGATCAGCGGCACTCGAGTGAGTGTCGTGTCCCCAGCCCCCGGCGTGATGTACTTCGACCGAGGGTGGAAGACGTTCGCCCGGATCCACAGCTTGACGGCGGGGTTTACCCTCCATTTCAAGTTAATGGAGGGCGACCTTCTCGCCGTCAAGGTCTTCGGGGACTACGGGACCCGAGTGAGATGCTGTGTGGACAGCTCCTCCGATAGCGAAGAACCCTCCTCGAGCGAGAGTGACGAGGAGGGGAGCGACAGCGACGACGAGGGGGATGGCGGGTCCGACTAGGCGTCGGACACCGCTGCCTCGCGCGCCACCGGCGACCCCGTAATCCGGGTCGCCGGCCTTCTGAACTCCCCGGGGCCGTCTCCTTGGGCGGCTGGCGTAGGGAGGCTGCGGAAGAGGAAGAGGGGGATGGCGGCAAGGCCGTCATGTCGGAGTACGAGGGCGAGGTGCCCTCGACAGCGTGCTGACGTCCCGCCACCCCATCTTCAAGCTCTGCCTCCGGCGCCTCCGTCTCCGCCAAGCCCCTGGCCGGCCCCCGGGGTGTTCTCTTGGTGTCTTCTGGCGCCCGTAGCTCTCCGGGGGGGTGCGTCCCCCATGCCCGTCACCTTGCGCAGCTCCTGAGAGTACGCCACCCGCAGGCCGCAGTGGGCGCTCACCGCCACGCTCTCCTAGGCGCTCCTTTCGCCCTCCCCGGCAAGCTTCTCTTGCCGGGGCTCCTGACCTACCTCTGAACTCTGAGCAGAGAAACAGGAGAGGGATCACGGCACCTTATCTTTTAATTTGTAAGCCCTCGGGCCTTAGCTGTATTTAAAAACTTGTAATCCTCTCTATCATGTTTTCATCCTCTATGGACTTGTATCAAGCTAGGATGTTTTTAATGAAAAAGAGGGAAAGCTTGCGGACTGAATCTTGACTTTGTGCCTTGTATGTTCCTATCCCTCGCTCTCGGGAGCTTGCGGTCCGAACACGCGCTTGAGTGCGGGACATCAGCAGCCCGCTGGCTGGTGTTGTTCGGCAAGCAACCTTGTCGGGCGATTGCTGGCGCAAGACTTGTGTTTCTTGGCGCGCTCAAAGCGTAACAAGGGCGCGAGACTTGTCGCGGCTCACTTTAACCGTTTGAGCGTGCTCGAAACAAACCAAGGGCGCAACTGGGCCGCGACTTGGCTCCTCCGCGTATGGGTTGTACAAGTCATGCTCGTTCAGAGACGCAGCCCCGCTTTCCCCGGTCCATGAGAGGATGCATGACGAGGGATGAAAAACTTATCTGATACCGCAGCCCCCAGCAACTCTGGCTTGCCGGAGACGAATCTAGGTACTCGCAGCCCCCAGCGACACTGGCTCGCTGGAGACGAATCTTGGCGCTCGCAGCCCCCAGCGAGGCTGGCTCGCCGGAGACGAATCTTGGCGTTCGCAGCCCCCAGCAACCCTGGCTTGCCGGGGCCCAGGTGCTGGCGCGCTCTTCTGGTTTCTCCTTGTTGCTGCAATTTCGGCCATGAAAACAGCTGAGATAGATCTGCAACATCTTCATCATGTACATGTATATGTATATAAATCTTGACTTTGCAATACGATGCCGTGCCTTGCCCTTCGTATGTTTGCACTCTACGTTCCCGGGGAGCCTGCCGGTCGCGAACACGCTTGCTGAGTGCGGAACATCGAAGACTCCGCTGGCTGGTGTTGCTTCCGGCAAGCAACCTTGCCGGGCCAGCTGCAGCGCGCTTGTGTTTGCCGAGCGGACTCGGAAACAAGGCAAGGGCGCAGCTGGACCACGACTTAGCTCCTCTCGCGCACAAGTCTCTCATACGAAGGACATCTCACGGCAGGGCTCGCCACGTTACACCCTCTACCTTACATCCTTTGTGCGCCTTTACCCTCGCTTCTAGGGGAACTTGCGGTGCTAACACACTTGCTGAGTCACGGAACATCAGCAGCCCGCGGCTGGTGTTGCTTCCGCAAGCAACCTTGCCGTGTCGGTCGCGGCGACTTAACCTCTTGGCAGACTCGAAAAGCGAAACAAGGGCGCGAAGCTGGTCGCGGCTCACTTTTAACTCGTTGAGTGTGCTCGAAGCAAGATAAGGGTGCGGCTATTCACGGGCGGGCTCCTCCGCGACAGGTTTTTCGCGTACAAAGGGCGAACATACGAGGATATAACATAAAAAGCATGGAACTAAAGAGTGCTTACGCACAAAAGCTCGAACGACTTAGCTTTTCTTTTCTCGTTTCCTTGCACTTGCGGTGGAGCTTCGATGGCGCGTCCTCGGCGGCAGCGCAGCACTCGGGGAGAGTGCGCTTGCGGAACGAGCACGAGCTGCCCTCGCCGGGCTTAGAGCGCTCGAGGCGGCGCTTGTCGGAGTGAGCACGAGCTGTCCTAGCGGACTTGGAGCTCGATGGCGGATCTCGGCGACAGCGAAGCGCTCGAGGAGATCGCTTGCGGAGTGGAGGGGAGCGGGCGGCGGCGCGAGAACGAGATATGCTCGGACTCCTAGTAGCGATAGGAGGAGCAGGGTCCTGCCCGGCACTTCGCTTTGCTTATGCAGACGGTAGCCGGAGCATCCCGCGAGCCTCCGGCGTTCTTGCTCAAGCAGCGGATACCACCTCCGTGGTATGGCGCCTTTGGGTTGTTATCGCTGAGATGGGCGTGGATCCACGGAGACCGAGGCGCGGTCATCCGTCCTATCCTCAGATCTGGCGGCGCGCGAAGTGCCCTCGCGGTGTCCACCTTCCGCTGGCGTCTTCTCCGCCTACCGTTGGTTCCGGTGGCGGCGGGTGAGACGCGAGCGGTTCTGCGACCCTCGAAGCCCTCGTCTTGAGGCCATGGCGCGATTGTTGATAAAATTCGATTTAAACCGGAGAGGTTGATGAAGAACGCGCCCGCGAACGCAGATCAGTCCGCACAACCTCGGCGCCCCTACAGCGCGCCAAAGATGTCGGGGCGGGACGGAGGAGACCCGCCGCCGCGAGCACCTATGGGGCCGGGCCCTTCGTGAAGTCGGTGCGAGGCGGAGGAGGCACAGAGAGCAGATCGAGGCGATGCACGCTGGCGGATTTTACCCGGCTTGACGCGGTGGACGCGTAAAACCCTACCGCTGCTTTGTGTTGTATTGTGCTCGGGAGCTTGAAGAGCTACAAGATGGCAGCTACACCGGCGTGGGAGTTGCAAAGGATTGAACCCCTTCTCGTTGTGCATGGGCCTCCTTTTATAGTGCCAAGGGGTCACCAACAGGTGTCAACGTGGGAGAAAGGGGTAAAAATGTAAAAGAGGTGGTAGTTGGAGCAGTGCGGAAGCAGTGCAGCTCTGATTGCTTGAGCGATGGTTTCTACCTACTTTGTGATGGGGACAAAGGCATTTAATGCCGTCGCCGTCGACCCCAAAAGCTCCCGCCCTTGCGTCTCCGTGCGCCACGGTGATGGATCCACCACCGTGGAGTGCCACCGCACCCCAGCTGCTGACCATCCGCCAGCGTCTCGGAGAGAGCTCAAAGGCGGCGTGGGCGAGATGAGCTGGAGTCGCGCACGTGGCGCAACTCTCCGGCAAGTACCTTGCCGGGTCTTGATCTTGCCGGACCGGAACCTTGCCGGGCTTTGTAACTTGCCGCTCCCGGGCCCTCGCCGACGACGCGTATAAGCGCCGAGGCGTGTCTTCCACGATGTAATCTTCTAGTCTCCCGGCGAGCTCCTCTCGCGGGGCCTTGCGTGAGTGATGTAACCTTGAGCACAGGGGCGGCCTTCCCGGCAAGCTCCTCTTGCCGGGTCTCGATCTTCATCTTGTATACTTTGTTCTTGAATGGCTTGATATGGAGCGGGAATGGTCTCCGGCAAGCACGTGGTAGATCCAGCCGCGGGGAGCTGTGACTGCCCGTGCACAAGTTGGGGTACTGAGGTACCCCTACCTTAGTACACCGACAAAGCCGCTTCTTCGCTGCGGCATCAGCCTCAGCCTCTGCCAGCTTCTTCAACGCGGCGGCCTGTGCCTTGTCTGCCTCCGCCTTCTGCAGGCAGGTGGCTTCCTGCTCCTCGTGCACCTGTGTGTTTTGCTCCTACGCCTCCCGGAGGTCGGCGGCCGGATCGATTCGCCGGGTGGTGGTGGAGGTCTCCGCCGACCTAATGACAGAGGCCGCAGTCGACTTCTCAAGGGAGAGCGGGGCCCTAAGTCAAGAATAATAAAGCAAGGAAGCTTAGACAGAATCAGCAAGAAAGGAAAAGCACAAGAAAAGATACTTACGCCAACACCATGGGAGGCACCTTCGGGAGCTTCTGAAACTTGGCCGCCTTTGCTGCGGCCTCCTTCCGCCTGGTCGCGGTGGTTGGATTCTTGGCCTTCTTCGGCGCACTGCCAAAGAAGATGACGCCCTTATTTCGCTTATGTGTGCCGCCTCGAGCAGTAGGCTCGGCGGAGCGGCCCGCGCCCGCTTTGCCGGCGCCTCGTGCAGGGTGTGGCTCGTCTTCCTCATCGTCATCATCGGGCCAAGTCTCGATGCCGCCCCCTTCTTCGGAGCCGCCTGCTCCGTCACCACCGCCTACAGCGTCGTCCTCCAAGGTGGCCGCCCCCAAGTCGGGGTCGTCCACGTCACTTACCTCCTGGTTCGGCTGGTAGTCTCCACCCGGCCCTACGACGGTGGCCGTCGCCGGAGACATGTAGATCTACGTCCAAAAGATCGACTGTTCAAGAGCAAGATCAAGACCAAGGCAAGTACTAAAAAGAAAAAGCTGAAGAACTTACAGTAGGCGGCGGGTTGATGCGGGAGTATGGCCGCTTGCCAAACCGCCAAGACCCCTCCGACAGCTTGAAGTTGGCGATCTCATTCACCATCCGGGCCACCTCGGCAGTCGGCATGTCCCTTGTGCACATACGGCTCGGGTCGCGGTGCCCTCTCATCCGACAGATCAGATGAGGCCGGCCTTGGAGCGGGGGAACCCGGCGCTCGACAAAGGCGACCAGCAAGTCGGACGCCACGAGGCCCTCCGCCTCCCTCAGCACTCAGAGCCGGTTGATGGCGGCGGTGGCGGCGGCCGACAAGGGCTTTGGCTTGTAGCCCAGTTGGCCCGAGGGCCGTCTTCGTAGGGCGGCAAGTTGATGAAGTCGATTGCCGGGTCGACATTCTCCACGTAGAAATATGATTTCTGCCACAGTTTCACCGACTGTGACAGCTTGATGACGGGGAAGGCGTTCTTCACCGATGGCCGACGCACCGCGACGAAGGCACTGCACTGGGCCGCCTTCTCCTTAGTGGAGGTGCCCAGCTTGGTGTAGAAGAAGGCTCCCCATGGCTCGATGGTGGGGAGGATGCCGAGGTAGCCCTCGCACGCCGTGACAAAGGCGGACAGCAGCGTCACGATGTTGGGCGTCAGGTGATGCAGCTGAAGATGGTAGAACTCCATGAAGGAGCGGTAGAATCCGCTCGCCGGCAGGCCAAAGACGCAGAGGAAGTGCGAGCGGAAGATGACCCGCTCGCTTCCTTGCGGCACCGGCGAGACTTCCTTCTCCGGCGGCACGCGTACCTTGACGAAGCTTGCGCCACGCAATCGACGTGTGGCCCGGAGGATGGTGAGGTGGTCGTCGATAACAACCAAGCCATCCCAGTCCCCTCCCTTCTCGCGCGCCATGGATTCCAAGCGGGATCGAGCAATAAGCTTGGGGCGAAGGAGCCTGACGGCGGCGGTGCCTCAGCGGAACACGAAGATGCGGCGGCAGCAGGGAAGGAAGAAGGTGAAATGGCGAAGGGGGAGGAGGGCGTGTGTGCTCCGCCGCTCCCCCTCCTCCCCCTACTTATAGCCCTTGGGCTACGAAGCTAAGGGGGCGGGACGCAGGATCATGGGATTAATTGCGCCCACGACCCCATGACCCCATGTTTATTTCGCAAAGTTACTACGCAGTAACTCCCCTCGGAATGGCAATCGCTCACCTCGGTCGTAGTGGATCCGCCCGTGCGCCGAGGACCGGTGGTGGCGGGTCCGGTCCGCTGTCACGTCCCATCGTGAGCGTGGGTTGGCAGGCTGGCCTGGCTAGTGGGCATCGTGTGGCGTACTTGCAGCGGGCAGCAGGCCTAGAGGCTTAGCAAGCACGCCACCTGGTTCCCGCCTTAGCATTTTGAAATTATCAAACGAGCCCGCCTTGTCATGTCGGCTCCCGGCAGCCGGCACGCCCGGAGGCGGACCAAGCATTTAGCAAGAGCATGATGGAGAAGGAAACTGCTGAGGCCTATCAACTTATCAGGTGTGACATCTCACCAGCTTCGGGGACTACTGTCGGAGTAATGGGACACGGGTAGCCTAACCCGAGTCCCTAAACCTTTTAAGACATTGGGCCGGCGACGCCCCATGAACATCCAGAATGAAGTGCCGCCTTCTGGTGGCCGGCTGGCTCAAACGGCCAGCTACCAGAAGACGGCCAAGTACCAGAAGACGGCACCAAGACGGGCCGACTCCTAGCAGGCGGCCTCCAGAGAGGCCGGCTCCTAGCAGGCGGCCCACGACGCCCTCAGAATCTACGCCCCCCATTAAGAAGACAAGACAGGATGAGGCTATGGTGTATAACATCACCCCCATATCCAGGGCTAGGCGTGGACACAGTGCCCCGTACAGGCGGAGATCTCCGCACGACGTGGCACTATTGCCACTCCACCCTTGATGTCACTCCTGTCAGGCGGGGCCCTGCTCCACGACGGCCTGTCGGTACAGCTTGTAGGACTGTAGCCACGCCCCTCCCCCGAACAAGCATGCTTCATTAGCATTGCGGCTACAGTAATCGGCCGCCGACCAGACCCGCAAGCGGCGGAGGCGGCCTGTCCGCTCTGTACCAGACCAGCCGGCGGGCCCCAGCAGCCAGTGGAGAAGCCAACGAACGGAGACACTGACAGCCGGGTCTACACCCGGCCTAATTACCATTGTACCCCTGGGGGGTAGGCCTATATAAACCCCCCAGGGCACCCATGCAAAGGGTTCCCAACCTGTTAGAACTAGACTCATACATAGAGGGAGAAGGGAGCAACCCTTGCCTTCTTCTACCTCTAGCATACAGCTCGAGGAGCACATTTGTACTCACTAGTGCCTTAGTGATCATGTGGAGACCCCGCAGAGCAGGACTAGGGGTGTTATCTCCTAGGAGAGCCCGAACACAGGTAAAGTCTTGACGTTCATGTCTACGCCTCATCCCGCTTCCAGGCACCGGCGACGTTCTACTCGCTCCCACCATGATAAGCCATTCTTTGGCATATGTCGCACCCAACCCCCGACAATAAGTAAACGAACTCCAAAAATTCCCAAAAAATATTTGCTGTCAGTTTTGGAATATTAGAAAAATAAAAAATAAGCAACATCCGGGAAGGCAACACAGGTGCCCACTAGGCACCAGGGCGCGCCTGCCCCACCAGGCGCACCCTGGTGGGTAGTGGGCCCCTCGGGCGTGACTCTGTTTTCCTATAGTATACCTGTTTCCGTAGATTTTTTTTACATATACCCCCGAACGATTTGACGACCACATCGCGAAAATATCCTCTGTTCTTGTTTCATGATGTTTTTCTGTCAGATTTGAAAATATGTCGTCTCGAGATATGGATGGAAAAAGCTATGTGTCCCACCATACTCCAGATCTAAACATCTTTAGGGATACCTATCCTTACGTATAGGCGACAGATGAGGAGGAAGACACCGATATGGAGGATATAAGGGATGACAACTCAGATGAAGATGAAGTTCCACTACATCAACCTGGAGATATGCACGTCGAATTCAAGAAGTCAAGCCCCCCGAACGGATCAAGCAAATCTACGATTCAATTTATCCCGTCCTGTTTTCTGCAGGAAAGCAAGGCGGCATTATGCAAAAAGATATTGAATCTTGAGCAATAAAATGATGACTTGAGGGAGGAAAATTTTATCCTCAAGCGTAAGCTGGAGAAGAAGAATGCTACTACCTCCCCACCACCACCATCACCAAAGAGGGAAACTTAATCACACGGGTATGGGCACTCCCCTTGGCTTGTGCCTAGCTTTGGGGAGATGCCCCGGTATCGTATCACCATCACATTTATTACGTTTACCTATCTTAGTTCGATCCTTAGTTATTTCGTGATTTAGTTAAATAAAACTTTAGTATGATCTATTTCAAGTGCTAGTTTTGTGATCTACCTATCTATGTAATCGAGTGAGAGTTATATAATAAAGATTAGTTTGAGTTTTTGCTTCTTTACTTTCTTGTTTCAATCAAAATAAAGGAAGTAATAAAAAAGAGCATATGCTAATCTTATGGAAAGTAATGACATTACATAAGGAAAAGTATAAGTGGTAAATTTGTTGAAAGTAGACAACATAGCATTGGTCAATGATGCAATTCATGAAAGAATTAATAAGGGAAGAGAAGATTCACATGCAAATATACCATCTTGGACATCTTTTATGATTGTGAGCCCCCATTAAATATTTTATGCCAAATTGTTGACATTGGAAAAGGAAGACAACATAATGATTTATGTTTGTCCATATTCACGTACAAGTTATATTGTCATGGATCCTCTAACATGTGGTGCTTTCTCAATATCTTTGCTAGCCAAACATCCGCACTAAGTAGAGATACTACTTGTGCATCCAAAATCCTTAAACCCGATTTCATGTTTTGAAAGTCTAGCATACCTACCTATTGATTGAATAAGATCCTTCAAGTAAGTTGTCATTCGTGCATAAGGAAATAAAAATTGCTTCCAAATGGTATGATCTTTTAGTGTAAGGGAAAATAAGTGTTGTACGAACTTGTGATGGCAAAGTAATAAAAGCGACGAACTGCATAATAAAGGTTGCTATCATAAGGGGGAAATATAGCGTGACGTTCTTTTGCATTAAGACCTTGTGCATCCAAAATCAAAAAGCGCATGACAACCTCAGCTTCCCTCGAAGGGCCTATCTTTTACTTTTATGTATTTAATTTATATGCAAGAGTAAAAGTGTTCTCCTCTATTCCTTTTTATTTTCTCTTTTGCAAGCACCATGTGGTTTGGAAATATTTAGGCACATATATCCAGTTGGATATGAGTGATCATGAATTATTATTGTTGATATCACCCTTGATCAAGGTGAATAAGTTGGGAGGCGAAACTATAGGCCCCTATCTTTCTATGTGTCTGGCTGAAACTTTTTTCTCATATATATGTTGTGAGTGTTAGCAATTATAGAAGACTAGATGATGGTTGAGTATGTGGACTTGCCAAGAGGCTCCGATACGATACCCTTCCTAAAAATATAATGAATTGAGATTGCAAAGTTGAATGAGAACATAGTTTGTTAGTTTTCAAGAAAGTTTATGCTTTATACTTCAATGTTGTGATGAATTGTTACTTGTTCATAAGAAGTTTTATGATAAAGTTTATTGCTGTTAAAATAATAAGCATGATGCTACTATGTCCGGGTTTTATCGACACCTCTCTCTCTAAACATGTGGACATGATTTTCGATTTCGGCTTTCGCATGAGGACAAGCGAGGTCTAAGCTTCGGGGAGTTGATACGTCAATTTTGCATCATGTTTTCCTACTGTTATTTATAGTATTTTTATTCATTATAAAACTTTGTGGAGTAATTCTAATGTCTTTTCTCTCATAATATGCAAGGTTTTCACAAAGAGGGAGAATACCGACAGTTGGAATTCTGGACCTAAAAAAGCTACATCAGAGTTACCTATTCTGCACATCTCCAAATGATCTAAAATTTTTACGGAGAATTATTTTGGAATATATAATAAATATTGGAGAAAATAAATACCACAGGGGGCCACCTATGTGCCCACTAGGCACCAGGGCATGCCACCCCCTCTAGACGTGCCCTGGTGGGTAGTGGGGTCCCTGGCCCACCTCCGGTGCCCATCTTCTGGCACATAAGGTCTTTTGACCAAGAAAAAATACGAGAGGACTTTCAGGGCGGAGCACCGCGGTCTTGAGGCGGAACTTGGGCAGGAGCATTTTTTTCCTTCAGTGGAGTGATTCCGCCGGGAGAAATTGCCTCCGGGAGGGGGAAATCAAAGCTATCGTCATCACCAACAACACTCTCATCTTTGGGAGGGAAATCTCTATCGACATATTCAACAACACCATCTCATCTCACACCCTAGTTCATCTCTTGTGTTCAATCTTTGTATCAAAACCTCAGATTGGTACCTGTGGGTGACTAGTAGTGTTGATTACATCTTGTAGTTGATACTAGCCGGTTTATTTGGTGGAATATTATATGTTCAGATCCATTATGATATTTATTACTCCTCTAATCTTGAGCATGAATGTGTTGTGTGAGTAGTTAATTTTGTTTTTGAGGCCACGGGAGAAGTCATGTTGCAAGTAATCATGTGAATTTGATATTCGTTTGATATATTTTTTGATATGTATGTTGTGATTCCCTTAGTGGTGTTATGTGAACGTCTACTACGTGACACTTCACCATATTTTTGCCTCAGGGAATGCATTATGGAGTAGTTATTATATGATGGGTTAAGAATGACAAAAGCTTAAACCCTAGTTTATGTGCTCTTCCATAAGGGGACGATTAGGATACATATGTTCAATGCTATCGTCAGATTTTATCTTAACTCTTTTTTCGTAGTTGCGGATGCTTGCGAGAGGGGTTAATCATAAGTGGTAGGCTTGTTCAAGTAAGAACAACACCCAAGCACCAATCCACCCACATATCAGATTATCAAAGTAGCGAATGCAAATCAAACCAACATGATGAAAGTGACTAGATGAAATTCCCATGTGTCCTCGAGAACGCTTTACTTATCAGAGATCATTCCGGCCTGTCCTTTACTATAAAAAGGATTGGGATAATTAGTTTTAAGCCCCTAGTTGTATCCCACTCTACAGGATTGCAACTAATATCCAAAAGTCAGCGGTTCTAAACCCACTTTGGTCGTCTTGTGCTTTTGCCCTTTGACTGTTTGACCAACACTTCGAAAACTTCATAACTAATTCATACTAAACCAAAAAATGCAAATAAGATACCAAAATGTTCAGAAAAACATCACCTATATGTCAATGCGACTTGCATTCCTGACAAAAGTGTTGGTAGGTGCTCATCCGAGTTTTGGCTCTTATCACACCTCCATGAACAGTAAACTCTGAAAAAGTTCAAGAAAAATCCAAAAAAATTGGTGTCAAAGAATGACAAAATGTTTTAAGTGCTTGCCAAGTTTCATCGTGGAATGACATTTGTGGAAGTCATGGCAACAAAACAATCAACACTCCAAAATAGATTGTTTGTTTCCATGACTTCCACGAATGTCATTCCCCGATGAAACTTGGCAAGCACTTAAAACATTTGTCATCCTTTGACAGCAATTTTTTTTGGATTTTTTGAGGTTTTTAAGATTTTACTGTTCATGGTGGTGTGATAAGAGCTAAAACTCGGATGGCATTTACCAACACTTTTGTCATGAATGCAAGTGACATTGACATACATGTGATGTTTTCGCGAACATTTTGGTATCTTATTTGCATTTTTCAGTTAGTTTTGAAGTTTTCAAAGTGACGGTCAAACGGTCAAGGGCAAAAGCACAAGATGACCAAAGTGGGTTGGATAGAACCGTTGGCTTTTGGAAATTAGGGGCAATCCTGTCAAGTAGTTTGCAAGGTATTCATCAGTAAATAGCTTTGGAAACCACTAAAAAGAGAAAAATATCAGATCATGAGGTCTAATAGAGTAACTTGTTGTGGGCAAGGGGAAAAGGCAATAGATACTTACCATCCTAAAGTTCACTGATGTCTTGAACAATGTGTAAATAAAGAGCTTAATTCCCATCACCTGTTTCTTTCGCCTAACAATCTTTCATAGTTTCCTCACTTGGCACTTGTTCATGAATATCTCATTGCCACATACGCAAAAGGGATCGGAGCGTGGATCAGTACTGCTCATATACGTACCTACAAGCAACCAATAAATGTTAGAAGCTAAATGAGATTGCACAAATGATGTAAAATACAACTACCTACATTCATATGTACAAGTATTTTTAGAGATTTCAATATGAATTACTTACGGATGTATATAGAATTATAAATATAGTTTAGATTATAATCTAGATTCACTCAGTTTGCTCCTTATGTACTCTATATTGGAATCTCTAAAAATACTTAAATTTAGGAATAGATGGTGTATAAGACATGGGATGCATCTAACCTCAACGGCAAACAACAACATCCCCCATTGTAGCCCTGTGTAAGTACATGGAAAGCCACTGTTAACTACAACATGGTTAACATCAACCAAAAATAGCAAATGGTAATAAAACGCCAGCATCTGTAGGGATATCTTCATTGCGAAAGAGTAGCACTATAGCAAAGGGACGGATTAAGAAATGGATACAACTGTTAATTGCAACAGGCTTAACAGCATCCTAATTCATGTTTTGCAAGTTTGTAGCCATTGAAATACAACTGTTTAAAAATGGATACAACTATTAATTGCAATAGGCTTAATGGCCATTGAAACCGGTACTGATAAAAATGCAATTGGCAGAGTTAAACATCACAAGGCAGGTGCTGCCAGAGCAGATAATGGCCCAATTGTCTATAAAAAGCTAGGGAAAATAGCTAAAACGTGTTAGGCATGTTTACTACAAGATGCTTAAGACATCGATCGTACAAAACATAGCCATTAATATCAACTGGTATTAGTGAGATTGAACTGGTGAGTTCATACTTGGTAAGTCTTGAGAGGTAGTTGCTGGGGCACTTCATCTTGGACAGAGCCCGCCCAAAGTCAGCGGCGGCGGAGGCAAGCTCTTCCTTCGGGTCGAAGCGTGGATCAGTGCCCCCGACATGTGTACCTACAAGAAGCAAGTAAATGCTAGAAGCCAAACTGCAATTAAACAAATGATGTAAAATACTGTAAGATACGGGATGTAGCTAACCTCGACGGCAAACAACAGCATCACCCGTTATGGCCTTGCATAAGTACATGGATAGGCATGTTAAGTACAACAGGGTTAGCATCCACCAAAAATAGCATATAGGCAACATCTCTAGTATAACTTCATTGCGGAGAGTAGCATGGTAGCAAAGTTTGTTGCTGGTATTGGTGAAATTGAATTGAACAGTTAATACTTGAACATCACACAGTGTGCAGTACTGAAATAAACAAGGCACGAACATGCTTAATACATCAACCGTACAAAACATAGCCATTGCAAGTGGTATTGGTAAGATTTAGGTGGTAAGATCATACCTATTAAGTCCTGGGGGGGTAGTCGCCGGGGCACTTCTTCTGGGCCAGAGCCTGCACCATGTCGGCGGTGGCGGAGGCGACGTGTTCCTCCGGGTCAACACGCACAGTGGCCATCGCGCCATGGACTGCCATCAGCTCCTCGACCTCCACATGATATGTGGTTGGGCTTGCACGGTGATGCTCTGGAGGTAGGGACGGTGGGGATTTGGAGGCATGAGGATGTTTCGCATGCACCATTTAAGCAATCAGGTCGGGGCCATGATAGAGATCGGTGGGTTACATGACTGGATCCGAGCAGAACGTAGATGTGGTTGAAGCAGTGGTGGCGGCGGCGGCAGTTTGAGCTGCCGGTAGGGGGAGTGCGGGGGGGGAGGGGGGAAGTGGCGGGGAGATACTGAGGAAATTTGATGGGTGGGATGTGGTTGGAGGAATAAATTCTGAAATCGCGTGCCTAACGAAAATTTCGCTCCGAAACTTGAAACATGGGCAGGGGAAACACATAACGGAGACGAAGCGCATAAAATACTCGTGCGCGAGAAAACAGAAAATTGGCAGTTCCAATCTCCAAAAAAATGTACACGTGTAGTTGATTTTTTGGTCAATGGTACGCCTGGTTTATTAGGAACCATCGCACATGTAATAGACTTATGGATCATTAACGCAAAAATACGCACACGGGTACAACATAGGAACCCTGTGTTTGTGATCTTCTAATGATTAACGCAAAAAAGCGCACACGGTCACACATGCTAATCAATGCTCAAAGCCCTCAAAGGATGCTCATTGTACGTTAATACTACAAACTTAAAATACTGCTGGTAATTTGCTCTAATAGTACAAACTTAAACTACTTCTCACGTGTTGGTATCAGGGCATGCTGGCCAGACACCGGCGTTCTCCTTCCCGGCCTTGTAGGCAGCAGCCAATCGTGCTTCGATCTCCGCCAAGCTCTCCTCATCATGGCGTGCGGCCTCTTCTTTTTTGCGGCGGCGGGACTCTCTTTTCCTGACTGTTTTCTACCTTTTCTGATCCTCCTGTGTGGTTTTGTCCGCCTCTAGATCCACTGCCTATTCGGCCATGATAGCCTCAAAGTCCGCCCACGTAACTATGTGGCCGCCGGCGGCGATGAACTCGGCGTGGCGAGATGCCGTCGCTTCCTTACCATGTGTGTGGTTGCGGGCGGCGAGGAACGCGGCGCCGCAGGATGCCATCGCTTCCTTACTAGTTACTATGCGTCGCGGTGCCATGAACGGCGCTTGGAGAGAGCTCTGGGATGGAGGGGCCGGGCAGCCGTACAGTGCGGTGGTTTTTAAGAGCTCAATGACAAACGACAAAGGAAATTTGGCTTCCCTTACAATTTTGCTAGTTCATTATCGCACACGGTTCATCTCGGTCGCTTCCGAAAATAGTGTGCGCTGAGGCTATTGTGTGTTGCGTTATGATTGGACGGAACCCCAGCCACGCGGATCGCGCGTGTGCAACGTAGGATGCGCCGCGATCGAACAGCTATCCATGTCCCTTACATCACATCCGTGTTGCTGTAGCTGGGTTGGATTTATATGCGCCAAATGCCTAGAAAATGCACATAATCCCTTAAATATTGTAAATGAGCCCAGAAAAATGCCAAAATTGAACAGGTGATTTGCAGGGTTTATGTTCTTCGTAGAAAAAACTCCAGGGCAAAGGACAAAGAAAATTTGGATTCCATTCAATTTTGGTGATTTCCCTCTCGAAAGCATGGGACTTCCTGAGCGATGGTTCGATTTATGAAGGGTGTGCATGACGACATAAGCCAAACCTTCTCAAATTTCACCAGGGCATGGTGAGGTCATACCATGGCACCATGCTAGGCGTCATGTTTTTCAATCATTTATTTCATTTTTTTCTATAGTTAAAAACCCAATAAACAAACGTTTGTGGTTGACTATTGCCACACATTTCATCGAAATATCTATCCATTCCTTGTAAAAGGCATGAGAATTTACTAAATGGCACGAGCATCATTTTCCAGACCGTTCTTGTGCACCCTTTCATGCAACGATTGTTTGAACTTGAACTATGTGCATTAATGCCTAGAAAATGCACATAATCCCCTAAATATGGTAAATGAACCTGGAAAAGTGTCAAACTTGAACGTGGTGATTTGCCGGGTGTATGTTCATCTTAAAAAAAAACTCATGGACAAAGGACAAAGGAAATTTGGATCCCCCTTCAATCTTGGTGATTTCCCTCTCGAAACCATGAAACTTCCTCGGTGATGGTACGATTTATGAAAGGCGTGCATGACGACATAAGGATAACATTCTCAAATTTTTACTAGGGCATGGTGAGGCCATACCATGGCACCACACCAGGCGTCATGTTTTTGAAGCATTTATTTCATTTTTGTATAGTTGTTACCAAGTAAACGACGCGTTTATGGTTGACTATTGCCACACATTTCCTCGAAGTATCTGTCCATTCCTTGTAAAAGGAATGAGAATTTACTAAATGGCACGAGGATGGTTTTCCAGACCGTTCTTGTGCACCATTTCATGCACCGATTGTTCGAATTTTAATTATGTGCATTAATGCCTAGAGAATGCAAATAATCCCGTTTAATATAGTAAATGAACACAGAAAAGTGTCAAATTTGAATGTGGTGATTGCAGGGTGTATGTTCATCGTAGAAAAAAACTCGTGGACAAAGGACAAAGGAAATTTGGATCCCCCTTCAATCTTGGTGATTTCCACCTCGAAACCATGGAACTTCCTCGGTGATGGTTCGATTTATGTAAGGCGTGCATGACGACATAAGGATAACATTCTCAAATTTTTACCAGGGCATGGTGAGGCCATACCATGGCACCACGCCAGGCGTCATGTTTTTCAAGCATTTATTTCATATTTTATATTGTTGTTACCCAGTAAACGACGCATATATGGTAGACTATTGCCACACATTTCCTCGAAATATTTGTCCTTTCCTTGTAAAAGGCATGAGAATTTACTAAATAGCACCATGATGGTTTTGCAGACCGTTCTTGTGCACCTTTTCATGCACCGATTGTTCGAATTTGAATTGTGTGCATTAATGCCTAGAGAATGCAAATAATCCCCTAAATATGGTAAATAAACACGGAAAAATGTCAAATTTGAACGTGGTGATTTGCAGGGTGTATGTTCATCATAGAAAAAAACTCATGGACAAAGGACAAAGGAAATTTGGATCCCCCTTCAATCTTGGTGATTTCCCCCTCGAAGCCATGGAACTTCCTCGGTGATGGTTTGATTTATGAAAGGCGTGCATGACGACATAAGGAAAACATTCTCAAATTTTTTTCCAGGGCACGGTGAGGCCAAACCATGGCACCACGCCACGCGTCATGTTTTGCAAGCATGTATTTCATTTTTGTACACATTAATTCCTGGTTCGTTTGGCCTTTTTATACATTATTTGAATTTCTAGGCATTTAATTTGCATAATTCAAATTTGAACTACAAGCACATGCTCCAGTGCACCAAAGTTGGTTGAAAAAGCACATGTGTGTCCTTGGGTGAATTTCTAGGTCCCATGCGAGAAATGGGAATGAAATTTAAACATCTGGGCGTTGTGGCTCGGCTGGGAAGATTGAGAAACTTGGTTTATTAATTCATGTAAATCCAAAAGACGCCTGAAAATCATGAAACTTGGCGTGGTGTCATGACATGGCACCAACATGCTACGGTTTTTTTGGCCGAATTGGGACAAGCTTTGGTATAAGCTGCTTCCAAACCGGAGCTTCTCTCAAGAAGGCTCGTGGTTCCGAGAGGGAACATGTTACCTCCGTGTGCGAAATGACATACGTACACTACCTTCTCCTGCCTTAGTTTGTTTACACTGGCAGATTAGACCAAATAAAAGTATCGTGCTAAATTTTGGAATTATTCCGGGTTCGTTTGGCCGTTTTGGTCATTAATTGAATTTTTAGGCATTTAATGTGCATAATTCAAATTTGAACTACAAGCACATGCTCCAGTGCACCAAAGTTGGTTGAAAAATCACATGTGTCTCCTTGGGTAAATTTCTAGGTCCCATGCAAGAAATGAGAATGAAATTCAAACATCTGGGCGTCGTGGCTCGGCCGAAAAGATTGAGAAACTTCATTTCTTAATTCTTGTAAATCCAAAACACGTCTGAAAATCATGAAACTTGGCATGGTGTCATGACATGGCACCAGCATGTTGTGGTAATTTTTCTGTCCGATTTGCGAAGGCGCACACATTAAAAATCAACAAAGTCATTTTGGAACAAGTGTTGTCACGTTACAAATTGGAAACACAACTATTATTGAAACCGTGGGCGTTCTACTTACCAATTACGTATCGCCATCCGTCCCTTTTTTATTGGCTAGGAGGTGTCGTGCGGGGTAGCTATTTGAGTACGGGGGGCGTGCGATTAGACCCTTGCGCGTGCTAATCGGGAGGACAACCCTTTGACCTCTATCTGCCACGCACCTCCCTCCCAACGTCTCCATTAATGGTGCCCGAGCCCCTGTTCCACGGCGTGGCTATGTCTCACTAGACTGAGATTTAAGAGAGAAAAGTGAAAATCAAAAAAGAAAGTTTTGCGTGGATCTTGATGTAAGATCTGACGGACCTATATAGCATTGACCGCGACTTATAGCAAGCACGATGAATATAAGGACGATGACAGTGGATAATAATTGTCTTCCATATCTAGGAAGATAACTAAAAAAGCCACATGCGGCTACGCCCGAAATACACAGGGGCAAAAGAAGAAGGAAGACACATACAACGATCTGGCTCACTGATCTCTACTTTCTTGATGCGCTGTAGGTCACAGAGACTAGTTCTCGCTGCAAGCGGCGATGATCTCTTTCATCAGTTTCATGTCCTTAATACGCTGCTCGGAAGCAATCGCGGATTCCTCCACCAGCCTTTCACGCTCGATGCGGAGCATGGCATTCTCGTCCATAAGTTTCTTGACGATGACGCTCGTCCTCTTCAACAAGGTAGCGGTCTCCTCCACCAGCTCCGCCCTTCTGGCGATCTTCGCCCTCAGCAGGTCGCGGTTGGCCCGGAGTTGTTCAAACGAGGCATGCAAGTCGTCCTGCAGCTTCATCCAACCGGAGATCTGATCCATCTAGCTATGGACGATCGCATGCAAGCGCCTGTAAGAGTCCTCGCCTGCCTGCGAGAGATTTTCCCAGGCCGCCTGATACGTCTCCAACATATCTATAATTTATGAAGTATTCATGCCATGTTTATAATAGTTTTATATGATTTTGGTATGATATGATTAGAACTAACCCCGGACTGACGCTGTTTTCAGCAGAACTACCGTGGTGTTGTTTTTGTGTAGAAATAAAAATTCTCGGAATGCGCTGAAAATCAACAGAGAATTTTTCTGGAAAATATAAAAAATACTGGAACAAAAATCTACTGGAGGGGAGCCCCATGGGCCCCACGAGGGTGGGGGGCGCACGCGCCCCTGTGCCTCGTGGACTACCTGTGGGGAACCCTGACTTGTTCTTGACGCCAACCTCTCCTATAAATACCCAAACCTCCAGAAATTAACCTAGATTGGATGTTCCGCTGCCGCAAGCCTCTGTAGCCATGAGAAATCAATCTAGGCCCTCTCTGGCAGCCTGCCGGAGGGGGCCATCATCATCGGAGGCCATGGAGGAGGATCCCGAAGGGGCCATCATCGCCATGAAGGCCAAGGACCAGAGGGAGAACCTCTCCCCATCCAGGGGGGGGCATGGAGGAGGAAGCACAAGGGGGAGGACCTCTCCTCCTCTCTCTCGGTTTCGCCAGAGTGCCATCGGGAGGGGAATCATCACCGCGGTGATCGTCTTCATCAACATCGCCGTCCTCATCTCCTTTACGCGGTCCACTCTCCCGCACCCCGCTGTAATCCCTACTTGAACATGTTGCTTTATGCCACATATTATGATCCAATGATGTGTGGCCATCCTATGATGTTTTGAGTAGATATCCTTTGTCTTTGGATTGATTGATGATCTAGATTGGTATGAGTTGTATGTTTTATTTTGGTGCTGTCCTATGGTGCCCTCCGTGTCGCTCAAGCGTGAGGGATTCCCGTTGTAGGGTATTGCAATATGTATATGGTTTACTTATTGTCTGCGTTGCATGAGTGACTGAAACACAAACACGGATAAGTGGGACATGGCGTATGGGAATAAAGAGGACTTGATGCCTTAGTGCTATGGTTGGGTTTTACCTTAATGATCTTTAGTAGTTGCAGATGCTTGCTAGAGTTCCAATCATAAGTGCATATGATCCAAGAAGAGAAAGTATGTTAGCTTATGCCTCTCCCTCATATGAAATTGCAATAGTGATTACCGGTCTTGTTAACAATTGCCTAGGACAATTCCGCGCACCGAGCCATCATTATTCCACACCCGCTATTTATAATATTTAGTAATATATTCTACCTTTATGATAACAATACCTACTTTTATATTTTAGCTCTCCGATATCATGCGAAGTTATCCTCTTCATACCCACAACGTGGTTTTATTTCTCGTTTCTAGTTGGAAGCAAACGTTTGGTGTATGTAGAGTCGTATCAGTGGCAGATAGGGCTTGAGAGAATATTGATCTTAACTTTAGCTCCTTGTGGGTTCGAAACTCCATACTTATCACTTCCACCTTTGAAAATTGCTACGATGATTCCCTGCACTTGGGGATTATCAAGCTCTTTTCTGGCGCCGTTGCCGGGGAGCAATAGCGTGAGGTTGATATTCTCATGTGTGCTTGTTTGCTTTCTTCACTAAGTAGATTTTGTTTTTCCTTTTTGTTTCTGTTTAGTTGTGGATGACACATAAAAAAATTAAAGAATGAAAATACCAAAAAAAATTACTTGTCTCTCATGCCTAAAAAGTTTTTCAAAAAGAGAAGTGATTGGAAAGTTATGCATTGAAGAAGTGAGGGTCGACCTTGAGCACTTGTGTTCATGCTCACGAAAACAATGTAGAATTTTTCATGGAAGTTTCTCTCTAAATAATTATCCCCTTGTATATATCCATTGTATTATAAAATATTGTGCCAAGCTTTGGTTTTAGGATGATTAGATTGCTTGTTTACTATGTGCAGAACAAAAACAGAAATTTTGGCTGTAGCGCGTGATTTTACGTTTTTTACTGGAAGGTAAAATGGGTCTGAAACTTTTTTCACATTACTTCTGTACAAATTATTCAAATTTTCATATTTATTTCATAATTTTTGGTGTTACATAAGTTTACTAAACTTCCAGATTACTACAGACTGTCCTGTTTTTGACAGATTCTGTTTTTCGCGTGTTGTTTGCTTATTTTGATGAATCTATGGCTAGTATCGGGGGGTATGAACCATAGAGAAGTTGGAATACATTAGATTTAGCACCAATGAAAATAAAGAATGAATTCATTACAGTACCTTAAAGTGGTAGTTTGCTTTATTAGACTAACGGATCTCACAAAGTTTTTGTTAAGTTTTTGTGGATGAAGTGTTCGAAGAACGAGGAGTTACCGATGTGAGAAGAATAAAGAGAGGCAAGAGTTCAAGCTTGGGGATGCCCAAGTAACCCCAAGTAAATATTTAAAAGGATACTCAAGCATCTAAGCTTGGGGATGCCCCGGTTGGCATCCCATCTTTCTTCTCCAACAAATATCGGTATACCTCGGTTTTTGTTTTGTTCACATGATTTGTGTCCTTTGTGTTTTTATTCATTAAGAACCATGATAGTATGAGATAGTCCTTCATTGATTTATATAATACTTCATGTGCTTCACTTAAATCTTTTAAGTATGATCTTATAGAATTGATCTTTGTGCTTCACTAAATCATTTGAGTATGGTTTTATAGAATGCTTTGTGTGCTTCCCTTATATATTTTGAGCTTGGATATTGGTTAGTCTATATTAATTGTAGGATTCTCCATGAACTTCACGTATATCTTTTGGAGTATGAATAATACTATCATCTAAAGTGGGTTTGGAAGAGTGTCAACTTTAGGAATTAGTGATCCCACTATTCCGAATGAGAAGAATTTTGCTTATGTGGAGAGTAAAAAAAATTCTATGCTTGGAGTCATGAAAATAATGCTTTATGTGATGATTGTATTGTTGAAATCATTCATTATGCTACTGAAAATTATTATGAGGGAGGAATACATACTTGTAGGAGTTGCAATAATATCAAGTTTCCTCTCTATGTGATTAAAGTTTTGAAGTTATACTTGTTTTGCCTTCCTATGCTAGTTGATTCTTGTTCCCTTAAATTGTGTGCTCACAAAATCCCTAGGCATAGGAAGTGGGTTAGGTTTAAATTTGCTAGTCATATTCTTCATGATGCTCTCTTTATGTTTCAGTTCTTATCTTTTATGTGAGCATCATTGAAATCATCATGCCTAGCTAAAAGGCATTAAAGAAAAGCGCTTGTTGGGAGACAACCCAATATTTATATTTACTGTTTTTATGTGTTTACATGATTAATCTACTATTGTAATCATGTTTTATAGCTTTTTGTTTCAATAAAGTGCCAAGTAAGACCTTTGGGAATACATGGGTGAAGTCTTTGCAATCTTGCTGTAAAAAACAGAAACTTTGCACTCACAAGAATAGATGCCAGTTTTTACTGGAGAGTTCTTTTAGGTTGATTATTTTTGCAGATGATTAATAGACAAATTCCTCACGTCCACCAATTTATTTCATAATTTTTGGAGTAGCAGAAGTATGGTTGTTGTTCAGATCATTACAGACTGTCCTGTTTCTGGCAGATTCTGTTTTTTAATGCATAGTTTGCTTGTTTTGTAGTTTCTATGACTTATATTTCTCAATATAAATTGTACAAATGATATGGTACAGTAGGCATTGTGTGAGAACAATTATGGAACTTGTCTTTGACAGTACCAAAGTGAATGGTTTACTCTTTATCATACTAACCTATCTCACGAAGTTCCGTTAAGTTTTATGTGATTGAAGTTTTCAAGCTTTGGGTGAGATATCAATATGAGGAGAATAAGGAGTGGAAAGACCCTAAGCTTTGGGATGCCCAAGGCACCCCAAGGTAATATTTAAGGAAGTCTCAAACGCCTAAGCTTGGGGATGCCCCGGAAGGCATCCCCTCTTTCGTCTTCAAAATTATCGGTATACCTTACTCGGAGCTATATTTTTATTTGTCACATGATATGTGTTTTGCTTGGAGCGTATTTTCAATTTTACTTGCTGTTTGAATAAAATCATTGGATCTGAAATCTTGAATAAAAAAGAGAATCCTCCCATGGCTAGTTAATAATTTGACTACTCAGTGTTCTTCGCTTATATCTTTTGGAGTAGTTTATCACTTGCTCACATGCTTCACGTATATCCTATGAGTAAATAGTTGAATGAATTGAATATCATAAATCTGAATTTATATACGTTTCATATGCTTATAACATGGGGAGTAATGACTTCACACATAATAAGTATAGGCAGTAAACTTATTGAAAGTTAGCAAATGCAGAATTGGTCACTTGAACAATTCATGAAACAATATTGAAGGAAGAGAGATTTCACATATAAATATACTATCTTGAACATCTTTTGTAATTGTGAGCACTTATTAAAATATGATATGCTAAAAACTTGATGTTGGACAAGGAAGACAACTTAATGGGTTATGTTTTCCTATATCAAAAACAATATATTGTCTTGGATCATCCAACATGTTGGGCTTGCCTTTCCCTCTCATGCTAGCCAAATTCTTTGCACAAAGTGGAAATACTACTTGTGCCCCAAACATCCCTTAAATCAGTTTTGCCACGAGAGTCCACCATACCTACCTATGGATTGAGTAAGATCCTTCAAGTAAGTTGTCATCGGTGCATGCAATAAAAATTGCTCTCTAAATATGTATGATCTATTAGTGCAAAGAAAATAAGTTTTATACGAACTTGTGATAGGGAAGAAATAAAAGCGACAGACTGCATAATAAAGGTCTCTATCACAAGAGGCAATATAAAGTGACTTTTTTTGCATTAAGATTTTGTGCATCCAACCTTAAAAGTGCATGAAAACCTCTGCTTCCCTCTGCGAAGGTCCCATCTTTTACTTCTATCTTCTACCCTTATACAAGAGTCATGGTGATCACCACCTTTCCTTTTTACACTTTTTCCTTTGGCAAGCACTTTGTGTTGGAGCGATTCAGATATATATATCTACTTGGATGTAGGTTTTCATAAATTATTATTGTTGACATTACCCTTGAGGTAAAAGGTTGGGAGGCGAAACAATAAGCCCCTATCTTTCTCTGTGTACGATTAAAACTTTCAACCCATAAATATCACGTGAGTGTTAGCAATTGTGAAAGACTAAATGATAGTTGAGTATGTGGAGTTTGCTAAATCAAAGCTCTGACATAGACCCTTCCTAAAAATAAGATGAATTGCAATTGTTTGATGACTGAGAATATAGTTTGTTAGTTTCAAGAAAGTTTATGATCTATACTTTAATATGTGAATAGCTTGTTACTTGATCATGAATTTTTTTATCAGATGAGCTACTGTTATGACATATAATGATGCTAGAAAAGGTGATTGAAATTATCATTGATCAAACTTATGCATTTGCTAGCATCCACACTTCATAAATTATTTCTTTTATCATTTTACCTACTCGAGGACGAGCAGGAATTAAGCTTGGGGATGCCAAAGAGATTGATAATCCCCAAGTGCAGGGAATCACCGCCGCGATGCGGGAGGACATCTCTGCTGCATTCGCGGCACGGCAGGACGTCTCTGTTGCTTCCGCGGTGCGACCGGACCATTCTGCTGCATCGACGGTGCGGCGGGACCTCCGGTGCTGCTTTGGCGACGCGGCGAGACTTCCGTGCTGCTTCGGCGGTGCGGTGGGACATGTCGTCTACTTTTGCGGCTAAGCGGGACATCTCTCGTGCTTTTGCTTCCATGCTCGCCTCTCTGTGGTGGTAATCTCTCGACTGAGAACTCAATCTGGCCATGGTAGACGCAAGAGAACGATGATGAATGACTTGTTTGCTTTTGTGGATGAGGAGGTGAGGAAGGAATGTGCAGTCATCTTGGCATAGTACAAAATTTATAACCGACTACTAATACGCTCCTAAGTGGGAAACCGCTTAGGTTTTGATCGGTGTGAACAGGTTTGCAATTTAGAAGGTGACAAGACGCAGGCTCAAAATTTATTGACGGTTTTATATTTTCTAAGTGCAGCACCATTCCCGGACGGCGTAACGTGGGCACGCTTTCTCAGCCGCGTACGTGGTATTTGGTGCATCGCAATAGGCAATGTCAGCACGTCTTGTTCCAAGAACCATGCGCTCTCTTTATTACCATCGCGCATGCTTCTTTTAATTAGAATGTGTGTCCGTCTAGCGCACGCACGTTAATCTGTCTAACTGTTTCTATTTGTTGTGGCTAATCGCAAATAGTTCATCCGTGTGAAGTGTATGCCATCAATCGCACACACCTTTGATCTGGCTGACCGTTTCTATTCTGTTTCCTAATCGCAAATAGTAAATCCTTCTGAAGCGTATGCCCTCAATCACACACACCTTTATCTAGTTGTCCGTTTCTGTTGTTCCGCCTCATCACAAACAGTTAATCTGAGTGAACTGCATGTTGTGTACCACACACGCCTTCATCTGGCTGCCCGTTTCTTTTGTTCCACCTCATCATAAACAGTTCATTGAACTGAATCATATGTTGTGCATCGCACACACAGCTAAAACCTGAACCGTGTTTGATGCATCCGTCATCGCAAACATTTTGGACATTTTTGACGGTTCTCTGACACCACCGTTTGCGATATTGCATCGCACACAATTTCTCGAAGGGTCTCTGATTGTAGTGTCGCGTTAGCAGCATCCTGCAGTAGTGTATGTCCATAATTCAAAGATTAAACTTGTAAAATTCAATATATGTACTACAAAAACTAAATTAGATCATTATTATTCATTACGTGTTGACTGTCGGTCTGTCGAGTCTTTTCTTGAAAACTGTCATCTCATCTCACGTGGTGTATATGATGGACACTCCATCACTGATTTTTCGACCGTCGGGATTTCTTCGTCATCTCTCATATATGGTGGACACTCCCTCACTGATTTTTCGACCGTCGATGATGATCGTTACTCCTCCTTCCCCTAGTGCATAACATAGGTATACCACAAGGAGAAGAAGGAGAAATGACCCCAACGACAACAGTCGGGATTCTTCCTCACTCATTTTAACTGTCATGTATGGAGCCTCGATAGACTTAAAGTCAATCCGAAATGTCGTTTAATTATCTTTCTAGAAAATATGGGTGACTCGATATTTCCTACATATTCTAGCACAAGTAATGCCAAAATTCATGGAAAAATCTGGCATGACCTTTGCTAGAAAGGACATATCGAGCGCCTGAAATTTGCCAGAATGGAAACTAATCGACACTCCGGCAAAACATAGGCCACTTGGAGGTGTTTGACTAGTCATCACATTGTCACAGCTATCCATCCATCCATCTATCTATATGGGGATTTGGCTGGTCTCACCTCGAGGTCGGAGGGGGCCAGTGACGGGGACGACGGCGGCCGGGATGATGCAGGGGCTCCTTGATTTCTACAAAAGCAAAATATAAACAAAAACATTATTAAAACCATATGTCTAAAACAAAAACAAAATTTGTAAAACCAAGTTCTAACACTAAAAGTTTGTAAAACCTTGTTCTAACCCTAAAAATTGAAAATACCTATACATTTACTAAAAATACCCTAGTTCTAGCCCTAACATCTGTAAATCCATCCATCTATCTATATATCCATCCATCCATTTGTCTATCTATACAATATATCAAAAATACCATAGTTCTAACCATATCTAACTATTCATCTATCTATCTATCCATTCATCTATCTATCCATTTGTCTATGCATGCAATGCAGGAGGGATCGGAGGGAGGGAGAGAGTTGGAGGGAGAGGGGGATGGAGGGAGAGGGGGAGGGAGCGGGGAGGGAGAAGGGCGAGGGGTGATGGAGCGAGAGGAATGCAGGGTCGGAGGAAGGGAGAGGGAGAAGGGAGGGGTGGAAGGAGAAGGGAGGGAGGCGGCATACCGGGCGAAGGCGGAAGCGGGCGATGGCGGCAGCAGCAGCAGACGACGATGAGAGCAGTGTGTGTGTGGGAAAGGGAGTGTTCGGGCCGACGCGTGGGGAGGATAAGGTATCAATAACAGTAGCATTGTTTTCTGGACAACGCTGCTGCTGTGCTACTTAGTAGTAGAGCTCGTCAGGAAAAGTGCTACTACTAAGTGGGGCCCATTAGCAGTATCGGTGTTGTCAAACCCAGCAATCTTAGCAGTAGCGCTGTATTTTGACCAGCGTTGCTACTACAGCTAGCGTCGGTGGGCTTGTTGGGTCCCACTTAGTAGTAGCTCTTTTTGTATTTCCAGCACTACTGCTAAAACATTACATGTAGCGCTGCCCCGGATCAGTGCCACTAATAATTAGCAGCAGCGCTTGCTATTTTCCAGTGCTACTACTGATGTCCTACCTATAAGCATTTCCTTAGTAGTGAGTTATACCCAAGTAATGTGTTTATTAGCACAAATGAAGCCAAATTAAGCCTATTTCTTTCTGTATTGCAAAGTGATTTACAGTTTGATGCGATTGGTGAATTGTAGAATGTCAGAAAATTTTACTATACTTACCGTCACTGAGCTCATGTGATTATTTTTACAAATTGACATATCATGCATGACCTTAATTAACAACCTGCCTCCTTCTGGATGTCGTAGCAATTATAAGTGTTCCACAGGATGGATAGACCGAATGGGGAGTTCCGAAGGTGTGCTCAAATGTATCTGTATTTGCATCTCTGAGATGCCAAGGGCCAGCGATGTCCGTTGATAATGTTTATGAAAGCTACAAATTAACAAAGTTTTTCAAGTGTATGTGTACTTTGTTATGAACTCTTCGTGATGCAGGGAATGTTTGGGAAGACTATTTTGATTTTGTTTTATCATTCAGCTAAGGTGTACTGATTCTTTTTAGATAAAAGGCCGAGGCCCGACTTTATAAATAAAGCCACCAGGCAGAGTATAACAGACCCAGAGAACAGCACAGCACAGGCAAAGTATCAACCAAGCTAGAACAAGAGAAGTCTAAGTACATGGCTCCCAGGCCAGTACACGACACGCAGGCCGGAAAGATCTAAGACGAAGGTCGCCCTCCAACGACTAAGTGCCTGCTTGAACTGGTGAGATGGAGATAGCAGAGGTGCGGATCTTGGCCAACATGGCATCGAAGGTGTCCCTATCCTCCTCCTTAGTCAATGATCTCCACTGCTGCAGGAATACACAAGTTTTAAATAAGCAATCAGCTGTCTTAGCAGGGAAAACATGTTCGATGGTGAATTTATTCCTTGTCGTCCAGAGGACCCAACACATCGCAGCGAGGCCCACCAAAAACATTCTTCTCTGGGCCCCAACCAAAGAACTAACTAGGACTAGCAGGTCGAAAAAGGAGGTCGGAGCCCAAGAGACATGCAACCAGGATCTAATACAGCACCAAAACAGATTACCAACACACAGTTAAAAAAGACATGAGGCGTATCTTCTCTCATACCACATAGAGCGCATCTATTAGAGCCCGGACCATTACGCTTACGGATTTGATCCCCTATCGGCAAACGACCACGAGAGCCTTGCCAGAGAAAAACCTTAATCTTAGGAGGAATACGAGCCCTCCAGATCCAATTGAATTTGGAGGTGGGGGATCCAGCAATAAGCTTACCATAAAGGGATTTTACCGAGAAACGAGCAGAGGAGGAGTGGGGCCAAACAACCGAGTCTTCCTCCGACGAGAGCGAAGGGAAGAGAGCAACAAGATGCTGCTAGTCTTCCAACTCTGCAGGAGAGAGGGAGCGGCGCAGCTACAGGTCCCAATTATTGGACGCGAGCTCAGAGATTGAGATCTCAGGGTTCGGGCAATAAGAAAAGAGAACAGGAAAGGTACTAGCCAACGGCGAAGAGCCACACCACCAATCAAGCCAAAACCTAGTGGACCTCCCATTATGGACAACAAATTTGACGAGGCCTTGGAAGACCGGCCTGAGTTTAACAAGGTCTCTCCAGAATTGAGAAGTCCCCGAGGCCCGGGCAAACATAGGGCTAGAAGAGGGAAAGTACTTCGCTTTGAGAATGGAGAACCAGAGGGGCTTCTCCTGGGGGATGGTCATGATCTTCCACCACCATTTGATGATCAAACATTTGTTCATAACGAGAGTGTTAATAATGCCCAGCCCCCCCAAGACTTTTTGGCTTACAAATAAGGTCCCATTTGACCAGACGATATTTGCGCTTGTTATCAGCCGCATTCCAATAGAAGGAACCCCTGTGTTTATCAAAGCCAGCATGGGTTCCCATGGAAAGGAGATAGAAACCCATCAGGAACATTGGTAGAGAAGAAAGGCACGCATTAATCAAGGCAACTTTACCCGCCTGAGTGTTATATCTACCCCTCCAGGGCATAACCCGATTACCCACCTTTGCCATAGCTGGAGCAAAATCTTTAGCAAGGAGTTCGTCAGGTGAGATAGGTACACCCAGGTACTTTAAAGGAAACAAACCAAGAGAGCAGTTCAGGAGGCGGGCCACCCGCAAGGCCTCAGAGTCCGGGACCCCAGTGACAATAGCTTCACTTTTGGAGAAGTTGATCTTAAGACCCGAGAGAGCTTCAAAGCAGAGAAGCAGAAATTTGAGATGGGCAATGCAGTGCTCATTCAGTTCCACTAGAATAATTGTATCATCTGCGTATTGGAGGTGAGTAATGCCCTCCGGAATGAGGTGAGAGCTGACAGGAGAGATGTGGCCGGCCTCCGCGGCTCTGGAAGAATGTTAGAAAGAGCATCCGCCACAAAGTTAAAGAGAATGGGCGAGGCCGGATCACCTTGCCTGAGGCCACGAGAGTTCTTAAAGAAGTTGCTAACATTCCCATTGACGTTAATGGTAGTGTGGCCCCCCATGACCAACTGCATAATGCGGTGAACCACCCCACCATCGAAGCCTTTAGCCAAGAGTACTTGCTTAAGGAAGCCCCAACTAACCGAATCATAAGCTTTCTCGAAATCCAATTTTAAAATAACAGCCTTTGTCCCTGATCTCTGGATATCGTGAATGATTTCATGCAGGCATAGTACCCCATCCTGGATAAAACGGCCCTTGACGAACGCTGATTGAGTAGGGGAGAGGGTGCGATGAGCCACCGGGGTCTGGCGAGTAGCCAAGCACTTGGCAGGGAATTTGGCAAAGTTATTGATCAACGCAATAGGTATGAACTACGAAATGAGGTCTGCACCCTTAACTTTAGGAATCAGGCAGATGATCGCATAATTAAGCCTGGAGATATCTACTGTTCCCAGACAGTAACCTTGAATGATCGCGCAAATGAGCTCTTTGAGAGAAGGCCAGAATCTTTTAAAGAAAGGGATGGAAAAGCCGTCCGGTCCAGAGGCAGAGTTAGGGTTCGAGTTGGAGATCGAGGAGAAGACCTCCTCATCAGAATAGGGGACCATCAAGTCGGAATTTTCTTCCAACGACACCAAGACCCCCTTGTCCCAGAAATTAGGAGCTAACCTGAACCCCTGGTCAGGTTTGGCAGAAAGGAGAGAGGAGAAGAAAGATACAACATGATTTAGGATGGCGTCTTGGTCGGATGAGTGCACCCCATCGATAATCAGGCTATCAATAAGGCATCTACGCCGCCTCCCATTAGCAATAGCAAAAAAGTAGGCAGTAGGAGAGTCGCCCTTAAGCATCCAGTTAATCGAGCCCCTCTGGCGCCCGTACACTTCGTTAAGGTGATGAGTCTGTACCAAGGATCGTTCAAGGAAAAAGCGAAGGGTCCAGTCAGCATCAGAAAGGCCAGACACGTCAGCCCGAGAGTCAAGGGCCTCGATCTAGGCCATGAGAGTCACCTTATCTCTACGCTCTTGGGCCGAGTAATTACGAGACCAACCACGAAGAAATTTACGCAACAAGGCCGAACATTTATACCAATCATCTAGGGGCCCGAAGGAGCAGTGAGAAACCGAAAGGAAGTCACTAATTTTAGAGCTGAGGAGGTCGCAAAAGCCATCAATAAGGAGCCAAGATGCGTCAAATTGAAACCTAGGGGGAGGAGATGGATCGGATCCCAACATCAAGGATTAGGGGGGCATGATCTGAGCCCACAATCGCCCTAGATTTAAGCGTGGCTAACGGGAAGAGCGAATCCCAATTAGGACAGACAAGAACACGGTCCAGGATGGAGCGGATAGGAGAGACTTGATGGTTGGTCCAAGTGAATCGTGAGCCCACCCTAGGAATCTCACGAAGGGCGCAGGAGCTAATGAGCTCGTTAAAAGCATCGGCCAACGACCAAGAGAAGATGTTATTACTCTTATCCGAGGGGTAGCGAAGCAAATTAAAATCCCCTCCGATCACTAGTGGAAGGATGCAAGCCTCAACTTTGTTCGAGATTTCGTCTAGGAAGATGTTGGAAAGGGAGTGGTCCGCCGGTCCATAGACAACCATGAATTCCCAAAGCACGTTGAGCTGACGGTGAAAGATCACAGAGCTAGCCCAGAAGATGCCATGATCGAAAGTCACAAAATCAAAAACATTGCGCTTCGAACCTACCAAAATGCCACCCGAGTGGCCAGAAGAGGGATGAAAATTCCAGTCAAAACGATCGGCACCCGCAACAGAAGAGAGCTCGTGGGGAGAGGAGGGTTTGAAGGTCTCAACTAAGCCAATCAAATCAATATTTTCACCCCTAACAATGTCTTTAATTTGGTCCTGGCGCCCCCTAGCGCCAAAACATCTAATATTCCAGAAGAGAGCTTTCATTTGAAAGATAGATTTTTAATGCGCAAACTCGACCTGCAGGGAGCCAAGCAGGATCTAACACGCTTAGAAGCACCCTTCCTCGCAGATGGCAAAGGGACAGCCACACTAGGCGCACCCCCCTCCTCCGGAGCCCAGCAGCCACAAATGAGGGGGCGGGAGGAGCCGCAGCGGCCTCTTTAGCCTTGGCCAGATCCGCCTAGGCCACCTCATTGGCCCTAATTAGAGCAATCATAGAAGAAGGGGACCCAAAATTATGATCAAGAGATATGCCAGAGTCAGCAAGCACCTTAGTCAAATGATCGTCCCAATAAGAAGGTAGGACAAGCCTAATGGGGGAGTAAGAACCATGAACCAAAGAGGCGGGGGGAGGGGTGGGAATTGTACCTGAAGCAGAGAGATCACGAGCCGCAGCACGCCTAGCCGCCTTGTCCACCACCCGCATCCCACTGTCGCGGATCCGACACTTTTGCACGCCGTAGAGGAGGGAGAGCGGATCGGGGAAGCGCGAGCCTCCACCAGAGACGCCTGGCCCGCCACAGCGCCCAAATCACCCTCGAGGCGACGGCACAGGCCCGCAGCCGACAGCTTGGTCCCAGAAGAGGCCCGGCTACGAGCAGAGAACTTGCGGACCGAAGACTTGCGCTTGGGAAGAGAGCCCGAAGCAGCGCGGTGCGGGGAGGCAAGAAGATCTTCAATCCCCGAGAGCGACGGAGACCCCGGCCGGACCGGCAGGTTGGAGCACACCCCCAACACAGGAGTACCAGCAGGAGGAGGAGCAATCGGGGCTTCCTGAGCAGGAGCCTGAATATCAACATCAACGTCCATCTGATCCTTCCCTCCATCCTTGGCCTTAGGGGCACTATCTTTGAACAGGTCACGGCTAGCGGAGCCCATTCCCTCCCATTCTGAGGTCGTGAAGCGCGGCAGCGAACCCTCACTCATGTTGCCAGCATTGCCATCCTCGGCCCCAAGGTTGTTGGTACGGAGGAGGAGGCGGGGGAGGGGATTGGGTAGTGGCGGCGCCTTCCACCCGAACCCGGAGTCTGAAGCCATCCGCAACAGGGAAAACATCAACACAACCATGGACGCAGAGGGGATCCACAACCCAAATCTTGAGGCGAACCGGTCCAAGAACAGAGAGGGAGTCTTGGTCAACCAGGATCGGTTGGCCAATAAGAGCACCGAAGGCCATGACGAACTCAGAAGAGCGAAGAGTGGGAGGGACATCATCCACAAGGACCCAGATCTCAGAGAGTGGAGGGATAGGTTTAGCGCCATTTGTGGCCGCCTTCACCGAGACTACTAACTGATTAAGGGGGAGGGTGAAACTGGTGCAAGAAGATATCATTTTGAGGCTGCTCTTAGAGGGGAAGACCACCGCAAAGTCAAAGTCAGACAGCTGTCGGATCTGCCAGTCCCAACCACCATCGTCCCACAGCTTGAGCTCGTCCAAGAGGGTTTGGGTGGAGATTTTATGGTCTTTGATCGAGATGATCGCGGCATTAATTAGAGAGCGTAGGGGCCACTGCAACCGGAGGAATGTCACTGTCAAGCACGAGAAAGGAGCAGCCAGGAAGACCTTGGCCAAATAGCTTAAAGGAGGCAGATTTGCGACGGTTCTGGCAATTCATAGTCAAGTGGCCGTCCTCTCTACAGATCAGGCAGAACAGGGGGTTGAAACATCGAGATTGGAAGTGGCCAGGTTGGTGGTAGGCGAAGCACGTGAGGTTAGGGTTTGGAGGTTGGAGAGCCGGAGGAGAAGGGCGGGCAGGTGGAGGAGGGGGAGGAGGGAGAATCCCGTCGCCCAAGGCGCCAGAGGATGAGCCAGGGCCAGACGCCGGAGGCCGACGCCCGAGCGCGCCAGAACCCCCACCCTCGCGGCCCAGCGAGCGGCCCCTGAACCCAGAGGGCTGGTCGGGGCGCGCCCCGCCTCCGAGCCAGGCGCGGGCCACGCGAGGGAGGAGGAGGAGGACGGGCCACGGAGCAGGCCAGCAGCAGCCGCCGCAACCTCCCAGGATCGCCCCAGATCCGCCCGATCCGGGGCCTCATATCAGAGCCAGCTGCAGCCGACGCCGCCACAAAGACGCTCGCCGCCTCGAGCCGCTCGGACCCGCCGCCCAGGCCTCGCGCTCATGGGCCGCAAGCCGAGCCGCTGCTCGGCTTCAAGCTTGGAGCGAAGGGACGCCGAGCCTGTGCCGCCCGCCTGCCGCCAGCATCCTCTGCCGCCGCTTCATGCCCGACACCGCCTCGCTCGAAGATCCGCGGGAGCGATCCATGGCAACCACCGCCGCGAAAGGAAGAGAGAGGAGAGGAGGAGGAGGGGATCGGCGGTAGGTGGGGATGCGAAAACGGAAGCGGCGCAGGTCAGAATGAGAGGCAGGAAACCCTAGAAATGGGGGGCCGAACCCTTTCGGACCCATAAGTACCCGGAGCTAGCCAGGCCAGGAGGGGGGGGAAACGGGCCGGGCCGGTTGAAACAGAGGAACGAACACTAGACGCGTGAGGTCCCGGGCCCAAAAAGGAGAGGGGGGGAAATCCAAAAAGGATGCCAGCTCAGGCGGCCCAACCAGAACCGAGGGCCCAGTTAGGCCAGCCAGAAACGGAATGGAAGGCCCACAAGCCGAACTCGCAGGAAACGGATCTGGGGAAAGGAGCGGAGGGATGGCGCCCTCCGACGCCGCCACCGCCACCGGCGCCGCCGAAACGACCAACGACGGGGCCGCCGGAGAGCAAGGAGAGCAAGCAGGGACCACCGCCCGAGAGGAGGGAGCAGCGAGACCCGCACAGCCCGGCGAGGGAATAGACTCCGAGCGCTTCCGCCGCCGACCGCGCCTCACCTGGATCCAGCCCGAACCATCCCCACCGACGGCGGCCACCGGACGGCCCCGACCGCCCGGAGCAAATTTTCGCACCTTGCCCGCCACCGACGACACCGCCGCCCGCGGGGCCACCGGAGAAGGGACCAGAAGGGGAAGGGGAGAGCCGACCTCCAGATCGGAGTCCCCATCCAGCTCATCCGACGACAGGGCCCAGAAGCGATTCCGAGCGCCAGATCCAGAAGCACGCGAGTTGAGAGGAGGTCCAGGGGACGAGAGATCAGGAGTGGCGAGGGGAAGAGGCGGGGAGCAGGGGCGGCCGGAGAAGGAGGCTGGAGCGGAGACGAGGAAGGAGAGGAAGGGGAGGGAGGAGAGGAGGGAGGAGGGGAAGCCATCCTCGTTCGTCTGGGTTGCTTGTATGCCAAATGTCGTCACTGCATCTTGATCTCGGATGTTTGCCTATGCGATGCTGTTCTAGGTGTACTGATTCCAGCACTGCAGTCCCTTAGTTTAGGAATAGGAGCGAAGCCAAAAACTAAATTCAGCCCAACTTAGGTTTTCTTTTAGGTGAAACACATGTTGAATAAAAAAAAGACTTAACCCTTGATTGAAAGACGACGCAGCAAAGCGCGCGTCACCTTCTAATGAAAGATTTGAGCGGCAGGATAAGGACGAGGCGAAAGGGTGATTTCTTGGTCGGTGCATGAGCCCCATGGAACGACATGGCTCGCGTGCGTGCAACCGGCGAAGGACGCAGTCGGTCGCCCGATTAACATCATTTTCATATTCATAACTCACAGTGGTAGCTTACACGTAGTTTTGATTTAATTAAGAATCACCTGCCACATAAATTATGCTTAAATCTCCTACAGACGCGGCCTAGTCGACAGCTAGCTATCCAAGAGGATATTCAATTTGGAGCAGGCTGCAGTAGCTTAGAAGGAACGAAGATGCGCTGCCCTCTACATAGGAAGTGTGCAAATTCAATTTTTACTATAAACTACTACCTTCGTTCCTAAATATAACTCTTTTTTAGACATTTCAAATGGACTACAACATATGGATGTATGTAAACATATTTTAGAGTAAAGATTGACTCATTTTGCTCTGTATGTTGTCACTTGTTTTTTTTAACGTCAGTACAAACACAAGCGCTCATATACACGCGCATACACTCACCCCTATGAACGCATGCACGCACACCTTATCCCTATAAGCACCTCCGAAAGATTGAGCCGGCATATCATCTTGAGATTTACGAAGTCACCGTAGGCGCCTGTCGTCCACGGGAACGTCTCCTCCCACTGAATGCGCATCGCCGAAAATCCTGAAATAAATCCAGGAATAAATGCGAATACCAGGATTTAAACCCTGGCGGGCTGGGGATACCACAGTCCCTTTTAATCATTCAACCACATGTTGGTTCGCGTATGTAGTCACTTGTTGAAATCTCTAAAAAGACTTAAATTACGAACGGATGGAGTACTTTCGTTGAATTGTCTACTTCGCAAAGAAGTAGTAAATAAATAAAAGCAAAGTTCTCGCAGGTGATATGTTGTCTATTACTCCCTCCGTCTCATAATGTAAGACGTTTTTTATATAAAAATGGTCATACATTATGGGATGGAGGGAGTACTTCCTTTGAGTTGGGGCACCAATTGAACGCAAATTCGTTTGTAAAAGTAGTAACTGATGTATACGTAGTTGCATCGGACATACAAGTATACAACGACTTGGCAGTTGGCATGTAGGGAGGATTTAGTCCACAAAACTAAGAAAACGCAATGGAATGATCTACTCTCTCCACTATATACTTTGGTATCTAGACAAATGTAAGACAAGAATTTTAGAATATACTCCCTCCGTTTTAAAATAGATGACTCTATTTTATACTAACTTTAGTATAAAGTTGAGCATTTATTTTGGAACGAAGGGAGTATGTAATATTAACTAGCATGTCTAGCTTGATGGCATGACTTTCTTCATGCAGAAAACAGTGACATGTCGTCAGCTGACCATCACCCTGTATCGATCTGAATTTGGAAACAGAGAACAGGAGTGCCTCATAAATTAACCAACCAAGCTAGTACTAACTATGAGTAGTACCCAATTATTGCGCTAGTGCTACTGCTAGGAGTAGTTGATAAGGGCATGTCCAACGCGCATCCTCCAGAGGACATACACAGTTTACCATCCAACAAAATACCTCGTCGGTCCGTGGACTGGTCTGGGCGTTCGTTTTCACGCAAACCAGGGGGCTTTATGGGCGCCCAGACCGCTGACACAGTGTGCTCCACCACCTCGAACCCAATCAAAGACCTTTCCCGCATCCGCATTCTCTCCCACGCAAAGCGATTGCCGTGCATTCATGCCGGTTCAGAGCGCCTTCGCCGCATTCATACCGGTCCAGAAAGGAAGCGATTTTCCACTCGAGCCAGCACTAAAGCGGCGCACCGACCGAGGTTGCCGCGTCTCGGTCTCTGCATCAGACATGGACTTGAAGGAAAACAACAAGGACTTCTAGGACGGGCACCGGTGAAGATTTAGACTAGGTTAACAACCAGATGCTTTTGTTTAGTAAAATATGTCGAAAATGTCATGAATTTGGTCCGGTTTAAATAAAAATCATCGGGTTTGTTCAAAGTCTATTTGATATGTATGTGGAGACGATTGGATGGTTGACTCCCGTATCACTGTCCGTGGATGCGTCCTGCGTCCTCGGACGAATACCGTGTCCGCTTCAGAGGTGTGTGTTGGAGATGCCCTAACACCACATGAACACAAGATGAGTAGATATACAAGAGAACATCCCCATTTTGGAAAGAGGGTCAAGGAGCACCAGTTGGGCGAGTCTGGGGACCAACCAAACGCGAGGAGGCAGCACGACTGATCCCAATTATTCCCATCCACTCAGAAAAGCCTTGGAGGAGACAAGATATTTTCGAAGAGAGCACACCTACATCATAGCATCATAGTAGTTTAATTGATCAATCCCGTAAAGGGCAGGAGGAGAGTGCCCGGCCGCTTTCGCCCGCCCATATTTTGTTGCTACAGGCGTAGTCCATATCTGTCGCGTTATCATTTGATATACTGTCCACTCGGGTTGCTTTGATTGGCCGAGGATTAATATATATGATGGATTAGCTAATTAATCCGCCAAACGTACGTGCACCGGTGACACGTAAGTGAGCATCTTGCCAGGTCCAAACGCCGCGCGCCTTTCACCCCTTTCCGGTGGGGTTTCGCCGGCCGGTGGCACGCTCGCACGGACTAAATCGGGTCCATGAATGAGCCCCGACCTTTACATTTTTCTAGGACAAGCTAGTATTTGTACTACCGTCTCAGTCAGTGTACAGTCGATCGAGGCGACAGATCACATTACCAGCACAGTGCGAGAGGAGCAAGTGGACAACCATTAAGCTGCTAGCCCCTACTCCGCGGCCAGATCGAGAGGAGCAAGCTTGAGAGAGACCACACGGGATGATCGAGGCAGTTCCTTTTCGTCGAAAGAAAAAAAAAACATGATCGAGGCAGTTGGGTTTTGATGCCATCGGGACGTACGGCGCGTCTCCTGCTCATTGTCCGCACTGTTGGAGCACGCTCTAGTCCAAAAGGCGGCACGGTTTTAATCACATATATCACCGGAAATCTCACGCGATGGCGACGCCAAGAAGGCTGGGGATCGATCGACATGCTGCTAGTCTGTGTGAAGGATCAGCAACTCGACACTTGTCCCGTTCTCCGAGCGCCAGAGACGCCTATATATATAGATTAACCCTGAACAGGTAAGCTCATCACATGGGTTATTAGTTTAGCCATGTCCTCCTGTCACGCACGCTGCCCATAATTAGTAACCCTAGCCTAATTGGGCGGCGCCCGGCCCCTCTCTGCAAGCAACCACACCTGCCTGCCTGCCTGCCTGCCTGCCTTTTGAGTTTTGAGGGATTTTGACGTCTGCGAGTGGGTTAGAGTAGAGGGAACCCCCAGTCCCTGAGGCAAGTACGCAGGAGGTACATAGATAGGAATCAGGATGGACGGCCTCCACACGGAGCTGGCGCTGGGGCTGATCGGGTGCGGCCACGGCGACCTCCAGACGGCGCCGTTCGTGGCCAAGACGTACCAGATGGTGTGCGACCCTAGGACGGACGCGCTCGTCAGGTGGGGGAAGGGCAACAACAGCTTCCTCGTCACCGACGTCGCCGGCTTCTCGCAGCTCCTCCTCCCCTGCTTCTTCAAGCACGGCAACTTCTCCAGCTTCGTCCGCCAGCTCAACACATATGTGAGTACTCCTATCCTAATCCTACCTAGTGAGGCTTCCGGTGCCGCCGTCTTTTGTCTTCTGGTGTCCTAGTAAGGAGTGGTTTGTAAATGGTACATGCTTGTACGAAGGGTACTCTAAGCTTACACGTGCACTGTACACTTGCTTGAAGAAATGTCTGCTTGATTTGCTTATTAGATGGAATTGTTGTGCAGGGCTTCCGGAAGGTGCACCCGGACCGATGGGAGTTCGCGCACGAGTCGTTCCTCCGCGGGCAGACGCACCTGCTGCCGCGCATCGTGCGCCGCAAGAAGCGTGGCGAGGCCGGTGTTGGCACCTCCTGCTCGTCTGCAGTCGGCGGCGGCGAGCAGCAACAGCACGTGGTGGCCAATATGGGAGACCAAGGGAAGGAGGAAGAGGATGAGGAGGGGAGGGAGGCGCTGCTCGACGAGGTTCAGAGGCTGCGTCAGGAGCAGACGGCCATCGGGGAGCAGCTGGCGCAGATGAGCCGGCGACTGCAGGCGACGGAGCGGCGGCCTGACCGGCTCATGTCCTTCCTCTCCAGGCTCGCCGAGGATCCCAACGCCACCTCCCTCCACCTTCTCGAACAAGCAGCCGAGAAGAAGCGCCAGCGCATGCAGTGCCCTTCCCGTGATTTTACTTCCTTTCCCATCGCACTTCCTCTTCAGCCCGCACCTTCACCGCCGCCGCCACCGCTATTGGCGCTCGGCGACGCGGCCATGGGCGGGGTCAGAGTCTGGCAATGGGCGGAGCCGATGCCACTGAAACTCACAACCTTCGAGCAGCCCTCCGGGAGCTCCGGGGTGCAGCAGGTGCCGGAGTTCGAGGGCGGCCGGAGCGGCAGCGGCATGGGCATAACTGACGGTGGGACCGCGGTGGAGACCCCCTTCCCGTTCTGCCTACTGGGCCAGTGTTTCTTCTAAACACGGCGCGCGCATCGTGCAGGCACATGCGCTACCTTCTTCTACTTACTAATTTAGCAATTAGCAATCATTTGTACACACCTACAAAAAACAATGCTATATTAGCTCTGCTATACTCATTCAGTAATACCAGCATCGGTACGTGCTCTGAGTATTCTTAGGCCACTACTAGACGCCGTCGACCGGCCGAAAATTCGGTCAGTCGCCGCGCGGCCGTTAGATTAGGCCAGCTCATGCTGTTGGATCTTAGAGCATTTACTAGATCATAGCGGCGCGCGTTGCCGCACCCGTCTATTTTTTCAATAGAACGATAGGGATATGTAGCACCGTTGAAGGGGGCGCTGTGACAGGTTAGAGAAAAAAATATGTAATTGTTGTTGCAAGTAAAACTACTAAATTTAGAAAAGATGGACAGAGTTTTCTATATGTAAGAATAATTTCAATTTCATAGGAGTACAAACAAAAGAAAGTGGATATAAGATTGAAAATTGAGAATGATATTAAAACAACCATGCTAGCACTTGGATGCTACTCAACAACACATTAGGAACACCGAATAAAATGTTTCAGTAAAAGAACCAACGGAGGAGTAACTTAGTTACATGGATAATGATGGTAGCAAAATAGTAACATTTCTAGTCCTGCAATCCCGGAATAATAAGTTGAAGTGCTACCGGTGACATGCTGCTGAGCAAGGTTGAAATTCATGGCAAAACAATCAGAATTCTATGCCGTTTAGAGCAGATTTGGAGATCAGAGAAATAAATGAACAAACACTATACTCAATTATATTTGTATCCAAAATTCAAAATAAATGTAAATTATGCAATGGAAATTTATGTTTGCACAACGAGCCGAGTGGCAAAGATTGACATTGGCATAGTTGTCATTCATGGAAGCAAATTTGTAGCCAAATAGTATAGGTTCAAAAAACTTGCCTGGTCTGGTTGAGGCAGCTGTCCATATCACGGTCTGGACCAGAGACATGCATTATGGAGACTTCCCCTGTTTAGAAGTAAATGGACTGCAAGAATCAGAAAAAAATGGTTATAAGAAATGCGGAGCTCAAGGAGTGCAAAATTGTATGGCAAAATATTAAGGTCAGTTTGCAATGCATCTAAAATTATATATCTAGACACACACAAAAGAAAAGGAGACCAAGACAATATAACCAGTCCCAGTATCTGATTGTGAACTTAGAAATTTTATTTTAGAAAAATATATCATAGTAGCACAATGCATTGTTAGTATAACCGATTGCTAAGCCTACACGTTGGACGAATTTTAGATTCATCTCCAGATAATACAAATAGCCAAGCTAATTGTACCGACGGGTTCAGATGTTGAGGTACCATGAGACACAAATACCAGGTGAAAAGGGGCAACATAGCAGACCATAAAATCCATAGATCCAGCAAAATCATAAATAAATGGTCCTAGAAACATAGTACAGGGGAATCAATATATACTTTCTGCACTTTTCCCCCGGTAAGAAATTGGTGGATCCGAGAACATCTGTATGGACCAAATCAGCGGATAAAAGGAGCGGTGCACACGTCGGAGGAGGCGACTGGAGTGGTACTGGAAGGCATGTGGGGAGCAGAGACTGAGGAGATGAGGGAAGGGGAGCGGCAGGGCAAGGCATGGTTGTAGCGCTCAGAAAAGAACCAGCACCTCCCTGCCGCCGTCGCTGTGGAAGATGGGTCTTCTCATCCTACAGTGCAGAGGAAGATAAGGCGTTGTCTATGCACCACAAGAATCATCTTTCGCTGTGAACCCATCCCTCAAATCTCCTTCATCTCCATAGGGGCGCAGTGCTGATGTCCGAAGCACTGGTTCGTTCGCGTAGCCAGATAGAGCAAGAGGTCAGCGAGCAGGCAAACAGGAGATCCAGAGAAGAATGTGAACAGAGGAGGGGAGACCGTGGCTCTGCGGCTACAACATGGCTTGGCCCAAGGCCCCAAGCCCATTTGGCCGAAGCTAACATCAGATGCCCGAATTTGTTACGGGAGCAGCGGCCCTAACCTGCAGCGCTCGACGCTCAGCAAAAAAAATGCCCCGTCGGGATTAGAGTGAAATCTAACGGTCACGAACATCAACAACATGCATCCAATGGTTCTAGACGCTAATGGCCTGAGAGGGCTCGATTAGTGCTCAGTTTTAATGTCTTAAAATAGCTGGACTTGGCAAATCCAGCTCCCTGTATGTTCGTGGACGCGTCCGGGCACACCCGCGGACATTGATCGGGTACTTCCTATATCTGCGTCTTCACAACCGCATATCTCATATTCCCTTCCCTATATCATACTAAACCATGCAACGTTGAAAAAAACTACGTAAATCATGTGCGGACAAACAAATGCACAATCGGTTCATCAAAAGATCACATCCGGAGCATCAGAAGATAGCCAAAGTTCACATAATACAGATAATACGGCGGACAAGTTCAAACTACATCTAAAACTTTAAATTAAGACGGATCTTCACCACTTTCTCGCCGGCCCTTTGCCTTCCGGGCGCCGGCGCAGCTGTAGGAGTCTGCGGCAGGAGGTGGGTCCACGTCGGAGCCGCGGGACCCATCGGAGGAGGAGGAATAGGAGATGACGATGTAGCCTTGCAAGCACCGGACGACGCGGTCTTGCTTTTTTTTGAAAGGAACATCATGTATTCCATAACTACTACTTGCCGGCAGTGTAACCAGCGACAAGGTTTGTTACAAATTCAGGAAAATGACCAACCCAGATGTTGAAATTCCCATTCCCTAATTCAAGTGTGCGCAGCTACGTTACAAGTTCTTGAACAAACATTCAACTTTACATCATCAAGAGCGACTCTTCACTGGTGCTTTATTTCCTGAAAAAGAGCTCCCAGTTCAGCTAGATTATAAGCCTCAGTTGAAACTGCTTGCTTCGGCGCCGCAGAATCAGCCTCCAGGATGATCCGGCTGCATCCAATTGTAGGTGCGGTGTTAACAACATATAGTATAGCTAGTGTTTCAGCATGGAGAGCATTTGATAAGTGCTCCAGGCTTCCTGGCGACGGGGTCTTGCTTGCACTTGAGCTTGGCCACCCCTGCCGCCTCCCGCGGTGCCTCCGCCACCTCCCGCTCGGATTGCTCAATGTCGAGCCGGAGCTGCCTGGCGTTGAGCCTCCGGAGCCCTCAGGCCTTCATTTGCACCTCAGTCAGTGACTGTGGCACGCCCGCTCGAAGAGACGGTCCTCCTCGTCGGGTACCCGGCGACAGCGAGCGGACTGCGCAGACTTGTCTGACCCCCCCCACCATCTCCCTTGCCCTCTGCCTCTCGCGACGGGCAGCACGTGCCTTTGACTCTAGAGTCTGCATCCGCAGCGTCGGCGAAGTGGGCACTAGAACCCAGCGCTGCCTGCGCGGAGCAGCGACTGAAGGTGGAGGAGGCCGTCGGGCGGGAGGAGCAGATTGGGCAGGCCACACAGATCCGCGTGCGGGGCGGGAAGGGCCGGCACCGGCATCGGCGCTGTCACGATGGGCGATAGGTGGCGTCGCACCGGACCAGGAGCTAACGCCCGTATCGACTCGCGAATGCTCGAGCGCGATAAGGGGCACGAACTCCTCCTCATCTCCGGAGCTGCCGTCGTAGTGGCTGCTGGTGCTGGACATGCTCGCCGGTGCTATGGAATTGGCGGATTGGGGAAATGGGAGCGTCGGGGAGGGGAGACTAGCAGAGCGAAGTGAGCTAGGGTTTCTACTGGACGGAAGTTTTTGTTGGGCCGGGATGTCCAGCGGTGGGCCAGGCTGACATGGAGGACGCGCCCGGGCGTGCCCAGGCCACCTCTTATCCGCCCTACATTTGGGACGAATATGAGGGATGCCGGTCAGTCCGAGCGTTTGAGGCCCGTTTGAGAGCTCCGTTGGGTCGGTTTTTTATGACCGACTAGTGACCGGACGGCCTGCACGGGCGTATGAGACGGATATAGGGCACCAAACTATAGATGCTCTTAGTCATCTCTCTCCCCGACCCGCTCAGTCAATGCACATCAAAAAAATCCCCAACGACGCTCGCATCTCTCGTCTCCACTGTTGCAATCCATGAGTAGTTCTCCTCATCGGCCATGCATGTATAATGGAAGACCGAAGTCCCCATCGGCCATGGATGTGGCATCCACCACCAACGAGCAGTCCCACTCGTCGTTGTCCCCCAGCGCAGGTGCTCGTGGTCGGTTGCAGCTAGGGTGTTGGCTAGATCCAGGGGCGTCGGTTGCAACTCCCGCGTGCTCGTGCTTGCAGCCTTGCCGAAGATGAGTCAGTTGTGTCGGATTTAAGGCTCTGCTGACCCATGAAGGTTTGAACTCTAGGGTGTGTGTGAAGATCTCAACCAGCTGAAGTCTCAAGCTCGTCACCCCACAGCCTAGCTACGTCGAGTTCGTGCGAGCGAGGAAGAAGATGAACACAGTCAGTTTACCCAGGTTTGGGCCACCTTGCGTTGTAAAACCCTACTCCTGCTTTGTGGTAGACTGGTCTCACGAGGAGGCTGAGGATGAACTGGTACAGTGGTTGAGCAACCTCGCGAGGGCTCGAGTGGTGAGTGTCGTGGTTTTGTCACGTCAGACTCCCTTGTGAAAGGAGTTAAGCATGGAGCCATCACAATGTAGGTTAGCTTAAAGGGGTTGAACGACACGAGAGACACGAGTTTACCCAGGTTTGGCCCCTCACCAACGAGGTAAAAGCCTACGTCCTGCTTTGAGTTGTATTGCTTTGAGCATTGATTACAAGGGAGCGGAATCGCTTAACCTAGCTTTCGATTGATAGTTTCTTAGGTTTACCCGCCGCAGGGTCTTGCCTTTATATACATAGGTCGAGGCCCTGGGCTTCCAAGAGTCCATATCGGGTCATATAACGTAACCGACTTTGGTTCTAAGTCCTTGCCTTGCTAGGCAAGTCACTATCGAGTGGCTTACAACAGCGGGTCTCACACCATCCTCTAGGCTTGGGCCTCTGGCGGCTCTCGTCGTAAATCGCCCTCCGGGTCTGACGACTTGATCTTCTAGGCCTGTCTAAGGCCTCCTTTATGAATCGCCAACATCCTAACCTGGTCCAGTAGGGCGGGTCTCATCGTGGGGTTATATCCCCAACATTAGGCCCCATATTAATTTGAACTTGTTGATGTCAATCGCCATTATTTCTGGTTGGCGAGTCTTCTTTGAGTCCTCCCAGCGCTTAACCTTGAACAGACCTTTATAACCCGCCATATGGAAATATGACGTCATGTTAAATAAATTCAGAAAAATATTATGACGTCACAACGGATCTTTGCATTAACCAGCCATTCCGAGAATCGAGGCGCCTCCTCCGTTATGATAATTATGCTGCCTCCTCGATTTTTGGGCCTGTCATTTCATTGTTCCACTTTTCCTTATAAATAGGCACGGGGGGTTTCCTTTTCACTTTTTACCCCCATCTTCCTCATCTCTTCTTCTTCCTCGAGCCGCCTGCCACGACCGGAGCTCCATCAACCTAGCCGAGCTTTGCCAGGAACTCCATCAAAGGCCGCTGCATCAACCTGTTTGGATCAGAGATCTGCGGTGCTTGCCCGTTCTTCAGCGACCCCGTCAGGTACCGTTCTTCTCCTTTCTCAGATCCACATTAGGATATTTGCGTTCATCTAGTTCATCGGCATTCATGCAAGCCCATCCAAGTTCATCCATCCTCTGTTTAGAAGTGGTATTTTAATCCAAAACACAAGGCAGAAGTAGTGCGGTAGCAGTTTTGACCCTTATCTCGCATCTTGGATAGATCGCTTTTTCTTAAAGTCTGAACACAGACTGCTAGTTCATCTACCTCTGCTTTCGAGGTTTAGCAATTTATTCACTTTTTCTAAACTGTTGTAGATCCGTAAATATAGCTGCAATCTGTAAAACTTGTTTGCCCCACACTTAGCAAAATTTCATCGATCTTGGATCCGTAGATAATTGACCCGCTAATATTATTTTGGCGGCTTAATAACGAACTTGTAACCCACCAAGAATTCCAAGGATACTTCTTTCACTTAACCCACCAATATGTTGCCGGCTCATACTTTCACAACACGACTCGCCACATATTTATGGCCTGATAAATACTCCAACCCATGACTAAGGCGACTCATAATCCCTTAATGATTCATTGTAATATGCAGCTTTTAACCATAGCTAGTTCATTACCGCTGAAATATCATGTAATCACCTAGGCGACTTACTGTTGCAATTGTAACCCGCCACGCTCTTACTCCTTGGTCACAACTTTTTAACTCGGCCAACCATGACTAAGACTCCCATTTCATCCGACTGGGTGGCTACCAGAGTCTCCGAACTCTCATTAAACGAGTATGTGGACATGGGAGTTTTGCCATCTAAAGAGGTTATTCAATGGCGGGTCCCCGGCTCTGAAGCTACTCCTCAACCCCGAGAGGGTGAAGTTGTTATTTTTGCAGATCACCTTCTCTGTGGCTTTTCACCTCCCGGGTCAAAATTCTTCCGGGACATTCTGCATTTTTACAAACTTCATCCTCAAGATATTGGCCCCAATTTCGTCTCCAACATATGCAACTTCCAAGTTTTTTGCGAAGTGTATCTTCAAGAAGAGCCCAATGTTGAACTATTCAGATATTTCTTTTATCTCAACCGCCAGACAGAAATGACCAATGGGCCTAGTCTTGAGCTTGGAGGGGTTTCCATTCAGAGGCAAAGAGACGTCAACTTCCATGCAGCCACACTGCCTAGTCACCCCAAGGACTGGAATTATACTTGGTTCTATTGCAAGGATACATCTCCAGCTGGTGAAAATCCCCTACCAGGTTTCCGCCCCTTCCGGCTCAGCTCCAGCCATGAGCTCTCGGGTCGCCTTATTGCCGCAGAGCGTGCTAAGTATTCAACCACATTCTCAAAGATAAGGGCTTTGCTGGCCAACGGCTTAACCGGAGTCGACCCGGTCCGCTGCTGGGTCGCATGGAGAATTTTATCACTGAGCCGGCATGGCGGCTCAATGTGCCAATACACTGGTGATACAAAGGACCCACAACGTTACGACCAAACGCGCCTGCCTGACAAGGAGGTCAATGACTCTATAAAGACACTGCTTGGGGAGTCTCCAGAAAACTGCAGTAAAGTGAGACTGAATCCTTTTTGTACCCTTAATCCGGCTCCTCCAGTAAGTATTTTGAACAAACCTTCAACTTGTTTGTCTATATATTGTATTTCACTTTACTTAACTTATTGCTCATATATACACAGGCCGACTCTCCCTTCTGGAAGAAGAAGTTGCAAGCCGCTGCTCCGACCAATAAGCCTACAGCAAAAAGTCGTGCTACAAGCCATCGTTAGAAACAATCAGCTCAAGATCTTCTCGAGCTGGATGAATTAGAGGTAGAAATTGATTCCCTTGGCCTTTTCTTTATGCAACTTATTTATGCCGATTCCTCTCAGAAAGAAGTGGAGACATGCCATGCTGGTTGTCGGATTTCGGGTTCCGGCAGACCCTTGAGGTTCGAACACTGGGGTGCCCGCGGTGATTCAACCCTCTACCGGCTCGCTCCTCGCCGAATCGCTAGGACCTAAACTACCAAACTGAACAGCACAAGAGACACAAGATTTATACTGGTTCAGGCCACCATTGTGGTGTAATACCCTACTCCAGTGTGTGGTGTGGTGGATTGCCTCTTGGGCTTGATGATGAACAATACAATGGAAGAACAGCCTCGCGAGGGTCTGTTCTTGGCTGGCGCGATGAACTGCTAGGAGGAGTTTAGTCGCCCTATCTACTGGTTTCTTGGTCAGGATCGAGATATCTCTACCTTGGGGTGGCTAGTCCTATTTATAGGCAAAGGCCCTGGGCCTCTTCCCAAATATTGAGCGGGAAGGGCGCCAACAATTGGCCATTTTGAAGGGGAACATCGGGTACACTTATCCTGACTAAAGTTGGTCCTCGCCTGTCAAAGGCTCTTGTGGTGACGCCGGCTTGGGCTCCACAATGACTTCCTTCCGGCCGTTGGGCTGGTCTTGGTCTTGTTGCACCGAAATGGACGCCTTTGCTTGATGCTCTCGCCGCGCTTGCTCCTTTGCACCAAAGAGGAAAGGAGGACATCTGCTGGCTGGCGCTCGATCGGGCGCCCTTGGTCGTCATGGCTTGCATCATGGGCACCTCGCGAGGTACCCCGCCTTGAACTCTCCACCTCCTCATGAGCCACCGACGAGGTGAGGCTCGAGGAAGCTCCTTGTCGTCCTCCCCGTGAGGCTTGACCCCTCGCGAGGGTCTAGAGCTTGCTTTGATGAAGATGGGCTGTGTTGGGCCTCCTTTGAGCCACGCCACAGGCCGCAGGCAGGCAAGTCTGGGGACCCCCATTCCCAGAACGCTGACAGTAGCCCCCGGGCCCACGGCGCGCCCAAACTTGGCCGAGCAGAGAGGCGAAAGGGCAAGTGCGAAGCGTCGCTGGCCCTAACAGCCCGCGGCCTTGGGCGCCGCGTGGCGGTTGATTGGACGTGGGCGCCTCCACTTCCCCACGACGCCTTGGTAACCGCACAGATTTGACAAGTCCCTGCATGCGAAGCGGGTCATGATTACCTATGGTCGTGGAGGTCGATGGTTGGCCTTCGCTGGATATAAGTACAGAACGGCGCGCGCCCTTCCGGTCTATCCCTCTGCTTCTCCTCATTCTTGGGCCTTGCTCCGTCTTGCTGCAATGGCTTCGATCCGCCGGTTCTCCGCGGAAGAGAAGGGAAAGGCTCCCCAAGAGGATCCTAACCCGCTTCCCCCGAAGAAGCGGCCTGCCCTCTGGTGTCAGGGCGAGGGCGCTCGCCAGGAAGCGTCGAGACCCTGGTGTGAGCGGCCGCCACCAGGGTTCCCTCTTCCCTTGTACGCGCACATTGGCGGCTCTGAAAATGTCGACGCCGAACGCCAGGAGCGGCGCCGCCGACGACGCCGGCGGGTCATGAAGGTATGCGTCTTCCCCCCTGGAGTCCACGCCGAGGGCTCCTGCCGAGAGTTCGTGCTTCACGCCGCCACGCCTCCTAAGTCTTGGATTCGTCTCCCTTCTTTCTTTGCCTCCGCCGTTTGGCAGGAGGAACCCCTGGGGCTTTGGCTGCAGCACGCCGGCTGCGGAACCCTCGCGACCGAGGCAGAGGTCGCGGTCGTTGCCTCGAGCGAGGTCTTCATGACTCGAGGCTGGGGCGAGGTCGCCCGGGTCTGCAGGACGAGGGGCACCCTCACGATCCATCTGGAGTACGATGATGCTTTGGTGATGTCCTTCAAGGTCTTCGATGCGGAGGGTCGCCGGCTGGAGTGTTGCCACGGGAGAGGCGGTCGGGACCCCGCTGCAGCAAAACAGAGGCCGGCCGATCGCTCCCTCGGCCGCTCCTCAGGCGACGGAGGCGCCGGAGGATCTAGTGACTCCGCCGAGCTCTTCGCGACTCCAGAGACGAGCGACGATAGCTACGAGCCACCGAGCCTGCGCCGTTCCCGGAGCAGGGCGGGCTCGTCAGGCCGTCGCTGCCTCTGATCTGGATGGGGTTGGCATCGGTGCTGGGCGGCCCACTGTTGATGATGGCGTCTGCCGCGATGCCCTCTGTAGTTAGGACTCCTTAGGATTCGCGCCTTTTGTTCCTGCGAGGGGCCAAGAATATACCCCACGGGGGCTTGTAAGACGTTTGTAGCTCCATCTGTTAATATGATCCTTATTGTGAAGCAGTGCGGGATGCTTATTCCGTTTTAGCTTAGTTTCCTCCTTTCAAACCTCACGAGGGCTTGATGCCCTGTGCCGACAGGTCCCAGTCCCAAGGCGGCTTCAGCCGTCACTGGTATGCCAGGTCGCGATGCCGTGGTCAAGGCCAGGAGGTGAGCGGCCCGAGGTCCGGTAAGAGCCCCTGAGTCGCGATGCTCAGGAGGTCCCCTTTAGCGCTCAAGCAACCATCATTCGGTGAGAAAGGAGAGCGACGTTGCTAGCACGGGATTGCTTTGGGTGCGGGGATGGTGCTGCGATAACTAGTGTTTCCGGAGAGTGACTTATCTTGAGGGTCAGGAAACGCTTCGTGGTGCGGTGCTAGGTCCGTGCCTTGGCCGGCGAGGGGTTGCTTGGCGAGGTCCTCGCTTGCTCCTCCCCTCTCGCCTTCGCTCCCCTTTCTGCTCTACGTCCTCGGGTCCCGGCCCTCGAGCGAGTCTCAGCCGTCGCTGGTATGCCAGGTCGCGATGCCATGGACAAGACCAGAGGGTGAGGGCCGGAGAGCCGGTAGGAGCCCTGAGTCGCGATGCTCAGGCACCCCCCCTTTAACGCGCAAGCTGGATTGCACGGACGAGAGCGAAGAAGGCACCATGAGGGCCTCGTCTGGCAATGCTCCTTGGAGGGACCCTGCAGGCTCATCACAAAGGAACGAGAGTTCGCCATGGCAAGCGACAGTTAGCCGTTAGTTGCTTTGGAGAGGCGACGAGGCACGAAAGGCCTGGCGAGGTGTATTGGGGCACCCGGGAGCCAGCGCGGGACTCGCGGGGCCCAACCCCAGGGCGGGTTGCGCCCGGCACTGGGCCTTACCTTGGAATGTCTTCCTGCAAATTTGGTTAGATGCGGTGCTCTACGTCTTCGGGTCCCGGCTCTCGGGCTGGTCTCAGCCGTCGCTGGCATGCCAGGTTGCGATGCCATGGACAAGACTAGAAGGTGAGAGCCGGAGAGCCGGTAGGAGCCCTGAGTCGCGATGCTCAGGCACCCCCCCTTTAACACGCAAGCTGGGTTAGATGACGAAACTCTACGTCCTTGGGTCCCGGCTCTCGGGCTGGTCTCAGCTGGCGCTGGCATGCCAGGTCGCGATGCCATGGACAAGACCAGAGGGTGATGGCCGGAGAGTCGGTAGGAGCCCTGAGTCGCGATGCTCAGGCACCCCCCTTTAACTCGCAAGCTGGGTTAGATGATGAAACTCTACGTCCTCGGGTCCCGGCTCTCGGGCTGGTCTCAGCCGTCGCTGGCATGCCAGGTCGCGATGCCATGGACAAGACCAGAGGGTGAGGGCCGGAGAGCCGGTAGGAGCCCTGATTTGCGATGCTCAGGCACCCCCTTTAACGCGCAAGCTGGGTTAGATGACGAAACTCTACGTCCTCGGGTCCCAGCTCTCGGGCTGGTCTCAGCCGTCGCTGGCATGCCAGGTCGCGATGCCATGGACAAGACCAGAGGGTGAGGGCCGGAGAGCTGGTAGGAGCCCTGAGTCGCGATGCTCAGGCACCCCCCCTTTAACGCCCAAGATTCCGACACCCAGGAGAAAAAGGCACGAAATAACAAGCATGGTGGATCGAAAGCATAGCCCTAAGATAAACGCAAGAAGGATACATGCCACTGGGACAGGCCCGAGCGGCTTGGGGATGATGCAGCCCGAGGGGTGCCCCCAATAAGGTAAGCTAAAGACATGAAATGAAAGGGATACATGCCGCAGGGACGGACCCACGCGGCCTGGGAATAATGCGGCACTGAGGGCGCTCCCAGCTAGAAATGAAACTTAAAAGATGTAACCTGATGACGTTGGGGACGAAGGGGTGTCGGTGTAGCAGACTCGGTGGGCTGCGGGAGCCGATCCTCACGAGCCCCCAGGCCCAGGGGCCTCAGGCGGCTCCGGAGGCGCTGGCGGCTCCTCACGGGCCATCTCCATCTCTGCCAGGGCTGCGGCTCGCCTGACCTCTTGAGCCTCCAAGATGGCCCTCATGAGACGCTGGTCCGCAGCAGCCGCGTTCGGCAAGCCGTAAGGCATGCGCACGTAGCTGTGGGGCGGACCCTCGCAATGTCCCACTCGCGAGGGTCAGAGGCGCTCTTGAGACGCGGCTCGGTTGAGCCCCGGTATGTCGATGCAGACGCGCAGCCCACCATCCTCGCTGATGGGGGCCACAGTGGTGGCGGCTGCCTCTCATGACCCTTGACTCCTATAACTCCTGAATGGCCTTGCTGATGAACTCCTGAGGGTTTGGCCCTCCTTGCCTTGCTCCTTCTTGAGGGAAACGTGCTTCGAAGCACGCCTCCACGTGCTGCCCTAGCGCCTCCCTCGTGACCTTGGCGAGGTCGGCGGCCCTCCAGGGGAGAGCCCCCGAGCCCTGCCTGAGGAGGGTGCCGGGCGCGCCTCCCTATGCGATGGACGGAGGCTCCCCCTGAGCAGGCGCGGGCCCTGAGGGGCCGGGCCGGTCGATGCCTTCTTCTTCTTGGGGGCGGCCTCGGGAGGCCTCCTGCTGCTGCGGTCTGGGTCTTCCAGCGTCGCGGCCTGAAAGGCTCGCTCCATGGAGCACACTGCGTCTCTCTCTTCGCAAGGCACCGTGATGACCCCGCTGCTTCCTGGCATCTTGAGGACGTTGTAGCCGTGGTGGGTCACGACCATGAACTTTGCCAGCGCCGGGTACTCGAGGATGGCGTTGTACGGCAGGCGAATGTGGGCGATGTTGAAGTCGATGAGCTCGGTGCGGTAGTTGTCGCGTGCCCCGAAGGTGACAGGAAGGCGGACCTGCCCGATCGGGACCGTGGAGCCGTCGGTGACTCCGGAGAAGGGCTTGGTTGGCTGAAGTCGATCGTAGGGCACTTGAAGATTGTTGAACGCTTCACCGACAGACGTTGAGCCCTGCCCCACCGTTGATGAGGGTCTTGGTGACTAGCACGTTGCTGATGATTGGGGAACAAAGCATCGGGAGGACTCCGGCTATGGTCGTGCACTTGAGCTAATCCGCTGAGCTGAACGTGATGGCGCATGCTGACCACCTGAGAGGGCGCGTGGCCTCGAGCTTGGGGAGGACTGCATTCACTTCGCGGGCGAACTGCTTGAAGATGCGCTGAGAGGCTGGGGCTTGAGGTCCGCCCTGGATGCAGGCGATCGCACGTGGTTCCTGGAAGCCCCCAGCCCCCTCGTCCTGATGACGGTCTTCATTTCTCCTTGGCTGCGGCGGCAGCGGAGGGAGGTCTGCGTTCCCTTGCGGGCGATCCTCGCGAGGCTGATCCCTCCAGCCTCCCTCGTGAGGCGGGTCCTGCCAGCGATCCTCGCGAGGTTGGTCGCGCCACCCTTGGTGCGGGCCGCGGTCTTCCCAACGTCCTGCATTCCTTCCTCCTCCTCGGCCGTAGCCCCGGTCGCTGCGGTCGGGACGTCTGCCGACCCTTCCTTCAAGCACGGCCGGGAGCTCTTGGCATTCACTGGTGTTGTGGGTGTGGAGGTCGTGATACACGCAGTACCGACTGCCCTTGGAGGATTCGGGCTGATCTCTGCCCCGCTTGGTTTCTGGCTCGGCCGCGAGTACGGCAGCTCCCTTGCGCTTCATGTCCTTGGCCTTGGGCTTCTTCTCTTCGGGGTCCGCGGCAGGCAGGTCGAGGAGGGAGAGGCGCCCCTCCTTAGCCCTGGCGCACTTGGTCGCCAAGTTGGACAGCTCCAAGGAGGTGCACAGGTCTTCATGCATCGCCAGCTCCTCCTTCATCTTGACGTCGCGCACACCGTCGGAGAAGGCAGAGATGATGGCCTCCTCCGTCACCTTGGGGATCTTGAGGCACGCGTTGTTGAAGCGCTGGATGTATCCGCAGGTTTCCCTAGTTGTCGCTTGATATCTGCGATGTCGCCACGGCGGTGGCCGATCGCGAGTACCACGGAAGTTGGCGATGAAGCGGGTGCGCATCTCGCCCCAGAGGATATCGTGCTCGGGCCGATTCAGAGCCAGTGCGGGCTCCGCCCTGAGCGCCATGGGAAACCAGTTCGCCATGACCTTTTCGTCTCCGTTGGCAGCCTCGATGCCCAACTCGTAGAGTTGGAGGAACTCTGCAGGGTCAGCCGTGCCGTCATAGCGAGGGGGTAGGTCTGGCTTGAACTTGCCGGGCCACACGACGCCGCGCAGCTCGGGGGTGAAGGCGCGACAGCCCGCCGTGGCCACAGGGGGCCTTGGGCGAGGGAGAGCTTGGTCCTGCGGGTCCCCATGCGCTGCGGCTGGGGGCAGCGCAGGGTCTTGACGTGCTGGAGCAGGGAGCGCTCGGGCAGCTTCTCGAGGGCGAGGGACTTCTTGGTAGCTCTTCTCTTGCCGCGCCGGCACCTGACGGAGCGGGTTCCGCCCAGGGGCCACGCGCCTTGGGGCCAGGGCTCCTTCTTGAGGAGGAGGCGGCTGAGGCGTCCCAGGAGCTTCATTGCCCGCGCGGGGGCGGGCTGCGGTGCAGCGAGAAGGACGGCGCGGGGGCGCCTCTGGCGGCGCGAATGAGCTCGGCCACTCGATCGAGCCATTCTTCGTAGACGTCGTCGATGGGGCGGTAGCGCAGGAGCTCGTTTGCCACAATGAGTGCAGCTCGGGCCTCCATGGCCGCGCGGGCGCGCGTGACGAAAAACCAGCGGGGGTGAGCGAGAAAGTGGCAGTGCGGCCGCCCCGCGTCATGGATGGATGCTCGGACGATGCTTGCTGTTCGTTCCCCGCGGGGCCGGTGGCGGCATTGATGGCAGGTGACGGGGAACGACGAGGGCACCCGCCGACGGGAGCCGTCTGGGCGACATGGGAAGCGAGGGCGGCTCGGCGCTCGGCGCGATCCCGACGAGCGTCAGACATGGATGCGATGGTCGCAGAAGAACGAGACGATGGAAGGCAAATTCCGACGCACCCCTACCTGGCGCGCCAAATGTCGGATTGCGGGTTCCGGCAGACCCTTGAGGTTCGAACACTGGGGTGCGCGCGGTGATTCAACCCTCTACCGGCTCGCTCCTCGCCGAATCGCTAGGACCTAAACTACCAAACTAAACATCACAAGAGACACAAAATTTATACTGGTTCAGGCCACCATTGTGGTGTAATACCCTACTTCAGTGTGTGGTGTGGTGGATTGCCTCTTGGGCTTGATGATGAACAATACAATGGAAGAACAGCCTCGCGAGGGTCTGTTCTTGGCTGGCGCGATGAACTGCTAGGAGGAGTTTAGTCGCCCTATCTACTGGTTTCTTGGTCAGGATCGAGATATCTCTACCTTGGGGTGGCTAGTCCTATTTATAGGCAAAGGCCATGGGCCTCTTACCAAATATTGAGCGGGAAGGGCGCCAACAATTGGCCATTTTGAAGGGGAACAACGGGTACACTTATCCTGACTAAAGTTGGTCCTCGCCTGTCAAAGGCTCTGGTGGTGACACCGGCTTGGGATCCACAATGACTTCCTTCTGGCCGTTGGGCTGGTCTTGGTCTTGTTGCACCGAAATGGACGCCTTTGCTTGATGCTCTCGCCTGCGCTTGCTCCCTTTGCACCAAAGAGGAAAGGAGGACACTGCGCGGGCTGGTGCCCGACTAGCGCCCTTGGTCGTCATGGCTTGCGTCATGGGCACCTCGTGAGGTACCCCGCCTTGAACTCTCCGCCTCCTCATGAGCCAGCCTGAGGAGGCCGTGCCTGAGGAAGCTCCTTCTCGTCCTCCCCACGAGGCTTGGCCCCTCGCGAGGGTCTTGAGCTTGCGTCGATGAAGATGGGCTGTGCTGGGCCTCTTTTGAGCCACGCCGCAGGCCGCAGGCAGGCAAGTCTGGGGACCCCCGTTCCCAGAACACCGACACTGGTGAAGCAGAGGTAACTATTATCTCATCCAACTTAGAATTGTTTCCAAGAAAGAAAAGAAGGCGGGTCATCCGAAAAGTAAGATTTTCACACCCTCTTGCTCATTTGGACCCCAACTTTCTTTTGAAGAAACATCAGCACGAGTCGAGGTGCCTGACCTGGAGTTGTGGTACTGAAGAGCTTATGGTCGGCTTATCCAACACACCAGTTCCTCACAAGCGTCGCAATGAGGTGCCTCATAGCCCAACTTTATCTCTTCCAAAGGCCAGACTCATACGTCAGCCTCTTACTACTTCTGATTCAAACTATCAGGGCACGCCACCATCATCTGGCAACTCAAGTGGGACTCAGATGCCTGCCTTCATTGTTGCCCATGGGTAATTACTTTAATTTGTTGATAAAGGACTTGTGGTGATATACTCATAAGCTTTGCTATTTTTTGTCATAGGGCCAAAGCCAAGACTAGCAAGAAGTAGAAGGTGGGTGATTCTTCCAAAGCCCCCGAAGTTTTTGAGCCGGAGAAACAGGCGACAAAAATCTCTGAGGCGCCCATCCTAGACCACGAAGAGCCAGTCAATGATCCACCACCACAAACTAACGATGTAGTCTTTGAACCAATGGATACTGAAATTAACCCGGACATCAGTCTTGACCTGCCAAGTCCTAAGCCGCCCACTCCTGCTAAGTCAACTGACAAGAGCCCTACCGCTGCTGATGTTGACACCGTTGCTGTTACCGGGTCCGCCTTTAAAGTGCCTGAGGTCTCCAAAGTGCTAATTGAGTGCTCCACTAAGGAAGATATATCCTCATTAGAGAAGGGAAAGGCCAAACTGGATCTGGAGAGCTACTCCTCATTCAGCGCAGGCGATATGTACGCGGGCTATCTAAGCCGCCTTCACACAAGCCGGGACATGGAAGCCGGGTTAGTCCAGTTGATGAAGCAGAAATATGAGGTATGGAGATATCCAACCCCTCTTTAGCTTTGCACACACACACACACACACACACATATATATATATATATATATATTCATACTAGCCCCCAAGTCTGAAGTATAGGAATAATATTGAGTATGCTTGAGACTTGTGAAAAAAATCCAAAGTGTAGCCCCCAAGGGCGGCTTAACTTGATAAGATGCGCCGGGTCTTCTAATCACTTGTGATAACCAAATATGTAGCCCCCAAGGCCGGCTTAACTTAATAAGATGAGTCGGGTCTTATAATCACTTGAGAGAACCAAATATGTAGCCCCCAAGGACCGACTTAACTTAACAAGATGAGTCGGGTCATAATAGAGATTGAAATAACCTACATTAGCCCCAAGTGCCAAGTATATTGCTTGCAATGTGCTTGGGACTTGAATATTTGTATGATAGTGAAACTGTTCATTGTGTTTTGTAACTACTGTCTCCATCTCATATTCCAGGAGACTTTGATTGTGAAAGAGTCATAGCTTGGCGATTTGAAAAAGAATATAGAATTGCAGCAAGCTGAAACTTCCAAGGCTGAGTCAAAGTTGAAAACGTTATTGGAAGAAGTTGAAGAGAGCAAGGCAGGTTTGATGCTGAAAGAGCCACTTGGGAAACTAACAAGGCTGCTTTGCTAAAAAGAGCCGAAGAAGTTGAAAAGCAACTTAAACCGGTCAATGACGAGCTTGCCGACTTAAAACAACATGTATCCCAAATGACAACCGCCATCTTTGGTAAGATGAAAAGTTGCAACACATAATCTGCTTTAAAATTCTATAACCTGCCTGGCGATTCGGAACATTTTATTGCTAACTCATTTGACTTGTTTTGTAATTGCATGACAGCCGCAAGGAGTGCCAATCTTGGCCAAAACATGTTGTTGAAACTGAAGGCAATTTACTCATTGACTGAACAGTTGTACGCTGGAACTCTGCGCAGCCTTGTAACCTTATCAAGTGGCAAAAAACCTCCAACCCTTATCAAGACAGTGCTGGATCATCTTTCGACGGTGCCGGCTCAAGTTGAAGAAGTTAAGTTATCAGCCGCCCGTGCAGGAGCCATTGTTGCTCTAAGCCGGGCCAAAGCCTGGCAATCAGAGCTAGACCCAGAAGAAATGGCTACTAGGTGTCCAGAGTTCAAAGATGATGGGTCAATCTTTGAAGAGTATGACTTCAACAAATGCGTCAAAGAGATGCGGCCTTTGGCGTGTAAGCTTGCGAAAGAGCTGGACCTGAACAAGTATCAGCATGCTTATGGTAGCAACAATGCTAAGATTAAGCCACCAACCCATGCTGTTATAGACCTTACCCCGCCAAGGCGTAAGCATATCTTTGCTCCTGATCTCGATCCTTCTGTTATACTTAATGATGAACCAACATTTGAAGCTTTAACTGGCATCAACTAGACATCGGCGAATCTCCAAATGGTTATCGATGAAGAGCCGACACAAGATGATTTGGGGGCTTCAAGCTCAAGGCAGGAAGATGACAACAACCCGCCATGCCACAACTCGGATGATGCTGATGCCGGCTTAAAGGAGTAATTTTAACTCCAGAAACACTTGGTCAAAAAACTTTTGGGGCTTAGCTGAAGCCTTGTAATGGGTAGTTGAAAAACAAGTATTTGCTCTGCCTTGCCTTCGTGCATGTTTTAATTAACTTATATTTCAATAGCTTGAATTTCCATGATTTTATCATACACAGCTAGTCTTGCAATATTGCCAATGGATTTTGGCAGCTTATATAATCCTTCAAGGAGCCGTTAATCCTTGAACTGGCAGCTTATAATTATAATCTAGGTCGAGCTAGATAACGCAATAACCAAGGTGGCTTATAATCATCTCCAGTTTTTGAAAAGTTCACCTTGGGGGCTTATAGCCTCAATAAGCTCGATGTAGAGCAATACAATCCAGTCAGCATGACCCTGCTACTTCCCATATGAAGAGGTTTCTGCAAAATAGAAAGATAGAGTATGCATAACTCAAATATTTGTTAAGCCGGCTTATAAGGCACAACTAAAATAAATTGATTTTTGGAAAAACTTGATTTTTTGCTTCAAAGAAGCTTGGCATAATAACCCGTGATCCCGTAAACCGGCTCTCACGTGACATAAATCCGTCATTTAAACCTTAACAAGTTTAGGGTCTTATTAACAAATTAACTGTTAAAAGTACGAACGGGCCACATAGCGGAGAGACTACATCAAACAGATGGGTTTATCCTAGCTCACTATAAGCCAGCTCTCACGTGACATAAGCCACTGTTTTAACCTTGAAGAGTTAAGGGTCTTTAAAATATTAACTATCAAGAGTATGGTGGGTCACCTGGTGGAGTAGCAAGTTGCAAACAGGCAAGTTTAACCCAGTCTTGGCATGGAAGCCAATAAAAGTGGGTTATAAAGTTATACTCGTTGAGTAGGAAGCCCCCAAACGACCCATAACATGGCATAAAAGCCGATCAAAAGGGTTATACGCTATGCTCAACGAGCAGGAAGCCCCCAAGTTACCTAACATTACATAAAAGCCTATCGAGAGGGTTATACACTATGCTCATAGAGCAGGAAGCGCCTAACATGGCATAAAAGCCGATCAAGAGGGTCATACGCTATGCTCATAGAGTAGGAAGCCCCCAAGTGACCTAATGATGAATCAACAATGACTCTTGCTCAGAAAATTTGAGATGAAATGACAGAGGCCCCGAAATTTGGGGATGCCGGCTTTATTATACTGATCATAAAAAAGTATGTACATTAATGAAGGTATATACAATGATGAGATGCAATAATTCAAGTGTAGTAAGGCCGAAGATGAGCAATGTTCCATGGCCTGTTAGTCTCTTGCTCAGAAGTATGTGATTTATTGCGCTCACGTATATCAATGAGATATTACGAGCCATTCTTGAGATCCTTACTGTCGGTGAGACCGACACCTATGGGATCAACGGGATCCCTACTGTGGTCGGCGAGCGCGGGGTTGTGAGAAGAGCAGGTCTAAGAGCCAGCACAAAGGTCGTTTACCCAGGTTCGGGCCGCGGAGATCGCGTAATACAATAGTCCCGCCTTGGTGTGTATATGAGTGTTCTTGAGCTAGCTATCAAGCGTGACTTGTTCAAAGAGCCGAATCCATCTCCAGTACGGCTCGGGCCTCCTTTTATAGTTGAAGGAGGTGCCACAGTGGCACACAGGAGGTGGAAAGGGTACAGTGTACAAGATTATCGCTTGTTATTACGAGACAAGACGCATAAAATGCGCCCCTGAGGTGTCCCCTCGCTTTATTGCCGCCTCGCCCTGCTTCGACACGCGTCCAGGCCAACGAGAAGGGCAGCGCCATGTAGGATGGCAGGCTGCTGAGCTGGCGTGGTGGCGGCGTCTTCACGAAGATCTGCATGCCACCACGCAGGTGCTTGCTGAGTCGGCCGCGGGACCGTACGTCGCCACACAGGTGCTCGCCTGGCTGGCTGGGCTGGCAACTGCATGGGAACGGTGGTGGGGTCTTGGTGCGCACGGGCTTGGCCACGACCCCGCTGATGTCCTCGGCAAGGGTCTTGCCGGGGGCCCCGGCAAGAGTCTTGCCGTGGCACCGCGGTCGTCCCAGGCAAGGATGTTGCCGGAGGTCTTGTCTTCTGGTCCTCACCTGATCTTGTGTGTTAATGATCTTCACAAAGATCTGCATGCCACCATGGAGGTGCCTTCCGAGCCTTGGTTCCAATGTGGTTGATGGTGTTGGAAACCTTGGGCTCAAGGGTGGCACGCTCCGCTGGTGTTGGGCAAGTCGCCCTGGCAAGGCCCTTGCCGGGGCCGTGGAGGCCGCCCCGGCAAGGGTTTTGTCGGGGGAGTCCACCTCGCCCTCTTGCTCTTTGTGTCTCTGTCTTGGAGTTGCCTTGATCGTCTCGTGGCTTCGGCTTCCCTCCTTTGCCCTGCTAAATGTGGCCGCAGGTGTGGCTCAAACTGCCCTTGCACAGGTAAAGGGGTGCTAAGTAGAGCCCCTACTTCTGTACGCCGACAGGAGCCCCCGGGCATGGCCACACATGAGTTCGACGCGTTGTTGGGCTAGGCCCAGAACGTGCATGGGCAGGCGGGGGCGACTTTTATCGCAGTAACTCCTTCGTCCGCTATGGTTCCCCATGACTTGCGTTGAATGCGTGACGTGGGGATCGTGCGTGGGATGACCAAAGCATGCTTGCATCATCTTGTGGTGAATAGTAAAGAGGCGGCTTGCGTGTCTCTTTAAGACCGCTGGGCCGCTGCTCATTTACTTTCTTCGCCTTGGAACCGCTGTCCATGTTTCCCATTACGCCCGTCCCTTGCGCCATGTACGCTGCATGCATGGCGCGGGGCGGGTGACAGGCGCGTGGAATATGGGAAGATGCCTGCATGGGTCGATACCCATGCGCCTTCGATTGGGTGAGGAGGGAGGTCCACGGCCTCGCCTGCTGCCATCTTAATGAGCTGGATTGGCTGAGAGAGCCGGCCCGGCCTCGATCCCGCCCATTTATAAGGAGGGGAGGGGAAGGGACGGCACTCCTCAATCTTTCGCCATTTGCTTCCTCCCATCTTGGCTTCTTCCTTCCTTCTGCTATGGCGAGAGGGCGTGCTGATGCTTCGACGGTGGCGGCGAGGGTTTCTGCTCGACAACGCGCCCCTCCTCCCAATGAGTCCGTGGCGGCGGAGCCAGCCATGAGGGGAAGGGGGAGGGGGCGAGGCCAAGGTCCCCATGGCGCTCGGGGAAGAGGAGGACAGGGAGGCGCATCGTCCTCTCCTCCGCTGTTGGCCCCTCCCCCAATGGAGGGCCATGTCGGGGACCAGCCCCGCGAATTCTTCATCAGGCTGCGCCGGCTGACACGTCATCGTCTTTGTCTCCCTACTCCATTTGCTCGGGAGATGGAGCTCGACCCGCCACAGGCTCTAAGACTGCATATGAGGGGATGTGGGAATAGCGGCACATGGGCTGACATTGATTTCCCAGCCCCTCATGTCATGTACCTCCATCGCGGATGGAAGACGTTCGCTCGCATCCACAGCCTGACGGCGGGGCTCGTTCTCTATTTCAAACTGATGGAGAATGGCCTGCTTTCCGTCAAGGTCTTTGGAGACTTCGGGATTTGCCTAAACTGCTTCATGGAGAGCTCCTCTAATGACGAAGACTCTTCATTGAGCGAGAGTGACGAGGAGGACAGCGGCAGCGATGACGAGGGTAGCAGGCGGGAGGATGACGGGTCCGACTAGGCGTCGGACCCGTCGTCCCCGGGCGGTGATGGCAGTAGCAGCATCTGCACTGGGCCCCTTCTCCCAGTGGGGCCGGCTCCTTGAACTTCTCAGGGTCGCCTCCTTGGGCGCTGGCGTGGGAAGGCCGGAGAAGGCGAAGAAGGCGGGTGGTGGACCGTCAAGTTGGAGTACGATGGCACCGACACCTTCGTAGCGTATTGACGGGCTGCTGTCTCATCTTCTTGCTCTTCTCCTGGCACCATCATCACCAGCCCTTCCCTAGGCGACCGCCGACATGTTCTCTTAGCGCCTTATGCTGCTCATACCTCGCCTAGGCGCTCCTTCCGCCCTCTTGCCTTCTTGTTACATTTCTTGAGGAGAGGGACAAGAAAGGGATTATGGGCACCTTATCTCTTTTTACTTTGTAAGCCTATGGGCCTTAGTTAAATTTAAAACGTGTAATCCCCTTGCTCATGTTTATATTCCGTACGAACTGTACCTGTATGGGGTGTATTAATGAAAAAGGGTGCTTGCCGGGTCCTTTGTGTGTGAGCGAAGCCCATACAAAGGAGCGAATCCTTGTTATTTTTAACATAAACATCGTCGCTCGGCAACAGGCCTTGCCGCTCCCTTACTTCATTCGACCACACTCACGCTCTTGGCGGACGCAGGGGCAAAGTAGGGTTAGGCCCTACGCTTGCTTCCTTGCCGCCGCGGCTACAACCAAATTCTGAACCAAGAAATAGCTCTCGGGCAGCAGGAAAAAGGAAGCACGGCAGCCTTGGAATAAAACGAGGTTTCATACATCCCAATTCTATACGGAAATGTATAACAGGGGATAAGAGACTTATCTGAATCTGCAGCCCCCGGCAACCTTGGCTTGTCGTGGGTCGACCCTTGTGTCTTCAACCCTCGGCAACCTTGGCTTGCCGGGACCGGAGCGCCGGCTCGTTCTCTTTCTTCCATATAGCTCGGTAGAAACATTCATGTACCCCGCGAACCAAAGAGGACAGAAAGGAACAGAAAGATGCAGACTCGACCTCTATGCTAGGGGTTAGTCGCCATTAAGCACTATCAACCCTAACCGAGGGAGAGACTCAACCTGGCATGCATGCTATGACTTAGGGCGTCAGTGCTTCGTTTATTTATGCTCAGGGTCTGCGTCTGGCTTTGTATAGAGGGTTACATGCCTTGCCAGCAAGGCTCGTACAAAAGGTGGCTTGCCGGGGGGGCCGGCAACCGCGCCTTATGGGTAAAACTTGGGAAGATGCTTGATATTCCAGGAGTTGCTCACTGGAATGGCATCTTCAGTCTCCAGGTTGACTGTGCCGGGCCTTGTGACTCGTATTACCCGATAAGGGCCTTCCCACTTCGGCATCAACTTGTTGGAATTCTTGGCCGACTGAACGCGCCGAAGAACAAGGTCGCCTTCCTCAAAGCTTCGGGCATGAACCTTTGCGGTTATGTTAGCGGCGCAAGGCTTGCTGGTAGCATGCTGCTATCACAGCCGCCCGAAGACGATCTTCCTCGAGGTGCGTCGCGTCATCCTGCCGCAATTGCTCTTGCTCAAGCTCATCATAAGTGAGCACTTGGGGTGACCTATATATGAGTTCAATGGGGAGAACTGCTTTTGCCCCGTATACCAGGGCAAAGGGCGTCTGGCCGGTGGCTCGATTTCGCGTCGAGGAATGATAACAGGTCACACCTGGCCGTGGAGTCAACAATCTGGTCGATGCGCGGCAATGGGAAAGGGTCTTTTGGACAAGCCTTATTGATATATGTGTAATCAATACACATCCTCCACTTCCCGTTTGCCTTGCGCACTACCACCGGATTGGCCAACCACGTCGGATGGAGTACCCCTCTTACCAAGCCTGCCTCTTCCAGCTTTCTGATCTCTTCCGTGATGAACTCCTGCCTCTCCAGACCTTTCTTCCTGACCTTTTGCTTGACGGGCCGTGCATGAGGACAGACATCAAGATGGTGCTCAATCACTTCCCTGGGAACACCAGAAATGTCGGATGCCTGCCACACAAACACATCGACATTCGCCCGCAGGAAAGTGACGAGCTCGCCTTCCTATTTGATATCAAGGGTGGAGCTTATGGTGAAAGCCCCTCCCGTGCCGTCCTCCTTGACAGACACCTTCTTGGTCTCTGGTGGTGCAGCTCTAGATTTCTTGCTCTTGCCGGTGGAGCTCTCTGGCACGTCCTTGACGGGAGCACAACACTCCGAAGAGGTGCGCTTGCCAGAGTGGGTGCGAGAGGTCTCGCGGTCTTCTTCCCTCCTGGGGCTTCAGCAGCAGGAGTAAGTGCCTTGGTGGCAGCTTCTGCAACTGCTTCCCAGTAGAGTTGGTCAGCGCAGATTAGCACATCCTTCTTGTCGGAGGGGACGGTGATGATATTCATCGGCCCAGGCATCTTTAGTGTGTTGTAGGCGTAATGTGACGCCACCATGAACTTGGCCAGTGCCGGGCGGCCGAGGATCCCGTTGTAGGGCAAGGGGATCTCGGCCACATCGAAGACAATCCTCTCCATCCTATAGTTCAACTCTCCTCCAAACGTCATGGGCAGTGTGACCTTGCCCTTCGGCTGACTCCTTGAAATGTGCCCGTCTCTTCGAGGTCTCCATCAGGAATCTGAAGCCTTTTGACCACAACAGGCAAGATCAAGTTCAGACCGGCCCCGCCGTCAACTAGCATCTTCGTCACCTTGAGGTTGCGGATCATTGGTGAAACCAACAACGGCAAACACCCAACCGCAGTAGTGCGATCAGGGTGGTCCTCGGTGTCAAAGATCATAAGTGTGCTGGACCACTTCAGTGGCTTCCACGTGTCGAGCGATGGCTCCACCGCTGTGATCACACGCGCCAATTGCTTGAGCTGGCGGTGAGAGGTTGAAAGGACCACGATGTCGCCTAGAGGGGGGGGGGTGAATAGGTGTTTTAAAATCTTATACGGATTTGGCAATATCCTAATGCAGAAATAAACTAAGAGGATACTTTTCAAGCACAAATCCTAAATATACCAGGCTAACTAAGTGCACCAACAACTTAGGATAAACAGGATGAGAACAACGAGGGTATGAGTAAGCACAAGTAAGTTACACAATACTCAATGTATATCACACGATATATAAATGAATAATACACACAACCACAAGTAAGCAATACAGGCTTACACAAATTGCATCACAATATATGGAATTGAATGATACAATGAAACTCAAGTAAGCACTACAAGCTTACACAAGTTATGTCACAAGATATGGAAATGAATGTTACAAGCTAGTAATTTACACTAAGCACACGATAGAACAATAGTAGCAAGTATGAATTGCGGACTATAAAGTGTTGGCCTAGATAATCTCTACGATATGGTAACCAACACAATATAATGAGGACAACAAGATATAGTGAATGCAAGGTCAAGAGACCAAAGTAAACCACAAGTAGTGGCTAGGGTTAGAATTAACCGAAGACACGGAGACGAGGATGTATCCCGATGTTCACTTCCTTGGAGGGAAGCTAGCCACCATTAGAGAGGTGGATGTTACCATGAAGGCGCACCAACGCCACGAAGGCTCACCCTATTCTCCTTGAGATATCACCACGAAGGCGATTCTCAACCACTAGTGGTAGACCTTGAGGCGGCCTCCAAACATTCACAAACTTTCCGGGGGACACATCACAAGTTGATTCCTCACCGGAGCACTCCTACCGCCTAGGAGTCTCCAACCTCCAAGAGTAACAAGATCAAGGGGGAAATGCTCAAGACTTGCTCAAATCACGAATTGCTTTGGTCACAAGAGGGAGAGGGAGAGGATCTATCTTTTGATTGGAACAACTCTCAAGAACACTAACTAATTTCTCCGGGATCTAAGATTTGGTGTAGGAGAAGTGAGAGGGAGCCACTTGTGTTCTTGGGACGATTTGGGATGAAGTGCTCAACCCTCCCCCGGAGTGGGAGAGGGATATTTATACCCCCAAAGGAAATAGAGCCATTTCCCGCAGTTGTTGACCTGCCCGGATGATCTTGACGCATACCCGGATGATCCGGGCAATGCCCGGATGATTCGGTAAGGTCAATATACAATGTGGTGAAGTAGATACCGGATGTCGGGGACATAGCCGGATGATCCGGGCAATTCCCGGATGATCCGGGTGGGTAGCGGATGATCCGCTAGCGGAATAAGCTCTTGTGATGAATTTTATGAATAACCGGATGATCCGGCAGGAACCGGATGATCGGGCAAAGCCCGGATGATATGGGAGAGGACCCGGATGATCCGGCCAAACCAAACTACTGCAGCCTAGAAACTGAAACAGGCACAACTTTTACATCCGACTCCGATTTTGATGATCTTGGGCTCGTTTTGAAGCTATGAAAAAAACCCAGGTCCTCACATAGAGAACCACCCAAGATGAACCAAAATGGAGGATGCAAAATATGTAAAGGTTTTATCATGTATTTGGGTAACCTATTTGGCTTTGGATTTTCTTTGGTATATAGGATATGAGTGGAATTGTGTAGAGAAGATGTTGACTTGACCAAATCTATCACGAAGCCATTTGATCCCCTCTTAATAGTGCGGGATCCCTATAACTCAAGAATCATAAAAGGTCTACACTACATAGCTATCAAGAATCCATTCTTGAGTGTATGTGTTCCTTCGGTGTTCATCACTCCACAACACTAACGTCGAAGGAACTAATACCTTTGACTCGAGCCTTTCACTTGAGCTTGAAGTTGAAGTTTCTTCTTGGATCAAGTTGAATGGCAAGACATTGGTGAAGTCTTCAAGTAGCTCCCCCATACACAATGTGGGAAGCTTTGCTTTGTATTTATCTTCATGTGTCCATCATGTGATCATCCACAAGCTTCAAGCATGTAATCCTTCGGGATAGTTATCTCGAACTTGCCCTTGTCAACCATGATCATCAACACTTGATGTCATCCTCTCATAGACACTTGAAATCTCTCTCTCGATGCGAGCCCATGAGAATCTCCTCTCAAAAACATAGGCAACACATAGTATGGGTTAGTACACAAAGCGCAATTGACAAATCCTTACCATACCACAAGATCTCACGTGGCACATGATTTGCGCTTGTGTGTTGACCATCTTTGAATTGAATCTTCGATCTTCATCTTGGTCAACCTTAATCTTTGCTCCATGATTAATCTTGATGCACAACTACATGTATATGGCATTCATTCCGAATCCATTCAATATCCTTCTTGCATCACCCATGGAACAAACCTTCCTATATAACTTGATGTCATTGTTTCTTCATAGGAATTGTCATTCATTATCAAGTCTCAATGCATATATAGATGTTGATGGATTTCATCCACCAATTCATCCAATATTCTTCATGCATTGCAAATGGAGCTTTCCTTCAAATGTATATCTCAGTGCAAACATTAGTCCATTAGGATTGTCATTTAATTACCAAAACCACACATGGGGACTACATGTACTTTCAATCTCCCCATTTTGGTAATTGATGACAATCTCAACAAGAGGGCTTATATTATGGATTTTTAAACAAGCATGAAATTTATCCAAGGATAAATTGTATACTTGGGATGGTTGTAGTATCATCAATACACTACACAAGCATTTGATGATAGTACACCCATAGTATATAGAGCAAACTCCCCTTTAATATATGAATTTGTGAATGAACTTTGAATGTCATTGCATATATTGGTTGACATAAACTAGGAGAAGATTTCTCTATATACAAGACTCATCCATGCAATAAGAATATATAACAAGGGTAGATATGCATGAGTGACAACAAGAACTAGAAAAGATATTTATCTTAAACCCTCTAAACTTCTCCCCCATTGGCAACAAATGCCAAAATGGAAGACAAAACATCTAGCACACCAATATAGTATGAGTTGCTCCTTGATGTGTGCATATAAAAAAATGTGAGTGAAAACAAATGCACATATTCAATGATGAACAATTAAAGGAGCTCGAAATCTATAGAATGCAATCAGATACGAAGATATGAACTTTTTCATGTATAAAAATTTATAAGTGGCCTATAATAATCATGATATGTATCCACAAAGAAACTCGTATACACAAAAAGAAAGGTTGCAATTGATAAGAACATGATATCCACAAGTGAATCCACTATTATACAACTTGAGCCTAGTCATAATAGCAAGGCACATGGCACAAAGCACATGGCACAAATTGATCTCATTTGCATAACACAAAGTGAAGCAAGCAATCAAAAGATCCGATGAGCCAAAAGGATAAATGAATACTACGATTTGGGAAGAGGAGTGTTCTAAGGAAAACAGAGAAGCTCCCCATGATTTGTGCACTATTTAGAATTTTTGTATTTGGATACAAGTGCACAAAATAGGATCATCACTCCCCCAAAATCAATAGGAACACAAAACAATTGCAAGCAAGCATAGATAAGAAAAGAAGCCTAGCATTTGCAACAGACATATGGTTGAGCAACATATAAATGAGGCAACCTAAGAATAGGCACAACCGGATATGTGTGAGTCACGTCGAAGCACTTGAGAAGACTAGTATAAGGATGAGAATTAAGCATCAACATAGTCTTGAGTAAATGAGATAAAAGGTGCAAGACATGTCCTTCCCACACACACGAAATTAAGAAGGTCACACACACATCAAGCAAATGGGTTCACAAGCTCACTAGTAGCAAATTAAAAATCAAAGCTTGTGACAACCCATGATGAAGATAGGAAATAATAGGCTTGTCAAGACAAGCACGAGGACAACAATCTTCACCAAACATGAGTGCACTAAGATGCAAAGAGTTAAGACACGCACTCATACAACAAATGCTTCCACGGAGCTACCAAAGATATAAAAAGAGAATGAAATGGTGGACATGAAAGAATAGGGATATCAACTAGGGATGTAACTTGGCTCACGTGTATAAGATTCTAGGTAGATGACAATCATGATGATATACATCCACAAAGAAGGATGTACACATGAAATAGTTACAAAAGGAAAGAATAAGATATCCAAACGGGAGACATAAAATATACCAATGAGATCTTTGCTTGAAAGTATAGCACATGGCTTAATGTAATCTTATCGTATATTAATGAACTCCAAACACACAACCATCAAAGACATCACAACTAGCAACAAGAGATCATTGTTGCGATTCTTTAAGAAAGGAAACAAGTACGACAAGAACGAGTCAAGAAATTCATGCCATGATGCAACCTACACAAGGTTGAATGCAAGAAGTGTATGCATGAAGTAGATACATGTTACCAAGATAGCATTGGAATGATGTAGTAGGTAATGGTTCGAGCTTGGCTCTAATTTCCTCATAGTGCCACCACTTTCATGAATAAGCCAAGCACCCAATGATTCTCAAATGTACCTAAAACAATTTAAGTACAGTATGGTCCCCAAACTTATTGGGTCCAAAGTAGTTAGCATAAGTACAAAACATAGGGTAAAATCACTTAAATATGTGCATATCGATATGAATTTGAATATCATGCACATCTTAGCTATTAAGAATTTGATGGATTTACCATATATATATTGGATCAAATAAAGCAAACAAGGCATGCGAATTTACACATAGTAAATACACATGCACAAGCCTCCCAAAATCCAGGGAGATACAAATTGGACAAATGAACACATAACCGTTAATACTTCCAATAACATCACTAGTCATTCATGTTGTCCAAAATGACTCAAAGTGACAAATCAACATATGATAGCACACAAAGTTCAACATATGAACCAAGGAAAAAACAATGAGAATATAAGATATGCATTGCACACATACTCATGGGAATATCTCACTCAAGAAGATATAGGACACTATAAATAATGAGATAACAAACTACCATAACTCCATACAAACTAATAAGATGAACTCGAACAAAATGGTGCTTCAATTTGACATTTGGTGTAGAAACCAAATAAGTACATGATCATCTATACTAACACAAGCATAACATGAGAGTTTAGAAATAAACACAATGCTTGGATAGCATATTATTAACATTCCAATTAGATAGATCATCATGCAAAGCAACAATTGGAATGGATCTATTCAAATGATTTTCCAAATATGATTTTTAAGATAACCATGGGCAAAACCGCACAAGAATACCATACTCAAACAAAGCATTGCATGCCACAGAGATATAAGATAATCTCAAATATAAATACTAAGTGGCAAACTGGCAAACCTCTATTGTTAATGTTCACACGAGAAGTGATATGTACAAAGTATATCACTCCCCCATAATGTGATAATCCATGTATCATCCATAAGAGGCAAATGAGACCCAACTAAGGATAATTAATGGATGAGGATTTGAGATTCAAATGAACTTTACATACCACATAGTAACTAGATAATATTGCACTAACAATACTAGGTGGTACCCTACATATATACATATTTAAGGTTTGTGATATGCGTAAATCATAGCACTCCCCCATAATATGATGATCCATTAATATCTCAAAAACACCAATGAAGATTCAACTAATGAAGCAATAAAGGCTCGAAACCACACACACAACTATATGATGTGCATAGCAACTTACGCATGCTAGATAACACGAATCAAGTATATTAGGAAGCACAACATATACAAGCACATGCTAGTTACAAAACTTGAACACGCAAGGGACTTAGTAACTTTCAATGTACACAATGCAAGTACAAGTTACCACAAAGAAGAGCATTGGATTGATAGATATGATGATAATCCACTTGACTTGGCATTAACCATAACATATGGTGAAAATAGTTTTTCTTCATGAAGTAGCCAAGTCTCCAATGCCCTTCACACACCTATTGATCAAGTTTGAGCTTGATGGTCCCCAAGCAAGTTGGGTCCTAAGAAGTTAGTAATAATAGGCTTGGTAACCCAAATGGTCTTGTCCACTTTGAAACCACTTTGCGCACCCACAAATTTGGCAAACACATTGCCAACAATATCCTTCCTTAGTGAATAATGATTGTTGACTATAGGAGGCTTAGATATGTTACCGTTGGGGCATGATGAAGCTATATGTCCCTTTTGACGACAATCATAACAACATTTCCTCCCTTTTCTCTTCTTTAATATCTCAACTTGGGGAGCAATAACATGTTTCATCATGGATAGTGGCTGTTCTTCAGTTTGAGATTGAGCTTGAGGCCGTTTCCCATGTAGCTTCTCATTATAAGCCTTTTTCTTCAATGGGCAAGATCTCACATGATGTCCAATCTTTTTGCATTTGAAGCAAGTAATGTTGGCCGAATTCTTGTAATTCCCTTGTCCCTTCTTCTTGTTCTTGGACTTCTTCTTGTTGGAGTGAAAATTATGTCCAACATCACACTTTTCCAAGTCTTTCTTCAAACTAGTGACTTGGGCCTTGAGCTCATTAATTTCCTCTACATGGTTAGTTTCAACACTAGAAACAAGAGGACTAGTGGAAGTAGAAACTTCATGGTTAGAGCAGCAAGACAAGGTGACCAATTCATCATGAGTGGATATAATATGAGTGGTGGATGAATTGCAAGGATTAGCACATGGCAATAAAGCATTTAGAGTAGATGTGCTAATGTTCACATGAGACTCACAAGATTTTACCTCGGAGACCATAGCCTCGTGAGCTAACTTTATCTTACTATGAGAGCTTAAAAGATCCTCATGAGTGCCCGAGAGCTTTGCATGACTTTCTTCCAATTTCCCATAATTTCTTGTTAGCAAAGCAAGTTGAGCACATAGCTCAACATTCTCCTTCAAAATTGATGCTTCACATGAAATCGAGTTAGTAGCACAAACATCATTATCAATATGAGAGGAGCAAGTAGCACTTAGTGACTTCTCACGAGTTGATTGAAGCTCCTCATGAGACTTAGAGAGTTTTATGAGCTCTCCCTTGACACTATTACATTCAAGGAGAAGGAGCTCAAAATCGCCTTTAAGCTTACAATGAGTAACTTTAATCTCTTCTTTTGATGACCTCAAGTCACTAAGCGTTTCATGAGCCTTAGCAAGTTCATGTTCAAGCTGTTCACTTTTAGCTTGCTCATTGAGAAATAAATCATTACGTTTTTCAAAGCAAGCAAGAACATCTTGGAACCTTTCATAAGTGTTATTTTTAGCTCTATGAAGAGTTTTCCCAATCTCATAGAGATTTTGAGTCAAGTCATCATCATCATCCTCATTACAACTATCATCATTATCACTAAGAGAAGATGATACCTCGTCATTACCTCTTGCCATGAGGCACATGTGAACAAAGGGGGTTGATGATGATTCTTTTGAAGACGAGGGTTCTTAATCAATCAAGCATGCCTCATCTTTCTTGGTTTCCTCTACATGGTTAGTCATAGAACAACTAGAGGAAACCAAGGCATTTCTATCATGGCAACATGGGAGATCAAGCATATCATCACAAATGAGCTTAACACCATCATCACAAGATATTTCTTCACTCACCATGTCATTACCTTGTGGCATGCCACATGTTGGTGAAGTGCAAGATATTGAAGTGTGCAAGTAATCGGAGGTGGAAGTAATAGAGAGCTCTTCATGATTTAAAAATGTGGAGAACTCCTCCATCAACTCCCCAAATAGAATATTATCTTCATCAAGATAGGACCCACCATATATATCTTCAAGTTTGGTCCAAGTCTCATGAGCCGACTTGCAAGTCGTGACTGCCTTAAACACTTCAAAGGTTAAAGCTTGATGAATGACAAGAGAAGTATCACAATCAAGATACATATCCTCAATAGATGGAGAATGTCCATCCTTAGCAATAGAAATTCCTATAAGAACAATTCGCAAAGCATTTGGACCCATGGCCCGAAAGTGACAAATCATGTGAATTCTCCATAGGTGATAATTTGTGCCATCCAAATCAAAAGTGTTTTTGTGCACTAGTTCACTAGTGGACATCATTACTCTCTAGGCGGTGAAGCCTAATAAGGAGAGACCGGGCTCTGATATTTGAAAGGACCACGATGTCGCCTAGAGGGGGGTGAATAGGTGTTTTAAAATAGTATATGGATTTGGCTATATCCTAATGCGGAAACAAAACTAAGAGGATACTTTTCAAGCACAAATCCTAAATATACCAGGCTAACTAAGTGCACCAACAACTTAGGATAAACAGGATGAGAACAACGAGGATATGAGTAAGCACAAGTAAGTTACACAAACTTATTCAATGTATATCACAAGATATATAAATGAATAACACACACAATCACAAGTAAGCAATACAGGCTTACACAAATTGTATCACAATATATGGAATTGAATGATACAATGAAAATCAAGTAAGCACTACAAGCTTACACAAGTTATGTCACAAGATATGGAAATGAATGTTACAAGCTAGCAATTCACACTAAGCACATGATGGAACAATAGTAGCAAGTATGAATTGCGGACTATGAAGTGTTGGCCTAGATAATCTCTACGATATGGTAAACAACACAATATAATGAGGACAACAAGATATAGTGAATGCAAGGTCAAGAGACCAAAGTAAACCACAAGTAGTGGCTAGGGTTAGAATTAACCGAAGACACGGAGACGAGGATGTATCCCGATGTTCACTTCCTTGGAGGGAAGCTAGTCACTGTTAGAGAGGTGGATGTTACCACGAAGGCACACCAACACCAGGAAGGCTCACCCTATTCTCCTTGAGATATCATCACGAAGGCGATTCTCAACCACTAGTGGTAGACCTTGAGGCGGCCTCCAAACCTTCACAAACTTTCCAGGGGACAAATCACAAGTCGATTCCTCACCGGAGCACTCCCACCGCCTAGGAGTCTCCAACCTCCAAGAGTAACAAGATCAAGGGGGAAATGCTCAAGACTTGCTCAAATCACGAATTGCTTTGGTCACAAGAGGGAGAGGGAGAGGATCTATCTTTTGATTGGAACAACTCTCAAGAACACTCACTAATCTCTCCGGGATCTAAGATTTGGTGTAGGAGAAGTGAGAGGGAGCCACTTGTGTTCTTGGGACGATTTGGGATGAAGTGCTCAACCCTCCCCCGGAGTGGAAGAGGGATATTTATACCCCCAAAGAAAATAGAGCCGTTTCCCGCAGTTGTTGACCTGCCCGAATGATCTGGACGCATACCCGGATGATCCGAGCAATGCTCGGATGATCCGGAAAGGTCAATATACAATGTGGTGAAGTAGACATAGCCGGATGATCTGGGCGATTCCCGGATGATCCGGGTGGGTAGCCGGATGATCCGGCTAGCGGAATAATCTACTGTGATGAATTTTACGAATAACCCGGATGATCCGGGCAGGAACCCGGATGATCCGGTGTAGCGACCCGACCTCAGACGGTCAAGTCTCTGTGCTTACGTATCATCCCTGGATCGGTATGCTGACACACACAGTACTCGAGGATTTATAGCAGAGGTAAATCACATGTATAAAATAACGTAAATACTATTACCTCAATCCAAATAGCGGAAGCAACAAGGTTGTGGATTCCCATCAACACCAACAGCAAAGTTGAGTATAGGAAATCGTAACCCTAACATATCACTTACTCGTCGTCTGAAAAAGTCTGCAACATGAAACGTTGCAGCCCGAAAATGGGTCAGCACATGGAATATGCTGACAATGTAACACATAGAGAATAATGAATGATAAGCCTATACTGCATGCATATATGGCTGGTGGAAAAGCTCTATGGTTACAGTTTTTGCATAAAGCCAATTTTTCCCTACTGCAAAGGAATAAATTATTTAACTATCATGGTGGTTGTTAAACATTGAGAATGGTTGACAGCATCCTCAATCCCAATTAAAAAGTACTCATTAACAAACCCATCAATATTAAATTAGAGTAACATGTTGAGATACAAATGATATTTCAAATACTAGATACTCAAGATGTCCATAACCGGGGACACGGCTAATCATGATTAGTTTGTACACTCTGCAGAGGTTTGCGCACTTTTCCCCACAAGACTCGATCGCCTCCGTTTGGTTTCCCGCACTACATGGTGTTTGAGAAACGGATGACCCAGACACAGTCTTTCAGAAGCGCTAGCACCTTACGATGGGTGGACCGGTACACCTACATCCCCTACATCTGCTAGTCCACCACTATAAGAGTTCGCACGACTTAGTCAACTATGCCAGAGCCCATAATGGCTTGTGGCTGCACACGTAAGTTACTAGTATGAATTATCTTATGATCCCTTTGAGCCTGGGTGGCGGTCCTTAGGAAAATCACACGGTACCCCCGGGAATTCCAAAAAAAAAACAGGCAAGTCCTGGTAACCCTAGGTGCCTCAATCCACCCAGATGTGTATTTAAGTTGCCACCTTAGATAAACCATTAATTATCAATCTCACATCTGTCATGGATATTCTCTCACCCAATCCACGTCTACTAGCATAGCATGGCATAATAAGCAAACGTAGAAGTAACTCCCAAAGGTTTCATAAGTAAAACAGGTAATAGGTACTACCTCATCTACTTCCCATCCCACAATTTAATTAGATCCTAATCATGCAGTGTTTGAGGATTGATCTAATGCATAAAAACTGGGTAGTAGAAAAAAAGTATGATCAAGTGTTACTTGCCTGCAATGTTGATGAAGATGATTCGCACTCAAAACTCTTGATAATTCTACTCGTCACACTCCGGTCAGTCTATCGTAAGCAAGCAATAGTAACCACACATAAGCAATCACTCAAAAGATCGGAAAGATTGAAGAAGACGATTCGGAAAACATCAATACCAAGCAAATATCTCTTGCAACATAAAACAATTTCTAACATTACCAAAATTATATGAATTTGGCCTTATCAGAAAGTTTAGGTCATGAGCTTCGATATGCAAAAAGAATCAACTCAAACGGAGTTATAAAACTCAAGTTATGGTCAAACGATGTTCAAATTCAAATCTGATCTAATTCAAATTTTAAACTTTCAAAAACATGTTCAAGTTGTTTTACTGGATAGAGGAGATCATAACGAAGAAGTGGGCATTGGTTTCGTTGGATTTGGACAAACGAATAAAAAGTTGTGGGTGTTTGGAGTCCATGGGCTAATCTATAAATAAAATATTCATAGACGGGTCCCTGGCTGAAAATAAAAAGAAAAAGAAAAGAAAAAAATCTATACAACGAGCGTTCGCTACAGAAACATAAGTGACGAACTCGTACACTACAGAGGCTAAACTAAAGAACGTTCGCTACATAGGTAAATCTAAACAAACCGTTTTTTTATAAAAACCGATCTAGGGTTTTTGAAAAGAAAACCTAAGAAAAGAATAAAAAACAAAGCGGTTTATTACCGGTTCGGGGAGAAATTAACCGGCGGCTTTGGCGAGGCGGCGAACTCCGGCGAGTCCGGCGTCGGGCGTGGTCGCCGGTGGCGCTCCGGTGGCCGAGGGCAACGTCGGAGGCGACGGTGGACGCGGGCGGGTGAGACGGGAGGTTGGCGGCGTCGGCGGTGTCCGCGGCGACGGGACGAAGCGAGGCGGCGGCGGTGGATCTCGCCGGCGGCGGCGGTGGTTTACGGCACGGGCGGCGGCGAGGAGAGAGAAGAGAGAGGGGGAAACGGGGCCGGGGCTCCGGCTTATAAAGAGGGGGCCGGGGAGGAGCTGCTTGGGGAAGGGGGCGGCGCGGCGGCGTGGCTCGCTCGGACTCCGGCGAGTCCGGGTTGAGCACGGGAGGAGGGAGGCGGCGCGACTTGGGCCGGCTGGCTGGGCTTCGGCCCAGTTGGCCCGGGGAACTTTTTTTTAAACGTTTAACAGGAAAAGAAATAATAAAACGATAAGAAATAAAAACAAACTATAGACATGTAATATACCAAAATTTGCAGAAAAAGATTTTCTACGAGATGAACTTTTTTCTAGAGTCAGATAAAATACTCACAAATTCTAATAATTCAAACAGTGCTACTGACCTTTTTAAAACCCAATAAAAATCATTTTAAAAATACCAAAATTAATTCAAATGTATTTCTCTCCAATTTTATGATGTAGGGAATCATGTTACCCTAATTTCTGTATATTTTATTTTTGGAGAAAAATAATTTAAATAAAACTCAATAACTCCAAATTGAAAAATAAATTCAAAAGAACTTTGAATTTGATTGTTTTAAACTCCCAACTCATATTTCATATGTTTTGAAGAAGTCATTTTATCTTCTCTCATGAAAATCATTGAGCTGCTTGAAGTTTATGAATTGGAAATAATTTCAAACGAAATTCAAATATTTTAAACACCCCTTGTCATTTAAATAAATGGAAGAAGTCATGTCATCTTGTCTCCAGGGTTTTGTGATGAAAAGAATTTGAATTCCCGAAGATTCATAAAAACAAAAATGAAAGTTTGGGAAAGTCCTTTTATTCCCTCTCATTTAACTTTCAAAAAGTTTCGAATTTCACTCAATCAATCACACTACAGTCAAACAAACAATCAAATCTATCTATTAATATAACATTCCAAAATTTAGAATTTTGGGATGTTACATCCGGGCAAAGCCCGGATGATATGGGAGAGGACCCGGATGATCCGGCCAAACCAAACTGCTGGAGCCTAGAAACTGAAACAGGCACAACTTTTACATCCGGACTCCGATTTTGATGATGGTGGGATCGTTTTGAAGCTATGAAAAAACCAGGTCCTCACATAGAGAACCACCCAAGATGAACCAAAATGGAGGATGCAAAATATGTAAAGGTTTTATCATGTATTTGGGTAACCTATTTGGCTTTGGATTTTCTTTGGTATATAGGATATGAGTGGAATTGTGTAGAGAAGATGTTGACTTGAGCAAATCTATCACGAACCCATTTGATCCCCTCTTAATAGTGCGGGATCCCTATAACTCAAGAATCATAAAAGGTCTACACTACATAGCTATCAAGAATCCATTCTAGAGTGTATGTGTTCCTTCAGTGTTCATCACTCCACAACACTAACGTCGAAGGAACTAATACCTTTGACTCGAGCCTTTCACTTGAGCTTGAAGTTGAAATTTCTTCTTGGATCAAGTTGAATGGCAAGACATTGGTGAAGTCTTCAAGTAGCTCCCCCATACACAATGTGGGAAGGTGTGCTTTGTATTTATCTTCATGTGTCCATCATGTGATCATCCACAAGCTTCAAGCATGTAATCCTTCGGGATAGTTATCTTGAACTTGCCCTTGTCAACCATGATCATCAACACTAGATGTCATCCTCTCATAGACACTTGAAATCTCTCTCTCTATGCGAGCCCATGAGAATCTCCTCTCAAAAACATAGGCAACACATAGTATGGGTTAGTACACAAAGCGCAATTGACAAATCCTTACCATACCACAAGATCTCACGTGGCACATGATTTGCGCTTGTGTGTTGACCATCTTTGAATTCAATCTTCGATCTTCATCTTGGTCAACCTTAATCTTTGCTCCATGATTAATCTTGATGCACAACTACATGTATATGGCATTCATTCCGAATCCATTCAATATCCTTCTTGCATCACCCATGGAACAAACCTTCCTATATAACTTGATGTCATTGTTTCTTCATAGGAATTGTCATTCATTATCAAGTCTCAATGCATATATAGATGTTGATGGATTTCATCCACCAATTCATCCAATATTCTTCATGCATTGCAAATGGAGCTTTCCTTCAAATGTATATCTCAGTGCAAACATTAGTCCATTAGGATTGTCATTTAATCACCAAAACCACACATGGGGACTACATGTACTTTCAGAGGTGTGCAGCAAGGCGCCATCATCGACGCACATGGCCTCTGTAGCTTTCTGGAACTTATGGTCGCTGGACTCGTCGTCCTCGTCATGATCATCGTCTTCCTGCTTTTTGTCGTGGCCTCGGGCGGGCGTCTCTTGCTGGTTATCCTTGCCGCGGCGGCCTCCTTGGCCGCCACGCTTTTTGCCGGATCCTTCGGTACCGTCCTGGCCTTTCTCCTTGTCAGCAGTCGCCAAGGCCCGACAAGCGGCACACCCGACAACTTTCTTGCCGGGGTCACTCGCCTAGGCCTTCTTGGTAGTGCCGGTGTCGTCGGACCCCTCAACGGCAAGCACAGTCTTCCCCTTGCACTTTCTGTTACGGCGCCGACCCTTCTTCAGCGGGGCAGCGTCGTCGTCGTCCGTGGAGTCGGTTTCCGCACCGGTGTCCTCGCCGGGGTACTTCCTCCCCTCTTCAGCCCGAGCGCACCTATCGGCCAGAACATAAAGTTCGGCCACATCCTTGACCTTGTTCATCGCCAGCTCCTCACGCATCTTGCGGTTACGCACATTCTGATGGAATGCGCTGATCACGGCGGCAGGGTGAACGTCTAGGATGTTGTACTGCACCCGGCTGAACCTCTAGATATACTTCCGCAGGTTTTCACCTTCCTTCTGGGGGATGATATGCAAATCGCTTGCATGGCCATGAGCTTGATGGCCTCCAGTGAAGGCGCCCACAAACTCATGACACAGATCCAACCAAGAAGAAATGGAATCCATCGGAAAGTGCATCAACCATGACATAACATTGGGCTTGAGTGCTAACGGGAAGTAATTGGCAAGCACCTTGTCGTCACGGGCTCCAGAAGCTTGCATCGCAATGGTGTAGATGCTGAGGAACTCTGACGGGTGAGTCTTGCCGTTGTACTTCTCGCTAACTTCGGGCTTGAATGTGCGGTGGGAGGGCCACTGGAACTGCCGCAACTCACGGGTAAAGGCTGGGCAACCCACCTCGTAAGGTAGGCCACCGTAGCCTCCCGGTGCCGGGTGGTCCATAGTGGGCCTTGCCCGCCTATCTGACTGGTGGCGCGCATCACGCCGGCGCTCGATGGTGGTTCGAGCGTCTTCAATGGCTCGCTCCCGAAGAACTTGACGCTGATCGCGGTGGGTCCGTGGATCGGACAATGTTATGGAAATATTATCACAAGCGTCATCACGAAGGATCGACACCCGCGGTAGCTGGCGTGGGGGAGAAGAGTGCACCGTGGTTGCATCACCCTCGGCCCTTCCACCGCTGGCATGCGGTTGCTCGATGGAGCGGCGGCTTACGAGTCCCGCTGGTCGCGGCTCATCTTTGTTGGTGATGCCGACGAGGCTCCGGATGGTGGCTCCCCACTCGTCGAGCTTCTGCGCAGTAGGAGGAAAGTCAAGGAGCAGCTGTGCGCGCAGCAAAGCTTCTGCTGGCATGGGCGATGGCGAGAGCTGCGTGGACCGTGACGCGCTTCAACTTCTAAACATGTTAGAAGGAGCTCTACCACGGCCCTGCGGCGGTACGCCATTTTTGCCAGTGCTTCGGTGTGCATGCTGACCTCCTTCGTCCTGCGAAGGGTGCACTGGACTCTTCCCAGGTCGGCACCCGGGGTCACCAGCGTGGTGACGCTGCTCGTCACGCACGACTTGGGAAAAGCATGTCGTGGGCGCTGGTGCAGGTATCTTAGAGGTCTCCGCACCGCTGGTGGGTGGCATGGCGCCGCCCCTGGAGGGCTCCGCGCCGCCTGCGGGGGGGCCCAACTCCGTCTCTGGAATTTGCGGCGTGCGGCCTATCGTCCTGCGCAGGAACGACGCCGCTCGCCAGGTCTAGACTGCCTGGGTGATGTGGGTGTTCGCGGGTCGCGCCTTGGGTTTTGTCCGTGATCGTCCCGCTACTAGCCCGCACCGGTACGGGCAGTCTAGCTCCGGGTGACCCGATTGCCATCGTTGTCTTCCTCTTGGGAGGCATGGCGACGAAGAATTACTAGACTAGCTGCTAGACCGAATTTTCACAACTGCGGCCCCTGTATGGCGCGCCAATGATGTCGGTGAGAACGACACCTATGGGATCAATGGGATCCCTACTGTGGTCGGCGGGCGCAGGGTTGTGGGAAGAGCAGGTCTAAGAGCCAGCACAAAGGTTGTTTACCCAGGTTCGGGCCGCGGAGATTGCGTAATACCCTAGTCCTGCTTTGGTGTGTATATCAGTGTTCTTGACCTAGCTATCGAGCATGACTTGTTCAAAGAGCCGAATCCATCTCCAGTATGCCTCGGGCCTCCTTTTATAGTTGAAGGAGGCACCACGGTGGCACATAGGAGGTGGAAGGGGTACAATGTACAAGCTTATCGCATGTTATTACAGGACAAGACGCATTAAATGCGCCCCTGAGGTGTCCCCTCGCTTTATTGCCGCCTCGCCCTGCTTTGACACGTGTCCAGGCCAGCGAGGAGGGCAGCACCATGTAGGCTGGCAGGCTGCTGAGCTGGCGCGATGGTGGCGTCTTCACGAAGATCTGCAAGCCACCACTCAGGTGCTTGCTGAGTCGGCCTCGGGACCGCACGTCGCCATGCAGGTGCTCGCCTGGCTGGCTAGGCTGGTAGCTACATGGGAACGGCGGTGGGGCCTTGGTGCACGTGGGCCTGGCCGCGGCCCCGCTGATGTCCTCGGCAAGGGTCTTGCCGGGGGTCCTAGCAAGAGTCTTGGCGTGGCACCACGGTCGTCCCCGGCAAGGATGTTGCCGGATGTGTCGTCTTTTGGTCCTCACCTGATCTTGTGTGTTAATGATCTTCAAAAAGATCTGCATGCCACCATGGAGGTGCCTCCCAAGCCTTGTTTCCAATGTGGTTGATGGTGTTGGAAACCTTGGGTTCAAGGGTGGCACGCTCCGCTAGTGTTGGGAAAATCGCCCTGGCAAGGCCCTTGCCGGGGCCGTGGAGGCCGCCCTGGCAAGGGGTTTGCTAGGGGAGTCCACCTCGCCCTCTTGCTCTTTGTGTATCTGTCTTGGCATTGCCTTGATTGTCTCGTGGCTTCGGCTTCCCTCCTTTGCCCTTCTAAGTGTGGCCGCAGGTGCGGCTCTAACTGTCCGTGCACAGGTAAAGGGGTGCTAAGTAGAGCCCCTACTTCTGTACCCCGACACTTACAGACCACAAAGGTCCTTCCCAAGGCGGGGACAGCTTATGCATGTCTGTCTGATCTCGAATCAGGCAGAGCACTAAGTCGCCCTCTTGAGACGCACGAGTCTTGACTCTGCGACTATGATAGCGACGCGGGTCTTGTTGATAAATCGGTAATCGGGCTGCTGCAAGATCACATTCCTCATCCAAAGCATCAAGTGTGTTCTGATGCGCCGTCTCATTATCAGCTTCAACATAAGCCGCCACTATTGGTGATTCATGACGAATATCACTGGAGAGAACCGCCTCTATGCCATAAACCATGAAGAAAGGCGTATAGCCTGTTGATCTCTTGGGGGGGTTCTGATACACCAAAGTATTGAAGGAAGCTCTTCAACCCAACAACCCGGCGTTCGCTCCAAAGGAACCATAAGCCGGAGCTTACTACCTCTCAAAATTTCTCGATTAGCCCGTTCTGCTTGACCATTAGATTGTGGATGAGCCACTGAAGAAACATCAACAAGGATATGCTCTCTTTGACAGAACTCCTTCATAGCTCATTTGGACAGATTAGTGCCATTATCAGTGATAATACTATGAGAATAACGAAAGCGAAAGATCAGCTTTTTAATAAACTGAACTACAGTCGCCGCATCAAACTTGCTAACTGGATCTGCCTCAACCCACTTGGTAAATTTGTCAATCGCCACCAAAAGGTGGGTCTTCTTATCCTTAGAATTATTGAACGGTCCAATTGTATCAAGCCCCCAGACTGCAAACGGCCAAGTTATTGGAATCATCCCCAATTCTTGAGCCGGCACGTGAGCTCGTCTAGAGAATTTCTGACACACGTCACACTTGCTAACAATATCATCTGCATCAGCATGAGCTGTTAACCAGTAAAACCCATGACAGAAAGCTTTGCCACCAAAGATTTTGAGCCAACATGATGACCACAATCGCCTTCATGAATCTCTCGTAAAATTTCATGACCCTCCTCAGGAGAAACACAGCATCGGAACACGCCTGTCACACTGCATCGATGTAACTCGCCATTGATGGTGGTCATAGACTTAGACTTCCTGATAACCTGTCGTGCAAACGTTTCATCCTCGGGTAACTCGCCCTGGGTCATATAAGCTAGATAAGGCAAAGTCCAGCAAGGAATAGAATGAAGAGCCGCCACCAACCGCGCCTCCGGGTCAGGGACAACAAGGTCCTCCTTCGATGTCTACTTGACTGAAGGATTATGCAACACATGAAGGAATATATTAGGGGGCACTGGCTTACGTTGAGATCCAAGCCGAGACAATGCATCAGCCGCCTCGTTCTTCCGTCAATCAATGTGATCCACCTGATAACCCTTAAAGTGACCAGCAATATTATCAACCGCTCGGCGATAAGCGGGCATGAGCGGGTCTTTAGAGTCCCACTTGCGAAAGACTTGCTGCGCCACAAGGTCTGAGTCGCCCAAGCACCTGACTCGACTTAAATTCATCTCCTTAGCCATACAAAGGCCATGAAGTAAAGCCTCATACTTAGCTGCATTGTTAGTACAAGGAAACATTAGCCTTAACACATAACAGAATTTGTCACCTCGTGGGGAAGTCAAAATAACTCCAGCTCCCGAGCCTTCCAACTGTCTAGACCCATCAAAGTGGATTGTCCAATATGTGTTGTCAGGTTTCTCCTTTGGGGTTTACAAGTCTATCCAATCATTGATAAGATCCACCAAAGCTTGAGACTTGATGGTTGTTCTTGGCACATACTTTAAATTATGAGGTCCAAACTCAATTGCCCACTTAGCAACCCGGCCCGTGGCTTCTCTGTTTTGAATAATCTGTCCTAAAGGAGCAGAGCTGACCACAATAATAGGATGACCAAGAAAATAATGCTTTAGCTTGCGACTCGCCATGAACACCCCAAACACCAGTTTCTGACAATGTGGATATTGTTGCTTGGACTCCGTTAACACCTCACAGACATAATAAGTCGGCCGCTGAATTAGGTACTCCTTACCCGCCTCCTTGTGCTCTACAACAACTACCACACTGCCATCCTTATTATTAGCCACCACATACAGGAGCAAAGGCTCTTTGTCGATAGGAGCAACTAAGGCAGGCGGCTCAACTAAATGTTTCTTGAGTGCCTTAAACGCCTCATTGGTAGCATCACTCCAGACAAAATGATATATCTTCTTCATCATCTGATATAGAGGAATGACCTTCTCTTTCAGGCGACTTATAAACCGGCTTGAAGCCGCAATGCGACCCACCAGACGCTGAACATCATTAACACACGCGGGCTTAGAGAGTGACGTGATGGCTTTAATCTTCTCCGAGTTAGCTTCAATACCCTGTTATGAGACCATAAACCCCAACAGTTTACCTACAGGTACACCAAAGACGCACTTGGCCGGGATAAGCTTTGTAGACCCGACGATTATCAAAAGTTTCTTTCAGATCATCCAGGAGAGTCTCCTTCTTCCTTGACTTGACAAAAATATCATCCACATAAGCATGAATGTTGCGTCCAATCTGACTGTGAAAAAAATTATGAACACAGCGCTGATAAGTCGCCTGAGCACTCTTGAGCCCAAAAGGTATAGAAACATAGCAGAAATCTCCAAAAGGTGTAATGAAGGACGTCTTCTATTAGTCCTTAACTGCCATCTTGATCTGATGATAACCAGAATAAGCATCCAGGAAACATAAACTCTCACAACCCACTGTTGCATCAATAATCTGGTCAATACGGGGGAGAGCAAACGGATCAGCTGGACAAGCCTTGTTAAGATCTGTGTAATCAACACACATACGCCAAGTGTTGTTCTTCTTGGGTACAAGCACAGGGTTAGCCAACCATTCAGGGTGAAAAACTTCTATGATAAACCCAACTGCTAAGAGCCGGGCTACCTCTTCTCCAATAGCCTTACATCGTTGTTCCATGAAACAAAGAAGGAACTGTTGGACCAACTTAAACTTAGGATCCATGTTAAGTGTGTGCTCAGCGAATTCTCTCGGTGCACCCAGCATGTTAGAAGGTTTCCATGCATAGATGTCCCGATTCTCATGGATGAACTCGATGAGCGCGCTTTCCTATTGGGACCCATATTAGCCCCCACAGTGAACTTCTAAGATGAGTGCCAGGGACAAAATTAATCAACCTGTTTGGTGTCATCAACCGACTTAAACTTCAACAAAGGGTCTTGTTCAGTGGTGGATTTCTTCAGAGGGGTCACATCAGCCGGGTCAACATTATCCTTCTAAAACTTAAGCTCCTTAGTAGCAAAAGATAACTCTGCATAAGCCGCGTCTCCTTCCTCACATTCCAAAGCGACTTTCCGATCACCATGGACCGTAATTGTGCCCTTTCGCCCTGGCATATTGGTATTTAAATAAACAGAGCAAGGGTGAGCCATGAACTTAGCATAAGTTGGCCGCCCAAACAAAGCATGATACAAACTCCTAATTTTAACCACATCAAACCACAATGTCTCCGCTCTGTAATTATAGTCATCACCGAAGGCGACTTCCAGGGCAATCTTTCCGACGGGATACGCCGACTTACCAGGTAACACAACATGGAAAACTGTGGAAGACGGCTTAAGATCCTTGTCAAATAAATTCATCCGATGAAAAGTGTTGTAATATAAGATGTTGATACTGCTGCCCCCATCCATAAGCACCTTAGTGAACTTATAAGCACCCACTTGAGGGCTACCACCAATGCCAGATGACCTGGATTCTCAACCCGGGGCAGGTGATCCTCCCAACTCCATGTTATCGGATGCTCCGACCAGCATAAGTATTGGGGTACTGCCGGCTAAACAACACTAACTGCACGCTTATGAACCTTCTAATCTCGTTTGCAAAGACTTGTAGTAAAAACATGGTACTGCTACCTCTTGAGCATGCGTTGTTTTTTCCCTTGAAGAGGAAAGGGTGATGCAGCAAAGTAGCCTAAGTATTTCCCTCAGTTTTTGAGAACCAAGGTATCAATCCAGTAGGAGGCTCCTCAAAAGTCCCACGCACCTACACAAACAAACAAGAACCTCGCAACCAACGCGATAAAGGGGTTGTCAATCCCTTCGCGGTAACTTGTGAAAGTGAGATCTGATAGAGATAACAAGATAAGATAATTATTTTTGGTATTTTATGATATAGATTGGAAAGTAAAAGATGCAAATAAAATTAGATTGAAAACTTATATGATAAAAGATAGACCCGGGGGCCATAGGTTTCACTAGTGGCTTCTCTCAAGATAGCATAAGTATTACGGTGGGTGAACAAATTACTGTCGAGCAATTGATAGAAAAGTGCATAGTTATGAGAGTATCTAGGCATGATCATGTATATAGGCATCACGTCCGCAACAAGTAGATCGAAACGATTCTGCATCTACTACTATTACTCCACACATCGACTGACTCCTGCCTGCATCTAGAGTATTAAGTTCATAAGAACCGAGTAACCCATTAAGAAAGATGACATGATGTAGAGGGATAAACTCATGCAATATGATATAAACCCCATCCTTTTATCCTCGATGTCAACAATACAATACGTGCCTTGCTGCCCCTGCTGTCACTCGAAAAGGACACCACAAGATTGAACCCAAAGCTAAGCACTTCTCCCGTTGCAAGAAAGATCAATCTAGTAGGCGAAACCAAACTGATAATTCGAAGAGACTTGCAAAGATAACTTAATCACACATAAAAGAATTCAGAGGAGATTCAAATATTTCTCATAGATAAACTTGATCATAAACCCACAATTCATCAGATCTCGTCAAACACACCGCAAAAAGAGTTACATCGAATAGATCTCCAAGAAGATCAAGGAGAACTTTGTATTGAGATTCAAAAAGAGAGAAGAAGCCATCTAGCTAATAACTATGGACCCGAAGGTCTGTGGTAAACTACTCACAACTCATTGGAGAGGCCTTGGAGATGATGTCGAGGCCCTCCGTGGTCGATTCCCCCTCTAGCAGAGCACCGGCAAAGGCTCCAAGATGGGATCTCGCGGATACAGAAGGTTGCGGCGGTGGAATTAGGTTTTTGTGGTGCTCCTCGATGTTTTCAAGGTACGGGAGTATATATAGGCGAAGGAGGTACGTCGGTGGACGCTCGAGGGGGCCACGAGGGTGGGGGCGCGCCCACTCCCAGGGGGTGCGCCATGCACCCTTGTGGCCGCCTCGTTTGTTGCTTGACGTCCACTCCAAGTCTCTTGGTTGGCATTTGTTCCAAAAAGATCGCTCCTGAAGGTTTCATTTCGTTTGGACTCCATTTGATATTCTTTTTCTTCGAAACACTGAAATAGGCAAAAAAATAGCAATTTGGGCTGGGCCTCCGGTTAGTAGGTTAGTCGCAGAAATGATATAAAAGTGTAAAGTAAAGCCATAAACATCCAAAACGGGTAATATAATAGCATGGAACAATCAAAAATTATAGATATGTTGCAGACGTATCAAGCATCCCCAAGCTTAATTCCTGCTCGTCCTCGAGTAGGTAAATGATAAAAACATAATTTTTGATGTGGAATGCTACCTAGCATAATTCTCAATGTGATTTTCTTTACTGTGGCATGACTGTTCAGATCCAAATGATTCAAAATAAAAGTTCATATTTACATAAGAAATAGTAATACTTCAAGCATACTAACAAAGCAATCATGTCTTCTCAAAATAACATGGCTAAAGAAAGTTCATCCCTACAAAATCATATAGTTTGGTCATGCTCCATTTTCGTCACACAAGAATGCTCTCATCTTGCACACCCCCGATGACAAGCAAAGCAATTGTTTCAAACTTTAGCAATCTCAAACTTTTTTCAACTTTCACACAATAAATGAGCGTGAGCCATGGATATAGCACTATGGGTGGATTAGAATATGATGATGGAGGTTGTGTGGAGAAGACAAAAAATAAGAAAGTCTCATGTTAACGAGGCTAATCAACGGGCTATGGAGATGCCCCCCAATTGATGTGAACATGAGGAGTAGGGATTGCCATGCAACGGATGCACTAGAGCTATAAATGTATGAAAGCTCAACAAAAGAAACTAGTGGGTGTGCATCCAACTTGCTTGCTCACGAAGACCTAGGGCATTTTGAGGAAGCCCATCGTTGGAATAGACAAGTCAAGTTTTATAATAAAAAATTCCCACTAGTATATGAAAGTGACAACAAATGGGACTCTATATAGGAAGAACATGGTGCTACTTTGAAGCACAAGTGTGGAAAAGGATAGTAACATTGTCCCCCTTTTTTTCTTTTTTTCTTTCTTATTTTTTTTCTTTTCTTCTTCTTTTTTTTGGGCCTTTCTTTTTGTATTTGGCCTTTCTTTTTTTCTTTGTCCTTTCTTTTTTTTGGCCTTTCTTCTTTTTTTATAAGGGACAATGCTCTAATAATGATGATCATCACACTTCTATTTATTTACAACTCATGAATTACAACTCAAAACTATAACAAGATATGACTCTATATGAATGCCTCCGGCGGTGTATCGGGATGGGCAATGAATCAAGAGTGACATGTATGAAAATTATGAAGGTGGCTTTGCCACAAATACGATGTCAACTACATGATCATGCAAGGAAATATGACAATGATGATGCATGTCATGATGAACGGAACGGTGGAAAGTTGCATGGCAATATATCTCGGAATGGCTTTGGAAATGCCATAATAGGTAGGTATGGTGGCTGTTTTGAGGAAGATATAAGGAGGTTTACGTGTGATAGAGCGTATCATATCACGGGGTTTGGATGCACCGACAAAGTTTGCACCAACTCTCAAGGTGAGAAAGGGCAATGCACGGTACCGAAGAGGCTAGCAATGATGGAAAGGTAAAAGTGCGTATAATCCATGGACTCAACATTAGTCATAAAGAACTCATATACTTATTGCAAAAATCTACAAGCCATCACCAAGCACTACACACATGCTCCTAGGGGGATATATTGGTAGGAAAAGACCATCGCTCGTCTCCGACCGCCACTCATAAGGATGACAATCTAAGAACACCTCAGATTTCAAATTTGTTACACAACGATTACCATACGTGCATGCTACGGGACTTGCCAACTTCAGCACAAGTATTCTTTAAATTCACAATTACCCAACTAGCATGACTCTAATATCATCACCTCTATATATCAAAATAATTATCAAGCATCAAATTGATCATAGCATCCAATTCACTTCCTATGATAGTTTTTATTATACCCAACTTGGATGCCCATCATTCTAGGACCAATTTTATAACCATAGAAAATACCATGCTGTTCTAAAAGACTATCAAAATAATATAGGTGAAGCATGAGAGATCAATAATTTCGACAAAATTAAACCACCGCCGTGCTCTAAAAGATATAAGTGAAGTACTAGAGCAAAACTATCTAGCTCAAAAGATATAAGTGAAGCACATAAAGTATTCTAATAAATTACAAATCATGTGGGTTTATCCCAAAAGGTGTGTACAGCTAGGATGATTGTGGAAATCTAAAAATCAAAGACTAATATCATATAAGACGCTCCAAGCAAAACACATATCATGTGGTGAATAAAATATAGCTCCATGTAAAGTTACCGATAGACGAAGACGAAAGAGGGGATGCCTTCCGGGGCATCCACAAGCTTAGGATTTTGGTTATCCTTGAATATCTTGGGGTGCCATGGGAATCCCAAGCTTAGGATCTTGCCACTCAATATTCCATAGTCCATCAAATCTTTACCAAAACTTGAAAACTTCACAACACAAAACTCAAGAGGAAATCTCATAAGCTCCGTTAGTGCAAGATAGAAAAACCACCACATAAGGTACTGTAATGAACTCATTATTTATTTATATTGGTGTTAAAACTAATGTATTCCAACTTATCTATGGTTCATACCCCCCGATACTAGCCATAGATGCACGAAAATAAGCAAACAACACACGAAAAACAGAATCTTTCAAAAACAGAACAGTCTGTAGCAATCTGTAACTTTTGAGTACTTCTGGAACTCTAAAAATCGTACCAAAATAGGAAGTCCTGGGAAGTTTGTCTATTGATCTACAGCAAAAAGACTCAACGCAAAATCACGTTTTTTGATTTACTAAAAGTATTTTCGTGCGCATGAAAGTTTCTGTTTTTCAGCAGTATCAAATTAACTATTACCATAGGTTATCCTATAGGTTCTACTTGGCACAAACACTAATTAAAACATGAAAACACATCTAAACAGAAGCTAGATGAAATATTTATTACTAAACAGAATAAAAAAGTAAGAAACAAAAATAAAATTGGGTTGCCTCCCAACTAGCGCTATCGCTTAACGCCCCTAGCTAGGCATAAAAGCGAGAATAGATCTAAGTAGTACCATCTTTAGTTTTTAATTTTTTAGCGGAGTCTTGTTCGAACCCGGGAGGTTCTTTACGTTTCCCCTCATACTCGGAAATTTTTAGATCTGAAGAATCCGACCGCTTATTACAAAGGGTAATCAACATGTTCATGCGGTGAAGATTTCCGCTAACAGTCTTAAGAGGTTCAAGGGACTTTTGTAATAAAATTGTTACTTCGCAATTTTTTTCAAAAACTTGTGTCTCCTCCGGGGTATGATGTGATCCCCCTTTTTGAGGTAGTGTTCCCACTATTCCCTCTATGATTTCATGTGCAATACTGGGATCAATCTCGATAAAATTTCCTTTGGCAATACAATTCAAGAGTTGTCTATGGGACATATTTAGTCCAACATAAAAATTGCGAAGAACAATTCTAAAATTCACCTCTAAAGTGCAGTTACGATAAGATTCCATCATCCTAAACCAAGCATCTTTCAAGTTTTCTCCTTGCCTTTGCTTGAAGTGACGAACTTCAAACTCGGGAGACAAAGGAGTAGATAGATAACTAGCCATAGCGACGAGTACACAAAAGACAAGCGAAAGAGAGAGGAGATTGGGAAAGAGAGGGCGAATAAAACGGCAAGGGTGAAGTGGGGGAGAGGAAAACGAGAGGCAAATGACAAATAATGTAATGCGAGGGAGATGAGTTTGTGATGGGTACTTGGTATGTCTTGTCTTGAGCGAAGACCTCCCCGACAACGGCGCCAGAAATCCTTCTTGCTACCTCTTGGGCATGCGTTGGTTTTTCCCTTGAAAAGGAAAGGGTGATGCAGCAAAGTAGCATAAGTATTTCCCTCAGTTTTTGAGAACCAAGGTATCAATCTAGTAGGAGGCTCCTCAAAGGTCCCACGCGTCAACACAAACAAACAAGAACCTCGCGACCAATGCGATAAAGGGGTTGTCAATCCCTTCACGGTAACTTGCGGAAGTGAGATCTGATAGAGATAATAAGATAAGATAAATATTTTTGGTATATTTATGATATATATTGGAAAGTAAAAGATGCAAATAAAAGTATATTGAAAACTTATATGATAAAAGATAGACCCAGGGGCCATAGGTTTTACTAGTGGCTTCTCTCAAGATAGCATAAGTATTACGGTGGGTGAACAAATTACCGTCGAGCAATTAATAGAAAAGTGCATAGTTATGAGAGTATCTAGGCATGATCATGTATATAGGCATCACGTCCACAACAAGTAGATCGAAACGATTCTGCATCTACTACTATTACTCCACACATCGACCGACTCCTGCCTGCACCTAGAGTATTAAGGTCATAAGAAGAGAGTAGCGCATTAAGAAAGATGACATGATGTAGAGGGATAAATTCATGCAATATGATATAAACCCCATATTTTTATCCTCGATGGCAACAATACAATGCGTGCCTTGCTGCCCCTGCTGTCACTGGGAAAGGTCATCGCAAGATTGAACCCAAAGCTAAGCACTTCTCCCATTGCAAGAAAGATCAATCTAGTAGGCCAAACCAAACTGATAATTCGAAGAGACTTGCAAAGATAACTTAATCACACATAAAAGAATTCAGAGGAGATTCAAATATTTCTCATAGATAAACTTGATCATAAACCCGCAATTCATCGGATCTCGACAAACACACCGCAAAAAGAGTTACACCGAATAGATCTCCAAGAAGATCAAGGAGAACTTTGTATTGAGATTCAAAAAGAGAGAAGAAGCCATCTAGCTAATAACTATGGACCCCGAACGTCTGTGGTAAACTACCCACAACTCATCGGAGAGGCCTTGGAGATGATGTAGAGGCCCTCCGTGGTCGATTCCCCCTCCGGCAGAGTGCCGGCGAAGGCTCCAAGATGGGATCTCGCGGATACAGAAGGTTGTGGCGGTGGAATTAGGTTTTCGATGTTTTAAGGGTACGGGAATATATATAGGCGAAGGAGGTACATCGGTGGACGCTCAAGGGGCCCACGAGGGTGGTAGGCGCGCCCACCCCCAGGGGGCGCGCCGGGCACCCTCGTGTCCGCCTTGTTTGTTGCTTGACGTCCACTCCAAGTCTCCTGGTTGGCATTTGTTCCATAAAGATCGCTCCCGAAGGTTTCATTCCGTTTGGACTCCGTTTGATATTCCTTTTCTTTGAAACACTCAAATAGGAAAAAAAAGTAATTTGGGCTGGGCGTCCAGTTAGTAGGTTAGTCCCAAAAATGATATAAAAGTGTAAAGTAAAGCCCATAAACATCCAAAATGGGTAATATAATAGCATGGAACAATCAAAAATTATAGATACGTTGGAGACGTATCAGGTACTGGCCACCATTGAGCTGCTTTGGATTACTCTGATATCCTCACTGATTACCTTGCTGCTGGTTACCATGACCAGCCTGCTGATTGTGGCCACCATGGTTACCTTGGCCTTGGTAGCTAGAATTTGAACCACCTCCACCAAAGCCGGAGCCCCGAGAGCCGAAACCTGACCCGCCGGGTGGTCCATTGTCATTGCCATGATTCTGACTGAGACTGTAATTCCTGAACTCTCACATAACCCAACAATCCTTCCAAGCATGGGTGGATGGCTTGTCAGGAAGAATGTGCTCTGGACACGGGTCATTAAGCGTCGCCTCAAGATTAAAAGGTTTTCAACTGCCATATGACGGATTACTACCATTGCGACGCTGATTCTTGTACCCAGTGTTGATATTAGCTACTAGATTTGACCCGCCATCGGGGTGTCTGCGCTTGCCACCATTGCCCTGGCCAGTATGCCTGCCACATTATGTTGCTGGCCCTTACCATTGCCACTCTTCTTTCCCTTGTTGGATTTCTCATCATTAGATCTAGGGTCATTGGTGTTATCAGAGTCGGCATATTTAATGAGAGCTACCATGAGCTCACCCATGTCATTACAATAACGCTTAAGCCGCCCAATCTTCTGCTTAAGGGGGGTAAAGTGACAATTCTTCTCCAATAACAGATCCGACTGACCCGCTGCGATGCTATCATACGAGTGAATAATAGCAGACACCCGCCGAACCCAATGATGGGCCGACTCATCCTCGCGCTGCACGCAGTTATCCAAATCGATAATCATCAAAGGCTGCTTGCATGTCCCTTGAATTATTTGATAAAACGTTCCTTTAACTCTGCCCATGAGTCGATAGAATTAGCAGGTAAACTTTTTAACCACGTATGGGCTGGTCCATCCAACATCATAGTAAAGTATTTGGCACAAACCGCATCATTGACATCCAACATCTCCATGGCTAACTCATAACTTTCAATCAACCCTCTGGAGGGAGATCAGCTGTATAATTAGGCAACTTACAAGGACCCTTGAATCCTTGGGCAGACATTCGTTGCGCAAAGACGACACTAAACACGACACTTCAACCATCCTGGAAATCGTCCTAGCTCCGACTGAAGCCGAAGGGGTCACGGGAGGCTGCTGATAAGCCCCCTACTGAGTCGCCGCTTCCACCTCACGACAGGGCGGGTTATCATCACGGGGAGGGTTACGACGCCGTTCGCTACTAGAAACCACAAGCGACTCAACACATCGGCTGTAACTTTGACTTGGACGAGGGGTCGAATGAACACGATCACGACTGTGTGAATAAGCCGCCTGCTGTACCACAGCCATTTGAAGGAGCTCAACTGCGTTCTGGGTCTCCACCGCAATCGGTGACTCGCCCTCAATCAGAATAGCCGCCAGCCGGGTTGCCGGCGCTAACATGTTATCCACTGGGTTAGAAAAGTGCCCAAGTGGTGTCAAAAAATGCTGAGGCGGGGTCTGATCCCTATGGGGCGGGTCTGTCAATCGAGGCTGAGCCGCCGCCCCGCTCCTTGGCGCCTCCGCTTCCCAGGTTGTATCTGGCGGATTGCTTGGTCCTGCCCTAGGCGTGCTAAAAAGATTCCGCGCCTCATACTGCAAAGGCAGGTGGGTTTGGTGTCTCCTTCGAAGGACAACATTGGATGCATTTTGATCCAAACTCAAGTGAAAGGCCTCCGCCCTTATACGCTGTGACTCGGCATCCATCTGGGCCTGCTCCGTTGTCATCCTGACATTCTCTGCATTAAGATCTTCTTGGGATTTGGCTACCTGATCACACAGCTTTGCAATTGCTGCATTGTGCTCTGCTTGATTCTCCGCAGTAACCTCCGTTCCTAGCAAAGTTGTCAAAGTGCCCAACAGATCTGTTAAGACCTGAGCTGGTGGCCTAACTGAGCCGCCAGCACTAGTTGTCGCTGCAGCAGTCGATCTAGACATCATAGCCGCAGCTGTTGATGAATTTAGAACCGGCCCTGTTCCAGCCATGAAGATTGCAGCCCGACATGGTGGCTCATAGGGGTCCAGAATATTGTCACCATCGAAATAGCCCCCAAGACCGCCGTCTAGAAGTTGATAGATTGACTCCATCTCTCTGATCGAGGACTCATTACCTGAGTAGATTAGTGTCTCTCCTCCAGATACAGAATCCTCCAGGAGGTCCGTCACGTGCGTGAAACCAACGAAAACACGCCTCTCGCCGGGTTGAACTTGAGCGGGTTGCATGCGCCGAGCCAACTCGATGAGGTGCAAGGAGATGTCTAGCTCAGGCTCTGATTCGCCGATCTTGCTGATGAAAATGTGAATTCCGCCAAAGCGGACCCGATACCCATACTTGACTGAGTCGGCCTCGGGGCCCCAGCCAAGTTCATCGATTTTACCTTGCAGCGGCGGCTCTTGGCCATCCATCCAACGACACATCCCTCGATCCTTGGGAAATATCCCTTCAAGAACTCGAAACCACCGTGCACTGGCGCCAAGGTGGGCGCCAACTATCGTGGTTTTGTCACAGAAGATGCCCTTGTGAAAGGACATGAGTTTGGAGCCAGCACAACGTAGGTTAGTTTAAAGGGGTTGAACGGGACGAGAGACACGAGTTTACCCAGGTTCGGCCCCTCACCAATGAGGTAAAAGCATATATCCTTCTTTGAGTTGTATTGCTTCGAGTATCGATTACAAGGGAGCGGAATCGCTTAACCTAGCTTTCGATCGATAGTTTCTCAGGTTTACCCCCGCAGGGTCTCGCCTTTATATAAATAGGTACAAGAGTCCAGATCGGATCATATAACATAACCAACTCTGGTTCTATGTTTCCTTGCCTTGCTAGGCAAGTCGCTATCGGGCGGCTTACAATGCCGGGTCTCGCACCATCCTCCGGGCTTGGGCCTCCGGCGGCTCTCCTCGTAAGTCACCCTCCAGGTCTCGCGTCTTGATCTCCTAGGCCTGCCTAAGGCCTCCTTTATGAATCACCAACATCCTATCCCGGTCCAGTAGGGCATGTCTCATCGCGGGGTTATATCCCCAACAATGAGGATCGAAAAGATCGGATCCCCTCTATGGTGGTGGCTAGCCTATTCTTATAGTGGCCCTGGTCCTATTCCCTCTCAACTTATGTGGGAAGGGATCCCACAACGACCAATTTGAAAGGGGACAAGAAGGGCATCCTATCCTGACAAAAGATGGTATTCGCCTACAAAGCTTCTGGTCGTGACGCGGAGGTAGGCTTGGCGATGACATCCGTCCTGCCGAACTGGAGGTCCTGGGTCTTGCAGCACCAGAATGGAAACCTTTGGGGCCTTCCTCCGGAAGCTGCACCCGTCCTTGCTCCCTTAACACCGAAAGGGAAACTGCGTTCTCGACGCCCGTTGGGTACTTGCATAGATGTTGGGGAACGTAGTAATTTCAAAATTTTCCTACGCACACACAAGATCATGGTGATGTATAGCAACGAGAAGGGAAGTGTATCTCCATACCCTTGAAGATCGCTGAGCGGAAGCGTTTATCAACGCGGTTGATGTAGTCGTACGTCTTCACGATCCGACTGATCCAAGTACCAAACGCACGACACCTCTGAGTTCTGCACACGTTCAGCTCGATGACGTCCTCGCCTTCTCGATCCGGCAAGGCGGTAGTAGTAGATGAGTTCGGCAGCACGACGGCGTGGTGACGGTGTTGGTGAAGAACAATCTCCGCAGGGCTTCGCCTAAGCACTACGGAAACTATGACGGAGGATAAACTAGAGGGGACGGGGTTACCGACACACGGCTTGGTGTTTCTTGATGTGTCTTTGGTGCTAGCCCTACCCCTCTATTTATATGTTGAGCCTTGGGGTCGAAACTTGGAGTAAAAGCCTCCACAAAGTCGGTTTCACCCGAAAGGCAAGAGTCCTTCTCGGACTCAGGGCGACGCCAGGTTCCGGCGTGCTGGACCCGACGCCGAGACCTGGCGTTCGCCCTCGACTCCATAAAACTTCCTTTTGCGCTTTCCAAAAACCTTGTGGGCTTTCCCTTTAGGCCTAAATAACGTGTTCTTGTACCCAAACATTTCGGGAAACATCCGGAACCCCTTAGGTGAATTCGGAACCCTTCCGGAGATCAAACACTATTATCCCATATATCAAACTTTATCTTGGACCATTAGGAGTTCCTCGTCATGTCCATGATCTCATCCGGACTCGAACAACATTCGTTACCAACATGCATAACTCATATAATACTATATCGTCAGCGAAATGTTAAGCGTCACGGACCCTACGGGTTCGAGAACTATGTAGACATGACCTAAAACCATTCTCGGTCGATAACCAATAGCGGGACCTGGATGCCCATATTGGTTCCTACATATTCTACGAAGATCTTTATCGGTCGGACCGCATAACAACATCGTTGTTCCCTTTGTCATCGGTATGTTACTTGCCCGAGATTCGATCGTCGGTATCAATACCTAGTTCAATCTCGTTACCGCAAGTCTCTTTACTCGTTCCGTGTCGTCATCTCATAACTAACTCATTAGTTACATGCTTGCAAGGCTTAGGTGATGAGTATTACCGAGAGGGCCCAGAGATACCTCTCCGACAATCGGAGTGACAAATCCTAATCTCGAAATCGCCAACCCAACATCTCGCCTTTGGAGACACCGTAGTACACCTTTATAATCACCCGATACGTTGTGGCGTTTGGTAGTACCAAAGTGTTCCTCCGTAAGCGGAGTTGCATAATCTCATAGTTATAGGAACTTGTATAAGTCATGGATAAAAGCAATAGCAACATACTAAACGATCGGGTGCTAAGCTAATGGAATGGGTCATGTCAATCAGATCATTCAACTAATGATGTGACCTTGTTAATCAAATTAAAACTCCTTTGTCTATGGTTATGAAACTTAACCATCTTTGATTAACAAGCTAGTCTAGTAGAGGTATACTAGTGACACTCTGTTTGTCTATGTATTCACACATGTATTATGTTTCCGGTTAATACAATTCTAGCATGAATAATAAACATTTATCATGAAATAAGGAAATAAATAATAACTTTATTATTGCCTCTAGGGCATATTTCCTTCAGTCTCCCACTTGCACTAGAGTCAATAATCTAGTTCACATCGCCATGTGATTTAACACCAATATTCATATCTGTATATGATTAACACCCATAGTTCACATCATCATGTGACCAACATCCAAAGGGTTTACTAGAGTCAATAATCTAGTTCACATCGCTATGTGATTAACACCCAAAGAGTACTAAGGTGTGATCATGTTTTGCTCGTGAGAGAAGCTTAGTCAACGGGTCATCACATTTGAGCCGTATGTATTTTGCAAATATTTTATGTCCACAATGCTCTTGCGGAGCTACTCTAGCTAATTGCTCCCACTTTCAATATGTATCCAAGTTGAGACTTAGAGTCATCTGGATCGGTGTAAAGGTTTGCCTTCTTTGTAACTTTTACAACAAACTCTTTTATCACCTCCATAATCGAGAAACATCTCCTTAGTCCTTACTAAGGATATTCTTGACCAATGTCCAAATGATCTACTACTAGATCACTATTGTACTCCTTGCCAAATTGAGCAAGGTATACAATAGGTGCAGTACATAGCATAGAATACTTTATAGAACCTATGACTGAGGCATAGGGAATGACTTTCATTCTCTTTTCTATTTTCTGCCGTGGTCGGGATTTGAATCTTACTCAATTTCACACCTTTGCAACACAGGCAAGAACTCTTTCTTTGACTGTTCCATCTTGAACTATTTCAAAATCTTGCCAAGGTATGTACTCATTGAAAAACTTATCAAGCGTCTTGATCTATCTCAATAGATCTTGATGCTCAATATGTAAGTAGCTTTTACTGAGGTCTTTTCTTTTTAAAGAACTCCTTTAAAACACTCCTTTATGCTTTGCGAAAAATTCTACATCATTTCGATCGACAATATGTCACTCACATATACTAATCGAGAAAGGCTGTAGTGCTCCCACTCACTTTATTGTAAATACAGGGCTTCATCGTAAGTCCATATAAAACTATATGCTTTGATCAACTTATCAAAGCGTATATTCCAACTCGAGATGCTTGCACCAGTCCATAGATGGATCATTTGGAGCTTGCACATTTTGTTAGCACCTTTAGGATTGACAAAACCTTCTGGTTGCATCATATACAACTCTTTCTTTAATAAATCCATTAAGGAATGCAGTTTTGACATCCATTTGCCAGATTTCATAAAATGTGGCAATTGCTAACATGATTCAGACAGACTTAAGCATCGATACGAGTGAGAAAATCTCATCGTATTCAACACCTCGAACTTGTTGAAAACTTTTCGCAACAAGTCGAGCTTAGTAGATAGTAACACTACTATCAGTGTCCGTCTTCCTCTTGAAGATCCATTCATTTAACATGGCTTGCTGATCATCGAGCAAGTCAATCAAAGTCCATACTTTGTTCTTATACATGGATCATATCTCAGATTTTATGGCCTCAAGCCATTTCGCGGAATCTGGGCTCATCATCGCTTCCTCATAGTTCGTAGGTTCATCATGGTCTAGTAACATGACTTCTAGAACAGTATTACCGTACTACTCTGGTGCGGAATGTACTTTGGAAGACCTACGAGGTTTTGTAGTAACTTGATCTGAAGTTTCATGATCATCATCATTAGCTTCCTCACTAATTGGTGTAGGAATCACTGGAACTGATTTCCGTGATGAACTATTTTCCAATTCGGGAGAAGGTACAAATTACCTTATCAAGCTCTACTATCCTCCCACTCACTTCTTTCGAGAGAAACTCCTTCTCTAGAAAGGATCCAAATTTAGCAACGAAAAACTTGCCCTCAGATCTGTGATAGAAGGTGTACCCAACAGTTTCCTTTGGGTATTCTATGAAGACGCACTTCTCCGATTTGGGTTTGAGCTTATCAGGATGAAACTTTTTCACATAAGCATCGCAGCCCCAAACTTTAAGAAACGACAACTTTGGTTTCTTGCTAAACCACAGTTCATATAGTGTCGTCTCAACGGATTTAGATGGTGCCCTATTTAACGTGAATGCAGCTGTCTCTAATGCATAACCCCAAAACTATAGTGGTAAATCGGTAAGAAACATCATAGATTGCACTATATCCAATAAAGTACGGTTATGACGTTCGGACACACCATTACGCTGTGGTGTTCCAGGTGGCATGAGTTTGTGAAACTATTCCACATTGTTTTAATTGAAGACCAAACTCGTAACTCAAATATTTGTCTCCACGATCAGATCGTAGAAACCTTTATTTTCTTGTCACGATGATTTTCCACTTCACTCTGAAATTTTTGAACTTTTCAAATGTTTCAGTCTCATGTTTCATCAAGTAGATATATCCATATCTGCTCAAATCATCTGTGAAGGTCAGAAAATAACGATACCCGCCGCGAGCCTCAACACTCATCGGATCGCATACATCAAGATGTATTATTTCCAATAAGTCGGTTGCTCGCTCCATTGTTAGGAGAACGGAGTCTTAGTCATCTTGCCCATGAGGCATGGTTCGCAAGCATCAAGTGATTCATAATCAAGTGATTCCAAAATTCCATCAAGCATGGAGTTTCTTCATGCGCTTTACACCGATATGACCTAAACGGCGATTGCCACAAATAAGTTGCACTATCATTATTAACTTTGCATCTTTTGGTTTCAATATTATGAATATGTGTATCACTACGATCGAGATCCAATGAACCATTTTCATTGGGTGTGTAACCATATAAGGTTTTATTCATGTAAAGTAACAACAGTTTATTCTCTTACGTAAATGAATAACCGTATTGCAATAAACACGATCAAATCATATTCATGCTCAACGCAAACACCAAATAACATTTATTTAGGTTCAACACTAATCCCGAAAATATAGGGAGTGTGCGATGATGATCATATCAATCTTGAAACTACTTTCAACACACATCGTCACTTCACCCTTAACTAGTTTCATTTTATTCGCAACTCCCGTTTTGAGTTACTACTCTTAGTAACTGAACCAGTACCAAATACCGAGGGGTTGCTATAAACACTAGTAAAGTACACATCAATAACATGTATATCAAATATACCTTTGTTTACTTTGCCATCCTTCTTATCCGCCAAATACTTGGGGTAGTTCGCTTCGAGAACCAGTCCCTTTGCGGTAGAAGCACTTAGTCTCAGGCTTAGGTCCAGACTTGGGATTCTTCACTTGTGCAGCAACTTGCTTGCCGTTCTTCTTGAAGTTCCCTTCTATCCCTTTGCCCTTTTCTTGAAACTAGTGGTCTTGTTAACCATCAACACTTGATGTTCTTTCTTGATTTCTACCTTCATCGATTTCATCACCATGAAAAACTCGGAATTATTTTCATCATCCCTTGCATACTATAGTTCATCACGAAGTTCTACTAACTTGGTGATGGTGACTAGAGAATTCATCAATCACTATCTTATCGGAAGATTAACTCCCACTTGATTCAAGCGATTGTAGTACCTGGACAATCGAGCACATGCTCACTAGTTGAGCGATTCTCCTCCATCTTTTAGCTATAGAACTTGTTGAAGACTTCATATCTCTCAACTCGGGTATTTGCTTGAAATATTAACTTCAACTCCTGGAACATCTCATATGGTCCATGATGTTCAAAACATCTTTGAAGTCCCGATTCTAAGCCGTTAAGCATGGTGCACTTAAACTATCAAGTAGTCATCATATTGAGCTGGCCAAACGTTCATAACGTTTGCATCTGCTCCTGCAATAGGTCTGTCACCTAGCGGTGCATTAAGGACATAATTCTTACGTGCAGCAATGAGGATAAACCTCCGATCACGGATCGAATCCGCATCATTGCTACTAACATTTTTCAACACAATTTCTCTAGGAACATATCAAAATAAACATATGAAAGCAACAACGCGAGCTATTGATCTACAACATAATTTGCAAAATACTACCGGGACTAAGTTCATGATAAATTTAAGTTCAATTAATCATATTACTTAAGAACTCCCACTTAGCAGACATCTCTCTAGTCATCTAAGTGATCACGTGATCCAAATCGACTAAACCATAACCGATCATCACGTGAGATGGAGTAGTTTTCAATGGTGAACATCTTATGTTGATCATATCTACTATATGATTCACGCTCGACCTTTCGGTCTCCGTGTTCCGAGGCCATATCTGCATATGCTAGGCTCGTCAAGTATAACTGAGTATTCTCGGTGCAAAACTGGCTTGCACCCGTTGTAGATGGACGAGAGCTTATCACACCGATCATCACGTGGTGTGCAGGCACGACGAACTTTGGCAACGGTGCATACTCAGGGAGAACACTTCTTGATAATTTTAGTGAGAGATCATCTTAAAATGCTACCGTCAATCAAAGCAAGATAAGATGCATAAAGGATAAACATCACATGCAATCAATATAAGTGATATGATATGGCCATCATCATCTTGTGCTTGTGATCTCCATCTCCGAAGCACCATCATGATCACCATCGTCACCGGCGCGACACCTTGATCTCCATCATAGCATTGTTGTCGTTTACGCCATCTATTGCTTCTACGACTATCGCTACCGCTTAGTGATAAAGTAAAGCAATTACAGTAGCGTTGCATTTCATACAATAAAGCGACAACCATATGGCTCCCGCCGATTGCCGATAACCGGTTACAAAACATGATCATCTCATACAATAAAATATAGCATCACGTCTTGACCATATCACATCACAACATGCCCTGCAAAAACAAGTTAGGCGTCCTCTACTTTGTTGTTGCAAATTTTACGTGGCTGCTACGGGCTTAGCAAGAACCGTTCTTACCTACGCATCAAAACCACAACGATAGTTTGTCAAATAGACTCGTTTTAACCTTCACAAGGACGGGCGTAGCCACTTTTCGGTTCAACTAAAGTGAGAGAGAGAGACACCGCCAGCCACCTTTAAGCACGAGTGCTCGTAGCGGTGAAACCAGTCTCGCGTAAGCGTACGCCTAATGTCGGTCCGGGCCGCTTCATCTCACAATACCGCTGAACCAAAGTATGACATGCTGGTAGGCAGTATGACTTATATCGTCCACAACTCACTTGTGTTCTACTCGTGCATATAACATCAACGCATAAAACCTAGGCTCGGATGCCACTGTTGGGGAACGTAGTAATTTCAAAATTTTCCTACGCACACGCAAGATCATGGTGATGTATAGCAACGAGAAGGGAAGTGTATCTCCATACCCTTGAAGATCGCTGAGCGGAAGCGTTTATCAACGCGGTCGATGTAGTCGTACGTCTTCACGATCCGACCGATCCAAGTACCGAATGCACGGCACCTCCGAGTTCTGCACACGTTCAGCTCCATGACGTCCTCGCCTTCTCGATCCAAAGAAGACGGTAGTAGTAGATGAGTTCCGCAGCACGACGGCGTGGTGACGGTGTTGATGAAGAACAATCTCGCGAGGGCTTCGCCTAAGCACTACGGAAACTATGACGGAGGATAAACTAGAGGGGACGGGGTTGCGGCACACGGCTTGGTGTTTCTTGATGTGTATTTGGTGCTAGCCCTACCCTCTATTTATATGTTGAGCCTTGGGGTCGAAACTTGGAGTAAATGCCTCCACAAAGTCGGTTTCACCCGAAAGGCAAGAGTCCTTCTCGGACTCGGGGCGAGACGCCAGGTTCCGGCGTCTGGACCCGCACGCCGAGACCACGGCATCGGCGCCTCGACTCATAAAACTTCCTTTGCGCTTTCCAAAACCTTGTGGGCTTTCCCTTTAGGCCTAAATAACGTGTTCTCGCACCCAAACATTTCGGGAAACATCCGAACCCCTTCCGATGAATTCGGAACCCTTAGGAGATCAAACACTATTATCCCATATATCAAACTTTATCTCGGACCATTAGGAGTTCCTCGTCATGTCCATGATCTCATCCGGACTCGAACAACATTCGGTTACCAACATGCATAACTCATATAATACTTTATCGTCAACGAAACGTTAAGCTTGCGGACCCTACGGGTTCGAGAACTATGTAGACATGACCTAAAACCAGTCTCGGTCAATAACCAATAGCGGGACCTGGATGCCCATATTGGTTCCTACATATTCTACGAAGATCTTTATCGGTCAGACCGCACAACAACATACGTTGTTCCCTTTGTCATCGGTATGTTACTTGCCCGAGATTCGATCGTCGGTATCCAATACCTAGTTCAATCTCGTTACCGGCAAGTCTCTTTACTCGTTCCGTAATACGTCATCTCATAACTAACTCATTAGTTACATGCTTGCAAGGCTTAGGTGATGAGTATTACTGAGAGGGCCCAGAGATACCTCTCCGACAATCGGAGTGACAAATCCTAATCTCGAAATACGCCAACCCAACATCTGCCTTTGGAGACACCTGTAGTACACCTTTATAATCACCCAGTTACGTTGTGACGTTTGGTAGTACCCAAAGTGTTCCTCCGGTAAACGGGAGTTGCATAATCTCATAGTTATAGGAACATGTATAAGTCATGGATAAAAGCAATAGCAACATACTAAACGATCGGGTGCTAAGCTAATGGAATGGGTCATGTCAATCAGATCATTCAACTAATGATGTGACCTTGTTAATCAAATGACAACTCCTTTGTCTCTGGTTAGGAAACTTAACCATCTTTGATTAACAAGCTAGTCTAGTAGAGGTATACTAGTGACACTCTGTTTGTCTATGTATTCACACATGTATTATGTTTCCGGTTAATACAATTCTAGCATGAATAATAAACATTTATCATGAAATAAGGAAATAAATAATAACTTTATTATTGCCTCTAGGGCATATTTCCTTCAATAGATACCTCCACTCAACGGTAGGCAGGCTTGGAGAGCCATCCTCAAGAGGTCTTGATGTTGTTCTCCTCGTGAGGCCGGGGGCCCTCGCGAGGGTCTTGTCTTGGAGGCCTTGCCACGGGGTTGTACTAGGCCATCAAGGGGGCCGCACCATGGGCCGCAGGCAGGCAGAACTAGGTACCCCCGATCCCATAACACTGACAGTGGCCCCCGGGGCCCAAGGTGCGCTTGGGCTGGCTTTGACGCAAAGCCAAAGAGAGAAGGCAAAAGCACCACAGGCCCCAATCGCCTAGGGGCGAGGCTCGATGCGTGGCGCTCAACGGGACGTGGACGCGTCCACTTCCCCATGTCGCCTTGGCAACTGGCTGGGCTGACCTAAAGCCTGGCGTACGCAGCAGAAATAGCACTATCCCACCGCGCGCCCGCCTCCTACCCCTCCTTGCTTCGTAAGCTCGTGCCTCCTCTGCAGGATCTCGCGCCTGCTTCAATCCGCCCCTCCACCATGGCTCCTAAGAAGAAGAAGGGTAGGATCTTGACGACGCTGGGGCCCCTACCAGAGCCGGAGTCTGCACTGGGCCGGTCCTTCATGCTTAACCACGAAGCGCTGGACAAGTTTCGGCAGGCGATCGCTGCCGACACCAATGAGTGGAAGGCGATGAAGATCTGGCCCGCCTCCCGGTTCCCAGCCGATCTGGAGGCCACCAACATCCCTCTTCATCTTCATGCCCTTTTCTCCAGCTTGATGCCGCCATTTTCAGACTTCTTCAACGCCGTGCTTACGCACTACCAAGTCCACGCACTGCATCTTGACACTGGGTTCGTCATCCTCCTCCCGCCTTCGCATTTTTGTGCGAGGCCTTCGTGGGAATTTACCCGTCCGTGGCTCTACTTCGCCACTTCTTCTCCCTCCAGATGGTCACAAGCAAGCAGCGCTCGGGGTTTGTGTTGCTCCGAGCTGTAAGTGCATCTAGTGCCCCTTAGTAATTTTGGTGTATTTAAGACTTATAGGTTAAGGGACTAATATGTTTGTGAGTGTACACATGCTCTATAAGTCGATGAGGAGTTTGATATTTACAACGAATGTTGACCCCTAAAAATGAATGTCTTCAGCTAAAGACTTTGGTTCTCCTGAAGACTTTGAAAGTGAAGAAATTGGTGTGACCTTGAAGACTTGGATATTCATGCGAGGATTATGAAGCGTGAAGACTTTTGTTTTCGTAGTTTCATTTTCTCTTTCTTGAGTCATCGGAAACACCGTACTATTAAAGGGGGTGAGGTAATACTAAGGAAACTGATTTCCAAGTGATGCTCATCTCAAAATCCTACACCTACCCAATCCTTTCGAGTGAAGCCATTGGAATTCTCATATCAGTTCCATCAATTTCTTCAGTGACAGAGACGAAGATCTTCTGGTCTCTAAGAAATTTGTTCTGACTGAGGAGTTAGGAATTCGCCAGTGCGGATTGCCTACACAGTGAGGAACATGATAGCCCTGAAGAATTCTAACCTCAAATCCGAACGTTGCTGTGCTACGCGCCAGCTGTCCAAAATATCCTACCACCTAACGGTCATATCATTGAAGGACATTTATGTCTTATCATGTCGGGCTGCTCCCTAGGCTATAAATAGCCGCCCCCCTACAACCACTAGCTGGTTAGCTGCCCCGAGAGAAACTGACACTTGTCAATTGAGAGCATCCCATCCTCCGAGGACTTTGAGCGAAAATCATCAAGTGAGGAAAACCCAAACACCTACAAACCCAAAGTGATTGAGCATCACTGAAGATTGTTCCTGTGTGGAACCGATGCTTGTTACCTTTGAGGACTGTGTATCCTCCAGACAGTTAGGCGTCATGGTCTGAGCACCCAAGAGGAATTGTGGATCGCCGGGTGACCAAGTCTGTGAAGGTTTGGAAGTCACCTGTGAAGACTTACCACGAGTGTTGGGCGAGGTCTGTGTGATCTTAGCTCAAGGAGAATATAGTGAGGACTGTGTGCCCGGGACTATGTGTCCTCGAGTTTCAATACTCAGCCGCTCCAACCAGATGTACGACTGTCACAATAGTTGGAACTGGTCTACCAAATCATTGTCTTCACCAAGCCTACTGGTTCTATTTCCTCAACCCTTTCATCTCCTCATTCATGTGTTGATGAACCTGATAATTACTGTTTGAAGACTTTGACTGAAGACTTTCTCTATTTCCTCAATCCAATTTCCTCAGTCACATTGTCTTCAGCCTGCTTATCCTGTGTTTACGCTTTCGGTACTCTGTGTTTGTTTTCATTTCATCATGATGACTCTGCTATTGCTCTATTATGCTTATACCTGAGTACTTATTCCGCTGCTAGTTGTTGGTGACGAATTTGTAAAAATCGCCTATTCACCCCCCTCTAGTCGACTTAACGCACTTTCACGAGCGGTGGAGGCGATGGCGGGCTCAAGCCTCGACGTTGATCTTCGTCCGGATGCGGAAGGATTTCAAAGGCAGTAGGTGTATGTCGATGCCGCCGCGTATAGCTCCCTGCTTCTGACCCCATCGGCTCCGGCAAAGCCGAGCTCTGGTTGGGGGCATGTAGAGCTTGTCGACATGCGGCTCGCGCGGGTTACATCCGGGCTGGCCGTTCTGAAAAGGCGGATGTGATGATGGCGATGGTTGTGAGGGAGTTCGTCCGACGGCGAGTTGCTCCCCTCCAACGCCATTCTCGCCCAATGTGGGCCTTCACCGGCCCTGAGGAGGCTATAGGTGCCTTCTCTTCCCTCCAGCAAGTTGTGTAGGTTGCTCCACCTCTTGACCGGCGGGGAGTCCATAGCGCTTCCTTCAAGAGAGCTCCCATTATATAATTACCCGAACGGGGTAGCCTTCGCCAAGAAGACGCCACGCATCGACGAGTAGGGGATGCTTCCTGAGGACCATGTGGGGCCTCGCTACAACCCTCTCTTGGTGGTCCCGGAGCCTAGGGGTCCTGAGGTCCATGCCCCTCAGGCGTCTGCCTTCGCCCCTCAAAGAAACAAAGGAGATGGGTCGCCCGGAAAGACGGCTGCCATCCCTGCCAGGAAGGGCTGCACATCGGACTCCAGCGTGCTGCCCTCCGGTCCCCTCGCACCTCGGAGGAGGAAGGAACCCAGAAGTCGCCGTAGCCCTACCTCGAGGGTTCTGAAGAAGAGGAAGTGGGTTGCCACGGATGAGTAAGTGCCCAGTCTCCCGTGATTTCCGCATGGAGTGCTTCCTTGAACTTTTGCTCCTTAGGTCCCCTCCTGGCGAAGGAATGAGTGTGCCTCCACCGCAAGCTCCCAAGGGCATTGCTCCCATAACGACTTTGTTCCTCATGAGCCACGCGGCTGCGCGCGAGGAGGCAACCACGTATGAGCCAAGGCCCCCCTGAGGGGCCCTGGATCCGTGTTCTTAGCGTCCTTACTCGGGCACGAATCTAAACTCGCAGGGGCAATCCCAAGGCCTCCACCGCTGTTTCTTCCTGGCGGCTGGATGCCTCGGGCGTCGGCTCCATCTTTGAGCAAAGGAACGGGTTCACACAGGGCGTAGCCCCGAGCTGGTGGGACGGTTAGCGGAAGCTCAGCCCCTGTACCCCCGCCGGAGACGAACGGGAATTCGCATGCCTTACCTGCCATCTGGGGGGTCGGGGAAGACCTTGGTCGAGCCTGGAGCTCGCCTACAGCCGCAGCGTTGTCCGACATGACCTTCTATGGGATGCGATGAGCGTGTTGGGCCGCCTCGTGGCAGACCTCTACGATGTCGACACATACCTCGAGGCGGAGCGCTTGCACCTAGCACGCGAATGGCGCCGGCTCAAGGTCGCCATCAACTTCGGTCGCCTGCAACACATGCAGGCTCGCACAGAAGCCAAGGATTCCCTTGCCGCGGTGAAGGAGGCTCGCGACCGTGCCCTCGAGGAGGCCTGGGTAGTGGACTACCGGCGCAAGGCCACAGAGAAGTGTGGGGAGGAGCTTCAAGCTTCGAATGCCGCCCTCAAATGGCAAGTCCAGCGCATAAGGCCACACCCGCTGCCTCAGTGAGCGGGCCATCCACGGACGAAGTGACATTCCACATGTTCGCAGACACGCTGGTGCTGGAGGCACTGGAGCAAAGCCTGGAGCGCGAGCGGCTGGAGGTGATTGAACGTCAAGTGGCCGCCATCGAGGACTCCCTTGCCTCCTGGGAGGCGATGATCCAGGGAGAGAGCGATGAGAAGGTAGCAAGGGTCCGCAGGGCCTTCGCCAGGGACTACCGCAAGAAGCTGAAGCTCCAGGAATCCCGCTTCTGTAGGCGGCGCGGCGAGCTGAAAGGCGAAGCTGACGGCCTCAAGAAAAAGGTAGTCACGATCGATGGAGCGACATGACAAAGTCGCGGTGGACACCCGGGCCGCGGGCGAGGCCGAGCTGGCCTTCCTCCACAAGCAGGTGGAGGATGTCACTTCCCTTGTGGAGAGGGCCTCGACGAGGCGAACCGAGCTCGGTGGCTATAGCACACGTGCTCCCAGATGTTCCACGCCCTTGCGGGGAGGGCACGCTGGGCCCTGAGTAGTATCTGTGGCGAGAGCGTCTCCAGTCTGCTCGTTTCTGACGAAGCCAGCTACCTTGGGTTCTTCACCAGGATTGTGGAGTGCCTTGAAGGAGGCGCAGAGATGGTTCGCCAGCTCGTCGAAGAGAAGAGTCGTGACCTCCTCGCGCAGGCGTCTTCATGCATCTTCTGCCACCTCCTCCACTCCAACCCCTATCGGCACTCCAAGATCGGGGGTACCCAGACCTACCTGCCTGTGGCCCGAAGGCATGGCCCACTCGATAGCCTGGTACAGCCCAGTGGCAAGTCCTTCAAGTCAAGACCCTCATGAGGGCCCTTGGCCTTGCGAGGAGGACGACACCAAGACCTCCAAAGGGAGTGGCCTCCCTAGGTCGCCTCCCGAGGAGCGGAGATTTCTATGCAGGTACCCAGCCTCACGAGGCTGCGATGACGTGAGCCTTGATGACCAAGGCCAGGCGGGCGTCAGCAGGCGCAGACGAGGTAGTTTCCTCTTTGGTGCTAAGGAAGCAAGGACGCACGCGGGTCCCCAAGGAAACCCGCAAAGCTTTCCCCTTCGGTGCAACAAGACCAAAACCACAAGCTCGGCAGGACGAATGTCATCACCGAGCCCACCTCCATGTTAGGACCAGGAGCTTTGCAAGCAAAGACCACCTTTTGTTAGGATAGGGTGTACCTCTTGCCCCTTTCAAAGTGGCTGTTGTGGAATCCCTTCCCTCCTAAGTTGAGAAGGAGGACCAAGGCCACTATAAATATAGACTAGCCACCACCGTAGAAGGGGCCGATCCCTCGATCGAATCCCGAGACCCCTCAAGCCCCCATGAGGTTGCTCAGCTACTGTACTTGTTCATACACAGCCTCCTCGTGAGTCCAATCCACCACAAAGCAGGAGTAGAGTTTTATAGTGCAAGGTGGCCCAAACCTGGGTAAACTGCATATGTTCATCTTCTTCGTTGCTCGCGCATGTTTGACGTAGCTAGGCTGTAGGGTGGCGAGTAGAGACTTGAGTGGTTGAGATCTTCACACACGCCCCAGAGTTTGAACCTTCTTGGGTCTACGGAGCCCTGAATCCGACATTTGGCATGCCAGGTAGGGGCGTGTCGGAGTTCTTCTACCTCTGTTTCGTCCCCGCTTTGCCGCTCCCATGGCCGACGCACGCCGAGCCTGCGCCGAGTGTTGGGCTGCTCGTGTCTCCCAAACCGCACTAGTGGGCCGCTGTGTCCCTCGCCATTCATCCTCTCCCGTGGCCAATGACACCACTGACCCTGCTGATCACGAGCAGTGGGATTACCCGCTGACACCCTTCGTGCGGCGCGATAGCCGCAACGCAACTCCATCTGTTACCCCCGCCGCAGCATTGTCCTCCCACGTATGTCACGGACCAGCAAACACGCGGGCTGTGATGCTCATGTCGCGCGAGCTCCTGCGCTACCGCCCTACCAACGACCGCTACAACAACTTTCTTGGTCGCATCACCGAGCTCGTCAACGCTCCTGGCGCGGTCCCTGCGCCGTCTTGCTCGCTCTACCCCTCGTCATCTTAGGCAGACGATGTAGCCCATGGCGCGCCCCCTCTCCTCCTCTGTGCGGCACCGACAATGAGACCAGGAGTGATGCGCTCCTGTGCGACCCGCCGCATGGGGGTGCCTATGCGAGATGAGGCCAGCTGTCAGGTGGTGCAGCGGCCGCAAGGTCTCCCGGCACCACCGCGTCAGCATCAAGACCACGCTCCGAAGCTGCGGTGCACGGACGTCAAGATCGAGTTCCAACCCTGCAGGCTGTGACCATGAGCACGGCGAGCTGCGGCACCTTCACCCCGGAGCTGTGCCGCATCGTCTGGCCTGGCAAATTCAAGTTGGACCTATCTCCACGCTACGACGTCACCCCCGACCCCGCGGAGTTCCTTCAGCTCTATGCACTGAGCATCGAAGCGGCAAGTGGTGATGAGAAAGTCATGACGAACTGGTTCCCCATGGCTCTCAAGGACGGCACACGTTCTTAGCTCCTGAACATCCCAGAGGGGTCGATCTCTTCCTGGGGCGAGATTCACGAGCGCTTCATCACCAACTTCCGAGGCACCCGCGACCGTGCTCCTACAGTGGGCGACCTACATCGCGTGAAGCAGCAGCCGGGGGAGACTCTGCACAAGTATATACAGCGCTTCACAAATCTCCACCTCAAGATCCCAAAGGCGTCATATGAGGCCATCATCTCAGCATTCACTGATGGCGTCCGGGATGTCAAGATGAAGGAGGTGCTCGCCATCCATGAGGACCTGTGCTCGGCTCTAGAGATGTTCAACCTGGCGAACAAGTGCACAAGGGCTGAGGAAGGCCGCCTCTCCCTCGTAGAGCTTCCAGAGGTGGACCCAGAAGACAAGAAGGCAAGGCCAAGGAGGCAAAGCGCAAGGGCCCCGCCGTGCTGGCGGCTGAGCCTGAGATGAAACACGGTCGGGACCATGATGAGCCCCCGAAGAGCAACCACCCATTCTGCATCTTCCACAACACCAACGACTGTCAAGAGCTTAGGGCCCTCCATGATAGGTTCCTCGGCCGTTGCCCTGAGTGTGGCGCCTGTGGCTACGGCCGTGGAGGAAGCCGCGGTAGAGGCCGCTGGAACAACCGCGACCCTCGTCAAAATTGGCATGATCAGTCTCCGGAGGACTGCTTGCGGGACCAGCCTCACGACGGTCCCTGGCGAGACTAGGCTCGTGAGGACTGCCCCCAGGGCAACGCAAGCCTCCCTCCACTGCCGCCAAGGAGAAATGATGACAACCAGTAGGATGATGGGGATGGGGGCTTCTAGGAAACCCGTGCCATTGCCTGCATCTTGGGCGACGCTCAGGCCCCTGCTTCACACCGCATCTTCAAGTAGTTCTCTCGCGAGGTAAACGCGGATGATGGCGGTGATGGCAACATCAGTGACGGTGGCAGTAGTGACATCGATAATGCATCTCCCTTGGTTGCCTTCTTCCTGTTTTCCTATTAGGATTTTGAACATGGCCCCGCAAGGATGTGAAGCCATTTTGAAAAAACTCCTTTATGATGTATCAAATAATGTTGTACTCCCTTATGCTGCTTTCCCCTTTCTTATTATTCGTCTGCAGCCCCTGAGCAGGGGTAGATCATCATTGATGTGTCGGGGCATGCTGCTCGGAGAGGCTAGAGGGTGGATGCTCCAGAGGCCAGGGGCCGAAGGCGGCACGCGCCCGTTGGCTCGCTCGGGACCGTCATGCGAGGATTCTATTACCAAGGTCCTAGCAAAGTGCGCGCATGAGCGGGCCCACTTTTGATGTGGCCCCGGCTAGCTCAGGCGTACGCACCATGCCTAGCCCCCGCTCATGGGGTGCGATGGAGGGAGCAACGGGCAGTAGCCGCACCTCCATAAAGACGAGGCTCGAGAAAGAAAACACCACAAAGAGAACCCCCCCTTCGAATAAAGAAGCGAGAACTTCAAGTTTCATTCCAAGAAGCGGCAAATTGGTTACAAAAGCAAGTGAAGGAATGGCCGCGTCCGGTGTCTACACTAGTCTTCTAGTATTCCCACCAGCATGGAGCATGGGGCCTCCACTGGGTGTGGGCATAGTCGTTCATTGACCGTGTCGTCTGCCAGCATGGAGCATGGGGCTTCCACTGGGCGTGGGCATAGTCATTGGTGGACCATGTCGTCCACCAACGCGGATTATGGGGCTTCCACTAAGCGCGGACATAGTCATTGGTGGACCGTGTCATCACTAGCACAGAGCATGGGGCTTCCACTTGGGCGTGGGTGGGAGGCTCCGTGGGGCCGCGTGCCAGGAGACTCTGGGGCATGTATAGCCCCTCATTATTACGTGGGAGTGTCACGGATAGATCTTTGGGGAGGCACAGGGTGCTCCGTGCTTTCTAGGTAGGGAGCCCGTCCCCTACACTAGGCACACGGTGGCAGGCCTAGATTATGGGCGGCCCATAATAAGCCCCATGGCATGCTCTCTCGGGAGGATCCGTCTCGGGATGAAATCCCCAGCCTCGAGGGGGCGGATGCTGCTACCGAAGCGGCACCATGACGCCTCGCGATGTGAGGGAGGCCCTTGCGTGGCACCCGGGCCCACCTTGTTCGGTGCCGAGATCTACGAGAAGCCCCGCCCTACCTAGGGTAGGCGGGGCGTCGCGATCCCATAGGCGAGGGGGGACGGGATCCTTATAGGCGTCCGGGTCATAGCTGTACAACAAACCACGACACGGACTGTGGCCTACCCGACCGACCTCACCGTGAGCCCCAGGGTCCCTCCCGAGGTCTTCGGTCTTGAAGCCTCTGAGGGCTCCGAGCTGGCGTGCCTAGCTCGGCCGCTGCTCCACGAGCATGCCACCAAGGGAGATTCACCTGCATTCCAGGGTTAGAGCTAATATGTTCTGGAGAAATTGGTCATAACTGGGGGCTGTTGTTGTTTGATAGTGCGGTCGGGGGCACCGTATCGACTCATGAGGGACCCCCGCCTCATGAGACCTTGGCCATCTTGACGGTCGAGTCGGCAGAGGGTGGCGCGCGCGAGCCCCGCCTTTGCCCATCCAACATACTCGCCGAGGCGGCACAGAGGCGGTGGTAGTCACCGTCCTGAATCCATCCCCCAGTTCCTTTGTTTCATCATTCGCTATTGCCGCCGCCGGGCCATGCCGACCGGAAGGTGGTTCGTGGGGACAACTTATCCCACCGGCTCCCGTGGGAGCGCCTCTGGAGCTGGAGGGGAAAACCAGCTCGCCATCCCGCCGCTGCGGGACCCTCTAGGCCCTCTCCTGAAGGACGAGCTGACGCCGCAAGGGCAGGCGTTGTTCCAGGGTTGTAACGCCCCGGATCCGATGCGCCAGGTGTCCGCCAGTTATTCGCCGTCGTTGCCATGTCATTTGCTTGCGTGTTGCTCTTTGCCATGTCATCATATGCATTTCATATCATGTCATCATGTGCATCGCTTTGGCATACATGTCCGTCTCTTGCATCCGAGCCTTTTCCCCGTTCTCCGTTTTGCAATCCGGCGCTCCTATCTCACCCGGCGTTCCCTTCTTCTCTCCTGTTGTGAGCGGGTGTTAAACTTTCTCGGAATGGCCCGAGGTTTGCCAACCGGCCTTGGTATAGCACCGGTAGACCGCCTGTCAAGTTTCGTGCCATTTGGAGGTCGTTTGATACTCCAACGGTTAACCGGGTAACCGCAAAGCCCTCTTTGAGTTGCAGCCCAACACCCCTTCCAAAGTGGCCCAAAGCCCAGCAAACTCCTCTCCATGCTCTCGGTCGTTCGATCACGATCGCGTGGTCGAAAACCGCTCCTCATTTGGACTCTCCTAGCTCCCTCTACCTATAAATAAGTCTTCCCCGTCCAAATCCGGATCCCGAAACCCTAGCCCCGCTCCCCTCGCGCGCCGGACATGTCCATCCCCGCCGGACATGTCCAGCCTCCACCTCGCCCCGGCCAATCAGCGCGTGCCACGTCGCCTTCCCTGCCCCCGCGACCAACCAGCCGCCGCCACGTCATCCGCGCCGCCGTCCTCCTCTCTCCTCCAGCCGCGCGCCCGCCTGGCTCAGCCCCTGCCGCCTGGTCCAGCCGCCCGCCGCCTGCCCGAGGCTCCCGCCTCGCCCGCCGCCTTCGCGTGGCTCCTCCGCCGCCCGAGCTGGCGACCCCGCCCGAGGCCAGCAACCCGCGCCCACGAGAGCAGCGACCCAGCTGGCTCCGCCGGAGCCGCGCCGCCTGCCAACCTCCGCCTGCAGCCACGCGCCTTCGCCCGCCGCCCGATCGCCGGGAGGTCGCACGCCAGCCGGTGCGCCGCGCGCCCAAGCTTCGCCGCCAAGCTTCGCCGCCGTGCCTCCCGGCCCGGATCCGGCGAGATCCGGCCGAGGGAGCACCGGATCCGGCCGTCCCCGCCCTTTTCCGGCCGCCCCGTCATCCTCTCCGGCGAGCCCGCCGTGCCTCGTAATCCGTGCAAACTTCAGGTTGACCCTGAAAATCCTCTAAGTCCCTGGAATTTTGTCATAAACATGCCATTTTCATTGCATCACATCTCTGCATCCGTAGCTCCGTTTCGCGCGTATAATATGTCAAATTGTTCGTCTCGACGAGTACTTCATTTCATTCCATTGCGTCATTTTCATTTGAGCTCATCTTGATGCCCGAAATGCTGTTGGAAGAGTGCATGTTGATGTTAATCTGCTGAAACTGTTATAACTTGCTGTTTTAACATTTTTGCCATGATTTATGTGTGCATCCTATGAGTATGAGCTCTACATGAATGTTGAACTATGCCATGCCATCTTTCCAGAGGTGTTGACCTTGTATTTTTGTGAGTTGTGTGCTGAGTGTATCGAGCTTGTAAAGTAGGGTAGTTCTTTGTTCTTTGTTTTCTGGCAGATTCTGTTATATTTTGTTGCTATGTTAACATGCCTCTACTAATCATTCTATGCATAATCTGGAGATGCTCTATAAACATGTTTTGATATACATGTCATGCTCTATCCATTCATGCCCTTGCTTGCAATTATAGCCTACTGGAACATGTTGTAATCTTGCTCCAAAGTTGCTTGAAAATGTTGTTTGTCAGCCTGTTAACATTAAGTTCACTTGTTCCCATGTGTTTTCCTAGTGATCCATGTACCCTATGAACTTGATCTTGCCATGCTTAGCTTCATAATCATGCCTTCTTACTGTTGGTTGCCTTGCCATGCCATGTATTGCTCTGTAGTGAGTGGTTCGAGCTCATGAACATGCCTACTTATCGTTGTTTCTGCCATGTTCAAATCTGTAATATAACTTGCCATGTTTACATGGGTGCCATCATATTTTCCGTGCCTTTTTGGCTCATGGTCAGTAAGGGTCTTTTGATATATGCTATTAGTAGATTCATGCCATGCCTTTGTTTGCCATGATAAGTTCCTGTAACATGTTGTTTGATAGCTCTAAACATTGCAACCTGATGTTATTTCTGCTAAAGTCTGAAACTGTTATTATTTGCAATATCTCCATGTGTTTTTGAGCATGTTCTAGTTGTTTCTGGAGATAGCTCAGTGTTCATGTTTTGATATGCTTTACGTGTACTTCATGACCATGCCTTTTGTTATTATGTTGGGGTGCTGTAGCTTGTTGTTTTGATGCTTGTAATATGCCTACTTGCTGTTTTGGACAGATTGTTGCTATGACTTGTATAGTGTGCATGTGTTGCACCGTTGCTCCGTTTTGAGTGTGCTCTATATGAAACTTACTTGTTTTTGCATGTAGCTTCATATTATCATGTTGCATCCTTTTTTTGGTGTGTTTGCTTGATGTTTGTATGCATTTTGCATCGATGCCATGTTTAACTTGTTTTGCTCATATCTTCTAGACCGTAGCTCCAAATCTAATGAACTTTATATGTAACTTGACTAGAATTTCGTGTAGATCATCTCGGTGCATCTTAACTTGATGTTTAACAACTTGAACTTAAGGATTGTTCAGTTCTGGACCAATTTCGAAATTTGCATATGAGGACTTACCGGAATTGTTATATGTTGTTTCCGGCCTCATTTAAACTTGACTTGATGTGTGCTCTTGTTTGCATCATCTTTTGCCATGAGTAGCTTCATGTAGCATTGTCATGCATCATGCTTGTTGTGCATCATGCCTTGTTCATGTGTGGTGTGTTTACCTATGTTGTGTGCTTCTTCTTGTTAGTTCCTGTTTCGTTGCGATCGTGAGGATCCGTTCGTCTTCTTCATGGACTCGTTCTCCTTCCTTGCGGGATTTCAGTCAAGATGACCGCTACCCTGGATCTCACTACTATCATTGCTATGCTAGTTGCTTCGTTTTATCGCCTTGCTGCGCTACCTATTACCTGTTTGTCCAGCCATCCCATATTGCCATGAACCCCTAACTTTTGACACCTTTCCTATGCAAACCGTTGTTTGGCTATGTTACCGCTTTGCTCAGCCCCTCTTATAGCGTTGCTAGTTGCAGGTGAAGTTGAAGATTTCTCCATGGTGGACAGGGTTTATGTTGGGATATCACAATATCTCTTATATTATTAATGCATCTATATACTTGGTAAAGGGTGGAAGGCTCGGCCTTATGCCTGGTGTTTTGTTCCACTCTTGCCGCCCTAGTTTCCGTCATACCGGTGTTATGTTCCCGGATTTTGTGTTCCTTACGCGGTCGGGTGATTTATGGGACCCCCCTGACAGTTCGCTTTGAATAAAACTTGTCCAGCAAGGCCCAACATTGACTTTTACCATTTGCCTCACCACCACCTATCTTTTCCCTTGGGAGTCGCTCTCTCGAGGGTCATCTTTATTTCAGCCCCCCCGGGCCAGTGCTTGTCTAAGTGCTGGTTCGAACCGAGTAGACTGCGGGGCCCCCTCGGGGCAACTCGAGGTCTGGTTTTACTCGTAGGATGTCTCATCCGGTGTTGCCCTGAGAACGAGATATGTGCAGCTCCTATCGGGATTGTCGGCGCATCGGGCGGCTTTGCTGGTCTTGTTTTACCATTATCGAAATGTCTTGATGTACGGGATTCCGAGACGATCGGGTCTTCCCGGTGAAGGTCTATTCTTCGATGATCGCGAGAGCTTGTCATGGGCTAAGTTGGGACACCCTGCAGGTATAAACTTTCGAGAGCCGTGCCGCGGTTATGTGGCGATGGGAATTTGTTAATGTCCGGTTGTAGACAACTTGACACTTGATCCGAATTAAAACGCATCAACCGAGTGTGTAGCCGTGATGGTCTCTTCTCGCGGAGTCCGGAAGTGAACACGGTTTCGTGTTATGTTTGACGTAAGTAGGTGTTCGGGATCACCTCTTGATCATTGCTAGTTGACGACCGTTCCGCTTTTCTCTTCTCGCTCTTCTTTATGTATGTTAGCCACCATATATGCTTAGTCGCTGCTGCAACCTCACCACTTTACCCCTTCCTTTCCCATTAAGCTTTGCTAGTCTTGATACCCATGGTAATGGGATTTTGAGTCCTCATGGCTCACCGGATACTTCCAAAACCAGTTTGCGGTGCCTATGTTACGAAAGCGGTGATGCAACCAAGCTCAAGGAGGAGCTCGATGAAGATCTTGCCCTTTTGTTGTTTCGTTCTAGTTGATCAAGAGTGGAGCCCGGTTGGGGTCGATCGGGACCTTTTTGTCGCATTTGGGGTTCTTCTTTTATTTTGGTTCCGTAGTCGGACCTTGATTGTATCTGGATGATGTAATGCTTTATTCTTGTAATTGTGTGAAGTGGCGATTGTAAGCCAACTATGTATCTCTTTCCCTTATGTATTACTTGGGTTGTGTGAAGATTACCTCACTTGCGACATTGCTTTCAATGCGGTTATGCCTCTAAGTCGTGCTTCGACACGTGGGAGATATAGCCGCATCGAGGGCGTTACAAGGGTGGAAGTCGTGGCTCCCGCAGAGAGCGCGAAGGCACCATGCCCCTGCTTGCGACATCGAGCCACCCATCGACCCGGTCGATCCAAGCGTAATAGTCACCATTGGTAGGACGCTGGTGCAATAGCTCGCGCGCCATGAGGAGCGCAACCTGCGCACTCGTGAGCCCGCGATTGGTGTATGGGGATGACGCTGTAGTGGGTCTGAAGGGTGTGGCGCAACGGCGTGACTAGCGCATCGCACGATGGGCGGCGTCGATGAGTCCTGCCGTTGTCGAGCAGTTGCACCACGGTCGGGACGGCCGCAGGGTAAGCGGGGCGGTGACGGATACCACGACCGAGAGGCGCCGCCTGGGCGGCGTGAGCGGCCGAACGCGCACCACGAACTCGGCGATGAAGAGGCGGTGCTTTGACGCGCCCCTATCTGGCGTGCCAAATGTCGGATTCAGGGCTCCGCTGACCCAAGAAGGTCGAACTCCGGGGCGTGTGCAAAGATCTCAACCAGCTCAAGTCTCAACCTCGTCACCCCATGGCCTAGCTATGTCGAGTTCGTGCGAGCGTGGAAGAAGATGAACACAGGCGGTTTACCCTGGTTCGGGCCACCTTGTGGTGTAAAACCCTACTCCTGCTTTGTGGTGGATTGGCCTCATGAGGAGGCTGATGATGAACTGGTACAGTGGTTGAGCAACCTCGCGAGGACTCAATTGGTGAGGGTTGAAAAGATCAGATCCCCTCTATGGTCATGGCTAGCCTATTCTTATAGTGGCCCTAGCCCTCTTCCCTCTCAACTTAGGCGGGAAGGGATTCCAGAATGGCCAATTTGAAAGGGGACCAGAAGTACATCCTATCCTGACAAAAGATGGTGTTCGCCTGCAAAGCTTCTGGTCATGACGCAGAGGTGGGCTCGGCGATGACATCCGTCCTGCCGATCTGGAGGCCTTGGTCTTTCAGCACTAGAATGGAAATCTTTGGGGCCATCCTCGGGAATCTGCGCCCGTCCTTGCTCCCTTACCACCGAAAGGGAAACTGCGTCCTCTGCGCCCGCTGGCTCTTGCCTGGCCTTGGTCGTCATGGCTCACGTCACCGCAGCCTCGGGAGGCTGGGTACCTGCATAGAAACCTCCGCTCCTCGGGAGGCAGGCTTGGAGAGCCGCCCCTCGAGAGTTCTTGATGTCGTTCTCCTCGTGAGGTCGGGGGCCCTCGTGAGGGTCTTGTCCTAGAGGCCTTGCCGCCGGGTCGTAATAGGCTATCAAGGGGGCCTTGTCATGGGCCGCAGGCATGCAGATCTGGTACTCCCTAAGGGAGTCCTGGATTAGGGGGTATCCGGATAGCCGGACTGTGTACAATGTCCGGACTATTGAAGCGTGAAGATACAAGACTCAAGACTTCGACCCGTGTCCGGATGGGACTCTCCTTGGCGTGGAAGGCATGCTTGGCGATCCGGATATTGTGTTTCCTTCCTTGTAACCGACTCCATGTAAACCCTAGCCCTCTCCGTTGTCTATATAAACTAGAGAGGTTGGTCCTTAGAAGGCCGATCACAATTACAATCATACCATCATAGGCTAGCTCTTAGGGTTTAGCCTCTACGATCTCGTGGTAGATCTACTCTTGTACTACCCATATCATCAATATTAATCAAGCAGGAAGTAGGGTTTTACCTCCATCGAGAGGGCCCGAACCTGGGTAAACATCTGTGCCCCTTTCTTCCTGTTACCATCAGCCTTGACGCACAGATCGGGACCCCCTACCCGAGATCCGCCGGTTTTGACACCGACATTGGTGCTTTCATTGAGAGTTCCTCTGTGTCGTCGCTGTCGGGCTCGATGGCTCCTTCAATCATCATCAATGACGCGGTCCAGGGCAAGACTTTCCTCCCCGGACAGATCTTCATGTTCAGCGGCTTCGCACTGCGGGCCAATTCGCTTGGCCATCTGGAGCAGATCGACAGCTACGCCCCTGGCCATCAAATCAAGTTCGAAAACCTAAACTACGCGACGGATATCCACGGAGACTTGATCTTCGACGGATTCGGGCCAGCGCCAGGAGCACCAGACAGTCACGACAAGCATGGCTTGAACCTGTTGTCGGACAACACTCGGGATATTACCCCTGCAATTGCCCTCGAATCAAATCCGGAGCAGTTGTGTTGCCTGGGGATGGAGGGATGGACCCCGCCCCGCAGGCCGTACCCTCATTGACGGTAGAGCCGAATACAGGCCTCAGTTCTGAGGAAGCCTTCGACTCCGGACCCCCCCGATTCGTATCCGGATGTAGGTTCCAGTCCGCGCGTTCCCGAGCCCGCCGAGCCCGGTTGGGCTCCGGCAATGGAGTTCACCACAATGGACATCTTTCAGCACTCGCCCTTCGGCGACATGCTGAACTCATTAAAGTCTCTCTCTTTGGCAGGAGGCTCTCGGCCGAACTATGTCCGGCTCGAGTGGGAAGCGGGCGACGAAGGAATTCATTGCCCACCCACCACCCACTTCATAGCCACGGTCGATGATTTAACCGACGTGCTTGACTTCGACTCCGAAGCCATCGACGGTATGGATGACGATGCAGGAGAAGATTTAGAATTTATGGGGCGCCGGACTCCCGCCTCGTCACACGACATATACATGGTGGATACGCCCAAGGAGGACGACGGTGACAATCCGGAAGATAAAATCCCCGGGCAAAAGACACACCCCGGCGGGGGACTGTGGTCCTCAAAACAATTATGACAACCAAATACCAGTTCAGAATAAACACCGGACACAACAACAGCCGACGGCATGCCACAGCACGTCCAGATACAGAGGGGCTGCTCACCCCCTGTGCTTCACCGAAGAGGTACTGGACCACGAATTCCCACAGGGCTTTAAACCTGTGAACATATAGGCATACGACGGAACGACAGACCCAGGGGTCTGGATCGAGGACTTTATCCTACATATACATATGGCCCGTGGGAATGACCTCCACGCCACCAAATACCTTCCCCTCAACCTAAAGGGACCAGCTCGGCACTAGTTGAAAAGCCTCCCCGAAAATTCAATTGGGAGCTGGGAGGAACTCAGCCAAGACGCCTCAGCCAAGAAAAGCCTGGGACAATGGCAGCCCTAACAAGCCTTATGACCCCCTTCTGCGCAGGCAAAGATAGCTGGCTAGCCCATAAAGGCACCAGCGACCCCAGCACATCCGAAATAAGGGATGGCAACGGGAAGCCACGGTGTAATAAAAACAAAGGCCAAAACAAGGAAGAGAACCCGGATAACAGAACGGTTAATGACGGATTCAGGGGCTCTCGACCTAACCAGCAAAATAAGCCATCTAAAGGCAAGAAGAGGGACCGTCTCAGTGCAACAGAGTTCGAATGACTATGCCAAATTCAGGCACCCCGACAAACCTGCGAACCACACGCATGAGAGTGCTGGGTATTCAAGAAGGCCGCAAACTAAACGCCAACACAAGGGAAGGAAACACAATGAAGACGAGGATGAACCTCGCCTCACGAACACCGGGGACGTAAAAATTTCGCCAGAGGTTAAAACAGTGAATACGATCCACGCGACTTGCACATCCTTGAGAAGGCACGAACGCGCCCATAAAGACGTGCGCAATATAGAGCCCATCATACCCACACCTAACTACTGGATGTCTTGTCCGATCACCTTCGATCACCTGGATGGCAGAACTAGTATTCGGCGCGAAGGATCAGATGCCTTGGTGCTTGACCCAATAATCGACGGATACCATCTCACCCACGTCCTCATGGACGGCGACAGCAGTCTCAATTTAATATATGAGGACACTGTCCGCAGGATGGGGATAGACCCATCTAGGATCAGTAAAATCAACACCACCTTTGAAGGGGTGATACCAGGCGTTGAAGCCTACAACAGGGCTCACATACCGAGGTAACATTCGCTCTCCAGCAACTCGAGCGTTAAGAACTACTCTTCATCATCGCACCCTTCCAAAGCAACTATCATGCATTGCTTGGAAGAATAGCCTTCGCCTGCTTCAACGCATTGCCGCACTATGGCTACCTTACACTCAAGATGCTCTGCGTGGCGTCATCACCGTTAGCGGAATAACAGAGCGCTCTTCGCGCGCAAAGGAACACGCGACGGCCCTAGTGGCCGGACTATAAGCGGCCTCTAACAAAAAAACAACAACATGACTGGTCGTTAAGACCACAGACACGGTTAGACGAGTCTGGCAGCCCATATTAAACCAGGGCGCCGTATATGTAATCCCATAGCGGACACCAGGGGCTATAAATACAGTCCCACACTTGGCTCAACCTTATGGGCAGGCCAACATCTTACACTTTTACTAGCCATCGCATACTCACGTTGTACTCTCCTATGAGTTTTCTTTTTCCACAGACAACGTTCGTGAGATAACCTTCCAGGATACGGCACAACGGAGACAAAGGCGCAGACGTGCAGCAGGGCCCCATTCAACAGGTTTCTTTGTAGATTAAGCCCCTGTGTAAACCTTTTTATTGCCTCTTGTTGTTTAACCATCCCATGGGTTCTATACCCAAAGAGGATACTGGCGTTTTTGGCATTTCGCCACAACAGATCAACGCACGTACCTGGAAACACACGGTTTATAATGAATGGGCATTCTAGAGCCCATCATCTGTTATAAAGTACAAATACCTTCGGGAGTGTTTGGTGTCACGAGTTTGGCCTTATATCCATCAGGTCTGAATCATGTCTTTGGTCAAATGTTGGGTTAGCCCGGCTCCTGGGTTTGCCGCCTTACGTTCCGTTATTATCGGCTAGGGTGGCCAAAGGAGAACTACTGCGATTGTGCCCTAGTTATTCCAGATGTGCACCTCACTAGACAAAGCGTAAAACAGACTGTCATGATACAACGAGAGACTGGTCAACCACTCGACAACTCACCGGAAACTTTAGGATTCCTCCGCATTAACGAAGGGCCATTTCCCGGCCAGGTACATACGCGCCCGTATTCGGATGCACGCAAAGGCACCAGGGCTACGTAGTAGCCTCACGTTAGAATCCCGTGGCTAAGCGAAAGTGTTACAACTATATAGTCCAGTTGCCTAGTTCATCGTGCGATCACCTCCTTAATGGACCAAGATGTTGGATCAAGTGTGATTAAGCATTTTTTTCGCGAACACCCCCGCATTGTATACGTGGGGGCTGAAGCCAACGACTGCTAACTTTCGAATTACATATTTATATATACATATATATAAACGGCCGCACAGGGGAAATAATCATATTCTCAGGTAAATAGTATAAATCTAGCCTCATAACCAAAATAAAATTGTTTTTACAATGATTTTGTTCATCATTCGAACAAGACATTCTTCGAGCACTGCGCCTCTATTAGGCGGGCACCTTCTGTGACCTGTGCCAAGTAGTGCTCGGCCGGATATTGGCCCCCCACCGGATCCTAGGCCGCTATAATGGTTGCCTCCATGTCCGTCCAATAGGCTTTAACGCGGGCAAGAGCCATCCGTGCACCTTCTATGCACGCCGACCTTCTCATGGCATCGATCCGGGGCACGGCCCCAAGGAATTGTTGAACCAAGCCAAAATAACTGTCCGGCTTAGGCCCCTTTGGCCAAAGATGGTCTATTACAGACCGCATTGCAAGCCCGGACAGCCAATGGAGCTCCGCTACAGCAGCCATCTTGTCACTTAACGGCAGCGGGCGAGTGGGAGCATGGAATTGCGACCAGAAAAGCTTCTCCACTTCCTTATCACCTTGATCTTTGAAGAATTTGGCAGCGTCAGCTATACTCTTCGCTAGATCCACACATGCGTCTGCCGGACTCCAGCGTCCATCCAAGGGAGCGTACTTCGGATCGAAAAACTTCATCCGCAGGAAATAGGAGCTCCCAGACACAATTTTACCGGCCTGTTGAAGCTCCTCCCGCGCACCCCTGAGCTCGGTTCGTATTTCCTTGGTGGCATTAAGTGCCTTGCGCAGGTCGGCCGATTTACCTCCATGCTCCTTTTTCAGGAGCTCATACCGGTCAGCGGCATTTTTTAACTCAACAGCCATTTCGGCTATCTTTTCCTCGCTTCGACATTGAGCAGTCTGTTTGGCCCTCAATTCCTCGGCCGCCTTTAGGGCAGCCGCATTGCTCATCCGAGCTTGTTCCTTGGCTAGAGCAAGTTCTGCCCTTAGGGCCTCCATGGCAGCAGCACCATCTGCAGTCCGAACATATTACATTAATCTATGCCACCTTAATATTTTCCTATAAAAAGGAAGACAGGGCACATACCTTGTGATTTATCCAGCCGCTCGTTCACCAGCGTGATATCGGCATCAATCGACCCGATTTGCCTCGTCAGTTCGGCAACTTCAACGGACGGGCCGGCGGCCGGACCCATAGGTACCTGCACATATTTACAACACAAGTTATTGGTTTATGATCCCCTGTTTGCCGCCTAGGGCGGGCAACCAGAGTCTCAGGGGCTACTATCTATATGGTGTACTCTTCACTACATACCTCAAAGCCTCTGAGCAGGCTTGTAAATGCTTCATTCAAACCGCCGGTAGCGGATGAAATCTTCTGGAGCACCACGCTCATTAATGAGCAATGCTCCTCCGAGAGTACAGCTCGCTCCAGTAAGCTCGTCAGTACGTCCGTCCGGACATTGAACTGCGCCGGACCCTTCCCATCGCCACTCGTGGGAGCCAAACGCCCCGGGCTCAGGGGGGCTGATGCATTGACTTCCGGCTTTGGCAGATCTAGACTCCTCCGTGACGACACCTCGGTCTCGCCCGCTTCATGAGCCGGAGAGGTAGGTGGGGTCTCGCTCTCCATCTTCTCCGGAGGAAGATCCCCCGAAGATGAACTCTGTCGAGAAGAGCTGCTAGCCGGACTGTAAAAAAACGAATCCTGGTTACTGATCTAGGAGAAGCACAGTACCTTCGAATTAACTATTGACTTACAGCTCGGTGGAGGGCTGGCCCGTTGGTGGGCATAACGCGGTAAGGATGCCCGTCATGGCAGAGCCCCTTGGTGATACCTTCTTCCCTTGTTTAGGCGTCTCCGCCACCAAGTCTTTGGAGGCGGAGGAGGCTTTAGCCTCCCCTCCCCGACTATCCTCCTTGGGGGAGGTAAAAATTCCCACGGTTCGGATGCGTAGCGTGTGGGGTTCGGATTCTTCGTTCCTCCCCTTGACTTTCCCCGAGGGCATTCTGCTGAGTACCCGGTCGAGCATCTTGGCCATGGTAGGGGCGGGCGAGCCTTCGGGAATCGGTGTCGGACACCTGATTCTCTCTGCCTTGCTGAGCCATTCCTAGATGCGGATGATTTTCAGAATAAACAATCATGACAAATAGAAAATAGGGTGTCTGGTATCAAGGCTACTTACTTGGGTATCTAGGCGATTGCAGCTTAGGCCCGCATCCTCGGTGGTGTACGGACACATTACTTTCTGTCCGAAGAATAATATGCACATCTCTTTGAGCTTCAAACCGAAGAAGTGCTTGATAGTCCGTGGACCCTCCGGATTGAACTCCCACATCTGGAGAGGCCGGCGTTGGCACGACAACATCCGTCGGATTAACATCACTTGCATTATGCTGATGAGGTTAATGTCCCTCTCAAGAAGCTCGCGGAGGCGATTCTGCAGTACTGGTACATGACCAGCGGGCCCCCAATTCCGTCCTCCATCTGTCCAAGACGCCAACTATGATGGAGGGCCCGAGCGTAACTCAGGGGAAGCCACCCACTTTGTGCCTCTGGGAGCCGTGACATAAAACCACCTCCGTTGCCATACATCGAATACTTCTGGAAAAGAACCCTCTGGCCATGGGGCATCGGCGTTTCTGCTTATTACGGCACCTCCGCACTCCACATGTCGCCCCTCGACCATCTTCGGCGTCACATTGAAGGTCTTGAGCCATAAGCCGAAGTGTGGGGTGACGTGGAGAAAAGCCTCGCACACGATAATGAACGACGAGATATGGAGGATAGCGTCTGGAGCCAGATCATGAAAATCCAACCCATAATAGAACATGAGCCCCCTCACAAAGGGATCGAGGGCGAAGCCCAAGCCACGGAGGAAGTGCGGGACAAAAACGACGCACTCATTAGGCTCCGGTGTGGGGATGACCTGCCCTGGAGCAGGAAGCCTGTGTTGGATGTCGGCGGTCAGGTATCCGACCTCCCTAAGGTTCGCAATGTCGTCCTCTTGAATCGAGGAGGCCACCCATCGGCCCTGAGGGACGGATCCGGACATTGGAGGATCTGGGGTGTTGAGGCTTGGGTTTCGGGTGTTAGAACTTGAGGTGCGAGAAGGTGCGAGGAAGGTGGAAAATAGGCATAGACCTCGACCCCTTTATAAAGAGGGTGAATATCAAGAGTCCCCGGTGTGACCATTTGAGGCTTATCTAAAAACACACGGGGTAATACCAACAGCCGTCGTGGGGTCAGGCACGCCCATATTAATGGAAAATCCCGTAATAAGACGAACACGATCTCTGCCTCGACGGGATGTGCCAATAGAACCGCCTCATAACACGAGTCGAGGTGGGGTAAGAAATGTCGGTTCGCGTTGGACCAGGCCACGATGCAAGGGCACGACATACGAAGATTACCAGCGGACCAGATTTATGCTATGCGAAGATCATCTTGCAGATCTGGACACGGTCTACGTGTTCGATAATTACTTCGGAGTATTCGGAGAAGGAACCCGCCTTGCAATGCCGAAGACAATACTACACGCCGGACTCATCATCATTGAAGCCTGGTTCAGGGGCTACTGAGAGGGTCCTGGATTAGGGGGTATCCGGACAGCCGGACTGTGTACAATGTCCGGACTATTGAAGCGTGAAGATATAAGACTCAAGACTTCGGCCCATGTCCGGATGGGACTCTCCTTGGCGTGGAAGGCAAGCTTGGCGATCCGGATATTGTGTTTCCTTCCTTGTAACCGACTCCATGTAAACCATAGCCCTCTCCAGTGTCTATATAAACCGGAGAGGTTGGTCCTTAGAAGGCCGATCACAATTACAATCATACCATCATAGGCTAGCTCTTAGGGTTTAGCCTCTACGATCTCGTGGTAGATCTACTCTTGTACTACCCATATCATCAATATTAATCAAGCAGGAAGTAGGGATTTACCTCCATCGAGAGGGTCCCAACATAGGTAAACATCTGTGTCCCTTGCTTCCTGTTACCATCAGCCTTGACGCATAGATCGGGACCCCCTACCCGAGATCCGCCGGTTTTGACACCGACACCCCCGATCCCAGAACGCCGACAAGTTGCAATACGGCCATACACAGTTGTAACATAGCCGAAATGGTTGCACCTTTGGCGGACATGGATGTAGAGTTTGTAGTGTACGGTTATAGCATTTGCCGACGATGGAATCGCTAGTTGCAGCTCTAGCGAATCGTGGATGAAGCTTCTGTAGTGTGTAGTTGCACCATTCGTGAGAATGGCGTCCCTGGTTGTAGCTCCTGTGTCAATGGTTGCAGCTTTACACGAACATGGATGTAGCTTAGGCGGGGTACAAATGCAACAAAACTGACAACCACATTGCTAGTTGCAGCTCTGGTTGAAGCAAAATCCGTCCACAAATGAAGCATCTTCCATCAGTTCCAGCATATATCATAGCTGGTTCCAACATACACATTCCCATCGGTACCAGGAAATAAAAACCATTGCCGGAAGCACCGACAAGGGCGACCATGGTTGCAGTGTGCTCGTCACCATCGTTGCCACCGTGGTTGCAGCGCGCTGGTCGCCTTTGTCAGCACGGGTGGCCTGCCTGGCGTGCAGCATCCGCATCGTTGTTTAGCAAGGGGAAGTCAGAGTTGGAGCTAACATGTGGAGAGAGGAGAGGTAAAAAAGGGGTCAGGCAGAAGCTCCGAGGCTGATGATGAGAGCAATGGGAGAAGGTGAGTTGTAGGAGGGGCAAGGATTGGATGAAGAAGATAAGCTGCGAGGGGATAAGGATGAAAGGAGCCAGGCAGTGTGTGGACCCACACTAAAATGTGTGGTCAGGGAGCATCGAAGCAGTTTGTTATCTAACTGTGCCCGTGCAGCTGGTCCAAAGTTTCAGCCGGCTTCCCGGTGGGAAACATTTTCCTTGTTCTTATATGGTACACATGCAACAGACGGTGTAACATTTTTCTTAGAAAGAAGACCTGCGGCCCGATGTTAAATTGATGGCACCCTTGCAAACCAGTACAACACCCCACAAAAGAGAAAGAAAAAGAAGAAAAATAAATGATAAGGAAATAGGCAGGACATAAGATGTTGCATGATAGCAACACAACCTGGATTACACCAAGCAAACAACACGTGAAACAAGGACCATGGCTTGGAGTCATTAGAGCCCTCATTCGCGATCAAGCTCCTAGAGCAGAGAAAGTGGTCATTCGGACGGAGAGACTAGCCGGCACGGGAGGTTGTGTCTTCATCATCCCTTGGCATCCAAACATGACCAAACAACACCGTCCAGTCCCCTCATCGAAAGGAGCCCCCTGTCCCCTCGCCTTCGATCGAAAGGCACCGTGCCGTTGAATGATGAGGATGCTCCCCTGAGCCAGGCTAGTGGGAAACTAATGGGAGGCCTTCGAACACAAGTACCATACCCCGCCTAGCTCACCAGGCAAGGACCACACTCGGAGCCATAGAACCGTCACAACAAAAAGAAGAGTTTTCATCGACATCGATGGGCACCACAAGAGAAACTCCTCATGGGACGTCCACAACCCGCTGATGGGTAACATGGCATGGAAAACAAAAAATATTCTATGCACATGCATGATCTATCCATGGAGATGCATAGCTACGAGAGGGGAGAGCATCTACATACCCTTGTAGATCGCTAAGCGGAAGCGTTTATCAACGTGGTTGATGTAGTCGTACAACTTCATGATCTGTACCAATCAAGCACCGAACACACGACACCTCCGCATTCAGCACACATTCAGCTCGATAATGTCCTCGCCTTCTCGATCTAGCAAGAGACGTGAAGTAGTAGATGAGTTCCGGCAGCACGACGGCGTGGTGACGTTGCTGGTGAAAACTATTTCCGCAGGACTTCGCCACAACGGTTTAGAGCGAAGGACGAACTATAGGGAGAGAGGGCGGCACACGGCTTGGGGATTCGTAGTATGTGGCGTCCCCTCCCCTCCTCTCATATATATAGGTGGAGGGGAGGGGAGTCAGCCCTATGCGCACTTGAAGGGGATAACGGCCGCCCTTGGGCGCCTGCCCTAGGCTCCCCCTTTCCTTCTTGGCATGGGGAGAAGGCAGGAGGGGAGGCGCTCCCCTTCCTTTCTTAGCATATGGAAGAGAAGGCAAGAGGGGGCCGGCCCTATTCCTTCCTTCCCTAGGGCTGGCGGCCATGAGCTGGGGTGCGCCAGCTCCTTTGTGGGCTGGTGTGTTCCCCTCATTGGCCCGTTTGGCCCAATAACTTCCCGTGGCCTCCGAGAACCCCTTACGGTGATCTGATAATTATCCGGTGCTTTCCGTAACTTTTCCGAAGACCAAATACTATCATCCTATATATCAATATTTACCTTCGGACCATTTTGGAGCTCCTCGTCATGTCCATGATCTCATCCAGGACTCCGAACAACATTCAGTCACCAACATACATAACTCATATAGTACTATATTTTCAACAAACGTTAAGCATGCGGTCCCTACGGGTTCGAGAATGATGTAGACATGTCCGACGTGCTTCTCCGATCAATAACCAATAGCAGGACCTGGATGGCCATATAGGTTCCTACATATCCTACGAAGATCTTTATCGGTCAAACCTTTATTACAACATACGCAGTTCCCTATGTCCGTCGGTATGTTACTTGCCCGAGATTCGATCATCGGTATCTCCATACCTAGTTCAATCTCGTTATTGGCAAGTCTCTTTACCCATTTCGTAACACATCATCTTGTAAGTAACTCCTTAGTCACTTTGCTTGCAAGCTTCTTGTGATGCTGTATTACCAAGAGGGCCCAGAGATACCTCTCCGTCATACGGAGTGACAAATCCCAATCTTGATTCATGCCAACTCAATAGACACCTTCAGATATACCTGTAAGCACCTTTATGATCACCCAGTTACAAGTGACATTTGATAGCACACAAGGTATTCCTCCGGTACCCGGGAGTTGCATGATCTCATGGTCGAAGGAATATGTATTTGACTTTAAGAAAACAGTAGTAATAAATTGAATGATCATATGCTAAGCTAAGAGATGCGTCTTATCCATCACATGACTTACCTAATAATGTGATCTAGTTATAAACCTTTATCATGATTAAGGAAAATATAATAATAACCACTTTATTATTGCCTCTAGGGTGTATTTACAACAATCTCCCACTTGTACTAGAGTCAATAATCTAGATTACATAGTTATGAATCTAACACCCATGGAGTCTTCATGTTGATCATGTTTTGCCCACGGAAGACGTTTTGTCAATGGGTCTGCCACATTCAGGTCCGTACGTACCATCGTTAACCTTTTCATGAATGGAGCTGAAGCGTCGTTTGATGTATTTGGTTCTCTTATGAAACCTAGACTCCTTGGCTAAGGCAATTTCTCCAGTGTTGTCACAAAAAATTGTCATTGAACCCGATGCACTAGGTATTACACCCAGATCGAATATGAAGTCCTTCATCTAGACTCCTTCATGTGCTGCTTCCGAAGCAGCTATGTACTCCGCTTCACATGTAGATCCTGCCACGATGCTCTGCTTAGAACTGCACCAACTGATAGCTCCACCATTCAATATAAATATGTATCTGGTTTGTGACTTAGAGTCATTTGGATCTATGTCAAAGCTAGCATCGACACAACCCTTTACGATGAGCTCTTCGTCACCTCCATAAACGAGAAACATATCCTTTGTCCTGCTTAGGTACTTCAGGATATTCTTGACCACTGTCCAGTGATCCACTCCTGTATTAGTTTGGTACCTCCCTGCCAAACTTATGGCAAGGCACACATCAGCTCTGGTACACAGCATGGCATACATTATAGAATCTATGGCTGATGCATAGGGGATGACTTTCATTCTCTCTCTATCATCTGTCGTGGTCAAACTTTGAGTCTGACTCAATTTCACACCTTGCAACACAGGCAAGAACCCTTTCTTTGACTGGTCCATTTCAAAACTATGTCAAGGCATGTGCTTTGTGGAAGTCCTATTAAGCGTCTCGATCTATCCCTATAGATCTTGATGCCTAATATGTAAGCAGCTTCAGCGAGGTCTTTCATTGAAAAATTCTTATTCAAATATCCTTTTATGCTATCCAGAAATTATGTATCATTTCCAATCAGCAATATGTCATCCACATATAATATCAGAAATGCTATAGAGCTCCCACTCATTTTCTTGTAAATACAGACATCTCTATAAGTCTGTATAAAACCAAATGTTTTGATCGCCTCATCAAAGCGTATATTCCAACTCCGAGATGCTTGCACCGGTCCATAGATGGATCGCTGGAGCTTGCACACTTTATTAGCACCTTTAGGATCGACAAAACCTTCTGGTTGCATCATATACAACTCTTCTTTAAGAAACCTGTTAAGGAATGCAGTTTTTATGTCCATTTGCCAGATTTCATAATCATAAAATGCGGCAATTGCTAACATGATTCTGAAAGACTTAAGCGTCGCTACGGGTGAGAAAGTCTCATCGTAGTCGACCCCTTGAACTTATCGAAAACCTTTTCCGACAAGTCGAGCTTTGTAGACAGTGATATTACCATCAACGTCTGTATTCCTCTTGAAGATCCAATTATTCTCAATGGCTTGCTGATCATCAGGCAAGTCCACCAAAGTCCACACTCTGTTCTCATACATGGATCCTATCTCAGATTTCATGGCCTCAAGCCATTCGTCAGAATCTGTGCTCATCATAGCTTCTTCATAGTTCGTAGGTTCGCCGTTGTCTAAAAACATGACTTCCTGGACAAGATTACCATACCACTCTGGTGCGGTATGTGTTCTGGTCGACCTACGAGATTCAGTAGTAACTTGATTTGAAGTTTCTTGATCATTATCATTAGCTTCGTCTCTAGTTGGTGTAGGCATCACGGGAACAATTTTCTCTGATGTGCTACTTTCCAATTCGAGAGAAGGTACAATTACCTCATCGAGTTCTACTTTCCTCCCACTCACTTCTTTCGAGGAGAAACTCCTTCTCTAGAAATGACCCATTCTTGGAAACAAAGATCTTGCCTTCAGATTTTTGGGAGAAGGTATACCCAATAGTTTCTTCAGGGTATCCTATGAAGACGCACTTCTCCGCTTTGGGTTCAAGCTTATTAGGCTGAAGCCTTTTGACATAAGCGTCGCATCCCCAAACTTTAAGAAACGACAGCTTATGGTTTCTTGCAAAACCATAGCTCATACGGTGTCATCTCAACGGATTTAGACGGTGCCCTATTTAATGTGAATGTGGTTGTCTCTAATGCATAACCCCAAAACGATAAAGGCAAATCGGTAAGAGACATCATAGAACGCACCATATCTAATAAATTATGGTTACGACATTCGGTCACACCATTATGTTGTGGTGTTCCAGGTGGCGTGAGTTGTGAAACAATTCCACATTGTCTTAAATGAAGGCCAAACTCATAACTCAAATATTCACCTCTGTGAAATTTTCCACTTCACTCTGAAATTCTTTGAACTTTTCAAATATTTCACACTTGTGTTTCATCAACTAGATATATGAAGTTCATCTATGAAGGTCAGAAAATAATGATACCTGCCGCATGCTTCAATACTCATTGGACCGCATACATCGGTATGTATTATTTCCAATAAATCATTAGCTCGCTCCATCATTCCGGAGAACGGAGTTTTATTCATCTCACCCATTAGGCACGGTTTGCAAGTATCAAATGAATCATAATCAAGTGATTCCGCATGGAGTTTCTTCATGCGCTTTACACCAATATGACTTAAATGGCAGTGCCAGAAGTATGTTGCACTATCATTATCAACTTTGCATCTTTTGGCATCAATATTATGAATATGTGTATTACTACGATCGAGATTCAACAAGAATAGACCATTCACTAAGGGTGCATGACCATAAAAGATATTACTCATATAAATAGAACAACCATTATTCTCTGATTAAAATGAATAACCGTCTCGCAATAAACAAGATCCTGATATAATGTCATGCTCAACGCTAGCACCAAATAACAATTATTTAGGTCTAAAACTAATCCCGAAGGTAGATGTGGAGGTAGCATGCCGACGGTGATCACATCAACAATGAAACCATTTCTGACGTGCATCGTCACCTCGTCCTTAGCCAATCTTCATTTATTCCGCCGCTCCTATTACGAGTTACAAATATGAGCAACCGAACCAGTATCAAATACACAGGCGCTACTACGAGCATTAGTAAGGAATACATCAATAACATGTATTTCAAATATACCTTTTTTCACTTTTCCATCATTCTTATCTGCCAAGTACTTGGGGCACTTTCGCTTCTAGTGTCCACTTCCTTTGCAGTAGAAGCACTTAGTTTCAGGCTTGGGTTCAGCTTTGGGCTTCTTCACAGGAGCGGCAACTTGCTTGCCAGTCTTCTTGAAGTTCCCTTTCTTTCCCTTGCCCTTTTTCTTAAAATTGGTAGTCTTGTTAACCATCAACACTTGATTCTCTTTCTTGTTTTCTACCTCTGCCGATTTTACATCGCGAAAAGCTCAGGAATGGTTTTGTTCATTCCTTGCATATTATAGTTCATCACAAAGCCTTTGTATCTTGGTGGCAGTGATTTAAGAATTTTTTCAATAACACACTCAACTGGAAGATCAATTCCCAGCTGAGTCAGGTGGTTGTGGTACCCAGACATTCTGAGTATGTGTTCACTGACAGAACTGCTCTCCTCCATCTTACAGCTAAAGAACTTGTTGGAGACTTTATATCTCTCAACCCGGGCATTAGCTTGAAATATCAACTTCAGCTCTTGGAACATCTCATATGCTCCATGGCGTTCAAAACGCTTTTGAAGTCCCGGTTCCAAGCCGTAAAGCATGGCACACTGAACTATTGAGTAGTCATCAGATTGAGCCTGCCAGACATTCAAAATGTCTGCATCAGCTCCTGCAGCTGGTCTGTCACCTAGTGGTGCATCAAGGACATAATTCTTCTATGCAGCCATGAGGATATTCCTCAAGTTTTGGACCTAGTCCATGTAGTTGCTACCATCATCTTTCAACTTAGCTTTCCCTAGGAACGCATTCAAATTCAAGGGAACGCTAGCACGGGCCATTGATCTACATCATAGGTTTGCAAAAACTATTAGGACTAAGTTCATGATTAATTTTAGTTCAAATAATCAAATTAAGAATGAACTCGCACTTAAATCAACATCCCTCAGGTTGTCTAAGTGATACATGATCCAAATCAACTAACCCATGTTCGATCATCACGTGAGATAGGGTAGTCTTCAATGGTGAACATCCCATGTTGATCACGTCTACTATATGACTCACGTTCGACATTTTGGTCTCTAGTGTTCCGAGACCATGTCTGTACATGCTAGGCTCGTCAAGTTAACCCAAGTACTGCATGTACAAAACTAGCTTGCACCCATTGTATGTGAACATAGAATCTATCACACCCGATCATCACGAGATGCTTCGAAATGATGAACTTTAGTAACGGTGCATACTCGGGGAGAACACTTTTATCTTGAAATTAAGTGAAGGAGTCATCTTATAATGCTACGTCGTTCTAAGCAAGATAAGGTTCATAAAGGATAAACATCACATGCAATCAAAATATGTGACATGGTATGGCCATCATCATCTTGTGCTTTTGATCTCCATCTCCAAAGCATCATCTTGATCAACATCGTCACTGGCATGACACCTTGATCTCCATCGTTGTGTCGGGGTTGTCTTGCCAACTATTGCTTCTTTTCTACAACTATTGGTGACGCATAGCGATAAAGTAAAGCAATTACATGGCGCTAATAGATTGAAACACGGGTCATACAATAATTAAAGACATCCCTAAGGCTCCTGCTGGCTATCATACTCATCGACATGCAAGTCATGAACTTATTACAAAACAAGATCATCTCATACATCAACATATATCATATCACATCTTGACCATATCACATCAGAACATGCCCTACAAAAACAAGTTAGACGTCCTATACTTTGTTGTTTTAAGTTTTACGTGGCTGCTATGGGCAACTAGCAAGAACCATTCTTACTTACGCAAAACCACAACGGTGATCATAAAGTTGCTATTTAACCTTCTACAAGGACCGTTGTACTCAAATTAGTTTCGACTAAAGTGAGAGAAATTGACACCCACCAGCCACCTTTATGCAAAACAAGTTGCATGTCAGTCATTGGAACCGGTCTCCTGTACGTGGACATGTAAGGTTGGTCCGAGCCGCTTCATCCCACAATATCGCCAAATCGAAATAAGACATAGGTAGTAAGCAATATGAACACCATCGCCCACAACCCCTTTGTGTTCTACTCATGCATATCATCTACGCATAGACCTGGCACATGATGCCACTGATGGGGAACGTTGCATGGAAAACAAAAATATTACTACACACACGCAAGATCTATCGATGGAGATGCATAGCTACGAGGGGGAGAGCATCTACATACGCTTGTAGATCACTAAGCGGAAGCATTTATCAATACGGTTGATATAGTCATACAACTTCATGATCTGTCTCAGTCAAGCACCGAACGCACGACACCTTCGCGTTCAGCACACGTTTAGCTCGATGACGTCCTTGATGTCTACTACGCAACTTTATCCTTGTAGACGTTGTTGGGCCTCCAAGTGCAGAGTTTTCTAGGACAGTAGCAAGTTTACATCAAGTGGATGACCTAAGGCTTATCAATCTGTGGGGGCGTAGGATGAAGATGGTCTCTCTCAAATAACCTCCAACCAAACAGCAAAGAGTCTCTTGTGTCCCCAACACAGCCAATACAATGCTAAATTGTACAGGTGCACTAGTTCGGCAAAGAGATGGTGATACAAGCGTAATATGGATGGTAGATATAGGTTTTTGTAATATGAAAATATAAAAACGACAAGGTAGCAAGTAACAAAAGTGAGCAAAAACGGTATTGCAATGCTTAGAAACAAGGCCTAGGGTTCATACTTTCACTAGTGCAAGTTCTCTCAACAATGATAACATAATTAGATCACATGGCAATCCCTCAACATGCAACAAAGAGTCACTCCAAAGTTCCTATCGCGGAGAACATAAGATGAAAAGGTTAAGAAACCACCTCAAAGTTATTGTTTCCGATCAATCCATTGAGCTATTCCTATAAGTGTCACAAACAGCCCAAGAGTTCGCAGTAAAATAACACCATATGACACACATCAATCAACCCTAATGTCACCTAGATACTCCAATGTCACCACAAGTATCCATGGGTTAATTATATGATATGCATCAAACAACTTCAGATTCACAATATTCAATCCAACATAAAGAACCTCAAAGAGTGCCCCAAGATTCCTACCGGAGAAACAAGGACGAAACGTGCACCAACCCCTATGAATATATTACACCAATGTCATGTCGGGAATCCGTGAGTTGAGTGCCAAAATATACATCAAGTGAATCAATAGAACACCCCATTGTCACCACGGGCATCCCATTCAAGACATACATCAAGAGTTCTCAAATCCATAATAGTATTCAATCCGATAATAGTGAAACCTCAAAGGTAAACACTCAATTCATCACAAGAATATAGAGGGGGAGAAACACCATAGGATCCAACTATAATACCAAAGCTCGCGGTACATCAAGATCGTGCCAAATCAAGAACACGAGAGAGAGAGAGAGAGAGAGAGAGAGAGATCAAACACATAGCTACTGGTACATACACTCAGCCCCGAGGGTGAATTACTCCCTCCTCCTCATGGAGCCCACCAGGATGATGAAGATGGCCTCCGGTGATTGTTTCCCCCTCTGGCAGGGTGCTGGAACAGGCTCCTGATTGGTTTTTCGTGGCTACAGAGGCTTGTAGCGGCGGAACTCCCGATCTAGGTTTCTTTCTGTGGGTTTCATGATTTATAGGAGTTTTCGGCATCGTCTTCATGTCAGGGGGGTCCACGACGCGGCGGCAAGATAGGGGGCACACTCTAGTGGAGCCCTCCACCCTTGTGGCTTCCTCATGAAGCCTCTAGTCCAACTCCGATGCTCTATGGGCTTCTTCTGGTCCATAAAAAATCACTGGAAATTTTCAGCTCGTTTGGACTCCGTTTGATATTCCTTCTCTATGGAACTCAACACAAGGAAAAAAACAGAAACTGGCATTGGGCTCTGGGTTAATAAGTTAGTCCCAAAAATAATATAAAATAGCATATTAATGCATATAAAACATCCAAAATAGATGATATAATAGAATGGAACAATCAAAAATTATAGATACATTGGAGATGTGTCAAGCATCCGCAAGCTTATTTCCTGCTCGTCCTCGAGTAAGAAATGATAAAAACAGAATTTTTGATGTGGAATGCTGCCTAACATATTTATCCATGTAATTTTCTTTATTGTGGCATGAATATTCAGATCCATAAGATTCAAAAACCAAACTTTAATATTGACATAAGAACAATAATACTTTAAGCATACTAATAAAACAATCGTGTCTTCTCAAAGTAACATGGCCAAAGAAAGTAACCCCTACAAAATCATATAGTCTGGCTATGCTCCATCTTCATCACAAAAAGTATTAAATCATGCACAATCCTGATGACAAGCCAAGCAATTGTTTCATACTTTGATGTTCTCAAACTTTATCAACTTTCACGCAATACATGAGCGTGAGCCATGGATATAGCACTATAGGTGGAATAGAATATGATGGTTGTGGAGAAGACAAAAAGAAGGAGATAGTCTCACATCAACTAGGCGTATCAATGGGCTATGGAGATGCCCATCAATAGATATCAATGTGAGTGAGTAGGGATTGCCATGCAACGGATGCACTATAGCTATAAGTGTATGAAAGCTCAAAAAGAAACTAAGTGAGTGTGCATCCAACTCGCTTGCTCACGAAGACCTAGGGCAATTTGAGGAAGCCCATCATTGGAATATAGAAGTCAAGTTCTTAAAATGAAAATTTCCCACTAGTATATGAAAGTGACAACATGGGAGACTCTCTATCATGAAGATCATGGTGCTACGTTGAAGCACAAGTGCGGTAAAAGTATAGTAACATTGCCCCTTCTCTCTTTTCTCTCATTTTTTTATTTTGGGCTCTTTGGCCGCTTCTTTTCTTTTTTCTTTTTCTTTTTTTGGCCGGAGTCTCATCCCAACTTGTGGGGGAATCATATTCTCCATCACCCTTTCCTCACATGGGACAATGCTCTAATAATGATGATCATCACACTTTTATTTACTTTACAACTCAAGAATTACAACTCGATACTAGAACAAAATATGACTCTATAGGAATGCCTTCGGCGGTGTACCGGGATGTGCAATGATAAAGAGTGACATGTATATACAAAATATGAACGGAGGCTTTGCCAAAAATACTATGCCAACTACATGATCATGCAAAGCAATCTGACAATGATGAAGCGTGTCACAATAAATAGAACGGTGGAGGTTGCATGGCACTATATCTCGGAATGGCTATGGAAATTCCATAATAGGTTGTATGGTGGCTGTTTTGAGGAAGGTAAATGGTCGGTGTAATGCACAGGCAAAAGTTGCGCGTTACTAGAGAAGCTAGCAATGGTGGAAGGGGGAGAATGCGTATAATCCATGGACTCGACATTAGTCATAAAGAACTCACATACTTATTGCAAAAGTCTATTAGCTATAGAAACAAAGTACTACACGCATGCTCCTTGGGGGATAGATTGGTAGGAAAAGACCATCTCTCTTCCCCGACCACCACTCATAAGGAAGACAATCAATAAATAAATCATGCTCCGACTTCATCACATAATGGTTCACCATGCGTGGATGCTATGGGAATCACAAACTTTGACACAAGTATTTCTACCAATGCACAATTACTTACTAGCACGACTCTAATATCACCATCTTTATATCTCAAAACAATCATAAGGAATCAAACTTCTCATAGTATTCAATGCGCTTTATATGAAAGTTTTTATTATATCCCTCTTGGATGCCCATCGTAACAGGACTAAATTCATAACCTAAGCAAATTACCATGCTGTTTAATGACCCCCAAAATAATATAAGTGAAGCAAGAGAGTTCAACAAGTTCTATAAAATAAAACCACCGCCGTGCTCTAAAAAGATATAAGTGAAGCACTAGAGCAAATGAGAAACTACTCCAAAAGATATAAGTGAAGATCAATGAGTAGTCGAATAATTATGTAACTATGTGAACACTCTCTATCATTTAAGAATTTCATATCTTGGGATATTATTCAAACAACAAGCAAAACCAAATAAAATTACATTTCAAGGATAGCACGTAACATGTGTAGAAGCGAAAACTTAGGCTCAACCAAAACTGACCGATAGTTGTTGAAGAAGAAAGGTGGGATGCCAACCGGGGCATCCCCAAGCTTAGATGTTTGTGACTTCTTCAAATATTAACCTGGGATGCCTTGTGCATCCCCAAGCTTGAGCTTTTGTGTCTCCTAAATCGTAAAAACTTCATCGACACAAAACTCAGCAAGAACTCGTGAGATAAGTTATTATAAATCAATGCATAAACCTTATTATTCTATACTGTAGCAAATCACTAAAATTATTATTTAACATTGCATACTAAATGCCTCTGCATATTCAATACTCCTATCCTTAAATAGAATCATTAAACACGCAAACATATGCAACCAATGCAAACATAACAGCAATCTGCCAAAACAAGATAGTCTATAAAGAATGCAAGAGGAATCGTACTTCTATAACTCCAAAAATTCTGAAAAATTACCACACTGTAGATAATTCGTTGTTACTCATTGTGTAAAAATTTCAAGATTTTATCATGTTCTGACTATTCACCAATATTCAAAACATAACAACAAACTTTCGGTTTTCAAACAGCAACATATAAACTTGAAAAATAAGCATGGTAAAGGCTATACTTGACACTTATTGAAATAAAAGATGCAAAACATTACTATAAGTAAAAGCAACCAAATACAAATAAAATAAAATGACGCTCCATGCAAAACTCATATCATGTGACGAATAAAAATATAGCTCCAAGTGAGGTTACCGATAGACGAAGACGAAAGAGGGGTTGCCTTCCGTGGCATCCCCAAGCTTAGTTGCTTGGGTATTCCTTGAATATTACCTTGGTGTGCCTTGGGCATCCCCAATCTTAGTGTCTTGCCACTCCTTATTCTCCTCATATCGATATCTCACCCAAAACTTGAAAACTTCAATCACACAAGAAACTTAACGGAACTTCGTGAGATAGGTTAGTATGATAAAGACAAATCAATCACTTTGGTACTGCCAAGACAAGATTAATAATTGTTCTCACACAACGCCTACTGTAACTCATCATTTCCATAATTTATATCACTTTATATAAGCTATGGAAACACTAAAACAAGCAAACTATGTGTTAAAAACACAGTCTGTCAAAAACAGAACAGTCTGCAATGATCTGAGCAACAACCGTACTTATGGTACACCAAAAATTCTAACAAATTAGGACAACATGGGAAATTTGTATATAAATCTTGTTCAAAAAGTATCAGGATTTTATCATGCTTCTGTAAGAAACTAAAATTATTTTACTGGGCACAAACGTTTCTGTTTTTCAGCAAGATCAAATCAACTATCACCATAGACCATCCCAAAGGTCTTACGTGGCACTTTATTGAAACAAAAGCTATAGAACATGATTACTACAGTAGTATAATCATGTGAACACATAAAAACAGTAGGGGTAAATATTGGGTTGTCTCCCAACAAGCGCTTTTCTTTAATGCCTTTCTAGCTAGGCATGATGATTTCAATGATGCTCACATGAAAGATAGAATTGAAACGTAATGGGAGCATCGTGAAGCATATGACAAGCACATTTAAGTCTAACCCACTTCCTATGCATAGAGATTTTGCAAGCAAACTATTTTTGGGGGCAAGAATCAACTAGCATAGGAAGGCAAAACAAGTGCAACTTCAAAACTTTCAACATAAAGAGAGGAAACTTGATATTATTGTAATATGTAAAAGCATATGTTCCTCTCTCATAGTAATTTTCAGTAGCGTCATGAATGAATTCAACAATATAACTATCACATAAAGCATTATTTTCATGATGCACAATCATAGAAATTTTACTACTCTCCACATAAGCAAAATTCTTCTCATTCATAGTAATGGGAGGAGCAAATTCAAAAAAATAACTATCATGAGATACTTGATTCACATAATCCATTTGAGCATTAAAATCATGATGACAAATTTCATGGTTATCATTATTCTTAATAGCATAAATGTCATCAAAATAATCATCATAGATAGCAACTTTTTTTATCATAGTCAATTGAAACATCTTCCAAAATAGTGGATTCATCACTAAATACAGTCATGACCTGTCCAAATCCACTTTTATCAATATTGTGAAATGATTCAACACCCTCGAAAATAGTGGGATAATTATTATCTAAAGTTGATACTCTTCCAAACCCACTTTCATCAACATAATCATCATATAGGAGGCATTTGCTCATCAAAACTTGGGGGACTAAAAATATCATCTTCATCAAACATAGCATCCCCAAGCTTGTGGCTTTGCATATCATTAGAATCATGGATATTCAAAGAATTCATACTAACAACATTGCAATCATGCTCGTCATTCAAATATGCCAAACATTTGATTGACTTCTTCTTGTAAAACTTGAGCACAATTTTCCTTTCCATCATTTTCAGGAAAGTCATTAAAAAGATGAAGCATATGAGGCAACCTCAATTCCATTTTTTTGTAGTTTTCTATTATAGACTAAACTAGTGATAAAACAAGAAACTAAAAGATTCAATTGCAAGATCTAAAGATATACCTTCAAGCACTCACCTCCCCGGCAACGGCGCCATAAAAGAGCTTGGTGTCTACTATGCGATTTTATCCTTGTAGACGTTGTTGGGCCTCCAAGTGTAGAGTTTTGCAGGACAGAAGCAAATTTCCCTCAAGTGGATGACCTAAGGTTTATCAATCCGTGGGGGGCGTAGGATGAAGTTGGTTTCTCTTAAACAACCCTGCAACCAAATAGCAAAGAGTCTCTTGTGTCACCAACACACCCAATACAATGGTAAATTGTATAGGTACACTAGTTCGGCAAGAGATGGTGATACAAGCGTAATATGGATGGTAGATATAGGTTTTTGTAATCTGAAAATATAAAACAGCAAGGTAGCAAGTAAGCAAAGTGAGCAAAAACGGTATTGCAATGCTTAGGAACAAGGCCTAGGGTTCATACTTTCACTAGTGCAAGTTCTCTCAACAATGATAACATAATTAGATCACATGGCAATCCCTCGACGTGCAACAAAGAGTCACTCCAAAGTTCCTATCACGGAGAACATAAGATGACATTGCTTGTAGGGTACGAAACCACCTCAAAGTTATTCTTTCCAACCAATCCATTGAGCTATTGATATAAGTGTCACAAACAACCCTTGAGTTCGTAGTAAAATAACACCATATGACACACATCAATCAACCCTAATGTCACCTAGATACTCCAATGTCACCACAAGTATCCGTGGATCAGTACGATATGCATCAAACAACTTTAGATTCTTAATATTCAATCCAACATAAAGAACCTCAAAGAGTGCGCCCAGATTCCTACCAGAGAAACAAGGACAAAAATGTGCATCAACCCCTATGCATAGATTACCCCAATGTCACCTCGGGAATCCACGAGCTGAGTGCCAAAACATACATCAAGTGAATCAATAGAACACCCCATTGTCACCACGGGTATCCCACGCAAGACATACATCAAGTGTTCTCAAATCCAGAATAGTATTCAATCCGATAATAGTGAAACCTCAAAGGTAAAACTCAATTCATGACAAGAAGCTAGAGGGAGAGAAACACCATATGATACAACTATAATAACAAAGCTCGTAGTACATCAAGATCGTGCCAAATCAATAACACGAGAGAGAGAGAGAGAGAGATTAAACACATAGCCACTAGTACATACCCTCAGCCCCGAGATTGAACTACTCCCTCCTCGTCAAGGAGACCGCTGGAATGATGAAGATGGCCTCCGGTGATGGTTTGCCCTCCGAGAGGGTGTTGGAACGGGCTCCCGATTGGTTCTTTGTGGCTACATAGGCTTGCGGCAGCAGTACTCCCGATATAGGTTTCTTTCTGGGGGTTTCATGATTAATAGAAATTTTTGGCGCCAGTTTCACGTCAGGGGGGTCCACGAGGCAGCGAAAAGACAGTGGGGCGCGCCCTAGGGGGGCGCCCTCCAACCTTGCCGCTTCCTCATGAAGCTTCTGGTCCAACTCCGATGCACCGTGGGCTTCTTCTAGTCCATAAAAAATCACCGTAAATTTTCAGCTCGTTTGGACTCCGTTTGATATTCAAGGAAAAAAACAGAAACTGGCACTGGGCTCTGGGTTAATAAGTTAGTCCGAAAAATAATAAAAAGTAGCATATTAACGCATATAAAACATCCAAAACATATGATATTTTGGCATGGTATAATAAAAAAATAGATACGTTGAAGATGTATCAAGCATCCCCAAGCTTAATTCCTGCTCTTCCTCGAGTAGGTAAATGATAAAAACATAATTTTTGATGTGGAATGCCAACTAACATATTTATCCATGTAATTTTCTTTATTGTGGCATGAATATTCAGTTCCATAAGATCCAAAACAAAACTTTAATATTGACATAAGAACAATAATACTTTAGGCATACTAATAAAGCAATCGTGTCTTCTCAAAATAACATGGCCAAAGAAAGTTATACCTACAAAATCATATAGTTTGGTTATGCCCATCTTCATCACACAAAGTACTAAATCATGCACAACCCCGATGAGAAGCCAAGCAATTGTTTCATACTTTTGGTGTCCTCAAGCTTTTTCAACTTTCACGCAATACATGAGCGTGAGCCATGGATATAGCACTATAGGTGGAATAGAATATGGTGGTTGTGGAGAAGACAAAAAGAAGGAGATAATCTCACATCAACTAGGCGTATCAATGGGTTATGGAGATGCCCACCAATAGATATCAATGTGAGTGAGTAGGGATTGCCATGCAACAGATGCACTAGAGCTATGAGTGTATGAAAGCTCAAAAAGAAACTAAGTGGGTCTGCATCCAACTCGCTTGCTCACGAAGACCTAGGGCAATCTGAGGAAGCCCATCATTGGAATATACAAGCCAAGTTCTTATAATGAAAATTTACCACTAGTATATGAAAGTGACAACATAGCAGACTCTCTATCATGAACATCATGGTGCTACTTTGAAGCACAAGTGTGGTAAAAGAATAGTAGCAATGCCCCTTCTCTCTTTTCTCTTTTATTTTATTTTGGGCTCTTTGGCCTCTCTTTTTTCGTCCGGAGTCTAATCCCGACTTGTGGGGGAATTATAGTCTCCATCACCCTTTCCTCACAAGGGACAATGCTCTAATAATGATGATCATCACACTTTTATTAACTTTACAACTCAAGAATTACAACTCGATACTAGAACAAAATATGACTCTATAGGAATGCCTTTGGCGGTGTACCGGGATGTGCAATGATAAACAGTGACATGTATATACAAAATATGAACGGTGGCTTTGCCAAAAATACTATGCCAACTACATGATCATGCAAAGCAATCTAACAATGATGAAGCGTGTCATAATAAACGGAACGGTGGAAGTTGCATGGCAATATATCTTGGAATGGCTATGGAAATGCCATAATAGGTAGGTATGGTTGCTGTTTGGAGGAAGTTAAATGATGGGTGTAATGCACCGGCGAAAGTTGCGCAGTACTAGAGAGGCTACTAATGGTGGAAGGGGGAGAGGGCGTATAATCCATGGACTCAACATTAGTCATAAAGAACTCATATACTTATTGCAAAAGTCTATTAGCTATCGAAAGAAAGTACTACACGCATGCTCCTAGGGGGATAGATTGGTAGGAGAAGACCAGTGTTCGTCCCCGACCGCCACTCATAAGGAAGACAATCAATAAATAAATCATGCACTGACTTCATCACATAACGGTTCACCATACGTGCATGCTACGGGAATCACAAACTTTAGCACAAGTATTTCTACCAATCCACAATTACTCACTAGCATGACTCTAATATCACCATCTTTATATCTCAAAACAATAATAAGGAATCAAACTTCTCATAGTGTTCAATGCACTTTATATGAAAGTTTTTATTATATCCCTCTTGGATGCCCATCATAATAGGACTAAATTCATGACCTAAGAAAATTACCATGTTGTTTAAGGACTCTCAAAATAATATAAGTGAAGCAAGAGAGTTCAATAATTTCTATAAATAAAACCACCGCTGTGCTCTAAAAAGATATAAGTGAAGCACTAGAGCAAATGACAAACTACTCCAAAAGATAAAGTGAAGATCAATGAGTAGTCGAATAATTATGTAACTATGTGAAGGGTCTCTATCATTTAAGAATTATAGATCTTGGGATATTATTCCAAAAGCAAGCAAAACAAAAAAAATGACATTGCAAGGATATCACATATCATGTGAAGAAGCGAAACCTTAGGCTCAACCAAAACTGACCGATAGTTGTTGAAGAAGAAAGGTGGGAGGCTTCTTGAAATATTAACCTGGGATGCCTTGGATATCCCCGAGCTTGAGCTTTTGTGTCTCCTTAATTCCTTTTATATCATGGTTTCCCTAAATCCTAAAAACTTCATCAAGATAAAACTCAACAAGAGCTCGTGAGATAAGTTAGTATAAATCAATGCATAAACCTTATCATTCTCTACGCTAGCAAATCACTAAAATTATTATTTAACATTGCATACTAAATGCCTCTGCATAATTAGTACTCATATCACTACAGGAATCAGGCACTTTGCAATCTGCTGGCGGACGGCAAAGATGAAATGGTCTTTCCCGTCAGGTAGCCGACAGCAAAGACGGCACACGTGGCAGCTTAGGGACATTAAGGGGTTAACGGTGTGCTTGGCCGTCTGCTGGCAGACGGCAAAGATGCAAAGTTCTTTGCCGTCAGCCAGCAGATGACAAAGAAACCATATAGGCCAGCGTAGTGCTCCCAGGCTGTACAGGTACCTGCCACGTGGCAGCTTTGCCGTCTGTTGGCTGATGGCAAAGCTCTTTGCCGTCAGCCAACGGACGACAACGTACTTGTAGAGCCCTTTTTTTCTTCAATTCATTCAATTTGACATAATTTCACAAATATATATATACACATTTGAAAATAATTTCAACAAGCATACCAACAATAAGAAACATACAAGTTTCCAACAACATATCCAACATACAATGATTTCCAACAACATATCCATATATGCATACATATCCAAAACAAGTTTCCAACAACATATCCATTTATACATACATATCCAGAAGAAGTTTCCAACAAGTTTCATAAACAAAAAGGAAGAACAAGGAGAAGAGTACACTCCATCAATGCAAGCTTCCTCATCTAAAGCAAATCTGAAAATTGGGAAAGATGAAAGATAGAAGAAGAAGAATAAGAAGACTAGTTAGAAAAAAAAGAAGAAAAGGAAGAAGAAAAAGAAGAAGAAGAAGAATTTAGCTTCTCTTTCTTTTTCTCCTCTCCTCTTCTTTGCCTTCCTCTTCTTCTAACTAAGGTAGGTAAAAATGCTAAGTGTGTAGGTCATTTTAGATTTAAGCTAGGTAAATAGGTCATTTTGGAGATAACCTTGGTAAAATGGATCATATTGGAGCTAACCTAGGTAAACTTGGTCATTGTGGAGCTAACCTAGGTAAAACTTGTCATTTTGCAGCTAACCTAGCTAATTAGAGCTAAATTAGGTCAGTTCGGAGCTAACTTAGGTAAAATTGATCATTTTTGGACTAATTAGGCTTATTATGTCATTTTCAAGGAAAATAAGCTAACTATATGACATATATGAGGTTACCAAGATTGTTATGCCATTTGAAACCTAAGTAAGCTAATTATGCCATTTTTTACATAAGTAAGCTAAGTGTATGTCATTATTGAGCAAACCTAGGTAACTAAGCATATTAGAGATAACTTAGCATATTAGAGCTAACTTAGGTCATTTTGGAGGAAACAAATCTAAGTGTAGATCATTTTGGAGATCTGACATACTTCACTCCTCCTTCTTCTCCTTCTCCATCATCCTGGTGCGCTTAAAGCGGCGAGGCAGTGGGATGTAGTCTTCTACCACAATTGGCATGGTCATGTCGCCCAGCTATGGGATCGTGACGTCATTGTCAGGCACGACCACCATCACGAGGCCATCTTCAGGTAGCACCATCGCTTGGTCATCGTGAGCCAGCACCATCTCTTGCCCATCGTCAGCCACCACCATCGCTTGCCCATCGTCAGCCACCACCATCGCTTGGCCATCGTCAGCCACCACCATCGCGAGGTCATTGTCAGACAGAATAGGCTGCACCTCCTCATCCCCACTCTGCTCCTCTTCTTCCCCACTCCATTCTGGATCATCCTCACTACTGCTTTTGCTGTAGCCAGAGTCACTGCTGCTTTGGCTATAGCCAGAGTTGTTGCTGCTGCTCCCATTGCCTGACCAAATGCAACAAAGTTTTATTAACAATCGATGTGAGATAAAGCCAAATGTAGAGGAAGAAGAGGCAGAACGTACTGACATCGTTGTCGTCCTGGTAGCGCATGTGGCACATTGTCGTGTTGAACACCTTCACGGTGAGCATGTCGTCGCCGTCGTACCTGAAGACAAGGAAGTACCCATGCTGCAGGTCGTAGGCATGAATGAAGCTCCTAGCCATGACACAAGTACATGTGGCCGTACCTGATCACCAGCTCCACGTCCCAATTCCTGCGAAGCCCGCTGCCGGCCTGTCACAGCTTCACATTCTTTGGCCGATGGCCATCCAGCATGTTCATGAAAGTGTCAGGCAGCCTCTGCAGCATGGGTCAAGGAGTGATGTAGCAAACAGAAGAGTTATCATAAGGAGATGGGTGAATGGGAGATCTCTCCTTTTATATACCTGCCTCCTAGAGGAATTCTCAAGTATGATACTGAAGAAATCGAAACCATCCAACTGGTAGTCTAGTGTGGCAGGGCGCAGCCTGTGGTGGCGGCCTCCCCCCATCTCTAATAAGCAGCAGAAGAGACCAATTAGAGATAAATTGATCATAGATACGGAACTTTGTGATGCTCATGTTTCAAATTGATCATAGACAAATTGATCATAGGTACATTAGCAGTAATAAAATTTGATTACAAGCCAGGTGAAATGCTAACATACTCATTTTTGAGAAGGATAAAAGATACTCCCTCCGTTCCAAAATAGATGACTCAACTTTGTACTAAAGTTGGTACAAAGTTGAGTCATCTATTTTGGAACGTAGGGAGTATTAGTCAACAGAAAAAAATGCTGACCAAAATACCACTGTGTTATTACAATTGTTGTTTCCGTGCTACTACAGTACACGATGTGCGTAGATTCAGGTTGCCACCAGCTATCACAATTCCAACCATTTTACATAATACCACTATGGCAAGTCACAAAGTTATCATAGCTTCCATGGATACACCAAATGTGCATCAAAGACAATACAATAAACACGGCAGTTCAGTTCAGTTCAGAAGCTATGGTCAAATAGGGCAGAGTTCAGTTCAGAAGAGTGAAAAATAGTAGCATTCTTAGATCTCAGTTTGCCAAAATCTACAGCACCCGTAATTCAGTTTTTACAATGAAAGCTGCCCAATTGACTCGTTACTAGTTACTACTCCTAAAACAACAAGTGGACACTGGGTTGCTGTTATTCTGCCTTACTATCTTATTGATCATCTCAGCAGGAAATCTCAGTTAAACCTAACTCGAACATTCAATAGGACCTAACGAACAAGCGTAACTTACTGTCAGCGCATCATCAGTCTAAAAACTTGCATTACTAAAAAGCACAATCGCATGGTAGAGACTAGTCATCATAGCTGAAATGGATCACTACTTTTGATATGTACTTGGCTAGTACTAAACAGAGCAGCAGATCAACAAAGACAACAAGTAAACCTAAACTAAACCTAACCTAAAGTAAACCTAAACTAAACTTAAAAAACAAAAACAAAAATAGAAATCTGAAGTAAATTGTTCCTCGCCGGAGTAGGGGGCACCGAAGCGGCAGGGCGGCCCCGGGGGTGGAGGAGAGGGCGATGGGGCGGCCGGGTGGAGGAGTGGGCGCCGGAGTGGCGGGGCAGCCACGATGGTGGCGGAGAGGCGGGCGGCCGGGTGGTGGAGGGGGCGCCAGAGCGGCGGGGCGGCCGTGGTGCTAGAGGAGAGGGGAGCTGGGGTAGAGGAGGGGAGGTCACATGGGGCGGCAGTAGCTCGGGCACAGGAGCGGGACAGGGCGGCGCGGCAGGGGGTGGTGGGCGGAGGAGGGGTCGCCGGGCAGCACGACGACGGGGGTGGTCTTGGCAAGTGCTCGGCACGGGATGGAGAGAGAGAGAGAGACAGAGACAGAGACAGAGAGAGAGAGAGAGAGAGAGAGAGAGGGAGGGAGAGAGAGAGAGGGAGGACAGAGAGATGGGTCAGCAAGCATCGTTGGCCTTTTGTTAGGGCACGGTTCTTTGCCGTCTGCAAGTAGATGGCAAAGAGCCTAGCTAACGAAGTTTTGCCTTCAGCTAGCGGACGACAAAGAAAGTGTCCATTAGGTGGTCGTTGCTAGTGGGCCACCCTCACTCTTTGTCGTCTGCTGGTGGACGACAAAGCTTCTATGTGTCTGCTGGCAGACGGCAAAGAGCTGGCCGACGGCAAACATGATCTTTGCCGTCAGCTCATTCTTTGCCATCAGTTTTCTTCAAGCTAATGGCAAAGACATTCTTTGCCGTCAGCCAGCTGACAGCAAAGAGCTGGCTGACAGAAAAGTTCCTTATTCCAGTAGTGTATCCTCAAATAATCATTAAACATGCAAACATATGCAACCAATGCAAACATAACAACAATCTGCCAAAACAGGATAGTTTGTAAAGAATGCAAGAGGAATCATAGTTCTATAACTCCAAAATTTCTGAAAAATTACCACACTATAGATATTTTGTTGTTACTCATTGTGTACATATTTCAAGATTTTATCATGTTCCGACTATTCACCAATATTCAAAATATAACAACAAACATTCTGTTTTCAAACAACAATATATAGACTTGCAAAATAAGCATGGTAAAGGCTATACTTGACACTTTTACTGAAATAAAATATGCTAAATATTACTATAAATAACATCAAGCAAATACAAATAAAGAAATGACACTCCAAGCAAAACTGATATATGTGACGAATAAAAATATAGCTCCAAGTGAGGTTACCGATAGACGGAGGCGAAAGAGGGGATGCCCGGGAAGGCATCCCAAGCTTAGTTGCTTGCGTATTACTTGAATATTACCTTGGGGTGCCTTGGGCATCCACAAGCTTAGTATCTTGCCACTCATTCTCCTCATATCGTTATCTCACCCAAAACTTGAAAACTTCAATCACACAAAACTTAACGGAACTTCGTGAGATAGGCCAGTATGATAAAGACAAGTCATTCACTTTGGTACTGCCAAGACAAGATTCATAATTGTTCTCACACAATGCCTACTGTACCTTATCATTTCCATAATTTAGATCACTTGATATAAGCTATGGAAACACTAAAACAGGCAAACTATGCGTTAAAAATAGAATCTATCAAAAACAAAACAGTCTATAATGATCTGAACAACAACCATACTTCTGCTACTCCAAAAATTCTGAACAAATATGACAACCTAGGAAATTCGTATATCAATCTTGCGCAAAAAGAATCAGGATTTTAACACGCTTCTGTAAAAAATGAAAATAATAAAAAACAGAAACTGGCACTGGGCTCTTGGTTACTAAGTATGGAACAATCAAAATTATAGATACTTTGGAGACGTATCAGTCCTCGCCTTCTCGATCCAGCAAGAGAGGCGAAGTAGTAGATGACATTTGGCAGCATGATGGTGTGGTGACGGTGATGGTGAAAACTATTTCCACAGAGGTTTGCCAAGCACAACGGTTTAGAGCAGAGGACGAACAAGAGGGAGAGGGGGCGCCGCTCACGGCTTGGGGATTCATGGTCTGTGGCACCCCCTCTCCTCCTCACATATATAAGTGGAGGGTGAGTGGAGACAGCCCTAGGCGCACCCCAATGGGGCCGGCGCCCGCCCTAGGCGCCCCCATTTCCTTCTTGGCGTGTGGAAGAGAAGGCAAGAGGGGGACAACCCTCTTCCTTCCTTCCCTAGGGCCGACGGCCATGAGGTGGAGTGCGCCATCCCCTTTGTGGGCTGGTGTGCTCCCCTCGTTGACCTGTTTGGCCCAATAACTCCCCGTGGCCTCCCGGAACCCCTTCCAGTGATCCAATAATTATCCGATGCTTTCCGAAACTCTTCCGGGGACCAAATACTATCATCCTATATATTAATCTTTACCTCCGGACCATTGCAGAGCTCCTCGTCATGTCCCTGATCTTATCCGGGACTCCAAACAACATTCAGTCACCAACATACATAACTAATATTGTACTATATCATCAACGAACGTTAAGCGTGCAGACCCTACGGGTTCGAGAATGATGTAGACATGTCCAAGAAGCTTTTCTGGTCAATAACCAATAGCGGGACCTAGATGCCCATATTAGTTCCTACATATTCTACGAAGATCTTTATCGGTTGAACCTTTATAACAACATACGTAGTTCCCTTTGTCCGTCGGTATGTTACTTGCCTGATATTCAATCGTCGATATCTCCATACCTAGTTCAATCTCGTTACCGGCAAGTCTCACTCGTTTTGTAATACATCATCTTGTAACTAACTCCGTAGTCACTTTGCTTGCAAGCTTCTTGTGATGCTGTATTACCTAGAGGGTCCAGATATACCTCTTCGTCATACAGAGTGACAAATCCCACTCTTCATTCACGCCAAATCAACAGACACCTTCAGAGATACCTGTAGAGTACCTTTATGATCACCCGGTCACTAAGTGATGTTTGATAGCACACAAGGTATTCCATAGGTACCCGGGAGTTGCATGATCTCATGGTCGAAGGAATATGTATTTCACATTAACAAAGCAGTAGCAATAAATTGAAGATCATATGCTAAGCTAATGGATGGATCTTATCCATCACATCATTCTCCTAATGATGTGATCCTGTTATCAAATGCCAACTCATGTCTATGGTTAGGAAACCTTAACCATTTTTGATCAACAAGCTATTCTAGTAGAGGCTTACTAGGTACTAGGTATTTGCTTCTGTATTCACACATGTACTTAAGTTTCTGATCAATACAGTTATAGCATGACTAATAAACCTTTATCATGATTAAGGAAATATAATAATAACCACTTTATTATTGCCTCTAGGGCATATTTCAACACCCACCTCCACTCCCAAGATGGTGCCTTCAAGAAGATCACGACGCACAAAGACACTGACACCATCCAAACTAGTTGTTTAGGCTTTCAGCTGTGATCACGGTGGAGGGAGGGGGAGATATGTTGAATGCACGCCTCCAGGGAGGGAAACATCGCTTGTAGGCGTCGTCGTAGGTAAGACTAGTGAAACTGGTCGGGGATTTCTCCCGAACAAAGCTCCAAACTGCCAACACCCACACCGACAGGATTTGGTGCCATGAGCCACCAGGAAGTCGACTAGCAAGGTGGAAGGCATGATATGTCCATTTTGCATCATGCTTTTAATCAATATATATTGCATTATGGGTTGTTATTACACATTACAGCCCAATACTTATGCCTTTTCTCTCTTACTTTACAAGGCTTACATGAAGAGGGAGAATGCCGGCAGCTGGAATTCTGGACTGGAAAAAGACCAAATATTAGAAACCTATTCTGCACAACTCCAAAAGTCCTGAAACTTCATGGAGAGTCATTTTCGAATTTATTAAAAATATTGGGCGAAGAAAGCACCAGAGGGGGGCCACCAGCCATCCACAAGGGTGGGGGCACGCCCTACCCCCTGGGCGCGCCCCTGCCTTGTGGGCCACCTGGCAAGCCCTCGATGCCCATCTTCTGCTATATGGTGTGCTTTGACCTGGAAAAAATCATAAGGAAGCTCTCGAGATGAAGCGCCGCCGTCTCGAGGCGAAACCTGGGCAGAACCAATCTAGGGCTCCGGCGGAGTTGTTCTGCGTGGGAAACATCCCTCCGGGAGGGGGAAATCAAAGCCATCGTCATCACCAACGATCCTCTCATCGAGAGGGGGTCAATATCCATCAACATCTTCACCAGAACCATCTCTTCTCAAACCCTAGTTCATCTCTTGTATACAATATTTGTCTCAAAACCTCAGATTGGTACTTGTGGGTTGCTAGTAGTGTTGATTACTCCTTGTAGTTGATGATAGTTGTTTTTTTCGGTGCAAGATCATATGTTCAGATCCTTAATGATAATTAATACTCCTCTTATTATGAACATGAATATGCTTGGTGAGTAGTTATGTTTGTTCCCGGGGACATGGGAGAAGTCTTGTTATAAGTAATCATGTGAATTTGGTATTCGTTCGATATTTTGATGAGATATATGTTGTCTCTCCTCTAGTGGTGTTATGTGAACGTCGACTACATGACACTTCACCATGATTTGGGCCTAGGGGAAGGCATTGGGAAGTAATAAGTAAATGATGGGTTGCTCGAGTGACAGAAGCTTAAACACTAGTTTATGTGTTGCTTCGTAAGGAGCTGATTTGGATCCATATGTTTCATGCTATGGTTATATTTATCTTAATTCGCCTTTCGTAGTTACGGATGCTTGCGAGAGGGGTTAATCATAAGTGGGAGGCTTGTCCATGGAAGGGCAGCACCCAAGCACCAGTCCACCCGCATATCAAATTATCAAAGTAACGAATGCGAATCATATGAGCATGATGAAAACTAAAATGACAATAATTCCCATGTGTCCTTGCGAGCACTTTGCTTTATATAAGAGTTCGTTCAGGCTTGTCCTTTGCTACAAAAAGGATTGGGCCACTTTTTTGCACCTTAGTTACTTTTTCTATTTGTTACCCGTTACAAATTATCTTATCACACAACTATCTGTTACCAATCATTTCTGTGCTTGCAGAGAATGCTTTGCTGAAAACCGCTTGTCATTTCCTTCTGCTCCTTGTAGGGTTCGACACTCTTACTTATCGAAAGGACTATGATAGATCCCCTACACTTGTGGGTCATCAAGTCTCTTTTCTGGTGCCGTTGTCGAGGAGTGAAGCGCCTTAGGTAAGTGGAATTTGGTAATGAAACATTTATATAGTGTGCTGAAATTTACTGTCACTTGTCACTACGGAAAATAATCCTTTGAGGGGCTTGTTCGGGGTATCTTTACTCCGACCGGAAGAGAAAGAGTTGCCCCACAACCTACAACACCTACTGAAAATATTTATTATGAAATTCCTTCAGGTATGATAGAGAAACTGCTAGCTAATCCTTATGGAGGAGATGGAACATTACATACGGATATGCATCTAATCTATGTGGATGAAGTTTGTGGATTATTTAAGCTTGCAGCTTTTCCCGATAATGTTGTCAAGAAGAAGGTCTTCCCTTTATCTTTGAAGGGAAAGGCATTGACATGGTATAGGCTATGTGATGATATTGGATCTTGGAACTACAACCGATTGAAATTAGAATTTCATCAGAAGTTTTATCCTATGCATCTGGTTCATCATGATCTGAATTATATATATAATTTTCGGCCTCGTGAAGGAGAAAGTATCGCTCAATCTTGGGGGAGGCTTAAGTCAATGTTATATTCATGCCCCAATCATGAGCTCTCAAGAGAAATTATTATTTAGAATTTTATGCTTGGCTTTCTCGTAGTGATCAATCCATGCTCAATACTTCTTGTACTAGTTCTTTTATGAAGAAGGATATTGAATTCAAATGGGATTTATTTGAAAGAATTAAACGCAACTCTGAAGTTTGGGAACTCAAAAAAGGTAATGAGTTAGGTATAACCCTTAAGTTTGATTGTGTTAAATCTTTTATGAATACCAATGCTTTTCGTGATTTTAGCACTAAATATGGACTTGACTCTGAGATAGTACCTTCTTTCGCTGAAACTTTTGCTAATCATGTTGATCTCCCTAAGGAGAAGTGGTTTAAATATCATCCTCCCATTGAAGTGAAAGTAGTAGAACCTACTAAAGTTGAAGAAAAAACTATTACTTATAATGTTGATCCTATTGTTCCTACTGCTTATATTGAGAAGCCACATGTTCCTGTTAGAATAAAAGATCATGCTAAAGCTTCAGCTGTGGTTCGTAAGAGTTATACTAGAACACCTACGCCCCCTGAGCAAATTAAAGTTGAACCTACTATTGCTATGGTTAAGGATCTCTTTGTTGATAATATTAATGGGCATGTTATTTATTTCTGAAGCTGCTAGGATTGCTAAACCCGATATTCAAGATAAACATAGACCCGTTGTTGGCATGCATATTGTTTCTGTTGAAATAGGAGATCATTGTTATCATGGCTTATGTGATGTCGGTGATAGTGTGAGTGAAATTCCTTTTACTTTATATAAAGAAATTATGAATGATATTGCACCTGCTGAGATAGAAGATATTGATGTTACTATTAATCTTGCCAATAAAAATACTATATCACCAATTGGGATTGTTAGAGATGTTGAAGTCTTATGTGGGAAAATAAAATACCCTACCGATTTTCTTGTTCTTGCTTCCCCACAAGATGACTTTTCCCCATTATATTTGGTAGACCCTACTTGAATATTGTTAATGCTAAGACAGGCTATGAGAAAGAAATTGTTCCTGTAATTTTTGGGGATATGTCTCATGATTTTAATTTCTCTAAATTCGGTAGACAACCCCATGATAAAGAACTGCCTAGTAAGGATGAAATTATTGGTCTTGCTTCTATTGTCGTGCCTCCTACTGATCCTTGAGAACAATATTTGTTAGACCATGAAAATGATATGTTTATGAATGAACAGAAGGAATTAGATGAAATATTCTTTAATCAAGGGCCTGTTTTGAAACATAATTTGCCTGTTGAGATTCTTGGGGATCCTCCTCCACCCAAGGGTCGTCCCGTGTTTGAGCTTAAACAATTACCTGATACTTTGAAATATGCTTATCTTGATGAAAAGAAGATAAAACCTGTTATTATTAGTGCTAACCTTTCAGAGCATGAAGAAAAGAAATTATTAAAAACTCTGAAGAAGCACCGTGCCTCTATTGGATATACTCTTGATGATCTTAACACTACTGCAGGATGCTACTAACGCGACACTACGACCAGAGACCCTTCGACGAAACTGTGTGTCGCAAATAGTGGTGTAATAAAATCGTCAAAAAAGGTGCAAGACGTTTGTGATGACGGATGCATCAAACACGGTTTAGATTTTGGTTACGTGTGCGATGCAGGGCATACGGTTCAGTTTAGTGAACTGTTTGCGATGAGGAAGAAGAACGGAAACAGGCAGCCAGATGAAGGCATGTGCGATATACAACATACAGTTCAATCGGATTAACTGTTTGTGATGAGGCGGAACAACAGAAACTGACAGGTAGATAAAGCTGTGTGCGTTTGCGGGCATACGCTTCAAAAGGATTAACTGTTTGCGATTAGGCAACAGAACAGAAACGGTCAGCCAGATCAAAGGTGATGAACTGTTTGCGATTAGCCACAACAAACACAAACAGTTAGACAGATCAACGTGTGTGCGCTAGACAGATCTTGGAAGTAGCATGTGCGATGGTAATAACGAGCGCACACGGTTCTTGGAACAAGATGTGTGCTGACATTGCCAATTGCTGTGCACCCTATGGTGCAAACACCACATACGAGGCCGAGAAAGCGTGCCCACGTTACGCCATCCGGGAATAGTGCCACACTTAGAAATTATAGAAACGTCAATAAATTTTGAGCCTATATCCCGTCACATCGAAATTGCAAACCTGTTCACACTGATCAAAACCTAAACGGTTTCCCACTTAGGAGCATATTAGTACTCGGTTATAAATACTACTACCCCAAGATGACTGCAGATTCCTCCTCAACTCCTCATCCACAAAACCGAACAAGTCATTCATCATCGTTCCCTTGCGTCTGCCATGGACAACGTGAGTTCTGGGTCGAGAGATTACCACCAGGGAGAGGCGAGCATGGAAACAGAAGAACGAGAGATGTCCCGCCTCACCGTGAAAGCAGCCGACATGTCCTGCTGCGCGGAAGTAGCAGCACAGAGGTCCTGCCGCACCGCCGAAGCAGCACGGAGGTCCCGCCGCACTGTCGATGCAACAGACTGGTCTGACCGCGCCGCGGAAGCAGCAAAGATGTCCCGCCGCACCGCGAATACAGCAGAGATGTCCCGCCGAGCCGCGGCGGCCTGGGAAAATGTCTCGCAGGCAAGCGACGACTCTTACAGGAGCATGCATGTGATCGTCCATAGCCAGATGGATCAGATCTCTAGTTGGGCAAGGTTGCAGGACGACATGAAAGCCTCATTTGAATAGGCTACCTGCGTCATCCGGCAACTAAGGGAGGGGAATGAGAGGCTCCGGGCCGAGCACGACCTGCTGAGGGCGAAGATCGTCCGAAGTGCAGACCAGCAGGAGGAGACCAGTGCCTTGTTGAAGAGGACCGACGTCATCGTCAAGAAACTTATGGACGAGAATGACATGCTCCGCATCGAGCGCCAAAGGCTGGTGGAGGAATCCGTAGATGCTCTCAAGCAGCGTCTTGAGGACATGGAAGATCTCATCACCGCTCGCCGCGGAGACTAGTTCCCGCAGCCTGCAGCAATGCATCAAGAAAGTAGAGATCAGCGAGCCACATCCTTGTCTTCCTTCTTCTTTCGCCCTTGTGTATTTCGGGCGTAACCGCATGTGGCTTTTTTAATTATCTTTCTAATTATGTAAGACAATTGTTATCCAGTGTCGTCGTCCTTATATATTCATTAGTCTTGCTATAAGTCGTAGTAGATGCTATATAGGTCCGTTGGATCTTACATCAAGATCCGTGCTTTCAGATTTTCTTTTTTCTCTCTTAAATCTCAGTCGAGTGAGACATAGCCACGCCATTAAACAGAGGCTTGGGTGCCACTAATGGAGACCTTGGGAGAGAGGTGGACGGCAGATGGAGGTCAAAGGGCTCTCCTCCCGATAAGCATGCACAGGGGTCTGATCGCACGCCTCTCATACTCAAATAGCTACCCTGCACGGCGCCTCCTAGCTAATCAAAAAAGGGGACGCGTGGAGGCACGTAAATGGTAGTAAATAGAACGCCCACGGTTTCAATAATACTTGTGTTTCCGATTGTAATGTGACATCACTTGTTCCAAAATGACTTTGTTGATTGTTAATGTGTGCGCCTTCGCAAATCGGACTGCAAAATTACCACAACATATTGGTGCATTGTCATGGCACCAAGCCAAGTTTCATTATTTTCATGCGTGTTTTGGATTTACAGGAACTAAAAAACTAAGTTTCTCAATGTTTCTAGCCCAGCCACGACGCCTAGAATTTTGAATTTCATTCCCATTTCTTGCATGGGACCTAAAAATTTACCCGAGGACACACATGTGATTTTTCAACCAACTTTGATGCACTGGAGCATGTGCTTGTATTTCAAATTTAAATTATGCACACAAAGGTGACACGTTCCCTCTCAGAACCACGAGCCTTCTTGAGAGAAGCTTCGGTTTGCAAGAAGCTTATACCAAAATTTGTTCCTATTCGGACAATTTTTTTTACCACAACATGGTACTACCATGACATGACACCATGCTATGTTTCATGATTTTCAGGCATGTTTTGGATTTACAACAATTTTAAAACCAAGTTTCTCAATGTTCTCGGCCGAGCCACGATGCCCAGATGTATGCATTTTATTCCCATTTCTTGCATGGGACCTAGAAATTCACTCGAGGACACATATGGGATTTTCAACCAACTTTGGTGCACGGGGGCATGTGCTTGTAGTTCAAATTTGAATTATGCACATTAACTGACCAGAAACTCAATTCTCTACTCTTATAAAAAGCATAGTCAGTGATGATGGTGTGCCTGCAATCCTGCAATATAGGTCGTCTGATCTATATCTAACGGATAGGAAGGAAACTATGGCAATTTACCTCCACTCCTCTCCACATTTGCAGGTAAGGCCTTCCATCATTCAAACTTTTCTCCCACAAGATCTTGATGCTCCATGCAACGCACGGGCATCTTGCTAGTAATGTATAAAAAAGGCCAAACGAACCCGGAATAATTCCAAAATTTAACAGGGCACTCATGTAGTCCTATGTTGCCTTTGTAAAGAAACTCAAGGGGGGGCAGTGTATATCGTTTCGCACTCAAAGGTGGCACGTTCCCTCTCAGAACCACGAGCCTTCTTGAGAGAAGCTTCGGTCTGCAAGAAACTTATACCAAAATCTGTTGCTATTCGGCCAATTTTTTTACCACAGCATGGTAGTACCATGACAAGACACCATGCCAAGTTTCATGGCTTTCAGACGTGTTTTGGATTTACAAGAAAAAACCAAGTTTCTCAATGTGATTTTTCAGCCAACTTTGGTGCACCGGAGCATGTGCCTGCAGTTCAAATTTGGATTATGCACATTAAAAGTCCAAAAACTCAATTAATGTATAAAAAGGCCAAAGGAACCCGAAATAATTCCAAAATTTAACAGGGCACTGATACGTCTCCAACATATCTATAATTTTTTCCATGCTATTATATTACCTGTTTCGGATGTTTATGTGTTTTGCGTTACAGTTTTATATCATTTTTGGGACTAACCTACTAACCGGAGGCCCAGCCCGAATTGCTGTTTTTTTGCCTATTTCAGTGTTTTGAAGAAAAGGAATATCAAACGGAGTCCAAACGGGATGAAACCTTCATGAGCGATCTTTTTGGAACAAATGCAAACCTGGAGACTTGGAGTGGACGCCAAGCAACAAACGAGGCGGCCACAAGGGTGCCCGGAGCGCCCCCTGGGGGTGGGCGCACCCCCCACCCTCGTGGGGCCCTCGAGGCTCCACCGACGTACTTCCTTCGCCTATATATACTCCTGTACCCTGAAAACATTGAGGGGCACCACAAAAACCTAATTCCACCACCGCAACCTTCTGTATCCGCGAGATCCCATCTTGGAGCCTTCGCCGGTGCCCCGCCGGAGGGGGAATCGACCATGGAGGGCCTCAACATCATCTCCAAGGCCTCTCCCATGAGTTGTGAGTAGTTTACCACAAACCTCCAGGTCCACGCTATATTAAATTGCAAACCTGTTCACACCGATCACAACCTAAACGGTTTCCCACTTAGTAGCGTATAAGTACTCGGTTATAAATACTAGTATGCCAAGATGACTGCACATTCCACTTCAACTCCTCATCCACAAAAACAAACAAGTCATTCAGCATCCTTCCCTTGCGTTTGCCATGGCCAGCATGAGTTCTGGGTCGAGAGATTTCCACCAGGGAGAGGCGAGCATGGAAGCAGAAGCATGAGAGATGTCCCGCCTCACCACAAAAGTAGCCGACATGTCCTGCCGCGTGACCGTAGCAGCATGGAGGTCCCACCGCGCCGCCGAGGTAGAACGGAGGTCCCGCCGCACCGTTGATGCAGCAGACTGGTGCGGCCACGCCATGGAAGCAGCAGAGATGTCCGTCCGTGCCGCAGAGCAGCAAAGATGTCCTCCCGCGCTGTGGTGGCCTCGGAAAATGTCTCGTGGGCAGGCAAGGACTCTTACAGGCGCATGCATGCGATCATCCATAGCCGGATGGATCAGATCTCTGGGTGGGCGAGGTTCCAGGACGACATGAAAGCCTCATTTGAACAGGCTACCGACGTCATCCGGCAACTAAGGGAGAGCAATGAGAAGCTCCACGCTGAGCGCGACCTGCTGAGGGCGAAGATCGTTGGAAGTGCGGACCAGCATCATCCTCGAGAAACTTATGGACGAGAATGTTGTGCTGCGCATGAAGTGTAAAAGGCTAGTGGAGGAATCCGTGGATGTTCTCAAGCAGCATATTGAGGACAGGAAAGAGCTCATCGCCGCTCGCGTGGAGACTAGTTCCCGTGGCCTGCAGCTACGCATCAAGAAAGTAGAGATCAGCGAGCTAGATCATTGTCTTCCTTCTTCTTTTGCCCTTGTGTATTTCAGGCATTGCCGCATGTGGCTTTTTTTAAATTATGTTCCTAAATATGTAAGATAATTATTATCCACTATCATCGTCCTTATATTCATCATGCTTGCTATAAGTCACAGTCGATGCTATATAGGTCTGTCGGATCTTACATCAAGATCCGTGCAAAACTTTCTTTTCAGATTTTCATTTTTCTATCTTAAATCTCAGTCCAGTGACACATAGCCACACCGTGAAACAGGGGCTCGGGCACCATTAATGGAGACGTTGGGAGGGAGGTGTGCGGCGGATAGAGGTCAAAGGGCTCTCCTCCCGATGAGCACGCGTAGGGGTCTGATCGCACGCCTCCCGTACTCAAATAGCTACCCCGCACAACACCTCCTAGCCAATAAAAAAAGGGGACGCGTGGCAGCACGTAATTGGTAAGTAGAACGCCCACGGTTTCAATAATAGTTGTGTTTCTGATTTGTAACGTGACAACACTTGTTCCAAAATGACTTTGTCGATTGTTAATGTGTGCGCCTTCGCAAATTGGATAGAAACGACATGTTGGTTCCATGTCATGACACCATGCCAAGTTTCATGATTTTCAGGCGTGTTTTCGTTAACAGGAATTAAAAAACAAAGTTTCTCAATCTTTCCAGTCGAGCCACGAGGCCAAGATGTTTGTATTTCATTCCCATTTCTTGCATGGGACCTAGAAATTCACCCAAGGACACACATGTGATTTTTCAACTAGCTTTGGTGCACTGGAGCATGTGCTTGTAGTTCAAATTTGAATTATGCACATTAAGTGCCCAGAAATTCAATTAATGTATAAAAAGGCCAAACAAACCTAGAATAATTCGAAATTTTAGCACGATACTTCTATTTGTTCTAATCTGCATGTGCAAAAAAATTAAGGCGGGAGAAGGCAGTGTACGTATGTCGTTTCACACATGGAGGTGACATGTTCCCTCTCAGAACCACGAGCCTTCTTGACAGAAGCTCCAGTTTGCAAGAATTTTATACCAAAGCTTGTCCCAATTCGGCCAAAAAATTTACCGCAGCATGTTGGTGCCATGTCATGACAGCATGCTAGGTTTCATGATTTTCAGGCGTGTTTTGGATTTACATGAATTGAAAAACCAAGTTTCTCAATCTTTTCGGCCGAGCCACGACCCTAGATGTTTGAATTTCATTCCCATTTCTTGCATGGGACCTAGAAATTCACCCAAGGACACACATGTGATTTTTCAACAAACTTTGGTGCATTGGAGCATGTGCTTGTAGTTCAAATTTGAATTATGCACATTAGATGACCAGAAATTCAATTAATGCATAAGAAAGTCCAGACGAACCCGGAATAATTCCAAATTTTGACACGACTCTCATATAGTTCTATGTTGCCTCTGTAAAAAAACAAGGGTGTGGGGGAGGCAGCGTATATCATTTCTAACACAAAGGTGACACGTCCCCCCCTTGGGAACCACGAGTCTTCTCGAGAGAAGCTCCGGTTTGCAAGAAGCTTATACCAAAAATTTGTCCAAATGCGGCCAATTTTTTTACCACAACATGTTGGTGCCATGAAATGACACCATGCCAAGTTTTAGCATTTTCAAGTGAGTTTTGAATTTCCAGGAATTTAAATACCAAGTTTCTCCATGTTCACGACCAAGCCACGACGCCGAGATGCTTGAATTTCATTCCCATTTCTTGCATGGTACCTATAAATTCACCCAAAGACACACATGTGATTTTTCAACAAACTTTGGTGCACTGGAGCATGTGCTTGTAGTTCAAATTTGAATTATGCACTTTAAATGCCAAGAAACTCAATTAATCCACAAAAATGTCAAACAAACCTAGAATAATTCCAAATTTAAACACAACACTCATTTAGTTGCATGTTCACTGTACATAAATGTTCTAGCAATTCAAACACCATCCCTTCCCTCCGTAACACCATTTTCTCTTTCAAAACATGATGAAAAAATTGGGTATACCACAAACAGTTTACTAGAAACAATGGTGTGGGATGCGATATAAAATATCTTGGCACATTGTCCTGTCTGGCTTAAGCAGGAAGCTTCATCCTCTACAGTCCACATCCCCCGCTTGAACCAGACTTGCGCGCCAGTTTCTCACGGCACCGAGTGAATTTTTTTTGCCACCGTGGAAATATCTATCTCCCCGCCCCCTCCCTCCCACCAAAAGCCACATTTCCACTATTCCTCCTTGCTTTCCAAGTTCAAGCCTTCACTACTGCTTACTGGCAGCTGAGCCTCCTCGCCGTCGACCCTTCTTCTTGCAGCGTCACCTCCTCGCTGTCTACCCTTCTTCTTGCAGGGGCGCCTCCTTGCCGGCGACCCTTCTTCTTGTAGCCTCGCCTCCTCGCCGCTGACCCTTCTTCTTGCAGCGCCGCCTCCTTGCCGGTGACTATTCTTCTTGCTATGCAGCCTCCTCGCCATCGACCCTTCTTCTTGCTACGCGGCCTCGTCGATATGGTTAGGTGATCCACACCCCACCCACACCATCCTCCTCATTTCCCGTCCCACATGACCCGACCGATGGCACGACACCTTCGACCGAAATCACTGTCCCCCTCCTCCAATTAAGCGCCGCCCACAGCTGTTTTGCACGCAGTATAACATGGAGCTTAGTAGCAAATCACGGCCGCACGCGCGCATGAGGTCTCTATGGCTGCCATGCGTGCCGACCGCCAGATCTTGGAGGAGCAACTCGTCTTCGAGGCCACCGTTGACACTGCCACGCGGTTGTCTACTTCAAAATACAGTTTGTGTTGTTTTCTCGAGGCCACCGCCAATGACTTCTAGTGATTTGTCCTCTGTAATGTTAATATGCAATTTGATGTTTAGTTAACAGTTTGGTCCTCTGAATGTAATGTTCAGTTAGCACTTTGGTCCTCTGAAATGTAATGTTTAGTTAGTTTGGTCCAACAATTGCTACATTTCATAGTAGTGTTCTCAAGCATTTTTTGTTTTGTTAACTGTCTTATCTTCTAGTACATGTTTCTATTCTGCAATGTCATGCTCATTGGTTCATTTGGTCTGCTGTACATTTGCTGTGGTACAACTTTGTATTGTTAAGCATGTGAAATAAATCGAATTTGGTTGTACTCAATACATATTCTACTGATAGTATGACATTTCTCAGTTAACCTGATCAAGATCTTCCTTATGTGTGTTGCAGGGAAACAATGGGAGACACTGTGGTTTACCATCGAGGTTTGTTCAAGCATGGTCCTTTGGCTAATATAACATTATTGTGCAGTTGCAGGAATCATTCTAATATTTAGATTTCTTAAAATTTGGTTTTGCACATGTAGGTCCTGCTGTCATAGGCTTAGACCCACTGCTCGACCCATTTTTCATATGGAGAAATGAGATGTCCATGAATATCAGTCAAGTTAAGAAACTCAGAATAATTGTTAGAATGAAGAAACTTGCGATGAATAACTGCAAGATCCTTGTTTGTACAATGAAGAAGACATCAGTCAACTATAGGATGTGCTAACTCTCTTATCTTGTTTTGCATATCTTTGTTTTCAGTACTTTTCAAAGCAGTTCATTGATGATTACCTCTCAAACCACCTGCATGGTCAAGAGGCGAGGAAGGTATTCATTCAACACCCACGACACAATATTGAAGTCTTGCTTAAGAGGACGAAGGTTGGGAGGGCAATTATCCATAGCCACTGGCCTAAAGTTGCAAGGACATTCAACATCATTGAAGGCTTAATATTTGCCTTCCGCTTCTGCAGTTTCCCGGGTGAGATTCATCTATCTATTTATCATGTATGATGCTACTTTCCAAAGGTTTTTGATGTTGCATGTGAAACTTGGTGCTGTTGTGTAATGGCGGAACTGAGTGCCGAAGCTATCTGGTGTAATTCAATTATGAAATCCTAGTTGTTGTTATATGGATATGAAATATCTAGTGTGTTTTTATAACAAATATCAATTTGATTCGTACATGGATTATCAATAATAGGCTAATTACCCTGCTTATTGGAGTTTTCTATTGCAGCCGGATAATGAAGATAAGATGCAGATTAATGCTACCTAATCAACTACTAATCCCTGGAAGTACAAGCATTGTAGGACAAAATGTACTGACAAGAGTAATGGGCTACACTTCTGCACTGGCATTGTTTGTGTATTCTACTTGTTGGTAAGATTAAATATAGATCTGATCTTTTTTTAGTAAATGGTGGGCGAGGGAGATAAGATGCAGAATGCTACACAATGAACCAACCCCTCTTCCCATAATACAAGAGTGTTTTGAACACTGGTGTACAGTACAAAATGTTCTTATATTATGGGACGGAGGGAGTAGCTGTTAATGTAAGTACAGTGATAGACGACGTTCAGTCCTTACAAGATGACTGCAGAGCTAAACCTCTTCAAAAGCATTGGGTCGATTCTAAATTTATGTAAGAGTCCATACGGATCTTATAATGACCACCAAATTGACAATTATGAGGCTAACATGTGCATTGATGCTACATAATCAAACAGCTATGAAAGTAAGTATGGTCATACAGGCAAGAGGTACTCACAAGAGCAATGCGATTAAAAGATAGTTGCGAGATTCTGTGGTCCCTTGAGAACGAATGTTCTTCTGCTAACAGTTTTCATACAAGTGAGACATTAAGGCAAATGCAGAAATGTAGTTCAAATTGTGATGTGATATCATAGACAGTACCTTATGCTGCAGCCAAGACCAATGTGTAACAATATTATTCCAGTCACCGTCGGATAAATGTAGCACCGGAGACTTTATAGAAATTTCATTTAGAGGCTTGCCATCGAAGTGCGCTTGCCTCAGGTAGGAACGATACTTCATCAACGAGTGCTTGAAAAGCGCAACCAACCCTTGCTCGTTCACTATCCAGTTTGCTCCTCGCCTATTTAAAAGAATGAAATCTTGTGTCTTCTGTCAGTAGGAACATATGCAGTAATGGCTATGAATAAAATTAGTACATTACTTACGCGTAAGTTGCGGAGGAAGACTGGAAATTGTTCTGTGTCTGCGGTATAATCTTTCCATGAAGAAAAGATGCACACAAAGTTCCTGACAACAATATAAGGTTCGTCTTCTAAACTGGGAAGAAATGGAATAGGGGTCCTATTTGCTGCAATTGGGGCTCTCTCTGGTTCGAAAAGGGATTTGGCAACTGGATTTTGGTGTACTCTTTGCTGGAATGGGGGTTTTGCGTCGTACAGCTGGTGCTGTGTCAACTGGCATGATCATACTGTTTGCTGCAGTTGGGGTCTGAGTTGGGGCATCAGAAATGACCAGTGTAGTAGGGCTAGAGTCTGCTAGAGTTGGGGTGTTTTGCGAGTCGGGTGATAATGCAACTACACCTAATGGGCTATTTGATTTATCATGTGCCACTACCTTTTCCAAATACTTTGCTTGTGCTCCTCCACGATCAGCAATCGCCCTCTTCCTTTTGAACGTCTGATACACAAGAACAACATTTGAATGGATAAATATGGTATGATGATAGATGGAATATGTACTGAAAATAGATAGGCAGGCACTACTGGAATCAAGTACTTTGCCATCTGCCAGCTCTTTGCCGTCAGCTAGCGGACGGCAAAGAAGCTCTTTGCCATCAGCTACCCTAAAGCAGACGGCAAAGATATGGCTGATGGCAAAGAAAGCCTTTGCCATCAGCCAGCTCTTTGCCGTCCGCTAGCTGACGTCAAAGAATCTTTGCCGTCCGCTAGCTGACGGCAAAGTGGGGGGGGGCACTGAGGAGCTGGTTAAAAAATACTTAACGTCCCCCCCCTTTGCCGTCCGCCGCAGACGGCAAATATGAAGAAAAGCGGACGGCAAAGGGGGGCGGACGGAAAAGGCAACCCTAACTAACCTAACTAACGGCGGAGCCCCCTCCCCCGGCCCGCCCGTTACTCATCTGTCTCCCTCGCGACCTCCTCCGCCCCCGCCCCCGCCGCCGCCGCCCCGCCCCTCGCCGCCCCCCCCCGCCCGCCCTCCGCCACCCGCCCCCCGCCGCCGCCGCCGCCCCGCCCGCCCCCCCCCGCCCTCCCCGCCGCCTCCCGCCCTCCCGCCATGGCCGCCACCCCCGCCTTGCGCCTGCCATCCCAGCCCGCCCCAGAGACCCCCGCCCACCACCACCCAGTGACATCGCCCCTGCTCGGTGAGTTTTTTTTGTTTTCTTTTTTTGCTGTTTAATTCTTGTTTAATTGTTAGTGTTAGTGTTAGTGTTAGATTTAGTGTTAGAAAAGAAGAAAATTTAGTGTTAGTGTTAGAAAAAGAATATGTAGAAGAAAAGAAGAAGAAGTGGAAAAAGATGAAAAGAAGAAAAGAAAAGAAGTAGAAAAAGATGAAAAGAAGAAGAAGAAAAGAAGTAGAAGAAGTAGAAGAAGAAGAATAGAAGAAAAGAAAAGAAGTAAAAGAAGTAGAAAAAAGATGAAAAAAGAAGAAGAAGAAGAAGAAGAAGAAGAAGAAAGGAAGAAGAAGAAGAAGAAGAAAGGAAAGAAGAAGAAGGATAGAAGAAGAAGAAGAAAGGAAAGAAGAAGAAAAAAGAAGAAGAAGAGAAGGAAAGAAGAAGAAGGATAGAAGGAAACACCCCGACCACTGACCCCGACACCCCGACCCCGACACCACACCCCGACACCTGACCCCGACACCCTGACCCCAACACCCCGACCCCGACACCACACCCCGACATACAGACCACGACACCACACCCCGACCCCGACACGACACCCTAACCCCGAAACAGCACCCGGACACCGACATGACACCCCGACCCCCTAAACCTCCCGAAAAGGTGCTCTTTGGCCTTCCAGAGGACGACGGGGTTATATATTTGTGAATTATTAGTTAGGTCATATATTTTTCGATTTTGTTATGAAAAACATCATATATAATTGTGTTGATCGGGTAGATTTAAATGTGCAGTTGTTTCATTGCTGCGAGGTTTGGTGTTCGACGACCTCGCCGTGCGTTTGACGAGCTCTGCCCCCTCGTTCCTGGGTGAGCACAAATGACATGTCCTTCTCCCCCATTAATTATTTGCACAAATGACATGAAATTTGGTTGCTAGCTATATATGTGTCTTGAATCATCAAGATATCGTAACCAATATGTGTCTCCCGCTCGAAAGCGTCATAGTTATAAATATGCATGCATTTGCATATTTATAACCTTGATTCTTCAATTGTCCAACGCTATCCATGGACATTTCGAGTATGTGTAGATTTGGTTCGTTTTCCCATATGCTTTGCTCCGGATCCAACGCATAAATTTCGTCAGTGCCTCCCCTGTTGTTCTCCGGGTACACATCCTCTCTGTTTATTGTAGAGACGTGTATCAGGAGAACAGCGGGGAGGTGCTGCCAAAATTTTGCGTCGGATCCGGAGCATAGCATATGGGAAAATGAACCCAATCTACACATACTCGGGTGGGATTAGGACCTATCATTACCTATTAGAGTGTAGGTTGCATTGACGTAATAAAATTGACAAAGTAGATCAATGCGAATATATACATGGTGAATTATATATATAATTGTTGTGTGTCCAAGAGCTCGAAAGTCAAGATGAGTGATCGTGCATGGATGTATACCGTCACACTGGTCGAACAAATGGAGCGCTGAATGGTTCACAAAACCAAGGGTTTGTGCAAGCTGCATTTGCAAATGGCCGAGGAAAACTTGGTGCCCCTGCTTCCGGCGCGGCAATTGGGAAAAGAGGATGAGGCTGAAATGGGTAAACACCGCAGAAGAATGGTTTTACGCCGATTATACGGTGTGGACATTTCATGGTGAGTCGCCTAACGTGACCGAGCTGAGGTGGATCATCGTCGCACCGACGAGCATGGTACCGGGATGGAAAACATGGTGCAAGACTATGATGATGCTCGGGATTCGGACGAGGAGATGGAGGAATCTGCAAAGGCGTTCAATGAAATGTTGGAGTCTTCAAAACGTCTGCTCCACGAGCACACTGAGCTTTGTCAGTTGGATGCCATCTCACAAGTAATGCTTTGAAGGCTCAGTTCAACTTGGGCAGAGAATGCTATGACACAATTATGACAATATTTGGACGCTTTCTACCCAAAGGCCATGTAATGCCTGCAAACCTGTACCAGTCGGAAAAAATCCTCCGTGCACTGAAGATGCCCTATGAGAAGATACATGCCTGTGACAAAGGATGTGCCTTATTTAGGCTTGACTATGCAGACTTGAACTATTGTCCCATTTGCAAGTGTTCCAGGTATAATGTGGTAGAAAACGGTATGGGTGAGAAGACACAGACCACAATCCCTGTTAGTGTTCTTCGGTATATGCCAATCGTACCAAGACTTCAACGTCTTTTCATGGTGAAGAGATGGCCGACATGATGACATGGCACAAAACAAGCAAAAGAACCGAACTAGATGCGATGGGAAGCGATGATGGTACACATCGGATGGTGTTGCGTGGAAAAGGTTTGATGAATTACATGTTGACAAAGCGGCAACTGAGGCATCATCGAGTCGGCATCAACACCGATGGGTTCGATGTGTTTGGTATGACGGCAGCCCAATACTGCTTGTTGGCCCGTGATTTGTCTTTTCACTCAATCTCCCCGCATACAAATTATGCAAAGAAAGAACATTTTCCGACGTTGATAATTCCAGGCCCAACTATCCGGGGAAAATATGAATGTGTACATGCAGCCGCTTAAGGACGAATTGCAAGAAGCACAGGATAATGGGTTCAAGACATACGACGCCTATAGCAAACGAAACTTCATAATGCATGTCTGGTACATGTACTCGACGCATGACTTGCCGGCGTATGCACTATTTGTTGGCTGGTGTGTGCATGGAAGGTTCCCGTGCCCCACATGCAAGGGAGCTCTTGAGTTTCGTTATTTCGGCCGGTCGCAAGTTTTCTTGCTTCGACATGCATAGACAGTTCTGGATCCTCGCCATAAGTTCGGAAAGACAAGAAGAACTTTGTCGAGGTAGAGTTGTAAAAACTGCACCACTTGCGTTGATAGGCCAATGCACCTGGAGCGATTAAACGCCTCGAGCGAGATCCAGAGCGCCGAGGTACTTCAAGGGTATAATTTCGAGCACGCTGGACTCACAAAACATGCTTATGGGATCTGCCTTACTTCAAAGTCCTCCTTTGCCCACACAACATCGACGTGATGCACACTGAGAAGAATATCGCCGAGGCACTTTTTGGTACATTGTTCAGCATAGATGGGAAGTCAAAGGATAATACTAAGGCTAGAGTCGATCTGGAGGCGCTATGTGATAGGCCATTACAAAACATGAAAGAACCGAAAGGAAAGCAGAACTTGACGAAGCCAAAGGCATGGTTCAATCTTGGAAGGCCAGCTATGAGGGAAATTATCTTGTGGGTGAAAATGCAGTTGATGTTCCCCGATGGGTATGCAGCAAATCTAAAGAGGGGAGCGAGTCTTGATAAATTGAAGATATTTTGTCTCAAGAGTCATGATTGGCACATATGGATTGAGTGGGTAATGTCGGTGATGTTGCGTGGCTTCATCCCTGAGGATAAATGGCTAGTACTGGCAGAACTCAGCTATTTCTTCCGTGTTCTTTGTGCGAAAGAACTATCGCCTAGCGTGCTAGAAGAAATGGAAGAGTTGGTGCCAGAGTTGATCTGCAAGTTAGAGAAGATCTTTCCATCGGGCTTCTTTAATCCAATGCAGCATTTGATTTTGCATCTCCGACAGAGGCAAGATTGGGGGGCGTGCAAAATCGTTGGTGCTACCTAACCGAGAGGATGCGTAAGACGCTCGAGAAAATGTAAAATAAACGTAGAATTGAAGCGCCTATGGCTGAGGCATTCATCATCGAGGAGGCGGCAAACTTCGTGACAGACACTACTGAAACCAAAATCGTCATTTGCATAATCCAAGCCTCGGTACAATCTCGACAAGCCTAAAAAGGGTGGATCCAACCTCAGCCTATTCAAAGGCAATCTCACACCAGCCAGTGTTTCAAATCCAGTATCTTTGGATAACGAAGAATGGCGGACCATTTCGTTGTATATGTTCACCAACCTGATAGAAGTGCGGCCGTACATCGAGTAAGCTCTCGGTACATTGTTTTGCAACTTCTATTTCCTTTGAACTGCTCTTATTCCTGGATATTTCATACAGTCGATACGTCGCCCTATTCTCATATGGAGCGGTGATCCAAAAGGATTCCGTCCAAGACTATGAGCTTCTCGCAAAGCAAGGAGGCGGCTATCCCGGTTTCATCTCTTGGCTCAAACAAATGGTAAATTCTATTAGACAATTTCATTTCGTTCGTTAATTTGTGCATAATGCAACAATCCTTTCATATTAAACTTGTAGGCTAATTCAGAGTCTATGGACGCCGAATTGAGACAAATCGCTAATGGTTTTGACTATAAGGTCTGTTCATTTGACAAATACAACATCAACGGGTATCGTTTTCGTACATATGGCAAAGAGCTATCTATGGCCGACCAAAAGTCTACAAATTGTTGTGTATCTGCTATCGGCGAAGGAGGTACCGAGTATTATGGGAGAGTTGAAGCAATTTATGAACTTCTATTCTATGGTGAAAACCCACCGAATGTCGTAGTCTTCAAATGTTATTGGTTTCAGCCGAAGGAGACTAGAAGGACTCATGAACATATAGGGCTAGTTGAAATCAACCAAAGCACCCATTTAGATGTTCCGATGTCTATATTATGGCTCAACAAAGACTCCAAGTATTCTATCTACCCCAGGCCTGCCAAACTAATCCAAATCTGAAAGTTTGGGATGTCGTTTATGAAGTGCCGCCACGTGCTAGACTATCTCCCCCAAAGGAAGAGGATTATGAACCTCACATTAACCCAGACACATATGAAGGAGAATTCTTCCAAGAGACACGTCTTTCCAAAAAGCGTTTCAAGAACCGGTATACTTCACCCCAAATATTGAAGTAGACAGTGACTGTGAATCCCCATCACCCCAGAGGAGGAACAAGAAGAGGTTACTGCTGCGGAAGACCTCTCAATGCTTGACCGATTACGTAAAGGTGGCCTTCCACATGTTGATGCCACTGAACCCTATGAGCCCGTCATTGATTATAGTGATGATGATGATTATGCATTTATTGATGATACTGATCGAGATTATTAGTAGTGTCAGATATTCAATTTTTTTTATGTTGTACTTGATGATGATACACTTAAGTGATATACATATTATTATTCATGTCGGTATTTTTTTTATGTTGTACTAATTTCGTTTACTCTTTGTCATGGCAGGTGTTGAAAGATGGAAGGGAGCCGACCGAGGCCAAGGACAACGTGCCCAAATTGAAGGTGTGCCACACCATCAAGGTAGCTCCACTTATATCGTTCAGGCGGAATTGGGTAATGTGGTTTGCTTCATGATTAATGCAATTCATTCATCATGCTAGCTTGAGCCCTTTAATTACTAATTTACTTTGTTTCTCTCTTTCAGGCATGCTAGATAAGACGGATAAGGTTCCAGAGGGGTACGACCTGTATGCCATGGCCCACACTGCCTCTTACAAGCAAGTCAAGGGGAAGGCGAGGAAAGGGGAGGACTTTAACCCTAGCCAGATCCCCTGCAATCCAGAGCAGGTGATGAGGTCCCATGGCTCCATAGCCATTGATCCAGAGATTGCTCCTGAGACCACGGTGGGTTTAATTTGAATGGATGTTACTTGCTAGTCTTAACATTTGAGTGTCATCATGATAACGAAACATTGGAAATGATCTTTGGTGCAGCGTAACTCCACACAAGCATCACACGATCCTTCTCCAGCTACTGGCATGAGCCAGCCCGCTCCCACACCTCCATGATCAAGGTAAGTTTCTCTAGTTTTTTGCTTAACAAATGCATAAAGACCTAGACTTAGCTTTATTTCATCATATATGCTTACCTTAATGACCTAGAGTTAGCTTCTTTTCCTGCAAAATGACTTAATAAGCTTACCGACCTCCAAAACCAGCCATTTTACCTAAGTTAGCTCTAAAACGATCTATACTTAGCTTTGTTTCCTCCTAAATGACCTAAGTTAGTTATAATATGCTTAGTTAACTAGGTTTGCTCAATAATGACATGTACTTACCTTACTTATGTAAAAAACGGCATAATTAGCTTAGTTAGCTCATAAACGATCCATTTTACCTACATTAGCTCTAAAATGATGCATTTTACCTAAGTTAGCTCATAAACAATCCATTTCACCTAAGTTACCTCACAAATGATGGTGTGCTTCTTCTTCTAGTCTTCTTCTTCTAGTCACCTTTTCCTAACTTTCTTATTTGCCATTTTGCAGATTTCATTCACTTCTCGGAAGCTAGCTTGCTATGGAGTGCTTGTTTTTTATTTCATTCTCTTCTAGTATTCTTCTAATGGTTGCAACTTATGTGTATGCTACGATGGAACTTGCTATCTTGATGAAACTTTGCATTGTAATATGTATGTGCAACCTCCTAATGGTTGCAACTTATGTGTATGTGCGACTTGCTATGTATGAGTGGATGGAACTATATATGTATGTACGGTGAAACTTATGTGCTGTTAAATAGCCCTGTGAAATATATCTATATATGTCATATATATTTGCTCTGAAAATTGTTGGATTTAAAAAACAGAAAAAGAGAGACAATATCACGGGCTCTTTGCCGCTCGCCACCGACGGCAAAGGGCTCTTTGCCATCGGCAGCGGACGGCAAAGAGGCCACGTGGCGTGCAATCGTGCTTCTGGGAGGTCAATTTATTTGGTCGGTTTGCCAATGATGGCTGATGGCAAAGAGGAAAAAACTTTGCCTACAGCGGCGGACGGCAAAGAGGAAAAAACTTTGCCTCTAGCCGCGGACGGCAAAGGCTTGCCGTTAACCACTGACGGCGAATAACGCAAATATTGCCGTCAAGATTCTTTGCCGTCGGCGGTGATGGCAAAGGACCCTTTGCCGTCACCGCTCAAGCGGACGGCAATGTAGCTCTTTGCCGTCCCTTACATTGCCGTCCACTTTTGCCGTCCGCGACCGACGGCAAAGACCTTTGCCGTCCGCCATCCATGCCTTTGCCGTCCGCTGTGGCAGATGGCAAAGTAGCAGATTCATGTAGTGAGGGCGTATTCACATACACGCTGTGTAAACTAAGCTCATGGCAATTCAACAAAGTAGAAGCAATGCAAAGCATCAGTTGCAAGATATGTGCGACCAATGTAACCTTGGAAAGTTAGAGGAAGCACCTTGATGGGTGAATAAGATAGGGCATCTTCCTCTGACTCCTCCACTAGGGAGCTACATTGACTTAGGTTCCCTCTAGCTCAGAATCACTATTAGGATCATATTCTGAGCATGAATCTGTAGGTGAAGAGCATTTTCATTGCATTGCATCCAGACTTGATTTCAGTCCCTTAATGCCAAGTTTGACAGCCATGGCATTGTTCTTCTTTATTCTTTTCATGCGCGCAAGCTCATAATCATTATGATGTTGTTCAGAATTTGAGATTCATGAAAACATAAAAAGTAGTCAGATTATCTATGGAATGCATTGCATATTCAACTCAGAGAGTGTCTCCCTATAAACCCCTGCATATGCAAAGTTCACCCCCCAACCGTGCTGACCAGACCACACACATAAATACAAACCCCTTATGTCTCTATAACAGGCAGACACACATTTCAAAACTAAAGTAGGAACATTAGAATCATATGAAATTCGTATTTGAACAAATAAACTAAGGAATTATGAGTGGCATAATGTTTAGCTTCAAGGGTGGAGTGTTGGTAGTGCCACACAAAGCAAGTAGGTAGATTGTATTCCATGTAAAAGATCGAAACCTATGTAAAAGCTGGAAATGACACTTTCTTTCTATACAATGCAGTGTTCGTTGCCCACACATGATGGAAGAGATTACATAGAGAAATACTATTCACTCATGTCTATGGTTCCAGTATTTAGAAACAGGGTGGTCCACCCTAAAATAATATTGACAACAAATATGACAAGGCAAGCATAGATGTAGTGAATCAATCATTTATTTGTGAGCTTACTAGGACAAGTATGCAGAATTGTAACAGCAGTAAGAGACCGTCCAAAATCCGAATCAAGATGCTTGTCTAGCACTTATTGTTTGCAACTAATCTACGTGAATAATTGGATATTATATCGAATGAGTAAGAAAGACAAGTAAAATTGTCAACAAACCTGGCTTGCAGTAGTAATCCGGGTCAATGTCACTACGACCAACAATCCAAAATGACTAGTGTCTGTTCCGAGGGCCGGAATTTTGAAAACCCTATGAACTTTAGAGGTACTAAAGATTACCGAATGATTAATGACAGTCCTGCCTAATGACAGTCCTTCCTAATGAGTAATGAATCAACTAGAAAATGGGTGATGAGGAGTGGCTGCTGAGTGTTGAGGACGTATCTCAGGATAAATCGGGTTGGCTTGGTGGGAGCTACACGCCTAAGCCCTGAACAGACTGGGAAGGTAGGCACGGCGGCGCGCCCGGGCAGCGGTGACATTGTTGGGCGAGCGGCTCCTGACCTCCTGTTAGTCCGGCGTCTCCTCCTAGAGTCATGACGTCCGAGGATGGCAAGTCGCCGGCGAGGCAGGCGGCTAAGGGCGAGTAGAGATCGGAAGCGCGCAGCAGAACAGAGGGGAATCGGGGCCTAGGATGACCCAAAATCCCAGGGTGGGCCGGCCCACCGTGGGCACCCTATAGAGATACACACCCGAGTGGCGAACATTCATTTTCCAAACTAATTTAGGAACATTTAGCTGACCAATTAAACGACTCTATTTTATTAATATCAGATTCGTATTTGAACAACTAAGCTTGTTTAGCTTGATGGGTGGAGCAGTGCTATTATGACACGAAGCACGTATTCTGATCGTATAATGATCATAAAAGGGGGAAACTCTAAGCATATTCTTTTTAGCAAAAGGGGGTTTCCCCTCCGATTTCTATTAATGAAACCACCACGGAACCAACATGATCAATTAAACCCTAAGCATGATCAATTAAACCGTATTATGACTGTGCCATGGCAGATTTGAAGCTGCAAACCGGATAAATGATATTTAGCATCCATTGTTTGCTTCGAACTAAGAACCAAATTCTAAGAGCTGAAAAGAAAGTAGAGTAACCAAGTTAAGATCTATTTTCTGGTTGGGATAAGAAAGTTGAGGAGATATGAAGTACCACCTCTCTTGCGGCGTTGTGTAGGCATCGGGGGTGCGATGGCTGTCGGTGGCGTTGAAGCAGATCTGCAACGGTAGATGGGTGCATCGGGGGATAAGTCCCATTGCGGTGGAAGAGAAGGTCGTGTGAGTGGCCCCGGCAAAGAGGACGACGGTGCCAATGAAGCGAGAGGACGCGATGCAAGGCTATTGGTCTGTCGCCGTGGATGAGAAACGTCCATCTCTAGCAGTGGACGACGCGGTCTTGGTAGGTGCTCCGGCATGGTGGAGGACGGTGGCGATGGATGTGGTGGAGGACGGCGGCGATGGATGGGGTGGAGGACAGCAGCGATGGATGGGGTGGCGGACGGAGGCTGGTGTGGGGATGGTGTTCTAGCGCGGATGGTGTATGAATGGGAAAATGGAGGGAGAGGTACGGGGAACCATGTTTTTGGGACGCGCCTGTCTGAAATATGGGAAAATTATTAACTCAGCCCCCGTTTAAAATTTGGATGTCTCGTCTGTTGGGGCTAGGACGATAATCTCGCATCTCGCCAAAATTTGCCCAGAGCGATTTCGGGTGACGAGAGGGTGTTTGGCGCCCATGGTTGGCGCCCACGGTGTATGAACGGGGCTGACAGGTAGGCCGGTTGTGTCACGTGTGAGTGAAGTTACAAACCTGCCCCTATTGAAAATATTTGCCTACATCGATTTTGGCCGAGTCAAGTTTGTTTTGCCGCCCACCGTGTATGAATGGGGAAATGGAGGGAGAAACAGAGGTCTTTCGGACGAGCTTGAATCAAATGTGTTTTGCCGCCCATGTTTGGCGCCCACCATGTCGGAATGGGCTCAGAGGTGGTCGTGTCACGTCTAATTGAAGTTACTAACCTACCCCAATTTAGAGAAGTGGAAATCGGGCCGATGTATTGTTCGTGTAATGGGTAGACAGTAATTTCCATCTCCCAAACACTTGGCTTCGGGCAGCCGATGTGGGAGTGGACATTTTGCCACTTCTTTCAAATTTTGGGACAATAAGCATCCACGTTTACCCTGGCAACTAAATTCAAATCCATTTTGTATTCCTATACGAATCTTTATAAATCATTTTATGTGTTTTTATATATCTTCAAAAGGACGACAAAGATGTATTCCACTGTCATATATGAATATGGTTTACAAATGCCGATACTCAAATTCAGAATCTAGAATCCAGTTTAAGGTGAATTCGAATATTTGGAACACTTCATGTCCAACTCAAATGTCACACGCAACATAATGTGCACTCCCATTTAGATATGTACACAAGCGATGTATTAAGATTCAAATACTGAGTCAACCAACCAAGAATGTACAGAACTAACAGACATATAAACACTTATAGAGTATATGGATCAATAATATCAACTAACTTACATAAGCCAGGCCGTTGTACTTTTTTGCTACAACAACATCCTTTTTTAGCCAAGCTACTACAGCATCTTGGCCCTTTCCAATGCATGCCACTTATGGTACATCTATACTACTATTTTTGCTGAATGCACATTCAGCCCGATTGGCATATTTGTAGGTCTGGCACAACAATCAAAATGAAATGTCTCCAAGTCTTATCAATTAATACAAACTTGTGCTCAAATAAAATTACAAACCAAAAAAACAAAAAACAATTATTACATGATCTCTAAAGCAAATGGTTTGATTGATTACGTGAACAAACAACACAAAGGTTATTCAACGATGGAAAGAACATTTCACCTATGATTTACCAAGTGGGAATTTAATTTCCCTTTTTCCTTTAGGACCTTAACAATGTGGTCAGTCTTAGCTTGCTTCGTTTTGAAATCCACCAAATATTTAATGGTTGTCTTGAGTACTGCTTATGATTGTGCTGTTTGCTTCCTCAACATGTCAACTTCATCTCTAAGTGCACAAGCAGAATCTCTTTCTACCACTAGTTTAGCCTCTAAAGCATCAGCAGTTGGCAATTCATAATGCACGATTGGGCCGGTGCCACTACTGTGGGATGATACAACGTCCATGGGGACCTCGCTCTTTGATCTTGGGCTAACCTGTTTTGCCACTAAAGTTCCGATTGGATTCGGAAAAGTTGAAGTTAGCAAAACATCTCAACTGGGAGTTATAGCAGCAAACCAGTTAAACAAACAAGGAATTGAAAAGTTTCAATTGGATGCTGAAAAGTAGTTATTAACACATTGTAACCCATTGTTGCAGCAGCAACGCAGTTAAACAAACAGGTAGCTATTTAAGTTCAGGAAAACAGGTAATTCTTAACAGAAAGTATCAAACACATAGATAGGTGCAGTCTATAATAGGATTACCAGGCTATGGCATTATGTAATCAGTAGCAAACTAAATTAATCAAAGCAACGTAGTTGAACAATTTTGCAATAAGTGGCTAACTAAAATTCTGAGAAGCAGGTAACTGAACTTACGCTAGTTCTTTGTACAGGCACACTGCAACTTCTTTTTCGCTTACAAGGTTGTACGAAGGACTCCAATGCATCATTTGCTTGCGTAGTCCCAATACTTCTTTCTTCCCACACTGCATTGGTAAGTCGAATGGTTAATCTGGTAAGATGGTGCGTCCTTGATTTGTTATATGAGGACGTGTAGTCAGACTAGTTGTAGCCACACACATCACACTGGCTTTTACTGTATATTTCATGTGATTACTTTTGGCATATCGAGTTCCAAGCAATCTACAAAAGGATGAAAAGACTGGCATCCTTCACATTGTTGGCGAACTCAGTTCATAGAAACAAGCAATTCAACCATTTTGTGGGTAAATCAAATGCGCCACTACAATATTTTTCACTACACTAATCATACACGCAAAAAGGGCGACGCCACCATAGGGGCTGGTATGGGCGGCCACCTCGGGTGGCTGGAAAGTGTGCACGTAGTTTGAGTCGTCCATGTTGGCCCGGGCTAGTTTTGTTTGTCCCAACGCACGAGCAGGCAATGTAAAAAATGAAGAAAAATGTATCAATTTGGATGGGCCAATAACATAAGTGCAAGGAAGGCCCTATAGCAGGCTCGCGGCCCAAACGAGTGCCTCCCATATCGATCGACAACAGGAAAAAACCCAATTCATTCGCTCCAGCCTCTAGTCTGGTTCGCTCCTAACCTAGCCGCCGCTGGACAGACCGACACATCACTTCCTCACGCCCTCGTTGGAGAGCGGTCGCCGGGCTTCAAGTGGATGGAAGGACAAGAAGATGAAGATCCAACCCTGGGTGTATCCTACGCGGGAGGCAGCGGCGGCAGCACGGGCATGGCATCGAGCTTGCGCAAACGGACAGTCGCAGCTTGCAAGATTAGCATGCGCAACGAGCAAGTACATCACATCCCTGATTATATCTAATTCAACTCTTCAATTTCTGGCCAATAGTTAAACCTGACGGTGTTGTAAAACTGCTAGTATGTAGGGAATCTATGACAAAATGAAACCAATTTCTACTTATTTTATAACTCCCCCAATCAATACTGAACTGACTGAATTTGATGTATCTAATCAAGTTTCCGGTGCAAACATACAAGATCATGTTGTTCTTGAGCCTGAAGTGTCTAATGAACAGACTGCTAATGAACGATTTGATGCAAACATTTTACATGCTCCTGGTGATGAACATATAGTGTCTAATGAGGGATGTAATGCAAGCATTTCGAAAGCTCATTGAAGTATTTAGTGTCTAATGATGATCTGCTATGTTGAGAGAGACATAGAGATTTGCAGGCATTGATGACAAGCAAATTATAGTGCATTTTCATAGCTTGAGGAAACGTCGAGGCCATCTACCAGAAAGTCCCCGTATCATGACAACATAGCATTAATACTTTTCTAATTTTGAAACTATTGGCATACTTGTGCAGGATAGATATATTGATATGCAGTTTGCGCACTGGTTATAGGTGCAATTACACTTCGATATTTTCAGCCAGAGAGCAAATAATTCAAGCGGGTACATACCATGTTTGTAGTCCTTGTACACCATGTTGCATTTTGTGTTTTTTGGTGCTTGCATCATTTAGTGTTTATAATCTGAACTACTTTGGATCATTAGCTGGTTTTCAAAGTGCATGTAGCTTCACATTTGTCAAGTTATGTTGATCTCCGGAGTGCAAGTGCCTTCGTATTTTTTAAGTTAAATGTTCGCCCCTAGTAACTTGAATTCGTGGATCCGCCACTACACACAAATCATACACGAATGCCAGTATGAATTAAATGAAATGCAGGGACTTACGTTAGCTCGTTGTACAGGCTCACTGCAGCTCTGCTTGCACTTGGGATGTTCCATGTACAAGTCCATGTTACCACTTGCTTGGATGTGCAGGCCTTGTGCTCCTTGCATCCCCCTCTGCATTTTAACATGGCGAATGGTTGATCAAATAAGAGGAATCGACCTTGATGTTGTACCGAAGGACAGATACTTACAAGGTTATACGGGTGTGCAGGATGTGTGCAGGATGTGTACCAGATCCCGTAGCGCCGTCATGCTTCGCTAAAAAAATGGATTTGCTTGTTTCAGATGATATCTCCAGAAGAAAAAAGAGTTAAAGTCAGAGTTGCATAGGCGTGTAAGCTAAGAGAGCAGTGAAAGGATATCTAAACATCGTCGGAACAGTGCACAAGGGAGTGATGTGTGGATACCTAGTTCGGGCCGGCGTTTGGGCATGCTCGCCTAGCTAGAGTGCGGGTCACTTCAGAGCTGTTGAGGGTGATGCACTGGCGTTGGCTGGCCGCACTGTTCGAAATATGCCCTAGAGGCAATAATAAATTAATTATTATTATTATATTTCCTTGTTCATGATAATCGTTTATTGTCCATGCTATAATTGTATTGATAGGAAACTCAGATACATGTGTGGATACATAGACAACACCATGTCCCTAGTAAGCCTCTAGTAGACTAGCTCGTTGATCAATAGATGGTTACGGTTTCCTGACCATGGACATTGGATGTCGTTGATAACGGGATCACATCATTAGGAGAATGATGTGATGGACAAGACCCAATCCTAAGCCTAGCACAAAGATCGTAGTTCAGATGCTAAAGCTTTTCTAATGTCAAGTATCATTTCCTTAGACCATGAGATTGTGCAACTCCGGATACCGTAGGAATGCTTTGGGTGTACCAAATGTCACAACGTAACTGGGTGGCTATAAAGGTGCACTACAGGTATCTCCGAAAGTGTCTGTTGGGTTAGCACGAATCAAGACTGGGATTTGTCACTCCGTGTGACGGAGAGGTATCTCTGGGCCCACTCGGTAGGACATCATCATAATGTGCACAATGTGACGAAGGGGTTGATCACGGGATGATGTGTTACAGAACGAGTAAAGAGACTTGCCGGTAACGAGATTGAGCAAGGTATCGGTATACCGACGATCGAATCTCGGGCAAGTACAATACCGCTAGACAAAGGGAATTGTATACGGGATCGATTGAGTCCTTGATATCGTGGTTCATTCGATGAGAACATCGTGGAACATGTGGGAGCCAACATGGGTATCCAGATCCCGCTGTTGGTTATTGGCCGGAGAACGTCTAGGTCATTTCTGCATGGTTCCCGAACCCGTAGGGTCTACACACTTAAGGTTCGATGATGCTAGGGTTATAAAGGAAGTTTGTATGTGGTTACCGAATGTTGTTCGGAGTCCCGGATGAGATCCCGGACGTCACGAGGAGTTCCGAAATGGTCCATAGATAAAGATTTATATATGGGAAGTCCTATTTTGGCCACCGGAAAATGTTTGGGATTTTTTGGTATTGTACCGGGAAGGTTCTAGAAGGTTCCGGAGTGGGGCCCACCTGCATGGGGGGACCCACATGAACGTGGGTAGTGGGGGAAAGTCCCCACACCCCTGGTCAAGGCGCACCAAGATCCCCCCTTAGAAGGAATAAGATCATATCCCGAAGGGATAAGATCAAGATCCCTAAAAAGGGGGGATAACAATCGGTGGGGAAGGAAATGATGGGATTTCTTTCCTCCCACCTTTGCCAACGCCCCAATGGACTTGGAGGGCAAGAAACCAGCCCCTCCACCCCTATATATCTAGTGTGGAGGCGCATGGGAGCTTCACACGAAGTTCTGGCGCAGCCCTCCCCCTCTCACAAGTCCTCCTCCTCTCCTGCGGTGATTGGCGAAGCCCTGCAGGATTGCCACGCTCCTCCACCACCATCACACCGTCGTGCTGCTGCTGGATGGAGTCTTCCTCAACCTCTCCCTCTCTCCTTGCTGGATCAAGGCATGGGAGACGTCACCGGGCTGTACGTGTGTTGAACGCGGAGGTGTCGTCTGCTCGCACTAGGATCTCCGTGATTTGGATCACGACGAGCACGACTCCTTCAACCCCGTTCTCTTGAACGCTTCGCTTAGCGATCTACAAGGGTATGTAGATGCACTCTCCTTCCCTCGTTGCTAGTCTCTCCATAGATAGATCTTGGTGACTCGTAGGAAAATTTTGAATTTCTGCCACGCTACCCAACAAATGGCATCATGAGCTAGGTCTATGCGCAGTTACTATGCACGAGTAGAACACAAAGCAGTTGTGGGCGTAGATGTTGTTAATTTTCTTGCCACTACTAGTCTTATCTTGCTTCGGCGGCATCGTGGGATGAAGCGGCCCGGACCGACCTTACACGTACACTTACGTGAGACAGGTTCCACCGACTGACATGCACTTGGTGCATAAGGTGGCTAGCGGGTGCCAGTCTCTCCCACTTTAGTCGGAATGGATTCGATGAAAAGGGTCCTTATGAAGGGTAAATAGCAATTGACATATCACGTTGTGGTTTTTGCGTAGGTAAGAAACGTTCTTGCTAGAAACCCATAGCAGCCACGTAAAACATGCAAACAACAATTAGAGGACGTCTAACTTGTTTTTAAAGGGTATGCTATGTGATGTGATATGGCCAAGAAGAATGTGATGAATGATATGTGATGTATGAGATTGATCATGTTCTTTTAATAGGAATCACGACTTGCATGTCGATGAGTATGACAACCGGCAGGAGCCATAGGAGTTGTCTTTATTTATTGTATGACCTGCGTGTCATTTAGCAACGCCATGTAATTACTTTACTTTATTGCTAACCGGTAGCTATAGTAGTAGAAGTAATAAGTTGGCGAGACAACTTCATGGAGACACGATGGTGGAGATCATGATGATGGAGATCATGGTGTCATGCTGGTGACGATGATGATCATGGAGCCACGAAGATGGAGATCAAAAGGAGCAATATGATATTGGCCATATCATGTCACTATTTTGATTGCATGTGATGTTTATCATGTTTATGCATCTTATTTGCTTAGAACGACAGTAGTAAATAAGATGACCCCTCATTAAAATTTCAAGAAAGTGTTCCCCCTAACTGTGCACCATTGCGAAAGTTAAATGTTTCAAGCACCACGTGATGATCGGGTGTGATAGATTCTTACGTTCACATACAACGGGTGTAAGCCAGATTTACACACGCGAAACACTTAGGTTAACTTGACGAGCCTAGCATGTACAGACATGGCCTCGAAACACAAGAGACCGAAAGGTCGAGCATGAGTCGTATAGTAGATACGATCAACATGACTAGAGGGATGATCGGACACGGCCTAGTTGACTCAGATCATGTAATCACTTAGATGACTAGAGGGATGTCTATCTGAGTGGGAGTTCATGAGATGAACTTTATTATCCTGAACATAGTCAAAAGATCTTTGCAAATTATGTCGTAAGCTCGCGCTTTAGTTCCACTGTTTAGATATGTTCCTAGAGAAAATATAGTTGAAAGTTGAAAGTAGCGATTATGCGACGTAAGAAAGCTTATGTCCTTAATGCACCGCTCGCATGTGCTGAACCCCAAACGTCGTCTGTGGATGTTGCGAACATCGGACATACACGTTTTGATAACTACGTGATAGTTCGGTTAAACGGTTTAGAGTTGAGGCACCAAAGACGCCAAACGTCATGAACATATGAGATGTTTCGAGGGCTGAAATTGGGATTTCGGGCTCGTGCCACGCCAAGAGGTATAAGACCTCCGACGATTTTCTTAGCCGGCAAACTAAGGGAGAAAAGCTCAATCGTTGAGCTTGTGCTCAGATTGTCTGAGTGCAACAATCACTTGAATCTAGTGGGAGTTGATCTTCCAGATGAGATAGTGATGTTTCTCCAAAGTCATTGCCACCAAGCTGCTAGAGCTTCGTGATGAACTATAACATATCAGGGATAGATATGATGATCCTTGAGGTATTCGCGATGTTTGACACCGCGAAAGTAGAAATCAATAAGGAGCATCAATTGCTGATGGTTGGTGAAACCACTAGTTTCCAGAAGGGCAAGGGCAAGAAGGTATACTTCATGAAACGGCAAATCAGCTGCTGCTCTAGTGAAGAAACCCAAGGTTGAACTCAAACCCAAGACTAAGTGCTTCTGTAATAAGGGGAACAACCACTGGAGCAGGATTACCCTAGATACTTGGTAGATGAGAAGGCTGGCAAGGTCGATAGAAGTATATTGGATATACATTATGTTAGTGTACTTTACTAGTACTCCTAGTAGCATGAGGGTATTGGATACTGGATCGGTTGCTAAGTGTTAGTAACTCGAAATAAAAGCTATGGAATAAACGGAGACTAGCTGAAGGTGAGCTGACGATAAGTGTTGGAAGTGTTTCCAAGGTTGATGTGATCAAACATCGCACGCTCCCTCTACCATCAAGATTAGTATTAAACCTGAATAGTTATTTGGTGTTTGCGTTGAGCATAGACATGATTGGATTATGTCTATGGCAATGCGGTTATTCATTTAAGGAGAATAATAGTTACTCTATTTATTTGAATAATACCTTCAATGGTCTTGCACCTAAAGGAATGGTTTATTGAATCTCGATCGTAGTGATGCACATTTTCATGCCAAAAGATATAAGATAGTAATGATAGTACCACTTACTTGTGGCACTGCCATGTAAGTCATAATGGTATAAAACGCATGAAGAAGCTCCATGTTGATGGATCTTTGGACTCACTCATTTTTGAAAAGTTTGAGATATGCGAACCATGTCTATTGGCGTATACGCATGAAGAAACTCCATTCAAGATGGATCGTTTGGACTCACTTGATTTTGAATCACTTGAGATATGCAAATCATACCACATGGGCAAGATGACTGAAAAGCCTTGGTTTCAGTAAGATGGAACAAGATAGCAACTTGTTGGAAGTAACACATTTTGATGTGTGCAGTCCAATGAGTGTTGAGGCATGCAGTGAACATCGTTATGTTCTTACTTCACAGATGATTCGAGTAGATGTTGAGTATATTTACTTGATGAAACACAAGTCTGAATTATTGAATGGTTCAAGTAATTTCAGAGTGAAGTTGAAGATCATTGTGACAAGAGGATTAAATGTCTATGATATGATCATAGAGATTAGTATCTGAGTTACGAGTTTGGCACACAATTAAGACATTGTGGAGATTGTTTCACAACCAATACCGCCTGGAACACCATAGTGTGATGATGTGTCCAAACATCATAACTGCACCCTATTGGATATGGTGCATACCATGATGTCTGTTATCGAATTACCACTATCGTTTATGGGTTAGGCATTAGAGACAACTGCATTCACTTTAAAATAGGGCACCAAGTAATTCCGTTGAGACGACACCGTTTGAACTATGGTTTGGAGAAACCTAAGTTGTCGTTTCTTAAAAGTTTGGGGCTGCGACGCTTATGTGAAGAAGTTTCAGGTTGATAAGCTCGAACCCAAAGCGGATAAAATGCATCTTCATAGGACACCCAAAACAGTTGGGCATACCTCCTAATTCAGATCCGAAAGCAATAGGGATTGTTTCTTGAATCGGGTCCTTTCTCAAGGAAAGGTTTGTCTCGAAAATTGAGTGGGAGGATGGTGGAGGCTTGATGAGGTTATTGAACCGTCACTTCAACAAGTATGTAGTAGGGCACAGGAAGTTGTTCCTGTGGCTCCTACACCAATTGAAGTAGAAGCTTATGATAGTGATCATGAAGTTTTTGGATCAAGTCACTACCGTACCTCGTAGGGTGACAAGGATGCGTACTACTTTAGAGTGGTACAGTAATCTTGTCTTGAAGGTCATGTTGCTAGACAACAATGAACCTACGAGCTATGGAGAAGCGATGGTGGGCCCAAATTCTGACAAATGGTTAGAAGCCATGAAATCCAAGATAGGATCCATTTATCAGAACAAACCATGGACTTTGGTGGACTTGCCCGATGATCGGCAAGCCATTGAGATAAATGGATCTTTAAGAAGAAGACGGACGTGGACGGTAATGTCACCGTCTATGAAGCTCGACTTGTGGCGAAGAGTTTTCACAAGTTCAAGGAGTTAACTACGATGAGATTTTCCCATCCGTAGTGATGCTTAAGTCCGTCGGAATCATGTTAGCATTAGCTGCATTTATGAAATCTGGCAGATGGATGTCAAAAACGAGCTTCCTTACCAGTTTTCGTAAGGAAAGGTTGTATGTGATACAATCAGAAAGGTTTTGTCGATCCTAAGGATGCTAAAAGGTATGCTAGCTCCAGCGATCCTTCTAAGGACTGGAGTAAGCATCTCGGAGTTGGAATATGTACTTTGATAAGATGATCAAAGATTTTGGGTTTATACAAATTTATGAGAAACTTGTATTTCCAAAGAAGTGAGTGGGAGCACTATAGAATTTCTGATGAGTATATGTTGTTGACATATTGTTGATCAGAAATGATGTAGAATTTTCTGTAAAGCATATCGGGTTATTTGAAAAGTGTTTTTCAAGTGAAAACCTGGTTTAAGCTACTTGAACATTGAGCATCAAGATCTATGAGGATAGATCAAAAACCGCTTAATGGTACTTTCAAATGAGCATATACCTTGACATGATCTTGAAGGTGTTCAAGATGGATCAGTCAAAGAAGGAGTTCTTGCCTGAGATGTAAGGTATGAAGTCAAGAGTTAAAGCTCGACCATGGAAGAAAATTGAGAAAGGACGAAGGTCGTCCCCTATGTTTCAGACGTAGGCTCTATAGTATGCTATGCTGTGTACCGCACCGGAAGTGTGCCTTGCCATGAGTCAGTCAAGGGGTACAAGAATGATCCAGGAATGGACCATTGGACAATGGCCAAAATTGTCCTTGTAACAAATAAGGACATGTTACTCGATTATGGAGGTGATAAAGAGTTCGGCGTAAAGGGTTACGTCGATGCAAGCTTTAACACCTATCCGAGTGACTTTGAGTAGCAAACTGGATACGTATAGTGGAGTAACCATTTGGAATAGCTCCAAGTGGAGCGTGGAAGCAGCATTTACAATATGACCTAGAGATTTGCGAAGTACATACGGATCTGAATGTTGCAAACCCGTTGACTAAAACCTCTCTCACAAGCAAAACATGATCAAACCCCAGAACTCATTGAGTCTTAATCACATGATGATGTGAACTAGTTTAGACACTAGTAAACTCTTTGGATGTTGGTCACATGGCGATGTGACCTGTGAGTGTTAATCACATGGCGATGTGAACTAGATTATTGACTCTAGTCCAAGTGGGAGACTGTTGGAAATATGCCCTAGAGGCAATAATAAATTAATTATTATTATTATATTTCCTTGTTCATGATAATCGTTTATTGTCCATGCTATAATTGTATTGATAGGAAACTCAGATACATGTGTGGATACATAGACAACACCATGTCCCTAGTAAGCCTCTAGTAGACTAGCTCGTTGATCAATAGATGGTTACAGTTTCCTGACGATGGACATTGGATGTCGTTGATAACGGGATCACATCATTAGGAGAATGATGTGATGGACAAGACCCAATCCTAAGCCTAGCACAAAGATCGTGTAGTTCGTATGCTAAAGCTTTTCTAATGTCAAGTATCAATTCCTTAAACCATGAGATTGTGCAACTCCCGAATACCGTAGGAATGCTTTGGGTGTACCAAACGTCACAATGTAACTGGGTGGCTATAAAGGTGCACTACAGGTATCTCCGAGAGTGTCTGTTGGGTTGGCACGAATCGAGACTGGGATTTGTCACTCCGTGTGACGGAGAGACATCTCTGGGCCCACTCGGTAGGACATCATCATAATGTGCACAATGTGACCAAGGGGTTGATCACGGGATGATGTGTTACGGAACGAGTAAAGAGACTTGCCGGTAACGAGATTGAACAAGGTATTGGTATACCGACGATCGAATCTCGGGCAAGTACAATACCGCTAGACAAAGGGAATAGTATACGGGATCGATTGAGTCCTTGACATCATGGTTCATCCGATGAGAACATCGTGGAACATGTGGGAGCCAACATGGGTATCCAGATCCCGCTATTGGTTATTGGCCGGAGAACGTCTAGGTCATGTCTGCATGGTTCCCGAACCCGTAAGGGTCTACACACTTAAGGTTCAATGACGCTAGGGTTATAAAGGAAGTTTGTATGTGGTTACCGAATGTTGTTCGGAGTCCCGGATGAGATCCTGGACGTCACGAGGAGTTCCGGAATGGTCCAGAGGTAAAGATTTATATATGGGAAGTCCTATTTTGGCCACCGAAAATGTTCGGGATTTTTCGGTATTGTACCGGGAAGGTTCTAGAAGGTTCGGAGTGGGGCCCACCTGCATGGGGACCCACATGAACGTGGGTAGTGGGGCAAGGCCCCACCCCTGGTCAAGCGCACCAAGATCCCCCTTAGAAGGAATAAGATCATATCCGAAGGATAAGATCAAGATCCCTAAAAAGGGGGGATAACAATCGGTGGGGAAGGAAATGATGGGATTTCTTTCCTCCCACCTTTGCCAATGCCCCAATGGACTTGGAGGGCAAGAAACCAGCCCCTCCACCCCTATATATATAGTGTGGAGGCGCATGGGAGCTTCACACGAAGTTCTGGCACAGCCCTCCCCCTCTCCCAAGTCCTCCTCCTCTCCTGCGGTGATTGGCGAAGCCCTGCAGGATTGCCACGCTCCTCCACCACCATCACGCCATCGTGCTGCTGCTGGATGGAGTCTTCCTCAACCTCTCCCTCTCTCCTTTCTGGATCAAGGCATGGGCTGTACGTGTGTTGAACGCGGAGGTGCCGTCCGTTCGGCACTAGGATCTCCGGTGATTTGGATCACGACGAGTACGACTCCTTCAACCCCGTTCTCTTGAACGCTTCCGCTTAGAGATCTACAAGGGTATGTAGATGCACTGTCCTTCCCCTCATTGCTAGTCTCTCCATAGATAGATCTTGGTGACTCATAGGAAAATTTTGAATTTCTGCTACGTTACCCAACACGCACATGGATGCAGATCTTGAGTGGCAGCGGAGCGCTACGATGCGATGGACGAGACCGTTGGTGAAGCCCCAACGGCCTCAGGGGGTGGAGGTGCGACGATGTTCTCGGTGAAGTAGCCCCGATGAGCTGGGAGACAGCGTCGGTGAAGCGCACGTGATGCAGTGGAAGTCGGTGTCTGTGAGGCATGTCAGTTGCGGTGGTCGACATTGTCAGTCGACCACCTGGTGCGGTGGACGAGGGCATAGATGAGGTAGCTCCAGTGTGGTGGTGAAGCGCGACCATCGTCTTCGTCGTCGTCGTTCGGCACGGACGTGGGGAAAGAGACGAGACGAGGGGCGATTTGAACTTTTCTTGGGTTGGCGGCGAATTAGGGATTTGAGCAATCTAGGCGCGGAAGGGGACGATGGAGAAGGGAGATTTTGCAGGGTTGGAATTGGGGCCGCCAGATATTTCAATCCGAAACATGGAAGCACGAACTTATTTTGTCGTCATCCTTTTTTGGGGGGGAGGGGGCGTGGGTGGCTGGGTGCTACGCGTCCGGCCAACACACGCGACCACCACGACACGACCCTGGTCTGCCTGGTGCGCCTACATTTGAGAATGCAAACGAATCTTCTTTCATTTGCAAACGAATCTGTATGTATTACCATGCCCATGTTTTCCTTGCAATAATTAGTCATTCGAAACGAGATACTCCCTCCGTTCACTTTTGTAAGTCATTCCAGACAACTTAAAATGAACTATTTTGCACATTGTCTGAAATGACTTCAAGGTCTTATAGAAGTGTACAGAGGGAATACTATAAATTAATTAATGAAGAGTTATTTGAAACAAATTCAAAAAGGTATCCATGGTATCCACGCTAACGTGGATTAGAGTGTGTGTCACATAATTAGTTATTTGAATTACAGTGTGTGTCACGTAGCGATCTCCAATTCTAACGTGGATTTCGCATTTCACTGTATCCACACTACTTTTTAATACAAATTCATTTGTATATGATGAACACCATGGTAGTGAGAAAACTTTTGGATGGATTCAAACATATGACCTACAAAATAGCACAACAAATCGAGTCAATGTCAACTTTTCGAAACCTAGTATGGCACGAATTCGAAATAATTACCACTATGCATGGTCCTCAGTTCGAATCTTACAATGTACACTGAATTGAAACATCGATATTAAGTCTCGTACTATCTACATTAAAATGTTGTTTTAGCCCCCCCCCACCCCCACCCCCCGCGCACACGCTACATACTTCCTGTATCGGTCAATCTTCCTCTCTAACCACCTTAGGAAGCTATCGGTTTCCAACACACGTTCATTCTTTCTCTCCATGTTTCGATCTCTAACTCTCTCAACTACACAACCCCCTTTTTCCACTCTGTTACCAAATGTATTTACCTCACACACTCGCCATTGCACCCATGCCGAGATCTCTCTCTCCCTATCCCTCTCACCCTCTCGCTCTAAATTCATACATGCATTACCTATCTAGCCCCCCCCCCCAATCTCTCGTGCGCACGCACGCACGTTGTCTATCTAGGTCACTCCCTCGAGACTATCTCACTCTTTCTTCCGCACGGCGGGCCACACTCGCTCAATCTCGCTCTCTTTATCTGAGCCTTGTTTAACCTCGTTTTCTTTCACACACAAATGATATATCTCCCTGTTCGGGCCTCGATCGACACACTCTATACTCTCTCACGTAGATTGTCTATCTAGGTCAGTCCATCCAAGCCGCCCCCACAATTTCGACCTCATGGCGGGCCACGCTCGCTCAATCTCTCTCTCTCTCTCTCTCTCTCTCTCTCTCTCTCTCTCTCTCTGTATGTCTCGATTGACCTTGCTCTTTCTCGGACAAAAACGATATATCACCATGTTTGAGCCCAATTCGACCTATTCACATTGTATACTCTCTCACGCACATTGTCTATCTAGGTCACTCTCTCCAACCTGTTTCACTCTTTCGATCGCACAGCGACCCTATGTGATCGATTGACCTTGCTTCCTCCCATGCACAAAATATATCTACACGTCTGTGACTGGATCATCTCTCAAGCTCTATCTAACAGCCCTCACCCTTGCCAAAAGCACAATCGGACCATATCTCTCCAGATCATATATATCTGTTCAATGAATGTAGGACCACACTCACTTTGTCTCTCTATCTATATGTCTCTCGGTTGACCTCGCTTTCTCACACCGTATCTTCCATGCATTGAAGCTACCTCTCCATCCCTTGCAAAGCCGGAGCTATTTACATTGCGAGGGGCACTCCAACCTTGGATTAATTTGTGTAGGCATTTATTCCGGTCGGTTTAAATTATATTTTCATAGCATTCGGCCCATAACTACACCAAACACCATTGCTCTCTCACACATCCTTTCTCGCCTTCAACGTCGCACCATGGTATTATTGCAAAAAACTTTGTTGTTCTCTTTAATTATTATAAATAAGCTACAAAACTACACACCGATAGTCCACTTGGAATGGAAAAAAAATTCGACCCACAAATTAAAGTGCTACAAACTACACACCGAGGGGCCCACATGTCATGAAACAAATTTGGACCCATATACAAATTAAAAAATAAAGGACGAGGATCGAACATGCGACCAGGGCCTTCAAGCCGCACGTCAATAGGCAACATACGTAGAACAACAACGTTTGTTGTACCCCCCCCCCTTTGCTCACAAAATGTTTTTATATTACCACAGCCTATTTAATGGATAACATGTAATATTATTTTTAGTACTATTCGCCTTCACTTACTGGTGGGTTCCATGTGTGCTCTCTCTCTCTCTCTCTCTCCTCCCCTTCTGCGTTCAGACGCACGGGCAAACACGAAGAACTCGCGGACGATGTTGCCGTTGACCATATCTGGACGCGTTCACAAGTTACGGCACCAGTTTCACGTACTAGCAGCACTAGTCAGTGTGTATGTGCAATGCACGTTAATTTGGAAGTATATTAAGTGCATGCAGATATTAAGTAGGATATTATTTGCGTGTTATTATGTGATTAGCACTATTTTTGGCATGAAATTAACTACACGCTAAACATGTTGAGCGCTCGAAATTGAAGCAGTCTAGGTCGTTGGATGACAAGGAATACATGTGGCTTGATGACGTTTTTATATTTAATTTGATACGCCTCTAGTAGAACATTCAATCGACCAAACCATAGATTTCGTTTAGTATGACTCCGACTTTAAATTATACGACGTTCGATATAAAATAAACGGAAATGATAAACGTTCGGATTTTAAGCATAGCAATCTGAACGTTTTTCATGGCAAATTTGGATTACGCGACGGCTGCAGGGGCATCTTGCGGTGAGAAGCGGCTCCTCTGCCATGCTCTGTGTGTCGTCGGGCCACTGGCCGATGGCGACAGTGGCGTCTTGCACCGTTGTTGGCTTACTCCTAGACGTTGGCCTAGCTTCAAGGAAGGCCAAAATGTTTTGGACTTCGGAGCGAGTCAACTGGAGGGAGGCGGCGACTGACGTTGGTGCAAGGAAGTGGTCAACGACGGCCATCCATGCCGCTGAGGCGGGCACTAGCACCCGCGCGGGGACAGGCGCTGTCAACGGCGCGGCGGAGACATTCGTGTGCACGGGCACCGGCACGGGCGCACATGTCATTAGACGACAAAGATGCGCATCTTGTTGGCAGTGTGCACGGCATCGCAGGCGCGCGCGCTGTCAGATGCAGCAGCAGTGCATGCGCTGGCAGGTGCACGGGCGCATGAAAGTCGGCGAGGACCTCGTGGAACACCATGGCATCAAGCTCGGCGACAATGTGCGGCTCCCAGCCCATCAATGCCACGGGGATGGGCACTGGCATAGTCGAGGCGACGGGAGCAGGAACGGAAGCGGGGACAGGCGCGGCGTCTTCCCGCAAGGCCAGTTCAAGCTCGTCCCAAAGCGCCTTATGTTCTTGAGACTCCGGCTGGTGTCTTCCTCGGGAAACTGGAAGACTAAGGGCAGACAATCGTGATGCGGCATGGAGTACGTTGAGGTCAGGCTAGTTGGAGGTAGACGACAGGAGAATCGGAGAAGAAGAGAGAAGATTGTAGCGATACCGGGTAGTGCGGGGTTGATTTTAAACTGCGGCGCCGGCGACATTAAAAGTGGGAGCAGTTGGGGCGAAGGTGGGCGGCGGAGCTGGTCAAAGGCTCGCCTCGGTGAGCTTTGCACAATGGTCTGCCTTTCGACGCCCTCCTGTCGGCCAAGTGAGGGTGCGCTTTCGACGCCTCCCGTCGACTCACACGCTTGCTCGAACGGCACCTACCGATGAGAAGCGGGACTCGTGGCGGCACGTAAACGCCCATAGTTTCAATAGTGAAAGCGTTCGCCTTAACGTGACAGGTCCTTGTTCCAAAATACCTTGGCTCTTCATTTGTGCAACTTGTCATAAGCAGCTTGTCTCAAATTGAAGAAAAAAATTACGAAGTAATATTCGTGCCATATCACGTGACCATGCTCAGTTTCAGGAATTTATGGTCACTTTTGGATTTTCTGAAATTTAAGATCCAGGATTCGAAACAATATCATAACCTGCATCATGCAATAAATTTTCAAGCCATACACTTATCCTATTGTATTTCTTAAGAAAGGATTTGGTCAAACATTTTGCTTAGTTAGACTTCAGACAAGTTATATATGCAGAGTAAAAGGATAATCCCTCCGTACCAGTGCATTTCCTAATATATTAACTCAAATACTAGGCACGAACAAACGGGCTCAATTCTTTGCTCATCCTGGTGTAGTAGTAGTAGTACTAGGCAATGCAGTTGACGGGTGACCTTGGCGAGCGGCAACCGAGGGAATCAAACTGTGCTCGGCATGGTAGGTAACGTTGTCTAGTTACTAAAGCGTCCCTCCATTGTTCATCAGTAGTCATTATGGACCGGGGACATGAGGGGAATTTCCTAGGGCTGGGATTCTGGCCGCTAGATATTTCGACTCGAAACGCTAAGGCTCGACTGGTTGGGGTTGCCTAATGTGCGTACCACGCACGCCACCAGAAGGACACGAGCCCGGTTTTTATTTTTATTTTATTTTTTAGGATCAACACGAGCCAAGGTCTGGCTGGTACGCGGTTGGGTCCTACCATTCGAGAATACGAAAGGAACCTTTTAAATTGCCGAACGAATCTATGTGTATTACAATGCCCGTATTTTCCTTGCAAATACTAATCTGAGCGTGGTAATTGATTTATGATGAGTTGTTGAATTAGAGTGAGTTTGTGATATAGTGATCTCAACGTGGATTTCACATTTCATGGTATCCCTAGCAAGTTTTTCAATGCAAATTCAAATTTAAAAGATGAACAATATAGAGGTGAGAAAACTTTGTATGTATCAAGCATATGACCACACACACACACACACACAGAGAGAGAGAGAAAGACACGCACGAACATAACAACAATCCAATAATTATAGTGCATATATTTTTCCAAACCATGCATGTATGACATGAATTCAAAAATACTCCTTCTACTCCTAAATATTAGTCTTTTAGAGCTTTCAATAAGTGACTACATACGGAGCAAAATGAGTGAATCTACACTCTAAAATATGTCTATATACATCCGTATGTGCCAGTCCATTTGAAATCTCTAAAAAGACTAATATTTAGGAACGAAGGGAGTAAAATGTAAGACATGCATGGTCCTCAGTTTAATATTTAAAATGAACATGAAACTGAAACATGAATATTAAGTCTAGTACTACAGTAAATGCAAGTGTTATGTTTAGGCGGAGCTATGATTGTCGGGGGTCAACCCCTTGACCTTAGATAAAATTGTGAAGCTCTGTTTAGGGTTGTTTAGATTATATTTGTCCCCACCCTCCCAACCACCGATTGGTTGTGCACCCCCCACCCTTCCTCACTGGAAGAATATCATGTGCCTCCATACCTTAGATGTTATATGCCGATAGGAGTTGCTTGGAGCTTGTAGATCTGAGATATAGCAGCTCACATGATGTCTTAATATTTTTACAGGAAACCTTGATGAGTTTCAGAATTGCACACAATTTGTACAAAAACTACTCAGATGCCCTTGGATCCCAGATCCAACGACCTCGAAGCTCGTATCACCGTAGCATCTAAGATGAAGGAGGACATCACATTCTCCTGTATGTAAGAATATCATGTGCTACCACACCTTAGATGCTTTGGTGATACAAGCTCTTCGGAGCCGTTGGATTTGTGACCCAACACCTCCTCGATGGTTCGAATGGTTTTTTGCAGAAAAGCCCCCAAAGAGTTCGGCCACTGCTTACAAGCACAAAGACTGCTCAGATGCCATTGGATCTCAGATCAAACAACCTCGAAGCTCGTATCACCGTAGCATCGAAGCTGCGATAGCACCTTATGTTTTGTTGCACGGGAGAATATGAGGTGCTCCCGCACCGTAGATTCTATGGTCATACGAGTTCACGGAGATCTAACGGCCCACGGTAGGAGGTTTGAATGTTTTTGCAATATACGGCTGAGAGAGTTTGGGAAATGCGCAGAAAGTACAAGTACTACAATGTGCCATCTGATCTCTCATCATACGACCTAGATGCTCATATCACCGTAGCGGGTAATTAAGCTACATGGAGCACCTAATATGAGCAACGGGGAGCCGTTGGATCCAAGATGCAGCGGCACACACGAGGCCTGAATGTTTTATTTGCAAAATTACCTTTGGAGAGTTTGGAAATTACGCATAATTACAAAGAATACTCCCAAGCCATTGGATCTCACTTCCAACGGTGTAAAAACTCGTATCACCATAGCATCTAAGCTACGGGGTGGATGTGATATTCTATGCCACTGTCATTTTTGTTCGTAAACTTGCAAAATACATGTAACTTGTGCCGTTACTTGTCTAACCGTGCAAAGTGTTTGTTCAAAAAACCATCCTACACTGAAATATCGAAACAATACACGGGGGTCCCACTTGCCATTAATCAAATTTGGACCTAAAACTAACAAATCTGAAAGACAAGATTCGAACTGGCAACCTGGACTACAAAGCGTAAGTCGATAACCTGAAACAACAACGATTGTTGGCTTTGTCCCATAACTTGATTTTATACAGTATTGCGTTGAGTAGAGTAGAGGGAGTGCCTCGTCAACACATGCATGACCGTTGACTCACTTACTGGTGGGTCCCAGGTCTGCGATCTCTCTCTTCTCTCCATCGTCTAACCTTTGCACGGGCACACATGAAGAGCGGCGCTAGCTTGCCGTCGTGTTATTACAACTAAAAAAAGCTTGGAAAGTAGAAGAATCGCCTAGAACAAGAGACGTTGTGGCTAGTCAAGACAGAGCTAACCACATCTATCCTCTGTGCCACGTTAGCATGCTGAAGCTGTGTGGCTAGTGGGGTGTTTTCGACCGACTGGCTGCGTCCCTAGGTCGAACCATAGGTATATTTTCACACGCACATTTTTCCTCCGTGCCGAGATGTGGCACACCCTACCGTGCGGTTTCAGGGTCCTCCCGGGTGGTGCACGCGTATATTCTTCCTGATGTGGGACGCCCTACCGTGCGTTTTCTGGGTCCTCCTCAGTCGTTGTACCAAAGCAAGTAAATGAGTCGTCAAATCACGAAAGACCACCTTTCCCGCCGAGTACATCAGTGAAGCACGGTGGCTAGCTAGTTGGGCAAGTTCGACCGATTAGCTAGGCCGCTGCCACATTTGTTTTTTCACCCCTTTTTTATCTACTTGCCGGCAGGTAAATTTAAATATGCACCGCGGCGTTGCTCTGGTGTTTGGGTGCGGCAGGACTTTTAATTTTTTGATTGACGGGAGAAGGCGCGGCAGGATTTTTAATTTTTTGATTGACGGGAGCAGGCGCAGCAGCAATTAGTAACGATGACTCCGCTGTAAAGCCTACTCCTCCCTGATGTGAGAAGTCGTCGACTGGTGTTTTACCATGGTGAAAACCAAAAGATTCCCCGCTCCTCGGCTGGCTCCCTCCGCCTTCCCGTAGATTGCATTGCCTTTCAGCCGTTTCGCCCCCTTTGCTTTCCTCTCCCCATTGCTTCTACCTGGTGCTATGGTGGCGTAACAGATCATGGAGTTCGAGGTGAGGCGCCTGACACAGGAGCTCCAGGCCAAGGATGCGGAGCTCGGGGCCAAGGACGTGGATGAAGGAAATATGCCCTAGAGGCAATAATAAAGTTATTATTTATTTCCTTATATCATGATAAATGTTTATTATTCATGCTAGAATTGTATTAACCGGAAACATGATACATGTGTGAATACATAAACAAACATAACGTCACTAGTATGCCTCTACTTGACTAGCTCATTAATCAAAGATGGTTATGTTTCCTAACCATGGACATGTGTTGTCATTTGATTAATGGGATCACATCATTAGGAGAATGATGTGATTGACATGACCCATTCTGTTAGCCTAGCACTTGATCGTTTAGTATATTGTTATTGCTTTCTTCATGACTTATACATGTTCCTGTAACTATGAGAATTATGCAACTCCGTTTACGGAGGAACACTTTGGTACTACCAAACGTCACAAAGTAACTGGGTGATTATAAAGGAGTACTACAGGTGTCTCTGAAGGTACATGTTGAGTTGGCGTATTTCGAGATTAGGTTTTGTCACTCCGACTGTCGAAGAGGTATCTCTAGGCCCTCTCGGCAATGCACATCACTACAAGCCTTGCAAGCAATGTAACTAATGAGTTAGTTACGGAATGATGCATTACGTAAACGAGTAAAGAGACTTTCCGGTAACGAGATTGAACTAGGTATTGGATACCGACGATCGAATCTCGGGCAAGTAACATACCGATGACAAAGGGAACAACGTATGTTGTTATGCGGTTTGACCGATAAAGATCTTCGTAGAATATGTAGGAACCAATATGGGCATCCAGGTTCCGCTATTGGTTATTGACCGAGAATAGTTCTAGGTCATGTCTACATAGTTCTCGAACCCGTAGGGTCCGCACGCTTAACGTTACGATGAAAATTTTATTATGAGTTTATAAGTTTTGATGTACCGAAGTTTGTTCGGAGTCCCGGATGTGATCATGGACATGACGAGGAGTCTCGAAATGGTCGAGACATAAAGATTGATATATTGGACGACTATATTCGGACACCGGAAGTGTTCCGGGCGATTTCAGAGAAAACCGGAGTCTTGGGAGGTTACTGGAACCCCCGGGAGAGTAATGGGCCTTATGGGCCTTAGTGGGAAAGAGAGAGGGGCGGCCAGGGTGGGCCGCGCGCCCCCTCTCCCTCTGGTCCGAATTGGACTAGGAGGGTGGGGCGGCGCCCCCTCTTTCCTTCCCCCTCTCCCCCTTCCTTCCCCCTCCTAGTAGGAGTAGGAAAGGGGGAGTCCTACTCCTACTAGGAGGAGGAGGACTCCTCCTGGCGCGCCCCCTTTGGCCGGCCGGCCTCCCCCCTTGCTCCTTTATATACGGGGGCGGGAGGGCACCCCATAGACACACAAGTTGATCTACGGATTGTTCCTTAGCCGTGTGCGGTGCCCCCCTCCACCATATTCCACCTGGGTCATATCGTCGCGGAGTTTAGGTGAAGCCTGCGCAGTAGAGCATCATCATCGCCACCACGCCGTCGTCTTGTGGAACTCATCCCGACACTTTGCTGGATCGAGTCCGGGGATCGGTCATCGAGCTGAACATGTGCTGAACTCGGAGGTGCCGTACGTTCGGTACTTGGATCGGTCGGATCGTGAAGATGTACGACTACATCAACCGCGTTGTCATAACGCTTCTGCTTACGGTCTACGAGGGTACGTGGACAACACTCTCCCCTCTCATTGCTATGCCATCACCATGATCTTGCGTGTGCGTAGGAAATTTTTTGAAATTACTACATTCCCCAATAGTGGCATCCGAGCCTAGGTTTTATGCGTTGATGTTATATGCACGAGTAGAACACAAGTGAGTTGTGGGCGATACAAGTCATCTTGCTTACCAAACATATCATACTTTGGTTCAGCGGTATTGTTGGATGAAGCGGCCGGACCGACATTACACGACGCCACGCAAGACTGGTTTTACCGCCATGCTTTGCACCACGGTGACTAGCGGTGTCTGTTTCTCCAACTTTAGTTGAACCGAGTGTGGCTACGCCCGGTCCTTGCGAAGGTTAAAACAGCACCAACTTGACAAACTATCGTTGTGGTTTTGATGCGTAGGTAAGAACGGTTCTTGCTAAGCCTGTAGCAGCCATGTAAAATTTGCAACAACAAAGTAGAGGACGTCTAACTTGTTTTTGCAGGGCATGTTGTGATGTGATATGGTCAAGACGTGATGAGATATAAGTTGTTGTATGAGATGATCATGTTTTGTTGAAGTTATCGGCAACTGGCAGAAACCCTATGGTTGTCTCTTTGTTGCATAAAGATGTAAGTGCCAAATAATTGCTTTACTTTATCGCTATGCGATAGCAATAGTTGCAAGATAAGTCAGTAGGCTATCGATCAAACCTAGGCTCGGAAAATTTTGAACGTCTGGCTAAGCTCAATATGATGACTACCTAATAGTTTAGTGCGCCATGCTTAACGGCTTAGAATCGGGACTTCAAGGACGTTTTGAATGTCATGGACCATATGAGATGTTCCAGGAATTGAAGTTAATATTTCAAGAAAATACCCGAGTTGAGAGATATGAAGTCTCCCACAAGTTCTATAGCTAAAAGATGGAGGAGAATCGCTTAACTAGTGAGCATGTGCTCAGATTGTCTGGGTACTTCAATCGCTTGAATCAAGTGGGAGTTAATCTTCCAGATAAGATAGTGATTGACAGAATTCTCTAGTCACCATCACTAAGTTACTAGAACTTCGTGATGAACTATAGTATGCAAGGGATGACGAAAACAATTCCCGAGCTCTTCGTGATGTTGAAATCGACGAAGGTAGAAATCAAGAAAGAGCATCAAGTGTTGATGATTGACAAGACCACTAGTTTCAAGAAAAGGGCAAAGGGAAGGAAAGGGAAACTTCAAGTAGAATGGCAAGCAAGTTGTCACTCCTGCGAAGAAGCCCAAAGCTGGACCATAGCCTGAAACTGAGTGCTTACACTGCAAAGGAAATAGTCACTGGAAGCGGAAATGCCCTAAATATTTGGTAGATAAGAAGGATGGCAAAGTGAACAAGGGTATATTTGATATACAGGTTATTAATGTGTGCCTTGCTAGTGTTTATAGTAGCCCCTGAGTATTTGATACTTGTTCGGTTGCTAAGATTAGTAACTCGAAATAGGGGTTACAGAATAAACAGAGACTAGTTGAAGGGGAAGTGACGATGAGTGTTGGAAGTAGTTCCAAGATTGATATGATCATCATCGCACACTCCCTATACTTTCGGGATTAGTGTTAAACCTAAATAAATGTTATTTGGCGTTTGCGTTGAGCATGAATATGATTTGATCATGTTTATTGCAATACGGTTATTCATTTAAAATCAGAGAATAATTGTTGTTTTTTTTACATGAATAAAACCTTCAATGGTCATACACCCAATGAAAATAGTTTGTTGGATCTCGATCGTAATGATACACATATTCATAATATTGATGCCAAAAGATGCAAAGTTAATAATGATAGTGCAACTTATTTGTGGCACTGCCGTTTGGGTCATATCGGTGTAAAGCGCATGAAGAAACTCCAAAAAGATGGATTTTGGAATCACTTGGTTATGAATCATTTGATGCTTGCGAACCGTGCCTTTTGGGCAAGATGACTAAAACTCCGTTCTCCGAACAATGGAACAAGCTCTTGACTTATTGGAAATAATACATAACGATGTATGCAATCCAATGAGTGTTGATGCTCGTGGCAAGTATCGTTATTTTCGACCTTCACAAGATGATTTGAGCAGATATGGGTATATCTACTTGATGAAACATAAGTGCGAAATAGTTGAAAGGTTCAAAGAATTTGAGTGAAGTGGAAAAATCATCATAACAAGAAAATAAAATTTCTGCGATCTGATCGCGGTGGCGAATATTTGAGTTCTGAGTTTGGTCTTCAATTAAAACAATGTGGAATAGTTTCACAGCTCACGCCACACGGAACACCACAGCGTTATGATGTGTCGAACATAAATCGCACTTTATTGGATATGGTGCGATCTATGATGTCTCTTACTGATTTACCACCATCATTTTGGGGTTATGCATTAGAGACTGCTGCATTCACGTTAAAAGGGCACCATCTAAATCCGTTGATACGAGAACATATGAACTGTGGTTTAGCAAGAAACCCAAGGTGTCGTTTCTTGAAGTTTGGGGCTGCGATGCTTATGTGAAAAAGTTTCATCCTGATAAGCTCAAACCCAAATCGGAGAAGTGCGTCTTCATAGAATACCCAAAGGTAACTATTGGGTACTCCTTCTATCATAGATCCGAAGGCAAGATATTCGTTGCTAAAAATGGATCCTTTCTAGAGAAGGAGTTTCTCTCGAAAGAAGTGAGTGGGAGGAAAGTAGAACTTGATGAGGTAATTGTACCTTCTCCTTATTGGAAAGTAGTTCATCACGAAATCAGTTCGATGATTCCTACACCGATTAGTGAGGAAGTTAATGATGATGATCATGAAACTTCAGATCAGGTTGCTACCAAACCTCGTAGGTCTTCGAGTAAGATCCGCGCGAGTGGTACAGTAATCATGTTCGGAAGTCATGTTACTAGACCATGATGAACCCACGAACTATGAGGAAGCGATGATGAGCCCAAATGTCGGTGTCAAAACCGGCGGATCTCGGTAGGGGGTCCCGGCTGTCGTCTAGGCGGATGGTAACAGGAGGCGAGGGACACAATGTTTTACCTGAGTTGGGCCCTCTCGATGGAGGTAATACCCTACGTCCCGCTTGATTAATATTGATGATATGGGTAGTACAAGAGTAGATCTACCATGAGATCAAGGAGGCTAAACCCTAGAAGCTAGCCTATGGTATGATTGTTGAGATGTAATGTTACGTCCTCACGGACTAAAGCCCTCCGGTTTATATAGACACGGGAGAGGCTAGGGTTACCTGAGTCGGTTACAATGGTAGGAGATCTACATATCCGTATTGCCAAGCTTGCCTTCCACGCCAAGGAAAGTACCTTAGGACACGAGCCGAGTCTTCAATCTTCTATCTTCGTAGTCCGGGAGTCCGACGGATATTGATAGTCCGGCTATCCGGACACCCCTAGTCCAGACTCCTCGGTAGCCCCGAACCGGTCTTGATGGCGATAAGTCCAGCGTGCATAATGTTCGGCATTGCAAGGCGGGTTCCTCCCTTGAATAATCCGGAGAAGATAATGAACACGAGGATAGTGTCCGGCTCTGCAAAATAATTTCCACATTCCAACATAGAGAGAATAAAATACACACTTAGTTCAATCTGCTGACGTATTACGCAGCGTGATATCACACCGCAGCCAAGCCCTCGTTTGAATCGTCTTTATTATTCCGCCTCAGCACGTTTAGCGAAGCGGTTTCCTTGGCACGTCCCGTCGAAGCAGAGATCGTGTTCCCTTTTATTCCGGGATCCTCATCAATACGCGCGTGGGTAACCCAACCGCTCCGTGCCGCCCTCCTCTATCGAGGGGAATCTCAAGCGGTCACGGAGACGGCCCTTGGTATTATTTCCCCTTTATAAGAGGACCAAGGCCTGTCCTTGTCTTTCAACCTCGCACCGAATCTTTCCTCTGCTCCCAGTTCCAACACCAAGAGCCCCAGACTCGAGCGCTTCGGATCTACAGCAATGTCCGGCTCCGACCTCCAGGGCCGGTGGGTGCCCTCCTCCGTCATGGAGGAGGACATATTGAAGTTGCGTGAGGCCAAGTACACAGCCCACGAGGTTTAGACAGGTTGCCTGCCCTCAGGCAGGCCGTGCAACCGAGCCCGCGCGACGTGTTGTTTCGCATCTCACCTCCGTCGGGATTAGGCTTCCAGCGGATCCTTTCGTGAGGGGGGCTCTGTTCTTCACGGGCTGGACTTCCACGACTTGGCTCCGGAGTCCATCCTCCATATCTCCGCATTTATCATTGTCTGCGAAGCTTTCCTCCGCATCATCCCCCACTTCGGCCTGTGGCTGAAAACATTCAAGGTGGAGCTGAAGATGATCGGGGGGCATCAAGCGGAGTGTGGCGGGGCGACCATAAGCAAGAAGGTCGATGCCCCGTGGCTCGAAGGTTCCTTCCAAGAGGAACAGGGATTGTGGCAGCAGGAGTGGTTCTACATCACCGCTCCAAGGGGCAGCAAGCGAAGCCGCCGCCCTCCTTCCGCCGGGACCTCCACGGTAGCTAATGTCGTGGGTCGACCAAGGGCTCAAGCTGGGGCCGCCCGAGGGCGTGCCCGCCCGCAGAGGCGGTTGAGACCTCCAAACAAGGGAGATCGGCTGGTCAAGGTGATGCAAGTCATGCTAGTCGGCACCTCCTACCTCGCAAGCGTCGTCCTCTCGGCTATGGGAGTTCAATCCGGAGGGACCTCGTATTCTCCAGCATTTTATGGGCGCGACACCCATGGAGATGTACAAGCTGTTCTTGGACCGCAGTGGCGTGTCCGGATTCGCCGAGGACGCAGGCTTAAGCCGCGATCGCCGGATACTCGAAGTAAGTAGCTCAAAGCTCGGACGTTCTATCTGTATGCCTTTCAAAAGATCATCTCCTGGCCCCTTTTTATTCTCTCAGGAATGGGTGGCGCGATCAAGGCTGATAAGGTGTCCGCCCCCCTCCCGAGACCGTTGGAGCCCGTCTTGGTCGAGAATGTTGGAGGTTGCGCCCACGAGAGGGGGCAACGGGGAGATAAAGGAGCTAATACTTCGTCCAAAGGGGCGATCAAGAGGAGGGAACCAAGGATCCTCCTTCGAAGGAGAAGAGGACCGCCTCAGAAGATCCGGAGGTCCCAGCCCCTAAGCGTGGGAAGAAATCCCCACCGGGGGGTCCGGCGTCGGAGAGAATCCTGACGCGCAATCATCGCCAAGGACCAGCCCTCAACGAGCCGTGAGTATGAAAGAGAAAGTTTAATGAGGAAGTACCTTCGTTTATGCTTCTATAGGTAACGAAATATTTATATCGCAGATTCAGATCTGCGGCCGTCTCGAGATGAGTTCGTCCTCGGGATCTTCTTCCGGAGATGATGGAGAGCGTCGCCTCCGTCTGCCAGCGCCAGATGAGGCGGCGAGCCCAAGTGTAAATCACGGAGGGCGTCCGAGTCCGGAGGGGCCAAAGAGTTCAACACCTACGAGTCCGCCGAGAAGGCGAAGAGTTTGCTTGAGAAGGCGTCCATTTAGAAGATCACCGTGCGTTAATGCGTATGGTGATTGAAGGATTTAAATCGAAAGCGGATTATGCGTGAGCCGCCATGAGCTTCTTTGGCGGGATTTGAGGTATGCGAAAATGGCGTACCCCTTTGTTTTTTAACAGTTGTGCATATAAAAAATGCGCCGTGTATAGATAGTAGCCCCTGAGACTCGGTAGGTTGTCGAAGACGACAGCGTACCGAGGATCGAAAATCTAAATGTCTCAGGTAATGAATACCGCCGTTCGCGCGGTGGCGGATAGTCCGGGGCCAGCCGACTGATCGGTTTGCCGAATCGAAGTCGGCAATGGACATGGCGAATCTTGACATCGCACTTGTCAATCAGCGACTTGACGAGTCGCAAGGTAAATAAATTCTCCGCAGCCGCTTTATTGAGTGGGTTAAAGCCCTCCTCGATAAGTTATATGTTGTTTATGCGAGCGATCTTCGCTGCTGCGGAGAGACTTCGGGCGAGCTTGCACAAGCTAAGGAGCAAGCCCGGCGAGTGATGCGGCTGCCGCGAGGGCGGCCGAGGAGTTGAACGCCGAAAAAGGTGCGCGACCGCCTAAGAGGCGGAGGTGGCCAAATTGGCCAAGAATTTAAATGATGCTACCGACCGTAGCGAGGCTCTTGAAAAGGAGCGCCTATCGGAGCGGGAAGACCTGAAGAAGGCCACCGCCGAAGCCAAGGATGCCCGTTCTGCAATGCGGGCTATGAAGGAGGAGCTGCGCCAAGCGGAGAAATCACGGTGGCAAGCCGTTTCTTATCGTCGCCCGGTTTATGGATGCCAAGCACGCTAAATTTGAGCGGCAAGTGGAGTTCGGAGGATCCTTATATGGACTTGGCTGCGAGTGCGGTGCCGTCGTTAAGCACTTCCGGAGCCGGGGATCACGAGGTGGAAGAGTTATATTGGACTCAATTCCACATCCGGATCGCCCTCTTCATTGTCGGACGAGTTGGCGAATGGGCGAATTGAACAGATTGTCGGGCTGGCTATGAATGACATCGTGGCCCATGTGTGGCGAGAGAGGTCCAAGGCGACAAGCTATTTCGCCCTCGCAGCAGTTCCTTGGGGCGGTGCCGCATATCAAGGAGATGAAACGGTCGGCCTGCATTGAGGGCGCGCGGATGGCTCTGGCCCGTGTAAAGGTGCAGTGTCCGGAGATGGATGCCACTGCTGTTGCTGCCCAGGGTTCGGATGGGAACCAGCTTCCTGCCGAGCATTATTTCGAGGAAGTTATGCGTGCGCCTTCAGATAATAGAGTCGCGATGCTCAAAGAATGTAACGTTCAATTGAACACATTCACTTGTATATCAATGATTATAGTATGAATGCTTTTTATACTTGTGCTTCCAAGTAGTAAAACTTCTCTGTCTGCGGCCGCTTGCGTATACTTGTGTATAACCCGAAGATCGATCTTGACTTCAGCCCCTTGCACAAGTCTTTGGGGTGTTCGCAAAATAGCGCTTTTTCACACTTAATCGACATCTCGGTCCTGTTATAAGGAGGTGGTAGCGAGCTTAACGAGGCAATCCGGACTATAGTGCTTTATCTCTTTCACTTAACCAATGGAGCTCGAGGGTGGGGCTACGATATAGCCCTCGATGACACCGCACATCTCCGGATTCGAGTGCGTATGTGCTGACCGAAGCGGCCCTTCGTCAAAGCGGGAATTCTAAACATTCCGGTAGTCGATCAAGTGGGTGACCGGACTCTCGCTATATCATGATGATCAGTTTTGGCTTTCTCTCGAGGTGCTCGCCCGCCGAACGGGGCACAATCGCGATAGTTCTCTGGTGTCGCGTTAGCGGGTGATCTGAGCGAAGGCAGCAAAACACGTGAGCCAGGCAAACCCAACATTTGACCAAAGACATGATTCGAGCTGATGCATATAATGCCCAACTTGAGACGCGAACACTCCGAAGGTGTTCGGACTTTATGATACGGGCAGAATTATGCCCTAAACCCCTTGTGTCCAGGTACGGGCATTGTCTTCCGACGCGGCCAATGCCAAAGCGTCGGGCTCCGCTTTGGCTATAGGAGGAAGCCAAGGGAGATTAACAACAAGAGATAGTAATAAAAAGGTCTACGTAGGGTCTTAATCTGAAAAGAATCCTTGCGACGGGTCCCTACTGCACATCTGCGCCTGTGTCTCCGTTGCGCCGTTATCCTGAACGGGTACGCACGTTTGTTCATCTGTAGAAAAAGAGGAACATTTTAGTTTTAGAAACAGTTCGTGCGAGAATAATGCAAAAGAATAAGTGCAAATAATTAAAGCTAGGTTTATATGAAACTGCGGCTAGTTGTGCGCGCAGCCCCTTATGAAAGGGTATGCGGCTAGGGAGCCCCTAGCCTGCTGAGTCCGGATTCGTCTATCCGAATCCGGTGTCTTTAAGTGACCCTCGCACTGAAATGGTGCCATGTGGACCGGGCATCTTAAGTGTAAGAGACACGTAATGCGGTATGGCGTTGAAGCGGACAAAAGCCTTTCGTCCCAATAGTGCTTGATGTTCACTTTTAAATGGGACGATATGGAAAATTAACTTTTCTCGTCGAAAATTGTTTGGTGATCCGAACACGACTTCGAGTAATATCGAGCCTGTGCACTTGGCGTAAGGGCCTGGCGTAACTCCTTTGAAGGAAGTGCGGCTGTGTCGAATTTTGGTAGGGTCTATCACCATCCGACGGATTGTGTTTGAATATAGCAGGTTTAAGTCACTGCCTCCGTCCATTAGGACGTTTGTGAATTGTAGTCCGTTTATTATCGGATTCAATATCAGGGGAGTCCGTCCCGCGGTTCGAACACTTTTGGAATAATCTCGGTGGTCGAAAGTGATTGGTTTTGATATCCAATCTCTATGGTTTGCTGGGCTGGACCGTGCGAAGCTCTTTTTAGAAAGTGCCGCACTGTTTTTCCGTGTCCTCACATGAAGTGAGTTTACTGCTTTCACCCCTTGTGGGAAAGTCTTTTGTTTTCTGGTGCCCTGCTGGCGGGGTTTATCTTCTTCGCTTGACGCGTCGAGCCCCTTGCATTCGGCGTTTAGTCGGCCGGACTGTTTGAAAACCCAACAATCCTGTGGGTGTGATTTGCGAGCCTTCCGGGTACCGTGGATTTGACATATCCGACCCGAATTTTGTGTAGGTTAGACGGTTCGTCATTTGTCGTCCTTGATGGGTTGAGCTTTATTATTGGTCGTGCGCTTTTAAATCCGGCGTTGACTACCGTGCTCTTTGGGCTTTTCTCTTTATTCGGCGTTGTTCTTTTCTGCGCCGTGATTTTCCGCTTCCATCTCTTATCTCGGATGTACTTGGGTCGTTGGTGCTTCTTGCCAACCAGTTGTCCTCTCTCGCAAAAGCGGGTCATGAGGCTTGTTAATGCGGTCATTGTCCTCGGTTTCTCTTGGCGAGGTGTTCGCGAGCCATTCGTCTCGGACATTGTGCTTAAAAGCTGCTAAGGCTTGGCGTCCGGATAGTCGACTATTTGGTTCTTTTGGTGAGGAACCTGTTCGCAATTTCATGACCGACTCTCCGGGCTGTTGAGTTATGTGACTTAGGTCATCTGCATCCGGAGGCGGACATAAGTCCCTTGAAAATTTGCTCTAAACGCTTCCTCGAGCTCTTCCCAACTTCCAACAAGTGTTTTCGGGAGGCTTTTGAGCCAATGACGGGCTGGCCCTTTGAGCTTGAGGGTAGATATTTTATGGCGTGGAGATCGTCTCCTCGGCCATATGTATATGCATTATATAGTCTTCTATCCGGACTCCAAGGTCTGTTGTTCCATCGTAGGCTTCTATGTTTATGGGTTTAAACCCTGCCGGGAATTCATGTTCCGGCACCTCGTCTGTGAAGCATAGTGGGTGTCTGGCCCCTGTGCTTATGCGTGCCGCTATCGTCGGACACTTGACATGTTCCTTTGCTTATTGGGGCTTTCCTTTTCGGTCCGTAGATGGACCTGGCTGGGCCATTTGACGGTGGGGGCTTTATGGCCTCTTCGTCGAATTCTGGGAGCAGCTTGCGCTTCGGGTAGCTCTTCGATTGGTGGTTGTTGCCGTGTTTGTCTGCGGTTTTGAGTACTTTGCTCCATCTTATCCGGAGCGCGTCTTCCGCTGTGTTGAGCTTCCATTTTTCCTTCTTCAGGCTTCTTGCTGTAGCGATGAGCCTACGTTTGCAAAGATCTTGTTTGACGGGCTCTTCGAGTTCGTCGTCATTGGGGCTTGTTTCGTCTTCGGAGGGAGGTACATAGTTGTGATCCTCAACCTTTTCTTCTGCCGCCCTTTCGTGAGGGATTGCTTCTACATCCTCCTTTGATGAGTCTTGCTGGAGGGGTTTTTCTTCGGCACTCTCCGGGGTGTTATTATCTCCCGTGCCGAATTCTCCATTCTTGTTGTGGCGGGATTTAGAGCGGCGCCGCTGACGCCGGCGTTTGGGTTGCTTCTTTAGAGAATCTTCCTCCGCTGCTTTCTCGCCATCCCCTTCTTTTGGGGTATCCACCATGTAAACGTCATATGACGAGGTGGCCTTCCAGTGCCCCGTGGGCGCTGGGTCCTGATCGTCTCCGGCATCATCGTCCATAGCGTCGATGTCATCGGAGTCATAGTCTAGCATGTCGGTTAGATCTTCGATAGTGGCTACAAAGTGGGTGGTGGGTGGGCTCTGAATTTCTTCATCGTCCGTACTCCAACCGTCCCGCCATAATCCGCCAGATTCTCTGATAGCGAGAGATGCTTGAGGAATTCAAGATATCGCCAAAAGGCGAGTGTTGAAAGATGTCCATGGCGGTGAATTCCATAACCGCGCCTAATCGCTTAATTGGCGGGGGCGCGGGAGGCTCGAGTCCGGCGAGGAGTCCGCGTCTCGGGATCACGAAGTTTCGCAAGGACAAGATCGGTATTCAGCTCCATCGCCGTAGATGTTGAAGCCCCGGCGGCGTCTATCCACCGCCCTCGTCATGGGCAATCGGCTCGAGCAAGTAGCCGGAGCGGGTTCGAAAAGCGCCACCAAAGCACCGTCCGCGGCGAGCTAGATCATGCCCATCGTCGCAGTCTGTGGCGCTTGGTTGTGGCTCGAGTCCGTCGAAGATCAAGTCTCCGCGGTCATCGGCCGTGAAGTTTAAACTTCGAATCGACCGACGGCCGGGGTGTAGCTTTCGATCTGCTCCGGATGGCCAAGAGAATTGGCCCGCAGCTGAAGCCGCCGAATCTGAAGATCTGTCCAGGGAGCAAAGTCTCACTGGACAGCGTTGAAGGTTGAAGATGCCATCGAGCCTATCGGTGGCGACACGGAGGAACTCTCAATGAAAGCACCAATGTCGGTGTCAAAACCGGCGGATCTCGGGTAGGGGGTCCCGAAGCTGTGCGTCTAGGCGGATGGTAACAGAGGAGGCGAGGGACACAATGTTTTTACCCGGTTCAGGCCCTCTCGATGGAGGTAATACCCTACGCCCTGCTTGATTAATATTGATGATATGGGTAGTACAAGAGTAGATCTACCACGAGATCAAGGAGGCTAAACCCTAGAAGCTAGCCTATGGTATGATTGTTGAGATGTAATGTTCTGTCCTACGGACTAAAGCCCTCCGGTTTATATAGACACGGGAGAGGCTAGGGTTACACAGAGTCGGTTACAATGGTAGGAGATCTAAATATCCGTATTGCCAAGCTTGCCTTCCACGCCAAGGAAAGTACCTTCCGGACACGAGCCGGAGTCTTCAATCTTCTATCTTCATAGTCTGGGAGTCCGGCGGATATTGATAGTCCGGCTATCCGGACACCCCCTGTAGGGTCGGAAGTATGTCTAGAGGGGGGTGATTAAACTACTTGACAACTTAAAAGTTTAGCCTTTTGATTTGAGTAGGTTTTTAGCAAGTTCACAATGATGACCAAGTCAAGTATCACCCTACACATGCAATTCTAGAGTTATGGCAGCGGAAAGTAAATTGCACATATAGTAAATAAGAGGTGGAGAAGAGCAAACGCAATTTGGAGACACGGAGATTTTTCTCGTGGTTCCGATAGGTGGTGCTATCGTCAATCCACGTTGATGGAGACTTCAACCCACGGAGGGTAACGGCTGCGAGAGTCCACGGAGGGCTCCACCCACGAAGGGTCCACGAAGAAGCAACCTTGTCTATGCCATCATGGCCTACGTCCACGGAGGACTAGCCTTACTCGGGGTAGATCTTCACGAAGTAGGCGATCTCCTTGCCCTTACAAACTTCTTGGTTCAACTCCACATCTTGACGGAGGCTCCCAAGCGACACCTAACCAATCTAGGAGGCACCACCCTCCAAAAGGTAATAGATGGTGTTGGTGATGATGAACTCCTTGCTCTTGTGCTTCAAATGATAATCTCCCCAACACTCAACTCTCCTCACAGATTTGGCTGTGGTGGAAGAAAGGATTGAGTGGAAAGCAACTTGGGAAGGCTAGAAATCAAGTTTCATATGGTGGGAGTGGAGCAACTTGATCTCAACACAAGGGTAGGTAGTTTTCTTCTCGAGAAATGTAAGGTAGGAGTGGTAGTTCTTTCGATGGCTCTCTCCACGAATGAAGAGGAGGTGGAGGGTATTTATAGCCTCCACACAAAATCCAACCGTTACACACATTTGACCAATCTCGGTCGGACGAAGTTGACAACTCGGTGAGACCGAAAGTTCAAATCTTGTGAGCGTTGGGATTTTCGTGGGACCGAAAATACAATCTCGGTTAGTCCGATTCTTCCAAAGTCTAGGGTTTGCCAATCTCGGTGGGACCGACTTTCTCATCTCGGTGACACCGATTTGAGTCTGAAGGTTCTGAAGCTTGGCAACACCAATTTCGTATGACCGAGTTTGGAATCGGAAAATCCGAAATTCTTAGGGTTTGGGTATATGGTGAGGTGGTTCATCTCGGTGTGGTGAGTTTGGAATCGGTGGGACCGAGATTACTTATGGGTTTATGTTGGAATGAAAGATTGCGATAGTTTGAGAGATAAATCACTAAGCACTTTGAGCAACCAGATCATCATCATAACCTCATCCCTTTTAATAGTATTGGCTTTCCTATGGACTCAATGTGATCTTGGATCACTAAACCAAAAATAGAGTCTTGAGCTTTTGCCAATGTTTTCCTTAGCATTTTGAGGGTCCACATCATCGGTCATTGCCATACCCATATCCTTGAACTTTCGAAATATTCTCAAGAAATGATTAGTTCAATGATATATATGTTGTTATTAATTACCAAAACCACCCGGGATTAGTTGCACTTTCAATCTCCCCTTTTGGTAATTGATGACAACATATAGATCAAAACTTCGACAAATGATATAATCAATGAATAACATCGTCGCTTTGAGAAGTATGTGATAAGCAAGAGCTCCCCCTAAATTTGTGCATTATTTAAGATTTGCGTTTGAATGCAAATGCACAATCGATTAGGATCATGGGTTACTCTTCCATGTCACATACATCTTGGTGGAGCGCACAAAATGATAAGAATGAATAGCATGCACCCAATCACCAAGACATGAGTAAATGATCATACAAGATATGAATGGAATATGATAAACATTAAGCACACATTAAGCATAGTATGATCAAGCACTCATCAAGATAGAGCAAACGTAGTATCAAACACACGAAATGTCTCAAAGAACTCAAAAGTATCTCAAGGAAAACCGCAAACGAAAGAGCAAAAACGAGCACTCTCTCTCGAAGTCCTATGATCTATACAATTTCTCCCCCTTTGGCAACAAGTTACCAAAAAGTTCGAAAGGTATAGAGCTAATCGTCACTAGGGACTCTGCTGGCGGCTCCTGTCTGCGTCGATGGAGTGGAGATAGCTGCATCTGCAAAAGCTTCTGCTGAAGTCTGTGGAGCTGGAGGAGTGACACTTGGAGCTGGTCTTTGAACCGATGGAGCTGTGGGAGGTGCTTGAAGTAGTAGTCCAGGGTCTCACAGGAATAGCAGCTGATCGGGCTTTGTGGGCCTGCAGCAGGCTGCTCATAGTCATCTGGACCATATCACCTTCCATCTCCTTCATGAGCTCTGCCTTCTCCCTCTTCGCTTCCTCAATGTCGCCTCAAGCTTGTTGATAGTGACACGCACTTCATCGACAACATCGAGCATGGAACTTATCTTCAACGATCCTCTCTAGGCTCTCCGAGGCTGCACTATGCTGGCAGGCGTAGTTCAATTCTCTGAGTGGCTTCAAGAAGTTGTTCTCCAACGCTCTTGGGCTTTCTGCTGCTTCCTTTTCAGCTTTAGCTTGTTTGGCAGCTTCAGACTTAGCATGTCCTTGACGGATGTGGGAGCATCCTCGGTCATCACAACTTCATTATCTTCATGTTCAGGGCTGCAATGGCAAGTGGGGTCTATCCAACGGTAGGTGTCCGTGCCAAACTTGGCATTAATGAGCATCTGAATATGCGGAGCAAACCCACACGACCTCTTACAGTCTGCTGCTGTCCTCTTGATAGTCTCTACTATCGGGTCCATCACCTTAAAAGGTGCCTTCGATCTAGAATGTGCAGCATGTTGATAGAATACCCTCTTATCATGCGGTGGTCTCGACTTAGGCATCAAAGTATGCCTCGAATGGTGTTAGTGGTTGGGAGACCTGCTGAAGATGATAAACTGATCCAAGCTTCCATATCTCAACATCCTTGTCGGTACCTCATTGTACATGTTCTTCATTGACTCGTGATTTTTCTTCGAATGCCATAGACATCAACATCATCATCCCTTGACTTTGGTGCATTCAGCAACGCTCTCCATTCCTCAACAGTTGAATGGAATCTACGTCCTTCATCATCCATACAATTCGCCATCTGGATAAAAGTGTGCGGTGGCATAGAAGCGCATGATCATCTCATCATTCCAAGCGGTCAATTTCGACCAACGAACTCTGCAACTCCACATGCGGTGAAGCTTTCATGCACATGTGGGAAATAGTCTCTGTGCTCTTCACTGTCGATGTAATCCGGTCTACATATCGGTGTCGGCAACAATTGGCTTCTTATCCATAAGCACTGTCTCATAAAAGTCTTGTTGCTCTCTAGTGTGGAATCTAGAGTCAACAATTGTCCTTCTCCTGGTGGCATATGGATCAACTTGCCTCCATAGCTTTGAGACCTTTGTCCTTCCTTTCCTTCATATTTTCAGCTCGAGGATGAGCATCATTATGAGCGGCAATTTCATCTAAGCTTGACAAAACATGAGCCTCATCATCGATTCTGCGGTGGCACATTGTCCTTCTTCTTCTCTGAAGCGGTATGTTTCTCACAGTCTTCTTTGGCTTGGCGGCAGTTTGGCTTGGGCTGCCTTTGCTTGAGTGATGGCTTAGCTTTTGTGGGTGCTCCCGCCTACGATGGCATCTCCCATCAACTTCGCTACGAGGAGGCTGGGGTGCTTCCTCATCGAGTCATCATCATCGGCTTCTTCATGAACTAGCCTCTTCCTCTTGGAAATTTTCTTGATCTTCTTTGGAGGTTTCTTCTTCCATCTTGAGCTTCTTTGCTGTTGTGGATTTCTTCACCTTGCTGGTGCCTTTCTTTGTTGTTGCCCTTGATAGCCCTTGGCAACCACTTGCCTTTTGGCTTTGAAGTTATTTCCTCATCTGCAACAAAGTCGAATCCTCCTCATCGAATTCCTCTTCTTCACGCCACAGTGGCAGTGGAGGCAATCCACTTGGAGTGCTCTCTCTCCATCATCTCAAAAACTGCTTTCTTGGGACTTGTAGCGCCTCTGGAATCTCAAGCGGCAATTCAGACCTGTTCGATTGTCACTTCCATCGAGACATGGTGACAACTTTGTGAAAAGAATAGGTATAGGCGAATAGAAGAGTTATCACAAACTGCAGAGGATTTTGCAAAAGAATGAGTTCAAACATTAGTTTTAGGTTTTCACAGAATACATTTCGGTCGACCGAGTCTATAAATTCGTGAATCCGAAGTGTCTAAACAGACCATACACACCACTTTCGGTTGGACGAAATGGGTTTCGATCGGCCGAGAGCACTAGGGTTTCACTAAATCCTCACTTCGGTCTTACCGATTTGCACAACTTCGGTTTAACCGAAAAGTGCGGTGCAATGACCAGAGGCCAAATCGGTCATCCGAGAATGTAGAATCGGTCACACCGAGATGTGTTGGCGGAAACCTAACCTAAAATTTTCACTCGAATTTTGTTCTATGATCTAATCTGCTGGATAGGAAGATTTCAATCTTGGCAAGAAACTAGGCAAAACCTATCGTGCATTGAATCAGCGGTTGAAGCACGAGAGGATGAAACTCACCCAATCTGGTGGAGCTTCACCACGGCGGCAGCGCGCGATGAGAAAGACCGTTGACGGCGATGGAGACCAGCGAGGGCGCCTGAGCGACGGCGGAGACGATCCAAAGACCACGGCGGCGGCGAAGGGTTTGAGGCGAGGCGTTTGAAGAAGTAATCAACGCGCTGTCCTCGGTATATATATACCCTTGGTGTCGGTGGGACCGAGTTGAAAACTTCGGTGGGACCGAGATGGTTAGCTGCGTGCGATTACACACTTCGTCACGCCGAAATTTGTAACTTCGGTTTCACCGAGGTGAAAACCTAGATCAATCAAGTGATTTGATGCGTCCGATTTGAGTATATCGGTTTGACCGAAAGTACTTAGAAGGTTTTGGAAGTTAGGCTTTTGACGGATCGGTGGCTCCGAGTGCTCCTCACTCGGTCTGTCCAAAAAGTCTTGTTCAAAGTTTGTGATATAAGCATGAATAGAGTTTGAGACAAGAAAGCATAGATAGCTAGGGGAGGAACTTAGGCATTCTTGTCCATCCATTTGGTCAAAAAGAAACTAAAAGACCAAAGCAACAAATGGATGTCCTCGAATGGATAAAATCATGCATCCAACATGCTCACACAATAAGATAGCAAATGAAATATGTGTCAAACATGCACAAACAAAACACTAGCTTCTAGCACACAATTTGGCGATGACTAGGTCATCTATATATGAGTATATTGATTTAGGAGTCAAATGAGAACATTTGATCATAGGTCATACTCATCGTTTAAGCACAAGTGGGGTTACCACTTTTCCATAAAGCATTAATGTGTTCACATCATTAAAAGATGCTTTAGCTCATTTCTTTAGAGCAAAGCTCCCCCTTGATGTGAGAACCCCTTTAAAGGGTCAAACTAACCTTGGGTTGTCGTTGAAGACTTCATGTAGATGTTGAAGATGTGGATGCTCAATGTTGATGAAGATCATCAAGAGTTGGGAGCAATCCTTTGGATTGGGCACTTTCAATACCTACATGGGTTAGTCCCACAAGGAACAAACAAGGATATCCATGGACATAGATTGAAGTACACAATAGATGATGTCCATGAAAGCAATGATTACCTTGTCCCTTGACTTACCAACATGAGGGTTTGTGACTCCATGAACTAGTGCAAGATGTGGAAGTTGATTGCACAAGTTCTTGCCAAAATGAATGTGAGTGAAGTATGTTATGAGTCACCCTCAAGAACTCTCTAGTTCTTCTTCTTGGGATCCACATCATCTTGATGGGAATCCTTGGGGTAGTAGTTGAGCTTGTCAAGTAGAACTTGAAGTTGCCTTGGGAACCCACTTGACCATGGCCTTGGGTGCTTCAATGAATGCATCAATCTCCTCTTGAAGCTTGTCCTTGCCTTTTAGCTTGTGGTCTTGTGGTGGAAGGTCATCTTGAGCTTGTTCCTCATTTGAAGAAGTAGGATCATACTTCTTCTCTTGAGAAACAAACTTTGGAGTGGGATATTGACCTTCTTCCCATTCAACACCCTCGGCGTTGAACTTTCGCTCAAAACCAATTCCTTGATTCTTCCGGTGTCTTCCTTGCTTGCGAACAATTTCCTCAAAGCTCTTGCTTCGGCAAGACTCTTGTAGACACCTTTCTCTATAATCCCTTTCAATAGACTATTTTCTTGCTCAAGTGAAACTTGGCTTGAAACATTGTTAGTGGAATCAAGAGAATTACTAGAAGTAACAACATTTGATTTAGCATGATTATTGTTACTACTAGATGAAGAATTTTTCTTATGCTTGTCATGCTTAGTTTTAATAGGTGGCAAGAAATTAGACAAGAGAAGTCGTTTGGCAAGATATGAAGAACTCTTCTTTGAAGATCGTCATTGATAGCTTTTAGAAACTCATGTTCTTGCTCTAGATTGAGCTTCTCGAGCGTAGCTTCTCATGAGATCTTAGGAGCTCTCTATGATCTTCTTGAGTTGTTTCATGAGCTAACTTAAGAGTGTTTAGTTCTTTAGTTAGGCGCTCAATCTCCTTCATAGCATTGTCATTCGACTCTTCTCGACTATAAAGACTATTAGCATGTTCATCATTACTAAGCTCACTAGATTTGTCATGTAAAGCTCATCTTCACCAAGCAAGTCATCCTCATCACTATCAAAGTCAATAAACTCAGGGTGTGATACCTTGGGGCCTTTTGCCATGAAGCATCTTCCAATTCCCTCATTTGGTGAATCAAATATGTCATAGGAGTTGGAGTTGGAGGACACGAGAGCAAGACCGCAACACCTTCATCTTGATCTGTATTCGGAGTTGGAGTGATAGCTTCTTCGGAGTGATTGCCGAGTCGGAGCCGGAAACCCATTCACCAACATGAGCTTGATGTTTTCTTCTTGTGTAGCTCCTTGATGACTTGTCTTTCCTTTCCGAATCCTTGCTTCTCCGAGAGGATCTTCGTTCATAACGATCATCTCTACTCCTTCTCTCTTCGAGGCGACTCTTCTCTTGAGCTTCTTCTTCTTGGAGATTCTTCTCTTCTCTTGTGGGAGTCGAACACTCATTTGAGTAGTGTCGGGTCTTCCACAATTGTAGCAGTTTCGATCACGACTAGAAGATCTCTTTTCATCATATGATCTAGACTTTGAGCTTCTCTCCTTGCTTCTACTCTTGTAGAATTTGTTGAAGTTCTTCACCATTAGGCTTATCTCTTCATTGGAAACTAGCTTGTCACTTGAGGTTGTGGGAGCTTCAACTGCAGCTTTGTAAGCACCACTTGACTTGTTGTGAAGCTCTTCCTTGTCTTTAAGTGTCATCTCATGAGCAACAATTCTTCCAATGACTTGGTAGGCTTGAGATCTTTGTAGTTTGGCATCATTTGGATCAAAGTGCACACGGTGTCATACTTTCCATCCAAAGCTCGAGAATCTTCTTGATGATGAATCGGTCGGTCATTTCTTCGCTTCCTAAGCCTGCCATCTCATTGGTGATGAGAGCAAGCCTAGAGTACATTTCAGCGACTCCTTCACCTTCCTTCATCTTGAACTTGTCAAGTGACCTTGAAGAACATCTAGCTTTGATTCCTTCACGGACTCGGTACCTTCGTGCATTTCGACCAAAGTATCCCAAATCTCTTTTGCATTCTCAAGGCGGCTGATCTTGTTGAACTCCTCGGGACACAAAGCATTGAAGAGAATGTCACAAGCTTGAGCATTGTTACGTAACATCCGCAACTCATCCGCAGAGCTTCGCGATCCGAACTTTTCCTTCCTCGAAGAACTCACCTTGCAAGCCAACACAAATAATGCCCCATCGGCGGGGTTATGTCCAAGAATATGCATTTTCATTTTGTGCTTCCAACTAGCAAAATTTGAACCATCAAAGTAAGGACCTCACTGAAATTACCCTCACTAGGCGCCATACTCTCCTAGGTTGTGAAACCAAGCTTATGGAGTCAATGCAATGGAAACCAATCCAATGGAGACCAAAGCTCGATACCACTTGTAGGATCGGAAGTATGTCTAGAGGGGGTGATTAGACTACTTGACAACTTAAAAGTTTAGCCTTTTGATTTGAGTAGGTTTTAGCAAGTTCACAATGATGACCAAGTCAAGTATCACCCTACACATGCAATTCTAGAGTTATGGCAGCGGAAAGTAAATTGCACATATAGTAAATAAGAGGTGGAGAAGAGCAAGCGCAATTTGGAACACGGAGATTTTTCTCGTGGTTCCGATAGGTGGTGCTATCGTCAATCCACGTTGATGGAGACTTCAACCCACGGAGGGTAACGGCTGCGAGAGTCCACGGAGGCTCCACCCACGAAGGGTCCACGAAGAAGCAACCTTGTCTATGCCATCATGGCCTCGTCCACGGAGGACTAGCCTTACTCGGGGTAGATCTTCACGAAGTAGGCGATCTCCTTGCCCTTACAAACTTCTTGGTTCAACTCCACATCTTGACGGAGGCTCCCAAGCGACACCTAACCAATCTAGGAGGCACCACCCTCCAAAAGGTAATAGATGGTGTTGGTGATGATGAACTCCTTGCTCTTGTGCTTCAAATGATAATCTCCCCAACACTCAACTCTCCTCACTGATTTGGCTGTGGTGGAAGAAAGGATTGAGTGGAAAGCAACTTGGGAAGGCTAGAAATCAAGTTTCATATGGTGGGAGTGGAGCAACTTGATCTCAACACAAGGGTAGGTAGTTTTCTTCTCGAAATGTAAGGTAGGAGTGGTAGTTCTTTCGATGGCTCTCTCCACGAATGAAGAGGAGGTGGAGGGTATTTATAGCCTCCACACAAAATCCAACCGTTACACACATTTGACCAATCTCGGTCGGACCGAAGTTGACAACTCGGTGAGACCGAAAGTTCAAATCTTGTGAGCGTTGGGATTTTGTGTGGGACGAAAATACAATCTCGGTTAGTCCGATTCTTCCAAAGTCTAGGGTTTGCCAATCTCGGTGGGACCGACTTTCTCATCTCGGTGACACCGATTTGAGTCTGAAGATTCTGAAGCTTGGCAACACCAATTCGGTATGACCGAGTTTGGAATCGGAAAATCCGAAATTCTTAGGGTTTGGGTATATGGTGAGGTGGTTCATCTCGGTGTGGTGAGTTTGGAATCGGTGGGACCGAGATTACTTATGGGTTTATGTTGGAATGAAAGATTGCGATAGTTTGAGAGATAAATCACTAAGCACTTTGAGCAACCAGATCATCATCATAACCTCATCCCCTTTTAATAGTATTGGCTTTCCTATGGACTCAATGTGATCTTGGATCACTAAACCAAAAATAGAGTCTTGAGCTTTTGCCAATGTTTTCCTTAGCATTTTGAGGGGTCCACATCATCAGTCATTGCCATACCCATATCACTGAACTTTCTGAAATATTCTCAAGAAATGATTAGTTCAATGATATATATGTTGTTATTAATTACCAAAACCACCCGGGGATTAGTTGCACTTTCACCCCCTAGTCCAGGACTCCCTCACCCAGATTCCGCGAAATGGCTTGAGGCCATGAAATCTGAGATGGGATCCATGTATGAGAACAAAGTGTGGACTTTGGTGGAGTTGCCCGATGACCGACAAGCCATATTGTATAAATGGATCTTCAAGAGGAAGACAGACGTTGATAGTAGTGTTACTATCTACAAAGCTCGACATGTCGCAAAAAAGGTTTTTCGACAAGTTCAAGATGTTGAATACAATGAGATTTTCTCACTCGTATCGATGCTTAAGTCATGTCTCGAATCATGTTAGCAATTGCCGATTTTATGAAATCGGCAAATGGATCATCAAAACTGCATTCCTTAATGGATTTATTAAAGAAGAGTTGTATATGATGCAACCGGAAAGGTTTTGTCAATCCTAAAGATGCTAACAAAGTGTGCAAGCTCCAGCAATCCATCAATGGACTGGTGCAAGCATCTCGAGTTGGAATATACGCTTTGATGAGTTGATCAAAGCATATGGTTTTATCTGAGACTTTTGGAAAGGCCTGTATTTACAAGAAAGTGAGTGGGAGCACTACTGACATTTCGATAAGTATATGTGAATGACATATTGTTGATCGGAAATAATGTAGAATTATTCTCGCAAAGCATAAAGGAGTGTTTTCTGAGGAGTTTTTCAAAGAAAGACCTCGGTGAAGCTGCTTACATATTGAGCATCAAGATCTATAGAGATAGATCGAGACGCTTGATAAGTTTTTTCAATAAGTACATACCTTGACAAAGATTTTGAAGTAGTTCAAAATGAACAGTCAAAGAAAGAGTTTTTGCCTGTGTTACAAGGTGTGAAATTGAGTAAGACTCAAAACCCGACCACGGCAGAAACTAGAAAAGAGAATGAAAGTCATTCCCTATGCCTCAGTCATAGGTTCTGTAAAGTATGCTATGTTATGTACCAGACCTATTGTATACCTTCCTCTGAATTTGGCAAGGGAGTACAATAGTGATCTAGGAGTAGATCATCGGACATTGGTCAAGAATATCCTTAGTGAGGACTAAGGAAATATTTCTCGATTATGGAGGTGATAAAAAGAGCCCGTCGTAAAGAGTTACATCGGTGCAAGCTTTCACACTGATCCAGATGACTCTAAGTCTCAATCTGGATACATATTGAAAGTGGGAGCAATTAGCTAGAGTAGCTCCGCGCAGAGCATTGTAGACATAGACTATTTGCAAAGTACATGTCGTGGGAACGATTCCGACAATAATAAGGTATAGGGTAACGGAGCATGATCTATCGAGATGCATATGGGTGACACGGTGGTTTTAGCGAGTTCGGGCCTCTCTCACGGTGGAGATAACAACCCTACGTCTCGTGCTCCGGAGAGGCTTTGTTATATCTGAGTATATATCCGGAGATTACAATGTGTGTGTGTGAGGGAGGAACGGATCCCCATGCCTGAGCTAAGTCCTGAGACTAATGGCGAAAAAAGAGAGAGGTAGAAGAAAGAGAGTGGAAAAAAGCCCCCCAGTCTAGTGGTGGGGGGTGGCTTATATAGAGTGCGCCACCCCCTCACCTCCTATGTTACAAAGTGGAACATCAATGCCATAATACCAACCCACTACAAAACCGTCATGCTGACTATTGGTCTTCGCATATCCGAGTGAGTTATACTGCCGAGTGGAATGAGCTCGTCGAGTGGAGTGCTGTGCTCCGAGTGGTTGTTACCGTCCGAGTGACTTTCAAGTTGTGGTACGTCTGGACGGCAATCTGGCCCAGAGGCCCAGTACAAAGTGTATGGTGTCCATGGGTAGGGTCTTTAGGTCAGGCCCGTTGCCCTACCCCTAATACATGTCCTCGTCATTAGCCCCCTAATCAGTCGAGGTTGAGCGGGTCGAGTTGAGGTGAATTCCCAGATGAGTCGAGTGCTACGGAGACACTTATGAACTTCCTCTGGTCACCCGGTGGTCTTATCTCCGCATGTTGCCTTGACAGATTCCAGACTGCACGGTGTCCGAGTGAAATGAGCTCAATCGGGTCCACGGAGGAGCGTTGAACTCACCTTATAGCAATTTTTTGGAGTGATCTGGAGCTGGTCTGCATCGAGTGGCGATTACTCTCGGAATTTCTTCGCGCGTGGAGCGTCTTTTTTTTTCTTGTTTGGCCGTCACTCGGACCGGGAGGACCGTTCCGAGTGGATACCATTCCAGTGGGGGCACGCTGAGTGCACCCACCGGTGTAATCCCGAGGCTCGCCATTGATCGGCGCAGTCGGGCGGAATCTTAAACTGTATTTTTGTTGTTGTTTGGCTGTCACTCGGACCGGGCGGACCGTTCCGAGTGGATACCAATAGTCGGTGGGAGTCTTAGAGCCTGTTTTTTGTTGTTCATCACTCGGACTGGTCAGGCCGTACCGAGTGGAGATTACTCCAGTGGGGGCACGCTGAGTGCACCCACTGGGTGTAGTCCCCGAGACCGCCGTCGACTGCGGGCAGTCGGAGGAGGTCTGAGAAAACTAAAATCTTCTTAGCTGGTACCAGTCGAACTTGTTCCTCTCCGACTCGGAGGTCGAGTAGTACTTGAGGATCTGATATTGGTCTAGCTTGTTTCTCCTCGACTCAAAAGTCGAGTAGTACTTGAGTGATCTGGAGGTAGCCCTCGAGTGATGCTCGAAAGAGGTAAGCTCGCTATAAAATGTGATATGAGGTTTGATCATATGAGTAACCTAGTCGTTCCCATGTTGGGGGTGTAGAGGTGAGGACATGTTCAACTAATGGTGACGCGCGGGGCGGCCGAGGGGCGAGGACGTGTATAACCGAGTGGCGGCATGGGCGGCAGTGGTGGCGTGCAAAACCAAGTGGCGGCGCAGGCGGCCGAGTGGTGAAGACGCGACAACCGAGTGGCGGCAGGCGGCGAGTGGTGAAGGCGCAGAACCGGGTGGCGGCGTCTTGGGACGGCGAATGGTGAAGACGCGCGACAACCGAAAGTGGCGGACGGCGGGCGGCCGAGTGGTGAAGATGCGACAACCGAAAGTGGCGGCAGGCGGCCGAGTGGTGGCGTCGCAGAACCGAGTGGCGGCGTGCGGGCGGCGAGTGGTGAAGACGCGCACAACCGAAAGTGGAGACTTGCGGGCGGCCGAGTGGTGAAGACGTGCACAACCGAAAGTGGCGACATGCGGGGTCGAGGCGTGAAGATGTGCACAACCGAGTGATGCTATGCGAGGTGGCGAGTGAAGGACTAAGTGTCAGCCAAGTGGCAAAATGTTCCTTGAAGGAATTAGCGGATGCTTTGAAGTGATGTAGCGACGAGGTCGGTGTAGTGTGGCTGTGGCGCAACAAGACCGGTGCGTCAACTGAATTTGAGTAGGAACGAAGATGGCACGCAGAGTGTCTGACTGATTATGAAATTTGTCAAAGTGACGGATCGAATGTACTTGTTGAAGTAAAGGGTCTGATTGGTGATGAAGTACTCGACCACTTAGGAGAGTGTCATTCCAAATGAGATGCAGCCCCCGAGTGCAGCGTAGCCCCCGAGCATACTACAGGCTTTGACAACGGACATGTCGGAATACGATAAATATAGTTTTGAATGGATGATTTGCAATTCATCGAGTCGGACTTGGGTAAAGATGAGGAGAAGCTTCCGAGTGATGCTCGAAAGAGGCAAACTTGCAAAAGAGTGAAGTGTGAAGTTTAATTATGAAAGAGACTTATCTGTCTCATGCCCGACGAGGTCTATATCATTGATACGATGAAGAGAGTTCCACATAGGGGTTGGCGGATGTGTTTGAAGTCAACAGAGCGACAAGGTCGGTGTTGTGGTCTTATTTGGGACGGTATGGTGACCGAAAAGCAGCAGTGATGAAGTTGGCACATAGGGCGGTGGTGATCGCGTAACTTGTGTAAACAATGGCACAAGCCAATGAAATAATTTCTGGAGGAAATTTGATGTGTGCTTGAAATGATTTGTGCAAATAACACCCATAGACACCCGCTGGGAGTGCAAGGGGCTTGCTGGTTAACCATCAAAAGTCCGAAGAAGCGAAGGATCCTTGAAATTGTCGAAGCGATGGACCCGATCTGAACTCATTGGAATCTTGGCTCGGATAAAAAGCGAAGTGTAGTGTTTCGGTGAGTTGCAGCCCGGAGGACCGATGCAAACTCGAAATGAAGAACGACACTTGGTGTTCGTGAATGATGTATGCGAAAAAATGGAAGTTGGACTTGGGAGTCACATAACCAGTACTAAGCAAGTATGTGAAAATAAGCAACCGAGCGTAGAGGTACGCTCGGTGGCGTGGCCTCCGAGTGAACGTGATGTGTGAATTACGGAATACTCGGGAAGACGAAAATAACATAATGTAAAATGACTTAGCTGTCTAAAGGCGCACGGGATGGTCGAGTGGTGATGAGGTGACCAACCGAGTGGCGACGCACGGGGCGGCAGAGTGGTGATGAGGTGACCAACCTGGTGGCGACGCGTGGAGCGACCGAGTGGTTATGAGGTGACCAACCGAGTGGCGACGCGCGGGGCGACCCAGTGGTTATGAGGTGACCAACCTGATGGCGACGCGCGGGGCGGACGAGTGGTTATGAGGTGACCAACCGAGTGGCGACAGCGGGCGGCCAGTGGTTATGTGGTGACCAACCGAGTGGCGGCAAGGGGCGGCCCGGTGGTTATGAGGTGACCAACACGGTGGCGGCAGCGAGCGGTCGGTGGTTATGAGGTGACCAACCTGGTGGCGACGCGGAGCGGGCGAGTGGTTATGAGGTGACCAACCGGTGGCGGCAGCGGGCGCCCGATGGTTATGAGGTGACCAAACTGATGGCGGGCGGGCGGCCCGGTGGTTATGGTGACCAACGATGGCGGCAGCGGGCGGCCCAAAGTGGTTATGAGGTGACCAACTGATGGCGGCATGGGCGGCCAGTGGTTATGAGGTGACCAACCGAGTGGCGACTTCATGGAGCGGCCAGTGGTTATGAGGTGACCAACCGAGTGGCGGCAGGCGGCGAATGGTTATTTTAAACTTAGGTAGTCTTGGACTGCGGCTAAGCCCTTGAGTGGGAGGTTGCTTTCACTCGATAGGATTTTCAAACTTAGGCGAGTCTTGGACTACAGCTAAGCCCCAGTGGGAGGGTTGCTCTCCACTCGGTAGGATTTTTAAAACTTAGTAGTCTTGGACTGCAGCTAAGCCCCGAGTGGGAGGTTGCTCTCCACTCGGTAGGATTTTTGAAACTTAAGTAGTCTTGGACTGCAGCTAAGCCCCAGTGGGAGGTTGCTCTCCACTCGGTAGGATTTTTTGAAACTTAGGCGAGTCTTGGACTGCAGCTAAGCCTCCAGTGGGAGGTTGCTCTCCACTCGGTAGGATTTTTGAAACTTAAGTAGTCTTGGTGCAGCTAAGCCCAGTGGAAGGTTGCTCTCCACTCGGTAGGATTTTTGAAACTTAGGCGAGTCTTGGACTGCAGCTAAGCCTCAGAGTGGGAGGTTGCTCTCCACTCGGTGGGATTTTTTGAAACTTAGGCGAGACGGATTCGCAACTAAGTCACCCACTGGGGGATTTAGAGCATATAAAAAAGAATAACAATCATTTATGAGATTGTAAAAACTGTGTCGCGGGGTGACCGAGTGGTGATGAGGTGACCAACCGATGACGACGCGCGGGGCGGTTGAGTCGAGCATGTTGTCGAAGATGTACCCAACAGGGTGATGGTGCGCCATGCGGTCGAATGAGTAGCTTGATGAAGATGTGCCCAACCGATTGATGGCGCGCGGGGCGGCCGAGTCGAGCACGTTGTCGAAGATGTACCCAACCAAGGGACGGTGCGTCGTGCGGCCGAGTGCTAATGGACCGTACGAGTAGATGTTGACCGGAGCGAATGTCGTTGGTGTAAATCCCCTGACCAACTGAACGCCCGAGTAAATCCGTCCGAGTGGCGCCGTCTAGCGGTGACCGGGGAGGCATCGCCATGTCGCGGGACATGGCGGCCTCGGCCTTTGTGTCGCATCGGGTCTGTGCTTGAATGCACAAGCCACCGCCGAGCCTCCGACCGGATGAGAGTTCTTTGTCGGGCAAATGATACATGAGGATGAGCTGGTGTGGATGTGTCCAACCGACGCGATGGCGTCTGCGGAGCGCCAAGTCGGCGTGTCATTGAAGAGGCGTTCGAGTGAGTGGGAACATGCGAACGATCGAGTGCCTGCACGTTAGTCGTCTGAATGCAGATTTCATGAAAAATGTATCTGAATGAACCTAGACGTGTCCAAGTAAACGAGGCATGCCCGAGTGTAGCATCTATCCGAATCCGCCGGACTAAACAGAGCCATACCTGTTCGAGTGTAGACTTATGCTGTCATTTTGTACAAAGTACCGCTCGAATAGGGAGCATCTGGGCCAGCTTGTAAGTAACGCAGGGTGTGCGTGCGCTGGAGGCTGGTGCTGCGGCTTTGAAAAAAACAAAATGGATCAACGCACCTTGTTTTGGCCGTGACTAGCGCTGGAGATCTTCATTGAATGGCCAATTAAGAAGGTAGCCAATTAATCCGGCGTTACAGATCACCACGCCCTCCCGTTTCCTTCTTTCCTGCATGCACTTAATTGATTATGGAAGTGGCCACGTTGTGCATGCATTTACCGAAATTCTGAGGCATTGACTCCTTGATCCCGAACATGCATCGATTACGGGTTGCGGGCGAGACTGTTTTGTAGGTTGTCGCCCAGCGGCCGCCGCCCGCCCGCGAGGCTATCGCTGGCGACGGCGCTGGTCGCTGGAGGAGGAAGGCGCTTCGCACCGCCGCGTCGCGCTGCGCCGCCCACGGAGGCCGAGAACACAAAGCGGAGTCGGCAGCGAGGTGAACGGCGTCGGCGGCCGTGCATGGGGGCTCGACAACAAGGTTGGAGACGATGATGAAGCGGACGGCGCCGCAGCCGTGCGTGGCGACAGCGGCGAGGCGGACGGCCGGTGGCCACGCCGCAGGCTCAGCCACGACATCGCGAGACGAGGTACAATCGGTCGTGGTCGGAGAGCAGCGCTTTCGGCTATCTTGAGGTATGGAGACGGCGACGCTGACGGCGCCCGGTGTACAGCGCCCACTCGGTCGTACCAAGGTGCGGAGGCGGCGACAGCGCGGATGGCGCCGGTGGCGCCGCGACTTTCGGCCGTACCAAGGTGTGGAGACGACGACGACGCGGATGGTGCCGGAGGCCGCACGCGCACTCGGCCGTACCAAGGTTTGGAGACCACGCGCCCCACGGTGGGCGCCAACTGTCGTGGGAACGATTCCGACAATAATAAGGTATAGGGTAACGGAGCATGATCTATCGAGATGCATATGGGTGACACGGTGGTTTTAGCGAGTTCGGGCCTCTCTCACGGTGGAGATAACAACCCTACGTCTCGTGCTCCGGAGAGGCTTTGTTATATCTGAGTATATATCCGGAGATTACAATGTGTGTGTGAGGGAGGAACGGATCCCCATGCCTGAGCTAAGTCCTGAGACTAATGGCGAAAAAAGAGAGAGGTAGAAGAAAGAGAGTGGAAAAAAGCCCCCCAGTCTAGTGGTGGGGGGTGGCTTATATAGAGTGCGCCACCCCCTCACCTCCTATGTTACAAAGTGGAACATCAATGCCATAATACCAACCCACTACAAAACCGTCATGCTGACTATTGGTCTTCGCATATCCGAGTGAGTTATCTTGCCGAGTGGAATGAGCTCGTCGAGTGGAGTCTTTGTGCTCGAGTGGTTGTTACCGCCCGAGTGACTTTCAAGTTGTGGTGCGCCGGGCGGCAATCCGCCCAGAGGCCCAGTACAAAGTGTATGGTGTCCATGGGTAGGGTCTTTAGGTCAGGCCCGTTGCCCTACCCCTAATACATGTCCTCGTCAGTACATACGGCTCTGAATGTGACAGACCCGTTGACTAAGCTTCTCTCACGAGCAAAACATGATCACACCTTAGTACTCTTTGGGTGTTAATCACATAGCAATGTGAACTAGATTATTGACTCTAGTAAACCCTTTGGGTGTTGGTCACATGACGATGTGAACTATGGGTGGTAATCATATACAGATATGAATATTGGTGTTAAATCACATGGCGATGTGAACTAGATTATTGACTCTAGTGCAAGTGGGAGACTGAAGGAAATATGCCCTAGAGGCAATAATAAAGTTATTATTTATTTCCTTATATCATGATAAATGTTTATTATTCATGCTAGAATTGTATTAACCGGAAACATGGTACATGTGTGAATACCTAAACAAACATAACGTCACTAGTATGCCTCTACTTGACTAGCTCATTAATCAAAGATGGTTATGTTTCCTAACCATGGACATGTGTTGTCATTTGATTAATGGGATCACATCATTCGGAGAATGATGTGATTTACATGACCCATTCCGTTAGCCTAGCACTTGATCGTTTAGTATATTGCTATTGCTTTCTTCATGACTTATACATGTTCCTGTAACTATGAGAATTATGCAACTCCCGTTTACCGGAGGAACACTTTGGGTACTACCAAACGTCAAAATGTAACTGGGTTATTATAAAGGAGTACTACAGGTGTCTCCGAAGGTACATGTTGAGTTGGCGTATTTCGAGATTAGGTTTTGTCACTCCGATTGTCGGAGAGGTATCTCTGGGCCCTCTCGGGAATGCACATCACTACAAGCCTTGCAAGCAATGTAACTAATGAGTTAGTTACGGAATGATGCATTACTTAAATGAGTAAAGAGACTTGCCGGTAACGAGATTGAACTAGGTATTGGATACCGACAATCGAATCTCGGGCAAGTAACATACCGATAACAAAGGGAACAACGTATGTTGTTATGCGGTTTGACCGATAAAGATCTTCGTAGAATATGTAGGAACCAATATGGGCATCCAGGTTCCGCTATTGGTTATTGACGAGAATAGTTCTAGGTCATGTCTACATAGTTCTCGAACCCGTAGGGTCCTTACGCTAACATTACGATGACAGTTTTATTATGAGTTTATAAGTTTTGATGTACCAAAGTTTGTTGAGTCCCGGATGTGATCACGGACATGACGAGGAGTCTCGAAATGGTCGAGACATAAAGATTGATATATTGGGCGACTATATTCGGACACGAAGTGTTCAGGCGATTTCGGAGAAAACCGGAGTCTTGGGAGGTTACGGACCCCCGAGAGTAATCGCCTTATGGGCCTTAGTGGGTGAGGAGTCTGGACTAGGGGGTGTCCGGATAGCCGGACTATCATCGTCGGCCGGACTCCAAGACTATGAAGATACAAGATTGAAGACTTCGTCCCGTGTCCGGATGGGACTTTCCTTGGCGTGGAAGGCAAGCTTGGCGATACGTATATGTAGATCTCCTACCATTGTAACCGACTCTGTGTAACCCTAGCCCTCTCCGGTGTCTATATAAACCGGAGGGTTTTAGTTCCATAGGACACACAACCATTACAACAATCATACCATAGGCTAGCTTCTAGGGTTTAGCCTCCTTGATCTCGTGGTAGATCCACTCTTGTACTACCCATATCATCAATATCAATCAAGCGGGAGTAGGGTTTTACCTCCATTGAGAGGGCCCGAACACAGGTAAAAACATCGTGTCCCTTGTCTCCTGTTACCATCCGCCTAGGCGCACAGTTCGGGACCCCCTACCGAGATCCGCGGTTTGACACCGACATTGGTGATTTCATTGAGAGTTCCTCTGTGTCCTCACCGATAGAAGCTTGATGGCTTCTTCAATCAACAACAACGCGATCGGGGTGAGAATTTTCTCCCGGACAGATCTTCGTGTTCGGGCGGCTTTGCTTTCTGGGCCAATTCACTTGGCCATCTGGAGCAGAATCGAAGCTTCGCCCTGGCCATCGAGTTAGGTTTGGAAGCCTAAACTTCACGGCCGACATCGCGGAGACTTGATCTTTGAAGGATTGAGCCACGGCCGAGCATGCCGTCTTTGTCACGATGGGCATGATTTAGCTCTGCTGCGGACGGTGCCACAGAGGCGCGACATGAATCCGCTCCGACCCATAGTTCGGAGCCGACCCGCTGGTCGAGGGCAGGTGGCTGGACACCGCCTCGGGGCTGCAACTTCTCACGGCGATGGGCGAATCTTGACCTTGTCCCTTATAAAGCTCGTGACTCGAGGTGCGGACTCCTTGCGGACTCCGAACCTCCTGCGCCTACCAATCGAATCCGATTGGGCGCCCGATCATGGAGTTCACCGCGCGGACATCTTTCAACACTCACCCTTTGGCGACATCCTAAATTAGCTAAAACATCTCTTGTTATCGGGAGAGCCTGGTGGGACTACGGTCGGGATGCTTGGGATGCGGACGACGAAGAAATTCAAAGCCCACCCACCACCCACTTTGTAGCCTTGTCGGCGATCTAACCGACATGCTAGACTACGACTCGAAGACATCGGCAGTATGGGCGGCGATGCTGGGAGGCGACCAAGAACCAGCGCCTACGGGCCTTTGGAAGACCACCTCGTCATATGACATATATATGGTGGACACCCCAAAGGATGGGGACGGCGAAGAAGAAGCGGGCAGATTCCTCTAGAAACAGCCCAAGCGCCCGACGCCTTGGCGCCGCTCTAAATCCCGCCATAGCAAGAATGGAGACTCGCACACGGAGATAATAACACCTCGAGAGTGCGAAGACAACCCCTCCAGCAAGATTTAGCACAGGAGGACGGAGTAGCCAGCCCTCGAGAGAGAGCGGCAGACGAGGAGATAGAGGATGACAATTACATGCCTCCCTCTGGAGACGAGGCAAGCCTCAACAACGACGAATTTGTCGTGCCCGAGGATCCCGTCGAACAAGAGCGTTTTAAACGCAGGCTAATGGCCACGGCGAACAGCCTAAAAAAGAAGCAGCAATAGCTTCGAGTTGATCAAGACCTGCTGGCCCACAGATGGACCGAGGTCCTTGCGGCCGAAGAGTATGAACTCGAACGCCCCTCCAAAAGCTACCCAAAACACAAGTTGCTCCCCCGACTAGAGGAGGAAGCATACAAACCTTCATCACTGCGCTGTCTGGCGGACCGACCACCCGTGGTCGCGACGACGAGGCATCTAGGCCCTCCATCGGGATCGTACCCGGCACCGCTCGAAAATCTGAAGCCACGAGGAATCGCGGACTTGCGGGATATATTGGAGGACAAGGCAAGACAATCCAGATCTATCTATGGATCACGTGGGCGCCCCATGACCCACAACGACTACCGTCGCGCCGGATACAGCAACTCCGGCCGGGCAGAACACAGCAGACAACACTCTCTTAAGCTACGTCGTGATATTGCTCAATAAAGAGGCACCGCACACCCACTATGCTTCACAAATGAAGTAATGGATCATCAAATCCCTGAAGGGTTTAAACCCGTGAACATTGAATCCTACGATGGCATAACAGAACCCGCGGTTTGGATCGAAGATTATCTCCTTCATATCCATATGGCCCGCAGCGACGATCTCCACGCCATCAAGTATCTCCCACTCAAGCTTAAAGGACTAGCTCGGTATTAGCTTAACAGCTTGCCCGCAGAGTCAATTGGGTGTTGGGAGGCCTTGGAAGCCGCATTCCTCGATAACTTCTAGGGCACATATGTGCGACTGCCGGACGCCGATGACCTAAGCCACATAATTCAGCAGCCAGACGAATCGGCCAGATAGTTCTGGACACGGTTCCTAACAAAGAAAAATCAAATCATCGACTGTCCGGATGCAGAGGCCCTCGCGGCCTTCAAACATAACATCCGCGACGAGTGGCTGGCCCGGCACCTAGGACAGGAAAAGCCAAAATCAATGGCAGCCCTCACATCACTCATGACCCGCTTCTGTGCGGGAGAGGACAGCTGGCTAGCTCGCAGCAACAACCTCAGCAAAAATGCTGGCAGTCCGGATACTAAGGACCACAATGGCAGGTCGCGTCGAAACAAAAACAAACGCCGCGTTAACAGCGATAACAATGAGGATACAGCAGTCAACGCCGGATTGAGGCTCTAAACCGGTCGTGGAAGAAGCCATTCAAAAGAACTACTCCGGTCCGTCAATTTGGACCGAATACTCGACCGCTCTTGCGGATACATGGCACCCCAAAAGCCAGCTAATCACACCAACAGAGATTGTTGGGTATTCAAGCAGCAGCAAGTTAATTGCGAAAACAATGACAAGGGCTGCACAATGACGGCGAGGAAGAGACTCGCCGCCCGAGCGATGAGAGGGCGAAGGGTTTCCCCCACAAGTGCGGATGGTAAACATGATATACGCAACCCATATACCCAAGAGGGGCGGAAGCGTGCACTTAGGCGCGTATATGCGATGGAGCGATCGCCCCAAAGTTCAATCCATGGTCCTCTTGCCCGATCACTTTCGATCGAAGAGACCACCGACCGATATCCGCCATGGCGGATTCGCGCGTGGTTCTAGACCCAATCGTCGACGGATTTCACCTCACTAGAGTCCGATGGACGGCGGCGGCGGCATGAACTGCTTTATCGGGATACGGTCGCAAGATGGGCATAGACCCCTCGAGATTAAACCTACAAAGGCGACCTTCAAAGGCATCATACCAGGTGTTGAGGCCAATTATGCGAGCTCGATCCTGCTGGAAGTGGTCTTGGATCCCGGATAATTTCGAAGCGAGGAGTTAATCTTCGACATAGTCCCGTTCTGCAGTGGCTATCACGCCCTGCTCGGACGAACTGCGTTTGCAAAGTTCAATGCGGTGCCGCATTATGCATACCTCAAGCTCAAGATGCCAGGCCCTCGTGGAGTCATCACGATCCAACGGAAACATCTGAACGCTCCTCCGAGCGGAGGAACACAGCGGCTCTCGCAGTAGAAGTACAGAGCAGCCTTTTAAGGCAATTTTCGAGTCCGGCCGTTAAACGACCGGACAAGGCCAAACGCGCCCGGAGTAACATCAATCAAGACCACTTGGCCCGTCCGAGCACACGCGCGTAGCAATGCGGCCAACCCCAGCCCTTGCATGATTGCAAGACCAGCTCTTCGCGTACATCATTACGCTCTGGAGATACCATGGGCATAGGGGGAGGGGCACGACCACGACAGGCCCAGAGTGCGGCTTAACCACACCAGGGGCTCCCAAGTGTGTCACTCCTTTTTCTTCTTTTTTTATTTTTCCATAGGACTTCGTTCACCAGAGGCCCTGTCCGGCAGTAGACCTGCCGAACTCATGATGCAACAGCCAGGGAGGGACAAAGGCTACGACAAACACTCATGTGGTCTCCATTATGAGCATTAAATTTGTTAAATACACCAGTCCGCAGCCTACCCCTGGAGGGGGACATGATTAAATAGTCCAAACCCTTGCTTACCGAACCATTTGTATCGTTCTGCACTCATAGCAGAATTCCTGGAATAAACAATCCATCACTTCCTTTTATAATTGCATTCCTTTCTTTTTCTTATATGTTCATCTATGACATCTTGCATCCGTACACTTTGGTACAGCCGAATACATCAGGGGCTTATGTTCCCAACATTATGGTGTGATAAGTCCGAACACTTTCACAAGTGCGGCACCCCGAACTTATAGCACTATATGCATCGGCTCCGAATCATGTCTTGGGTCAATAGTTGGGTTTGCCCGGCTCCCATGTTTTGGTACCTTATGTTCTGTTCTGTCGGCTAAGGTAGCACTAGGAGAACCACTGCGATTGCGCCCCGGTTGAGCTGGGCGAGCACCTCAGTGGAGAAAGCTAAAACTGACTGTCATGATAAGGCGAGAGCTGGTCGCTGTTCGAGAGGTCTTTTCGAGTCCCTAAAGACTTATGCCGCTTAGAGCGAGGAACCGGCTTCGTCCGGCCCAGGCGTGGATAGCGCCCCGAACTCGGTCTTCCGAATACTAGGGGCTTCTCCGAAATTTAAAATTATAGAATTCTATGGCCAAGTGAGAGTGTTCAAGCATTATAAGTCCGGTTGCCTTGTTCGTTCTGTTGAGCGCCTCCCTAGATGGACCCAAAAATGGGAACAAGGGCGTTCAAGTTTATCCGAACACCCCAATTTTCGTGGCATGGGGCTGAAGCCGACGACTTGCCATCTCTCGATTTGATAAGCGGCCGCCTGAAGGTAATATTTTAAATTAACAAGCGTTTCTTAGCGCATATGAACAAAGCTTTCAGCGCACAGGATAACACATTGCGAGTCTATTCAAAAATTACATCTTTGGGGCACTCATCAGCAATCTTGCGGGCACCCTTCAGGACACTCTTATAGTACATTTTGGGTGTACGATACTCCTTGCCCGCTGGCGGCGCGTACGTGATAAGCTTCTCAGCATCCAGCCTTCTAATGCACCTTTGCGCAGGCAAGGGCCGCAGGCACCTTCAATGCAGGCGGAGCACTTGATGACTTCCACCCAGGGGAACGCATCCACTAGCCGCCGCACGAGGCCGAAGTAGCTCCCAGGCATGGCCTCTCCAGGCCACAGCCGGACTATGAGGTCCTTCATGGCCTGCTCGGCTACCTTGTGGAGCTCGACCAGCTGTTTCAGCTGGTCGCTAGGGGGCACCGGATGTCCGGCCTCAGCGTACTGTGACCAAAAGACCTTCTCTGTTGAGCTCCCCTCCTCGGCCCGGTAAAATGCGGCGGCATCGGACACGCTGCAAGGCAGATCTGCAAACGCCCCTGGAGAGCTCCGAATTCGGGTAAGTAACAGGTAATTTACATTCACATGCTTGCTTTGCATGAAAAATGCCTTACCCGCCGCTATTTTCTTCACCGCCTCAATCTCCTGGAGGGCCTTATGGGCCTCGGCCTTAGCGGCTTTGGCACTCTCAAGAGCCGAGGCAAGATCGGGCTCTCGAGTCTTCGAGTCGCGCTCCAAACTCTCATGCTTTTCCATGAGAGCCTGGAGCTCTTGCCGCACCTCCGCCACCCGCGCCTCCTGCTTCTCTCGCTCTGCTCGTTCCGCGGCCGCGTTGCGTTCGGCCGTGGTCACGGCCTCCTTCAGGGTCGCCACCTCGTTCGTGGCCCCTGCAGTACCCACGTTATCCTTGTAATTTCTATTGCAACCAAAATCCTTTTCTGTAAGGTACAAATTTAATGCGGTGTTACTCACCTTCTTTGTCCTCGAGCTGCTTCTTGGCAAGGCCGAGCTCGTTCTCGGACCGCTCGAGGTTCTGCTTCAAAACACCGACCTCTGCAGTCAGTGCGGCAGAGGTCAGCAGCGCAGCCTGCAAACCCATATTGACATAATTTTTAGCACTCCTGCGTATATCTTTTTTAGATCCTCAGTCCAGTTTTTCTTTCGAACACCGAACCGAGCATCGGGGCTCTTGTCTATCGGTATTACATTACATATTTTAAAACTTCTTACCTCAAAGCCTGTTAGAAGGCTGCTGCAGGCTTCGGTCAGCCCGCTCTTCGCGAGCTGAACCTTCTGAATCACCGCACTCATGATAGTGCGGTGTTCTTCCTCGATGGAAGCGCCGTTCAGTGCCTCCAACAAGTTGTCCGGCGCCTCCGGTTGGACGGAGGCTGCCGGTGTCACGGTCTTGCCATTCTTACGAAGGGGCCACCTGCCGGACTCCGGAACCACTGCAGGTTCCGGCAAGGAGTCCGGCGCAAAGTCCGGGAGGCTGCCTTGCGGCACCTCCGGAGCCTCCTCCTGATGGGTCCCCTCCTGGGATCCCACCTCGGCGTCGTCAGCATCACGAGGGGTGGAGGCAGTCGAAATGGAATCCACGTCCGACGGAGCCAAGGGCCCGCTCGATGAAGCGGGAAGATCATCATCGGCCGGACTACAGGTAGTGTGCGGCATTAGAAGGACACTATGTGACACAAAAGAGAAATTATAAATCATTCAGGAATCCGGATACTTACGATCTTGCCGGAGGCCTGGCCCTTGAGGGCCACTCTTCGTCACCAACGTTGGCGTTGGCGGAGCTGTCCGGGGGAAGGGTCCTTCCCCTCTTGGACCCTTTGGCCTCCCCCGTTGGGGAAGCCTTCCTTTTCCTCTCTCCCCGCTCCAGGGGAGAGTCCTCTTTCTCCTCCTCGTTTTCGGGGGAGGAGACCGCCTCGGAGCCATCGAACGATGAGTCCGATATCACCTGGCGCCGGAAACTTCTTCGAGTTCCCGTGTCCTTCTTCTTGGCCTTCTTCTCCGGCACCACATAAAGTGCCGGGACTAGCAGCCCCGTCGAACGGGTGTCCGCTGGGTCTTCGGGAAGTGGAGCCGGATAGTCTACCTGTCCGGACGTCCTCTGCCAGTCCTGTCAAAGGCATTGGGAGTTTTAGATCCCACATAGAATTAAACTATGAAAGAAAATAAGTGTCCCATAGATGATAACAAAGCTTACCTCGCCGGCCGGGCGCTTGGTGCTGAATCCGCGATCTTGATCGGCGGATGCGGGGCTTCTCGCCCTTCAACACGGCACCCTCGGGCAGCTTCGTACGTTGTGTCGAAGAGCCCGCTGAGGGTCCGGTGTTGTGCCAGATCGAACTCCCACAAATTGAAGGCCCGTTGTTGGCAAGGGAGAATCCGGCGGACGAGCATGACCTGGATCACATTGACAAGCCTAAGCTTCTTGTTCACTAGGTGCAGAGCAGGATGGAGTCTGTCGGCTCCTCGAACTGCCCCATAGCAAGCCCTTCTCTTTCCAGGAGGTGAGCTGCATGGGGACACCAGATCTGAACACGGGGGCCGCTGCCCATTTAGGGTCACGCGGCTCGGTGATGTAGAACCACCCCGATTGCCACCCCTTGATGGACTCCACGAAGGCCCCCTCGAGCCAGGTGACGTTAGACATTTTTCCCACCATGGCGCCTCCGCACTCCACTTGGACACCCTTCACAACCTTCGGCTTGACATTGAAGGTCTTGAGCCACAAGCCGAAGTGGGGCTGGATGCAGAGGAAGGCCTCGCACACGACGATAAACGCCGAGATGTTGAGGATGAAGTTTGGCGCCAGATCGTGGAAGTCCAGGCCGTAGTAGTACATGAGCCCCGGACGAAGGGATGAAGTGGGAAGCCCAGTCCGCGGAGGAAGTGGGGAAGGGATACGACCCTCTCATGGGGCCTGGGGGTGGGGATGAGCTGCCCCTCGTCGGGCAGCCGGTGCGCGACGTCGCTGGAAAGGTATCCGGCGCCGCACAGCTTTTCGATGTGCCCCTCTGTAACGGAGGAGGCCAACCACTTGCCTCCCACTCCGGACATGGCTGGAGAAGGTCGAGACGAGATGTGCGGACTTGGGCACTGGAGCTCGAGTGCGCGGAGATGGATAAGCAAAGGAGGAAGAAGGCGTAGGTGAAAGGTGGATCCTTATCCCCTTATATATAGGCGGACGAAGACTATGCGTCCCCACCGGCCTGGTAAAACTCGCTTATCTCCCAAGCGCCACCATCAATGGCGCGGTTGGGTTACCCACGTCCGTATTGATGGGAATCCCGGAATAAGGGGAACACGATCTCTGCTTCGACAAGACGTGCCAAGGAAACCGCTTCGCTAAACGCGTTGAGGTGGTATAATAAAAAACAATTCAAGTAAAGGCTTGGTAGTGGCGTGACGTCATGCCACAAAATATGTCAGCAGATTGAGCTTGTGTACGTATTATTCTCTCTACGGTGGAATGTGGAAATTATTTTGCAGAGCCGGACACTATCCTGGTGTTCACAATCTTCTATGAATTATTCGGAGGAGGAACCCGCCTTGCAATGCCGAACAATATGCGCGCCGGACTCATCGTCATTGAAGCCTGGTTCAGGGGCTACTGAGGGAGTCCTGGACTAGGGGGTGTCCGGATAGCCGGACTATCATCGCCAGCCGGACTCTAAGACTATGAAGATACAAGATTGAAGACTTCATCCCGTGTCCGGATGGGACTTTCCTTGGCGTGGAAGGCAAGCTTGGCGATACGTATATGTAGATCTCCTACCATTGTAACCGACTCTGTGTAACCCTAGCCCTCTCCGGTGTCTATATAAACCGGAGGGTTTTAGTCCGTAGGACACACAACCATTACAACAATCATACCATAGGCTAGCTTCTAGGGTTTAGCCTCCTTGATCTCGTGGTAGATCCACTCTTGTACTACCCATATCATCAATATCAATCAAGCAGGAGTAGGGTTTTACCTCCATCGAGAGGGCCCGAACCTGGGTAAAAACATCGTGTCCCTTGTCTCCTATTACCATCCGCCTAGACGCACAGTTCGGGACCCCCTACCCGAGATCCGCCGGTTTTGACACCGACAGTGGGGAAGAGAGAGGGGCGACCAGGGTGGGCCGCGCGCCCCCTCTCCCTCTGGTCTGAATTGGACTAGGAGGGTGGGGCGGCGCCCCCCTCTTTCCTTCCCCCTCTCCCCCTTCCTTCCCCCTCCTAGTAGGAGTAGGAAAGGGGGAGTCCTACTCCTACTAGGAGGATGACTCCTCCTCCTGGCGCGCCCCCCTTGGGCCGGCCGGCCTCCCCCCTTGCTCCTTTATATACGGGGGCGGGGGGCACCCCATATACACACAAGTTGATTACGGATCGTTCCTTAGCCGTGTGTGGTGCCCCCCTCCACCATATTCCACCTCGGTCATATCGTCGCGGAGTTTAGGTGAAGCCCTGCGCCGGTAGAGCATCATCATCGTCACCACACCGTCGTGCTGACGAAACTCATACCCGACACTTTGCTAGATGAGAGTCCGGGGATCGTCATCGAGTTGAACGTCTCCTGAACTCGGAGGTGCCGTACGTTCGGTACTTGGATCGGTCGGATCGTGAAGACGTATGACTACATCAACCGTGTTGTCATAATGCTTCCGCTTATGGTCTATGAGGGTACGTGGACAACACTCTCCCCTCTCGTTGCTATGCCATCACCATGATCTTGCGTGTGCGTAGGAATTTTTTTGAAATTACTACGTTCCCCAACAGTGGAGCTCCGTGAGATCAAGGAGGAGAGGAGTGCCATGCTCCTCCATTATGTGGGGAGTTCATAGAGCTTCCAAAGCAGCAGGCATCCACCACAAAGATGCTCGAGGCGTCGACGGCTTTGCTGCAGAAAGCGGGAGATACGATAGGCCGTCAGCGGAGCCGGCTGGAGCACGAGCAGGCCGATCGTGACGAGGTCCAGGATCGCCTCAGCCACTTGGTGAACCAAGTTGCCACGCACGTGTTGCGGCTGCGCGATGCCTACCGTCGTGCCAGCGCGATCATGCCGGCCATTGGGCTAACCCGTTCGACCACCCGGTCGACTTCAATGAGTTGCGGCTTCCTGACCCGATCTCCATCTTCACCTATATCTCCGAGGATCTGAGCCGTCTCCGCGCGATGCTGGGGATAGAGCTGGACAAGGAGGGGTTGCGGGTTGCCGTCACTGTTGCCAGGCGAATCCTTTCAGGGCTCCGTCACCGGAATCCATTCGTGCCATTGGACGCCGTCTTTGACGAGCTGGCTCCCGTCTCGACCGGGAGCGGGCTCTGCGGACGGTTGCACCCTGCATCACCAATGTCGTGCGCCTTGAGAAGTAGAGTGACTTCATGGTGTTTAGGCGCCCTCTGCATGGGCATGTCCATGTCTCGGTGCAACATGACCGTTGGATCAAACTCAGATGGTGCAGATCAGTCACTGTAGCACAAAGCGTGTGGGTGTGTTTGGTTGCATTCTCATCTCAATATAGTTGTTTCCTCTTCGTGTATTTGTGTTAACCTACTAGTGTGGACTCATGCACCCTTCATGCACTCTGCCAAACACCCAAAAGTGGGTCGAGAAGGGAACTTTTGCTCCCATCCCGTGCATGCTTCATACACCCAGCCTAACACTATTCGTGCTTCATATGATTCATGTTTCGTTGAGTACTGTAGCACCGTACTCTCCGTGCGCTGTCTGTTGACATTGATCTCACCGTTCATTCTCAACTGGACAGTCGAAAAAGCGGTACTATGTTACTACATTACTATTCATATAGTTGACATGCGCACAACATCATTTGTTATCGTCATATCTTACTACACTAGCAACAAGATTATGTAGTGCTGACGTATGAACCACTGCACATGCCTAGTAGTAGGAGCACTGTGTATGTTCAAGTGGCTACCGTGTTTTCGCACTCCTCCATCGTAAGAGTGGAAATGCTTGCTATAACCATTTTTTTCTTCAGAAAAACAGTGGACACGCTCTACCGTGTGGATCCTCCTCCAGCCACGCACTAAATTACTCACTTTCGCTGACGTGTGGGACAACCAGCATCTGGGTCCACCGGCCATGCACTAAATAACTCCGTAGTAGAGTGATGGTAGACTACCCCGATCGAAGCGCCGCAATAATGCCCAATGAGCCGTCAAATCACAAAACCCCCTCCTTTCTAGTAGTAAGTTGGACGGACGAAGCAACCATCATTTCACTCTTCTCTCTCAGCTTCCTCTCTTGAAGAAAACCCCCACTCGCTTTGCTTCTCCCTCATCTCGTTCCTCATTTCACTCTTCTCTCTCAGCTTCCTCTCTTGGATGGACGCTGGAGCACCGGCCAACGTGATGTCTATGGCTCTGGCCAAAACCGTCGAGGCTCATGGTACGAAGAAGCGCAAGCACCCCGCCGAGACTATCGCAGACAAGCTCAAAGCCATCGCCCTGTCCAAGCCCCCCTCTCCGGGATCCCTGTGCCAAATGACGGTTCTAGATTCCTCTTTTGACCAAAACATGCGAGAGGTTGACACTGATTTCTTATAGATTACTTTCAACTACTCCCACTATCCAAAATTTCTTGTCTTAGATTTGTCTAGATGTGGATGTATCTGTGACTTGATACATCCATATCTAGACAAATCTATGAGAAGAATTTTGGGACAGAGGGTGTAATTTATGAACATCAATGCTACCTTTGAAGAGGGTATATTTGCCTCAGTAACTTGTGTTATGGATATTGCAAGTAATCCCTCTGCTCTCATGCCTTTGAAGACATGTTCTAGTGACTTTGTTCACTCATTTTTGTGTGTATATGTAGTCATATATGGAGTATAATATCGAAAATCATCTTATATTTCTGAACTAAGGTAGTAATGAAATATGGTTTCTGTTTGAATTAGAACCAGGTCCGCGGTGGAGATGAAGTTCTCAAAGTCATGCCGTGTGAACTGGAAGACCTGAGGATGAGTTCTACTGCTAAACTATCTAGCTGCTGCGTCCTTGTCGCCATGTGTCCTGAACTAGTGTTTTCCTGTAGCACTGTTGTCAGACGTGTTCTCGAGGTTGTACTTGACCACAACAATTTCCTGGCTGTGCCTTCGATTACGAAGGGTGTGGTTCTTGTAATGCTTCCCAACAAATCTGATGAGTCTTGTCTTCATCATCATGTTTATGAGTGGAAAGACCACTCTGTTAGGTTCTCCAAGGTTGACGAGATGGTGATGGTGCATGTAGACATCTCTCAGGAAGTCCATGGCCTAGTCAGTTATGCGGGGTTCATCCCGTAGGTCGATGGCAAGAAATAGTTTGTAGAGTTTAATTAGTGCAACTTTGCTTGTCTGTAGTAAGTACTATTGTTCAGTACTTGATTTGTGTTTGTGAACCCTATATTTTTTATTAGTACTGCCGCTTTTGGTGTGTGGTTAGTCCTGAGAACGGTCTATGTTAATGTTTGTCCACTCAATTCAGTCTGTATATTTTGAAGTATCCAGATCATCTTTTTGTGAGGACGGTTTATCAACTATGGTAACACTCCAATATCTGTATGCATTGCAGGGTTTATCACACCCACCAGGATTTCCAGTCCCATGATGTTCGGTCCATACGATTTGTCATGACCTTTGGACTGTCCTGCTTGTGGGAGTAGGCGGGACCCCTGCATGCCACCCGTAGTTGGACGATCAATCTTCTGTTTAGTACTTCAACATAGTGATTTCCTGGTAAGGATTCACTCATGTCACATCAAGTAAATCTTATTGATTTACTGTCTAAATCTTATTGATTTAATGTCATGTTTTCTTTCTTTTCCTGCAATTTTACGATGCAGGTTTTGCTATGTGACATTCATCACAGAATAAACCGTTTGGTTTGCTCTATGATGGCTATTTTTGCAGGTTTCACTTCTTATGTCGTGTCAGTAACGAACGCACTATCCATCACTTATATTACTGGAAAAAATTGGATCAGTGTGTTGTCTGAGTACAAGCTGAATCCCTATGATGAACTGCAGTTTGGTTTAACAAAAATGCCACAATTAGTCCTTCTCGCATTTAAAAGAAATGAAGAAAAACTGGATCACGGTCACGGATCCTAGTCAAGTTAGAAAGCTGATCATAGCAGACCAGACATGATCGCCGCTGTCTCGCACATCGGTACCACCTTCAGCAACGGATCGAGCACCGGCAGTTGCTCTAGCACTGACAGTGGTAGCAGCTCAGTCTGATCCAGCAGAGGATTGGGCACCGACCGCGTCAGCGGATCAGGCTGATCTAACGGAGGATCGGGCATTGACACTGGCACCTGCTCCGACACCGGCACCAGCTCTACAAGGAGCACCATCTCCGGCAGCAGCGGTGGCTTCGGCACCTGCACCAACACTTGCACTTGCATCTGCTCTGGCCCGTGCAGCGGCAACCGAACAAGCAGTTGCACCGGCAACAGACTGGGCTGCAGTTCGCACTTCATATACCAAAGTCCTTACAAAAACCGACATGTCCACCTTCTTGGTAAGCATTGGCCGCCCAAGTGCTTCATTTTTTTATTTCCATGTTGTTTCACATGATTCACTGTGTTGATCTAACTGTTTGGGTATGTCTGTTGGGGAACGTAGTAATTTCAAAAAAAATTCCTACGCACACGCAAGATCATGGTGATGAACAGCAACGAGAGGGGAGAGTGTTGTCCACATACCCTTGTAGACCAGGCGGAAGCGATCTGGCGTAGAGGAAGTAGTCGACGTTCTCCTCGCGATCCGACCGATCCGGCGCCGTTACTCCGGCGCCCCGAGTTCTTGACACACGTACAGCTCGATGGCGTCCCTCGTACTCGATCCAGCCGAGTGTCAAGGGAGAGTTTCGTCGGCCGACGGCGTGGTGGCGATCTTGATGTTTCACCGGCGCAGAGCCGCCTAAGCTTGCGACGGTATAACGAGGTGGAATATGGTGGAGGGGCACCGCACACGGCTAAGGAGCGATCCGTAGATCTAACTTGTGTGTTCTAGGGTGCCCCCTGCCCCGTATATAAAGGAGCAAGGGAAGGGGCTGGCCGGCCAAGGGAGGCGTGCCAGGAGTCCTACTCCCTCGGGAGTAGGATTCCCCCAATCCTAGTTGGACTAGGATTCCGGAGGGAAAGAGAGAGAGGGGCGGCCCCTTTCCTAGTCCTAGTAGGACTAGGGGAAGGGGAAGCCTGTGACCACCTAGGGCTGGCCCTTCTCCTTTCCACTAAGGCCCACTATGGCCCATTTACCTCCCGGGGTTCCGGTAACCTCCGGTACTCGTAAATTCTGTTTTACTTGGAACCATTCGAACTCCAAACATAGGCTTCAATATATCAATCTTTATGTCTCGACCATTTGAGACTCCTCGTCATGTCCGTGATCACATCCGGGACTCGAACTTCTTGGTACATCAAAATACATAAACTCATAATAACCATCATCGAAACCTTAAGCGTGCGGACCCTACTGTTCGAGAATAATGTAGACATGACCTAGAACTATTCACGGTCAATAACCAATAGCGGGACCTGGATGCCCATATTGGTTCCTACATATTCTACGACGATCTTTGTCGGTCAGACCGCATAACAACATACGTTGTTCCCTTTGTCATCGGTATGTTACTTGCGAGATTCGATCGTCGGTATCAATACCTAGTTCAATCTCGTTACGGCAAGTCTCTTTACTCGTTCCGTAATACATCATCTCACAACTAACTCATTAGTTGTAGTGCTTGCAAGGCTTAAGTAATGTGCATTACCGAGAGGGCCAGAGATACCTCTCCGACAATCGGAGTGACAAAACCTAATCTCGAAATCGCCAACCCAACATCTACCTTTGGAGACACTGTAGTACTCCTTTATAATCACCCGATTCGTTGTGACGTTTGGTAGCACCAAAGTGTTCCTCCGTAAGCAGGAGTTGCATAATCTCATAGTTACAGGAACATGTATATGTCATGGATAAAAGCAGTAGCAACATACTAAACGATCGTGTGCTAAGCTAATGTAATGGGTCATGTCAATCAGATCATTCTCCTAATGATGTGACCTTGTTAATCAAATAACAACTCTTTGTTCATGGTTAGGAAACATAACCATCTTTGATTAACAAGCTAGTCTAGTAGAGGCATACTAGTGACATATTGTTTTGTCTATGCATTCACACATGTATCATGTTTCCGGTTAATACAATTCTAGCATGAATGATAAACATTTATCATGAAATAAGGAAATAAATAATAACTTTATTATTGCCTCTAGGGCATATTTCCTTCAGTCTCCCACTTGCACTAGAGTCAATAATCTAGATTACATAGTAATGATTCTAACACCCATGGAGTCTTGGTGCTGATCATGTTTTGCTCGTGGAAGAGGCTTAGTCAACGAAGTGCGCAACATTCAGATCCGTATGTATCTTGCAAATCTCTATGTCTCCCACGGACTAAGTCCGGATGGAATTGAAGCGTCTCTTGATGTGCTTGGTCCTCTTGTGAAATCTGGATTCCTTTGCTAAGGCAATTGCTCGATATTGTCACGAAGATTTTCATTGGACCCGATACACTAGGTATGACACCTAGATCGGATATGAACTCCTTCATCCAGACTCCTTCATTAGCTGCTTCGAAGCTGCTATGTACTCCGCTTCACATGTAGATCCCTTCTGACGCTTTGTTTAGAACTGCACCAACCGACAGCTCCTCCGTTTAGTGTAAATCGTATCCGGTCTGCGATTTAGAATCGTCCGGATCGTGTCAAAGCTTGCATCAACGTAACCGCCACGATGAGCTCTTTGTCACCTCCATATCTGAAACATATCCTTAGTCCTTTTCGGTATTTCAGGATGTTCTTGACCGCTGTCGATGATCCACTCTGGATTACTTTGGTACCTCCTGCTAGGCTTATAGCAAGGCACACATCAGTCTGGTACACAGCATTGCATACATGATAGAGCCTATGGTGAAGCATAGGAACATCTTTCATTTTCTCTCTATCTTCTGCGGTGGTCGGGCATTGAGTCTTACTCAACTTCACACCTTGTAACACGAGGCAAGAACCCTTTCTTTGCTTGATCCATTTTGAACTTCTTCAAAATTTTGTCAAGGTATGTGCTTTGTGAAAGTCCAATTAAGCGTCTTGATCTATCTCTATAGATCTTAATGCCCAATATGTAAGCAGCTTCACCGAGGTCTTTCATTGAAAAACTCTTATTCAAGTATCCCTTTATGCTATCCAGAATTCTATATCATTTCCGATCAGCAATATGTCATCTACATATAATATCGAAATGCTCTGAGCTCCCACTCACTTTCTTGTAAATCTGAGCTTCTCCAAAAGTCTCAGTACAAACCCAAATGCTTTGATCACACTATCAAAGCGTTTATTCCAACTCGAGATGCTTGCACCAGTCCATAGATGGATCGTTGGAGCTTGCACACTTTGTTAGCTCCTTTGGATCGATAAAACCTTCGGTTGCATCATATACAACTCTTCTTCCGTAAATCCATTCAGAATGCAGTCTTTACATCCATTTGCCAAATTTCATAATCATAAAATGCGGCAATTGCTAACATGATTCGGACGGACTTAAGCATCGCTTCGGGTGAGAAGGTCTCATCGTAGTCAATCCCTTGAACTTGTCGAAAACCTTTTGCGACAAGTCGAGCTTTATAAACGATAACATTACCGTCGCCGTCGGTCTTCTTCTTGAAGATCCACTTGTTTTCTATTGCTTGCCTACCCTCGGGCAAGTCAACCAAAGTCCATACTTTGTTTTCATACATGGATCCCATCTCGATTTCATGGCCTCAAGCCATTTTATGAATCTGGGCTCACCATCGCTTCTTCATAGTTCGTAGGTTCATCATGATCTAGTAGCATGATTTCCGAACAGGATTGCCGTACCACTCAGTGCGGATCTTACTCTGGTTGATCTACGAGGTTCTGTAGTAACTTGATCTGAAGTTTCATGATCAACATCATCAACTTCCTCACTACTTGGTGTAGGTGTCTCAGAAACCGGTTTCTGTGACGAACTACTTTCAAGTAAGGGAGAAGGTACTATTACCTCATCAAGTTCCACTTTCCTCCCACTCACTTCTTTCGAGAGAAACTCCTTCTCTAGAAAGGATCCATTCTTTGCAACGAATGTTTTGCCTTCGGATCTGTGATAGAAGGTGTACCCAACTGTCTCCTTTGGGTATCCTATGAAGACACATTTCTCCGATTTGGGTTCGAGCTTATCAGGTTGAAGCTTTTTCACATAAGCATCGCATCCCCAAACTTTAAGAAACGACAACTTTGGTTTCTTGCCAAACCACAGTTCATAAGGTGTCGTCTCAACGGATTTCGACGGTGTTCTATTCAGTGTGAATGCGGCCGTCTCTAGAGCATAACCCCAAAACAATAGCGGTAAATCTGTAAGAGACATCATAGATCGCACCATATCTAGTAAAGCACGATTCGACGTTCGGACACACCATTACGTTGTGGTGTTAGGGTGGCGTGAGTTCTTGAAACTATTCGCATTGTTTCAAATGTAGACCAAACTCGTAACTCAAATATTCACCTCCACGATCAGATCGTAGAAATTTAATTTTCTTGTTACGATGATTTTCAACTTCACTCTGAAATTCTTTGAACTTTTCAAACGTTTCAGACTTATGTTTCATTAAGTAGATATACCCATATCGCTTAAGTCATCTGTGAAGGTGAGAAAATAACGATATCCGCCACGAGCCTCAACATTCATCGGACCACATACATCCGTATGTATGATTTCCAACAAATCTGTTGCTCTCTCCATAGTACCGAGAAGCGGTGTTCTAGTCATCTTGCCCATGAGGCACGGTTACATAAGTGCCAAGTGATTCATAATCAAGTGACTCCAAAAGTCCATCGATATGGAGTTTCTTCATGCGCTTTACACCGATATGACCTAAGCGGCGATTGCCACAAATAAGTTGCACTATCATTATCAACTCTGCATCTTTTGGCTTCAACATTATGAATATGTGTATCACTACTATCGAGATTCATCAAAATAGACCACTCCTCAAGGGTGCATGACCATAAAAGATATTACTCATATAAATAGAACAACCATTATTCTCGATTTAAATGAATAACCGTCTCGCATCAAACAAGATCCAGATATAATGTTCATGCTCAACGCAGCACCAAATAACAATTATTTAGGTCTAAAACTAATCCGAAGGTAGATGTAGAGGTAGCGTGCCGACCGCGATCACATCGACTTTGGAACCATTTCCCACGCGCATCGTCACCTCGTCCTTTGCCGGTGTTAAGCAATCCGTAGTCCTGTTTGAGTTGCAAATATTAGCAATGAACCGAGTATCAAATACCAGTGCTCTGCGAGCTCTAGTAAGGTACACATCAATAACATGTATATCACATATACCTTTGTTCACCTTGCCATCCTTCTTATCCGCCAAATACTTGGGGCAGTTCCACTTCAAATGACGATCGCTTGCGGTAGAAGCACTTAGTTTCAGGCTTAGGTCCGGACTTGGGTTTCTTCTCTGAGCGACAACTTGCTTCTGTTCTTCTTGAAGTTCCTTCTTCTTCCTTTGCCTTTCTTCTTGAAACTAGTGGTCTTATTGACCATCAACACTTGATGCTCCTTCTTGATTTCTACCTCGCAGCCTTTAGCATTGCGAAGAGCTCGAGCATAGTCTTTACTAACCCTTGCATATTATAGTTCATCACAAAGCCTTTGTAGCTTGGTGGCGTGATTGAAGAATTACATCAATGACACAATCATCCGGAAGATTAACTCCCAATTGTGTCAAGTGATTGTAGTACCCGGACATTACGAGTATATGCTCACTAATGTAACTGTTCTCCTCCATCTTGCAGCTATAGAACTTATTGGAGACTTCATATCTCTCAATCCGGGCATTACTGTTGGAATATTAACTTCAACTCTGGAACATCTCATATGCTCCATGACGTTCAAAACGTCGTTGTAGTCCCGGTTCTAAGCCGTAAAGCATGGCACATTGAACTATAGAGTAGTCATCAGCTTTGCTCGCCAGACGTTCTTAACGTCGTCGGTTACATCAGCGGGCACTGGCACCAGCGGTGCATCGGGGCGTAACTCTTCTATGCAGCAATGAGGATAATCCTCGAGTTACGGACCCGATCCGTGTAATTGCTACCATCATCTTTCAACTTTGCTTTCTCAAGGAACGCATTAAAATTCAACGGAACAACAAAGACGAGCCATCTATCTACAATCAAACATAAACAAGCAAGATACTATCAGGTGCTAAGTTCATGATAAATTTAAGTTCAATTAATCATATTACTAAAGAACTCCCACTTAGAGAGACATCTCTCTAGTCATCTAAGTGATCACGTGATCCAAATCAACTAAACCATAACCGATCATCACGTGAAATGGAGTAGTTTTCAATGGTGAACATCTTATGTTGATCATATCTACTATATGATTCACGCTCGACCTTTCGGTCTCCGTGTTCCGAGGCCATATCTGCATATGCTAGGCTCGTCAAGTATAACCCGAGTATTCTGCGTGTGCAAAAACTGGCTTGCACCCGTTGTAGATGGACGTAGAGCTTATCACACCCGATCATCACGTGGTGTGCAGGCACGACGAACTTTGGCAGCGGTGCATACTCGGGAGAACACTTCTTGATAATTTAGTGAGAGATCATCTTATAATGCTACCGTCAATCAAAGCAAGATAAGATGCATAAAAGGATAAACATCACATGCAAATCAATATAAGTGATATGATATGGTCATCATCATCTTGTGCTTCATGATCTCCATCTTGCAGCACCACCATGATCACCATCGTCACCGGCGCGACACCTTGATCTTCATCGTAGCATCGTTGTCGTCTCGCCAATCTTATGCTTCTCGACTATCTCTACCGCTTAGTGATAAAGTAAAGCATTACGAAGCATTGCATTGCATACAATAAGCGACAACTATATGGCTCCTGCCGATTGCCGATAACCGGTTACAAAACATGATCATCTCATACAATAAAATATAGCATCACGTCTTGACCATATCACATCACAACATGCCTGCAAAAACAAGTTAGGCGTCCTCTACTTTGTTGTTGCAAATTTTACGTGGCTGCTACGGGCTTAAGCAAGATCCGGTCTCACCTACGCATCAAAACCACAGCGATACTTCGTCAAATAGACTCCGTTTAACCTTCTCAAGGACCGGGCGTATACACTTGGTTCAACCCACGGTCACCTTTAAGCAGCGAGTGCTCATGGCGGTGAAACCAGTCTCGCGTAAGCGTCTGGCGTAATGTCGGTCCGGGCGCTTCATCTCACAATACCGCTGAACCAAAGTATGACATCTTTGGTAGGTAGTATGACTTGTATCGCCCACAACTCACTTGTGTTCTACTCGTGCAAAACATCAAACCATAAAAACCTAGGCTCGGATGCCCTTTGTTGGGGAGCGTAGTAATTTCAAAAATTTCCTACGCACACGCAAGATCATGGTGATGAACAGCAACGAGAGGGAGAGTGTTGTCCACATACCCTTGTAGACCGGCGAAGCGATCTGGCGTAGAGGAAGTAGTCGACGTTCTCCTCGCGATCCGACCGATCGGCGCCGTTACTCCGGCGCCCCGAGTTCTTGACACACGTACAGCTCGATGGCGTCCCTCGTACTCGATCCAGCCGAGTGTCAAGGAGAGTTCGTCGGCCGACGGCGTGGTGGACGATCTTGATGTTTCACGGCAGCGAGCTTCGCCTAAGCTTGACGGTATAACCGAGTGGAATATGGTGGAGGGGCACCGCACACGGCTAAGGAGCGATCCGTAGATCTAACTTGTGTGTTCTAGGGTGCCCCCTGCCCTGTGTATATAAAGGAGCAAGGGAAGGGGCTGGCCGGCCAAGGAGGCGTGCCAAGGAGTCCTACTCCCTCTGGGGTAGGATTCCCCCAATCCTAGTTGGACTAGGATTCCCGGAGGGAAAGAGAGAGAGGGGGCGGCCCCTTTCCTAGTCCTAGTAGGACTAGGGGAGGGGAGGCGTGTGACCACCTAGGGCTGGCCCTTCTCCTTTCCACTAAGGCCCACTATGGCCCATTTACCTCCCGGGGTTCGGTAACCTCCGGTACTCGATAAATTCTGTTTTACGGAACCATTCGAACTCCAAACATAGGCTTCCAATATATCAATCTTTATGTCTCGACCATTTCGAGACTCCTCGTCATGTCCGTGATCACATCCGGGACTCGAACTTCTTGGTACATCAAAATACATAAACTCATAATAAGCATCATCGAAACCTTAAGCGTCACGGACCCTACGGTTCGAGAATAATGTAGACATGACCTAGAACTATTCACGGTCAATAACCAATAGCGGGACCTGGATGCCCATATTGGTTCCTACATATTCTCGAAGATCTTTGTCGGTCAGACCGCATAACAACATCGTTGTTCCCTTTGTCATCGGTATGTTACTTGCGAGATTCGATCGTCGGTATCAATACCTAGTTCAATCTCGTTACCGGCAAGTCTCTTTACTCGTTCCGTAATACATCATCTCACAACTAACTCATTAGTTGTAGTGCTTACAAGGCTTAAGTAATGTGCATTACCGAGAGGGCCCAGAGATACCTCTCCAGACAATCGGAGTGACAAAACCTAATCTCGAAATCGCCAACCCAACATCTACCTTTGGAGACACCTGTAGTACTCCTTTATAATCACCCGATTCGCTATGACGTTTGGTAGCACCCAAAGTGTTCCTCCGTAAGCGGAGTTGCATAATCTCATAGTTACGAGGAACATGTATATGTCATGGATAAAAGCGGTAGCAACATACTAAGCGATCGTGTGCTAAGCTAATGTAATGGGTCATGTCAATCAGATCATTCTCCTAATGATGTGACCTTGTTAATCAAATAACAACTCTTTGTTCATGGTTAGGAAACATAACCATCTTTGATTAACAAGCTAGTCTAGTAGAGGCATACTAGTGACATATTGTTTTGTCTATGCATTCACACATGTATCATGTTTCCGGTTAATACAATTCTAGCATGAATGATAAACATTTATCATGAAATAAGGAAATAAATAATAACTTTATTATTGCCTCTAGGGCATATTTCCTTCAATGTCTTCTTGTTTGCAAACAGAGAATTTATAGAGCAACGAGGGAGTCGTTCAACAATCCGGGCGACCGCGGCCAAGTTTCTCTTACCATGTGCAACCTTGGTGTGGATGGACCTGCTCACTATACCGTAAGTACAAAGGATGGTCGCATGATGATTGATGCTAAAGGATGGCCAAGGTTCAAATCTAAGTTATATCTTGCGGTAGGGGATGATTTCAAAATCGAACTTTCTCGGCAAGGAGAGCTGGTCCAAACCAACTTTGAAATTCTTCACTAGCAGCACGCAACTGCCGAACTGATCTATCCTCCGAGAGATTTTGATGTAATAATCTGGCATGGTGAAACAAGTGTCATGTGTGTATAAGTAGTACGACAGTATTATTTATCACATGGTATATCGTTGATAGAATTGCAACTCTCATTGCTGGTTAGGAATTGTCGTTCGATTTCATTCCAATAGTTGACGTGCTCTATTCAATTTTGTGTATTCACCTTGCGACAACATCTAAAACCAGCGCCGTACCGATCGCTTGCAATATGAAAAGCGCTGAGGTAGAACACATGGGCCCCCAAACAAGCAGGGTGGGCCTGCGGCCCAAAGTCCAGAACCGTGAGCTTGTCTGAGTATTATATTCTCAGCTGAACCCCCATAATGCCCGTGCATTGCACGTAACATCAAGATGCATTTGTATGAGTATTTTATCTTGTGAGAGAAAAGGATGAATGAGGGAAGGCCTTATTTGCAAATGTGGAGCGGTGTGTGGGTACCTTTTTAAAAAATTGCCATAGTTTCCTTCCTATCCGTCAGATATAAATCGGACGGCCTATATTGCAGGATGGCAGGCACACCATCATCACCAACTCGTCTATACTGTGTTAAAAACAACTCTGTTTTTTAAATTATATATGTTATATATATTCCCCTTGATTTTTCTTATGTATAAAGTTGTGATATAAAAGATTTGTATATTTCTTTACAGAGGGAGTATCTCTCTGTCAAAAATATATTTATGTGTAACTAGTTACTCCTGTCTTTCTACTTCATTTCGTTGATATGTGGGGCATCCGGCAACGGGGTCCACGTCCCATATGCACAAATTAGGGTGCACAACTGCACGGTAGACACACCCCGGTCGTAGCGCCGCAGTAATGCCCAATGAGCCGTCAAATCACGAACCCCCTCCCTTTCCAGCTTTAGCAGTAAGACGAAGCAGCAATATTTCACTGGGCCTGAATCCCCTTCTCCCTCGTCAGCTTGTTCAGAGAAAACCCCCTCTCGGCGATTGCATAGGGTTTTCTCATGGAGAACCAGGTACGTATTCTTCATCCATCCCCGATAAATAAGTCCCTTGGTCGCAGGTAATCCTAGGATGGCAGCCGCCATCGTTGATGCATTTTTCTTCCTACTGAATCTAGTGTGTTTCATTTGCAGTGCCCAAACTGCGACGACCCTACAGGTTTCTGCGCCCTCGGCGAAACGCCACACTTGTTCCTTCTCATCCTAACATAGGATTTTAAAACATGCACGGTATGTTCCTAGATTCCTCTTTTCTATCCGGGAGGGTGGGTTTTTTTTGAACATGTTGTTGACTAATTTGGAAATTTGTATTGCTATATTTGGATAAAAGGTACTACTAGTACAATGGTCAACACAGACGTGAAGGAGGAAATTGTTTCTAGATTTGGATAGGGAATACATTGTGTTCTCATATTATTTTTCCTGCAGTGCATTATTTGCTCTACCAGAACACATGAACTCAAGATGCTCGACCTTGCCATAATTGAATACACCAGTTTAATGGTCACAGTGAAGACAAGCCATGGATATAAGTTCCGAGTTGGGTTCATGAACCAACAAGATCGCTGCTTTTTTATGGCCGAACTTGGATAAACTTTCTCAAGTGTTACGGACTGAAAGTTGGCGCACAAATGTTGATGGGAATAGCAGAATCTGGTCTTATCTTCACTGTGATCTTCCACACCGACGTTGTTCCAATTGTTCATCCATGTTAGTTTTGTATCTGGTTCTTTCTTGTTGCCTCGATTACTTCTTAATCCACCTAATCTGTCTAACTAATCACAATTTAACTTTAGAAGTAGCAACGAATCTCTCACGAAGATGCTACTTCTAACTAATATTTTCTTATAATTGGTGGCACATGTAGGTTTTTTCAGTGTTAAGCAGGCTGCTCGTTTGTTATTCTGTAATAACTCGGTTGTTACTAATGGCACTGAAGTTGACTGGGACGACATCTACAAGTTCCTACACTTTATTGATCGTCTTGAGGTCCTTGTGGGGCGTTTCAATGGTGGAAGGCCACGTGGGATATGTGTGCCACTGCTGCACTCGTTGAACAGGTCCAACTGTGTCGTGAAACTTATGGTACGAGCTGTTTTCTGTTATATATGTTGTTCATAAACTATTGCTTATACACAGTTTTACAGATGTGATCTTCTTGAAACAGAAACTGCCCAGTTCTATTGTTCCTATACAGATGCCTGACCATGGTCGGGTCAGACTTGCGCTTGGTCACAACATGATGTTTATGTTGACCTACTCGATTCCCCTTGGAGGTGAAAAGATACTTATTCATGGGTGGTCTCAAATAATGAAGGCCCGTCCATCTTGGAGAATAGGACAGAAGATTATGTCCATGCTTTTCCATGGCTCCAAAGGGAATATCCTATTTATTGACAACATTGCGAGATGAAGCCGCTTTCAGAAGGTTGTGGATGCGCGGGGTGGCGCCTGGGCCTTGTCCTGGGGCTTGGCGGCCTCATCCTTGGTTAACTGTAGGCAAAGTAGCACTGTTCGAGGCGTGCTTTGTACGGTTGAACCTATATAAGTACTCATATTGCTTTCAGCTTTGGTTGTTAAGTGCCCCTGCTGGTTTCAGTTAAGGTTCTTAAGTACTCCTGCTGCTTTTACAGTTTGACGTGTTTCTTCAGTCCTGTCTTCCTCCAGTCGCCAAAACCAAACCAGCACTGTGGGGCTGCCTGCTTCCGCCTCCCACCGTTGGCTGCGCCTCTGCGCACGTATCGCCGCCCCACCGTCTCCTAAATCATTAACGCCGACGTCCAAGGCCTCACCGTCGTCCTCCACGCGCTTTGGTGTGCTCGCCACGGCGCCGCCCTCTCGCGTTGTCCACATGGTCAACAAACAACACGAACCGGCAGAAGTATGTGGAGAGGATGACAGTAGGGGCCCACCATGTCAGCGTATGGAAAAAATGCTACCTCCTAGTGTTTTCCTGACATCTGGGACCCACGACATTGTCAGCGTATATAGTCAATAGACAAGAGAACAGCACAAGATCGGCTGACACCTGGGACGTAGCTGCTCGAGCAGAGTTTTTTTTGTTATTGTTGAGGCGGAGCAGGGTTTGAACTGGGCTGTGGCCCATCTAGCCCAGGCTTATATTTTATGTTCACCATGTGACCAGCCCAACTATTTTCTCTTTGTGAAAATAAGCCTAGTTTCTTTTTTCTGAAGAATACACAATCCAGGCCTACTTATTTTTGTACGCCCTGATGGGCTGCAACTCTTTCAAGACGCCTGCAAATCTTGAAAGTAATATGAAATGGGTTGTAAATACAAAAACAGATGACAAATTGGCAATTACTTTATAATTTCTGAATTTGTTCACATTTTCAGATTCCTATTTCACTGGGCATTAACCTAATTCAAATATATCTTCAAAGTACTTTAAATCTGGCTCGACATTTCAGTATTAAAAATAGTTTGGAACCCACAGAAATATGCGAAATTGGCCCTGGCCAACCAAAAAAACGGACTGCAATAAATTGCATAAGAAGTTGCAATGAGCTATATATATAAATTATTAAAAAAAGGGAATGGTCTAACCTGTGGGCCTGTTAAGTTGACATGTATGCAAGATTTTTTTAGTTATTATATACGTCAACGAACGATTCTAGCAGACGTAACCGTTGGATGTCAATCCAATGGCCGTCGTGTTTCTTCAATCTCTTATATTCTTGCTCCAGCCGCCAAAGCAGCGCCGGCGGGACTGCCTGCACCCGCCTCCGTGGCGGCTGTCTTTGCCTTGAGCCTCACCGCCCTACTACTCCCACCGCTGGCCAGGGCATCCCTCTACTCACCCATACCCCCTGTTATTCTGCGGCGACGACAGCCTCACACCGCAGCCGAACCAGTGAACCCTCGTACTCCTCTCTGCGCGGGCTTCCACTGTCGCGTCTTCCCCGACTCCGCGTTGTCCCCTTCCTAGGCCTCGCCGTCGTCCACCGCCCTGGTGCCCTCGGCGCGGCATGGTCAATGTGGTCAACGACTGACTTCCATCGGAAGAGTACTGTACATGGAGAGGCTGACAGCTGGGTCCATGGCAGCCGCAAGGAAGTGCCTCCTTATTACGTGGAAAATAATTATTCCTCCACTTGACAGCAGGGACCCATCGGACGGGCCACCGTATTTCGTGAAAAAAAGTTTCCCCCCTGACTGCTGGGACCCACCAGACGGGCCACCGTAGTTCGCGAAAAAAACATTCCCCTGGCTGTCAGCTCGGACCCACCGGAAGTGCCTCCTTATTACGCACAAAAAAATGAAGCTGGGACCCACCTTGGTGGGAGGCTGACTTGTGGGCCTACTAAGTTGACTGGGACGGAGGCCTTTGTCAACTTAGTCAATATGAACAATTCTAGCTCCAGTGACCGTACGAGGTCCATCCAACGGTCGTAGTGCTTCTTCAACCTCTGGTCTTCTTGCTCCAGCCGCCCAAAGCAGTGCCGGTTGTGCCGCATGCTCCTGCCTCCCATGGCCGGTTGTGCTACCGTGGAGGCCTCACCGCCCCTTACTATTCCCACCGCTGGCCAGGCCCTGCGGTGACGGCAGCCTCACACCGTAGCCGAACCAGTGAACCCTCGTACTCCTCTCGCGAGAGCTTCCACCGCGCGTCTTCCCGGCTCGCGTCGTCCCCTTCCTAGGCCTCGCCGTCGTCCACCGCCTGGTGCTCTCGGGCGGCGTGGTCAACATGGTCAAGGAGCGACTTCCATCGGACGTGGACTATCGTGTAGAGGCTGATCTGCTGGGTCCACGGCCGCAGACAAGGAAGTGCCTCCTTATTACGCGGAAAATAATGATTCCTCCACCTGACAGCAGGGACCCACCAGACGGGCCACTGTATTTCATGAAAAAAATGTTTCCCCCCTGACTGCTGGGACCCACCAGCTACATCTTCGCACGCAAGGAAGTGCGCCCCGGCAAAAAAAAAACGATTCGCCTCCCTGACTGCTGGGACCCACCAGCTACATCTTCGCACGCAAGGAAGTGCACCCGGGCAACAAAAAAATGATTCGTCCCCCTGACTGCTGGGACCCACCAGCTACATCTTCGCACGCAAGGAAGTGCCTGACAGTCAGGACCCACATGGTCGAAGCGTACGTAGCGTTGTCATTCTGGTCGCGAACGTGTATGTACATACTGGTGGATGTAGAGGCGCGCATGTGTCATAGTAGAGGCCCCCACGTAGCATGTACACGTATGTATAGCGGCCAGTGTGCAAGAAAGAAAATATGGCCACGTACGTACATACGGGCGGGGTCTAGAACGCCTACTCGCGCATACGTACGGCCAGGGCTCGTGTACATGGCTGGGTCGGAACGGAGAAACAGCGTCGTCGTCGTGTTCATGGGGAGCCAACCGGCTGGGTCAGAATGGAATGCATCGTCGTGTTCATCGGGAGGGCTTGGACGGAACAGGCGATGGAAACGAGGCCTAGCGTACCGCAGAACGGAGGAAACGTCATTGTGTTCGACCGGCCACGTTCGAAACGGTTCATCGGGAGGGGTCTGGCGTACCGCAAAATGGAGGAAACGGACTTGTGTTGGACCTCCTACGGTAGAAATGGGGTCCTGTTGATCGGGAGGGGTGTGGCGTACCGCAAAACGGACAAAACGGACTTGTGTTGGAGCGCTACGGTCGAAACGGGGGTCTTGTTCATCGGGAGGGCTGTGGCGTACCGCGAAACGGGACTCCACGAGATATTGTTCATATCCACCGTCGACCTCCTCCAGCCTCCACGGGCTAATGTTCATCCACCGTCGACCTACTCCAGCCTCCACCTGCGACTGTTCGTCCACGGGCTCCTGTTCATCCAGCCTCCACCGCGCGCTACTCCACTGGCTACTGTTCAACCACCCCTCTCCATGGGCTCCTGTTCAACCACCCCTCCACAGGCTACTGTTCATCCACCCGTCCACCGTCTACTGTCCATCCAGCCTCCACGGAGTCCTGTTCATCCAGCCCCAACCGGCTCGATCGATCGGGGTCCTGTTCATCCAGAGGCAACGCCACAGGGTCCTGTTAGTGCAACAAAGAAAAACCACCACATAAGGTACTGTAATGACCTCATTCTTTATTTATATTGGTGTTAAACCTACTGTATTCCAACTTCTCTATGGTTCATACCCTACATACTAGCCATAGATGCATCAAAATAAGCAAACAACACACGAAAAACAGAATCTATCAGAAACAGAATAGTCTGTAGAAATCTGTAACTCTCAAATACTTCTAGAACTCTAATATCCTACAAAAATAGGAAGTCCTGGTCAACTTTTCTATCGATCTACAGCAAAAAGAGTCAACGTAAAAGCACGTTTCTGTGAATTAGTAAAGTTATTTTCGTGCGTGCAAAGTTTCTGTTTTTCAGCAGAATCAAATTAACTATTACCATAGGTTATCCTATAGGTTCTACTTGGCACAAACGCTAATTAAAACATAAAAACACACCTAAACAGAAGGTAGATGAAATATTTATTACTAAACAGAAGCAAAAACAAAAAACAAAGATAAAATTGGGTGACCTCCCTACTAGCGCTATCGTTTAACGCCCCTAGCTAGGCATAAAAGCGAGGATAGATCTAAGTAGTGCCATCTTTGGCACTCAGTTCATAAGTACCTTGCATGATAGATTCATAAGGTAATTTGACTTTCTTTCTTGGAAAGTGCTCCATGCCTTTCCTTAATGGAAATTGAAATTTAATATTCCCTTCCTTCATATCAATAATTGCACCAATCGTTCTAAGGAAAGGTCTACCAAGAATAATAGGACAAGAAAGATTGCAATCTATGTCAAGAACGATAAAATCTATGGGCACATAGTTCGTATTTGCAACAATAAGAACATCATTGATCCTTCCGATAGGCTTTTTAATGGTGGAATCCGCAAGGTGCAAATTTAAAGAGCAATCATCAAGATCATGGAAACCTAGAATATCACATAAAGTTTTCGGAATTGTGGAAACACTAGCACCCAAATCACACAAAGCATAACACTCATGATATTTAATTTTAATCTTTATAGTAGGTTCCCACTCATCATTAAGTTTTCTAGGTATAGAAACTTGCAAATTAAGTTTTTCATCATAGATTGCATCAAAGCATCAACAATATGTTTGGTAAAGCCTTTATTTTGACTATAAGCATGAGGGAAATTCAAAACGGATTGCAACAAGGAAATACAACCTTATAAAGAACAATTATCATAATTAAATTCCTTGAAATCCAAGGTAGTGGGTTCAATGCTATTTGAAGTCTTGACCTCTCCAATCCCACTTTTACCAAATTTAGCATCAAGATCTAAGAACTCCGAATCATGGGGACGCCTTTTAACTAAAGTTGACTCATATCCAGTCCCTTCATTATTAAGATTCGTATTTCAAAACAAAGATTTAATAGGGGACACATCAATAACTTTTAGAACATCATCATTATTATCATGGAAACTAGAAGAACACGCCTTTACAAAGCACTCTTTCTTAGCGCGCAATCTAGCGGTTCTTTCTTTGCACTCATCAATGGACACTCTCATTGATTTGAGAGACTCATTGATATCATGCTTAGGAGAAGTAGATCTAAGTTTCAAAGAATCAACATCAAGCGAAAGTCTATCAACGTTCCTAGCCAAATCATCAACTTTAAGCAATTTTTCTTCAAGCAAAGCATTGAAATTCTTTCGAGAGGTCATAAATTCTTTAACACTATTCTCAAAATCAGAGGGCATCTTATTATAATTACCATAAGAATTATTGTAGGAATTTTCGTAATTATTAGAGGAATTACTAGGGAACGGTCTAGGATTAAAGTATCCTCTATAAGCATTGTTACCAAAATTATTCCTACCAACAAAATTCACATTCATAGATTCATTATTATTCCCAATCAAAGTAGACAAAGGCATATCATTGGGTTCAATAGGAGCACTCTTAGTAGCAAACAATTTCATAAGTTCATCCATCTTTCCACTCAAAACATTAATTTCTTCTATAGCATGCACTTTTTTACTAGTAGATATTTCGGTGTGCCATTTAGAATAATTAGTCATAATATTATGAAGTAGTTTAGTAGCTTCTCCTAAGGTGATTTCCATAAAAGTGACTCCCGCGGCCGAATCCAAAAGATTTCTAGAAGCAAAATTCAAGCTGGCATAAAAAATTTGTATGATCATCCATAAATTCAAACCATGAGTAGGGCAATTGCGAATCATCAATTTCATTCTTTCCCAAGATTGGGCAACATGCTCATGATCAAGTTGTTTAAAATTCATAATATCGTTCCTAAGAGAGATGATCTTAGCGGGAGTAAAATACTTAGAGATAAAAGCATCTTTGCACTTATTCCATGAATCAATACTATTCTTAGGCAAAGACGAAAACCAAACTTTAGCACGATCTCTAAGTAAAAACGGGAATAACTTCAATTTAACAATATCATTATCCGTATCTTTCTTCTTTTGCATCTCACACAAATCAACAAAGTTGTTTAGATGGGTAGCGGCATCTTCACTAGGAAGGCCGGGGAATTGATCTTTCATAACAAGATTCAGCAAAGGAGCATTGATTTCACAAGACTCAACATCATTAAGAGGAGCAATCGGAGTACTAAGGAAATCATTATTATTGGTATTAGAAAAGTCACACAATTTGGTATTATCTTGCGCCATCACGACAAGTAATCCAACACACAAGCAAACAAAAAGGCAAGCGAAAGAGAGAGGAGATTGGGAAAGAGAGGGCGAATAAAACGGCAAAGGTGAAGTGGGGGAGAGGAAAACGAGAGGCAAATGGCAAATAATGTAAGTGCGAGCGAGATGAGTTTGTGATGGGTACTTGGTATATCTTGACTTGAGCAAAGACCTCCCCGGCAACGGCGCCAGAAATCCTTCTTCCTACGTCTTGAGCTTGCGTTGGTTTTCCTTGAAGAGGAAAGGGTGATGCAGCAATAGTAGCGTAAGTATTTCCCTCAGTTTTTGAGAACCAAGGTATCAATCCAGTAGGAGGCTCCTCAGAAGTCCCACACACCTACACAAACAAACAAGAACTCACAACCAACGCAATAAAGGGGTTCTCAATCCCTTCACGGCCACTTGCGAAAGTGAGGTCTGATAGAGATAATATGATAAGATAAATATTTTTGGTATTTTATGATATAGATTGGAAAATAAAATATGCAAATAAAAGTAGATTGAAAGCTTATATGATAAAAGATACACCCGGGGGCCATAGGTTTCACTAGTGGCTTCTCTCAAGATAGCATAAGTATTACGGTGGTTGAACAAATTACTGTTGAGCAATTGATAGAAAAGCGGATAATTATGAGATTATCTAGGCATGATCATGTATATAGGCATCACGTCCGTGACAAGTAGACCGACTCCTGCCTGCATCTACTACTATTACTCCACACATCGACTGCTATCCAGCATGCATCTAGAGTATTAAGTTCATAAAGAACAGAGTAACGCATTAAGAAAGATGACATGATGTAGAGGGATAAACTCATGCAATATGATATAAACCCCATCTTTTTATCCTCGATGGCAACAATACAATCGTGCCTTGATTCCCTAACATCCTTTGGGAAAGGACACGCAAGATTGATCCCAAAGCTAAGCACTTCTCCCATTGCAAGAAAGATCAATCTAGTAGGCCAAACCAAACTGATAATTCGAAGAGACTTTCAAAGATAACTTAATCACACATAAAAGAATTCAGAGGAGATTGAAATATTTCTCATAGATAAACTAGATCATAAACCCACAATTCATCGGATCTCGACAAACACACCGCAAAAAGAGTTACATCGAATAGATCTCCAAGAAGATCGAGGAGAACTTTGTATTGAGATTTAAAGAGAGAGAAGAAGCTATCTACCTAATAACTATGGACCCGAAGGTCTGTGGTAAACTACTCACAACTCATCGGAGAGGCCTTGGAGATGATGTAGAGGCCCTCCGCGATCGATTCCCCCTCCGGCGGAGCGCCGGTGAAGGCTCCAAGATGGGATCTCGCGGATACAGAAGGTTACGGCGGTGGAAATAGTTTTTCGTGGTCGCTTCTAATGTTTTCGGGGTACATGACTATATGTAGGAGGAAGAAGTAGGTTGGTGGACGCTCGAGGGGCCCACGAGGGTGGGGGGCGCGCCCACCTGTAAGGGGCGCGTCGGGCACCCTCGTGGCCGCCTCGCTTGTTTCTTGACTTCCACTCCAAGTCCTCTGGATCACGTTTGTTTCAAAAAGATCGCTCCCGAAGGTTTCATTCCGTTTGGACTCCTTTGATATTCATTTTCTTCGAAACACTAAAATAGGCAAAAAAACAGCAATTCAGGCTGGGCCTCCGGTTAGTAGGTTAGTCCCAAAAATGATATAAAAGTGTAGAGTAAAGCCCATAAACATCCAAAACGGGTAATATAATAGCATGGAACAATCAAAAATTATAGATACGTTGGAGACATATCAATCGGCGAGGACGAGCAAGGCGGCGCGGGGGTGGCTGGCGGAGCGCGGCGTCGTGCGTGGCCGCCGGCCGCCGGCGCGGAGGAGGATGAAGCCGAGGAGGAAGGAAGAAGATGACTCGAGGGGACCCAAATCCAGTGATGGGATGCGGCTAATCGAGCGGCTGGGGGCTGACCGGCCGAAATTTTCGGCCGGCGCGCTGGTGCCTAGTAGTGCCCTATGAGTTTCCTACGGAATCACATATTTCAAGATCATAGCATTTATAGCATGAAATATACTCTTAATGATGAAAATAAAAATATAATAATACAATAAATATTGCCTATAGGGCATATTTCTAATAGTGTAATTTCAGATAAATCTTACATGCATTGGTTTGGATTAATTTGGATTAATTGCAGTGCATGCATGCTTGGCCACTAGATGAGTAGGAACATTACATGCATTGATGTGTTCCTTTTTAATTCCTGCATGCAAAGATTTAATGCGCCTCGAAAACTAAAAATGAGATGAAGATAAGTCCTTTAAATTGAAAAAACAAAAAAGTTGAAATAAACCTTATAAACCGAAAAGGAGGGAGTATTGCATAGTGAAATGGACGAGAGGGAGTATGCTTAGCTATTAATGGTCCAGGTGTTGCGGGGCTCCATTGTTGTAGTCGCACAAGTATATTATATGGTGTTAATTAAAGTAGGGATCTGGACGTCGATGGGAATCAAATTATTAAAGGCCCCTAGAGTCACGAGATGGCGCGATTGGCCGATTTGGACGTGATTTTCCCTCGGTCTTCATCGGCCGCCCAAGCGCGCCGGTAGTTGGAGCCTAGGTACCATCACATAGCGCTTCCCAATGCAAAATGAGTCTACAAAGTAATAAATGAAGACATTTATGTTACTCCCTCCGTCCCGGTGTATAAGTCATTCGCGTAGTTCTAGGTCGACAATTTAACTATCTAAACATGTATTATATGTGGAAAAAAAATGTATTTAGAAACTACATCCGTGTAGAAATCTAGTGATATACTTTTCATGACATATAGCACATATTTAATTCCTCAAATCGATGACCTAGAACTACGCGAATGACTTATACACCGAAACGGAGGGAGTACCACATATGTGATACTACCCACTATGAAGATAGTAACATAGACTAGTAACATATGCATGTTACTAGTCTAAGTTACTCTCCACTATGACCAGCCTAATCACAAGCACAGAGATGTAGGAGTACTTTGTATACTCTGGGCGATATCGTGGCTTAATTGTGACTACGCACTCTTAAATCCTTGTTAACTTCGGTGGTGCGAAACTGCGAAAGGTGGTCAATTTGATACTACTACATTTTGTGTGTGTGTGCGCGCGCGTGTCGCTATCCATGACACGATTCCGAAAAGACGGGACGAAATGTCTACAAAGATTTGGTTGTCCGGCCGACAGAGGTGCCACACATTAGTACTACTAGTGTCAATGGATTATTAAGCTCGTAATTAATGAGCGTGATAGATGGTCATACGGTTAGCTACTACTCTCTCTGTATCAAAATATTTGTCGTGATTTTAGTTTAAAAACCAGGATAAATATATTAGAATAGAGGGAGTATATAGTGATTGAAGAAAAAACTAGGATCTAAAAGGTCTTATATTGACTGTTATGCTTTATTCTATAAAGTTAAGGTACGCTATTGACGGACTCTCAAAAGAAAATAGGTTTTATATTATTTTACAGAGGGAGTAGGAGCCCGCTAGTGTGCAAACATGAAATGTTCACGCCCCCCTCCATCGAAATATAGCCGGATATTGACCCTTAATTAAGGAGAAACGACGCTGTCATGTACGTATTCAATTCGAGACGCTAGTGTTAGTGTCTGATGGCGTGGTGATTAAATGTCCAGGGCTAATCTTATTGTACGCATCGTACGAAGGTTTGAAAGCAAGAAAGCTGTCTCACTCGTCGAGGCTGTAGCAAATCGGCAAAGTAAACGTATACGGCCAAAATAAGCCCGGCCCAGCCATTTGCAGGTGGCCCGCCATTTCCGTCAGGTGACGTATCTAGCTCATCATATTTCTTTCTAAAGTGTGGTTAACTTGAAAGTATGCATATGATTCCTGTGTACCGCGTCTCGTGCAAATCTCCTTGAACGGCAGACTAGCGATTGAAGCAAAGCATGTGAACGAAGGCAGCGTATGAGATGATGAGAGAGAGAAAAAAGATGCATGATGACGTGACGTGCGACTGTAGGATTGCCTGCGAGTTCATGCATGCAGATCGATCCATATGCAAACGGATCTAACCTGCACTGTTGCGCATTCAATTGCATGTTACCTGGTCCGGGCCCCGCGTGTCATGTGTAAAATACATTATCTCTGCCCGTGCTATCCTTCCGTGGCTGCAAGCTATTTTCAGGTTTTCATAGAGAAACTGTGACTTCGTACGCAATAAAACGTCAGGGCCGTGCATTACATGCGGTTGATCTCGCCGTTCTTGCATGATGTACGTACTCTCTCCGGTCATTTTTAGTCTGCATATAAGTTTTGTTTAAAGTCAAAGCATCAACAATCACAATGCCAAATCAACAATATTAGATTCATTGTGAAATATAGTTTCAAACTATATATATTTTGTATTGTAGATGTTGATATTTTTCAATATGAATTTGATCAAACTTTGTAAAGTTTGACTTGACAAAAATCTAATAAGTTGAGTAAAAAGAAAGTACATAGCATAGCACATGTGCATGACATCCATGTAAGTTGACGGGTTACGCACGTGGCACGGCTGGGACATGTCCCCCTTTGGGATGCTTCGACAGATGGCAATGGGAATATCATGGGAGCCTGAATATAAAGGATAGCGTGTGTTGGATCTGAATTTTTGATGTGTTACAGCTTCAGAATGCATGCACGCACGTGTGCTCCCCTGCGATCCTGCATAGGATGCCATGCGCGGAATATTAGACGCAGACATGTATGGGCCACCGGTCGATTATTCGATCAATTGCAAGGTTCCATCGAATTTTATATTATTATCCAGGCCTGGATTGGATTGTTATCCAGATGATACATTATGATATACTCCTACTCTGTAAAAGAATTACAAGGTATACGGATAGTCAGTGGATTGATCATCGGTTCGCATGAGGGAACGTTTTCTTTCTTTCTTTCTTTTCTTATATACGTTTCTTTCTTTCTTTTCTTATATACGTTTCCTTTTACTTTTTACATTTATGCATCAATAATCCTTTTTAACGCTTAAACAACATCTTATATTATTTGATAAAAACACCGACGGCATTTTATTATGAGACCGATTATACATAGGTCGCCCAAAAGATTATTTTAGATAAGTCAATTTTTATTTTACTTTTGAAAAAAAATTCCGATCTGTTCATTAACTGTTAGCTCGGTGGACCACCTAGCGTTGACTGCAAGCACTGGGAGGCGCGCCATCATAGGAGCCGGCCAAACCTTGTTGTAGCAGAAACTCGGAAACTCGTTGTGCTATGGCCCCAAAGGACCAACGGGTCAGAACAGTAACCACGACCGATGAAGAGAAGCGTAGATCGAAAGGATCTAACCAGTAGACACACGAACATAGATGAACGAAGACCAGATCCAAGCAGATCCACCGGAGACAAACATCGATCGAATCCTGCCAGATCTGCCGGAGACAAACCTCCACACACCCTCAAACGGCGCTAGAAGCACCACCGGGACGAGGGCTAGGCGAGAAGAACCTTATTCCATCCTCAGGAAGCCACCACCACCTCGTCTTCTTGAGCAGGACACAAACCCTTATCAAAACTTAAAAATACCTAAAAACGGAGCCCTCTCGCTGGCAATGACCGGGACCCATCGCGCCTCCATGGCCCTAAGGCCACAGGAGATGAGGAGGCCGGCGGGTGCCCTTGCGTGTGTGAGGAGCGAAGGGGTATACCACTTATGCTGACCTAACCAAACGAATAGCTTTTTAGATAAGTCAGTTTTGTTAGTCATTCGATTAAGATCCGACAACTGTTCTTCTTTCTTCTTCCTTCAGCTTTCTTCCTCCTCCAATCATCCCCCCTCCCACAAAATCGACTTACCTAATTGCAAATTCATATAACTTACATATCTATTGTATTTTATTATATTGAACAATTATGGGACATAAAGCAGACAGGTGGGACAACAAGTGCTATACATTGCAATGAGTCCCTTACACAACTACTTTAAGAATAAGTCCACATAGAACATTGTGTTCAACTCTGTTGTCTTCTCCAGTGTCGTCCCTCCTTCATCTTGGTTGTGGCAACCGCAAAACAAAATGGAAGCGCGACAACTTCTGCCAAGCCTACCCAAGTTGTTGCCACCATGGGATATGAAAACCATAATAATCACCTATCCCGGGTGGTGGGATATGAGTATGAACATCGGTTGAGGGATCTCCTTGTGCAAGCAAGCCACCCCACACTACTAGGGATAAGCCTAGTCATGGCGGGTGGTAAAAGCCTAGCAGTAGCGCAGGTGGCTGCGCTACTGCCAGCGTGCTACAGCTAACTGGTTAGTAGTAGCGCCGGTCAGGCCCCGCGCTACTACTACTTACGTTGGCAGAAGTGCGGGGTTTGACCCGCGCTACTACAAACTAGCTGTAGCGTGGCGGCAAACCCCGCACAACTCCTAACTCCATGTATTTCTTTTCTGTGTATTTATGTTGTACTTATACAACAATTATATAGATTTTTATACAATCCTATATGTACATACATCATTGATATAACAATGTCTCATCATCATCATAGTGTATAACAATGTCTCATCATCATCATCATCATCATCATAATGATATAACAATGTCTCATCATCATCGTAGTGATATAAAAATTCATCATTATCGTAGTGATATAATAATGTCTCATCATCCTCATCATCCTCCTCATCATCATCATCATAAGTTAACCACTAGCCAGTTGTTATCATCCTAGGTAAATAACTTCCGAGCACATAACAAGTACTAGTACCTACTCCTCTCTCTTAGGAAAAATAGAATAAAATAGAAAAAACCCTCCATCTCCATGATGGAGCACAAACATCCACTGGTCTCCAATTTTCGGCCTGCGCTCATTCACTATTTTCCACCATCCTTCAATTTTGAGGCATCCATTTGGTTGACGTTTAGTCGAGTATGTATATTTGAAACTGGTCCTCAAAGGACAGACAATTGCCGTCTCACCTTCGATATCCATCAGCACATGCACAACAACATTTGGGAGCTTCCGCTGAAGAACATAATAGTAACATAGTTAGTAATGTAGTTTACTTAAGAAGAAATGTGTGAAAAAGATGGACTAGTGAGACAATAGTAAAAAAATCATACCATGATATTTGTACGAATGTTAGCATTGTTCAACTTGTGGAATAGTGGCACGTATCCTGTAGTATTTTGGCCAGCTCCATACATGCTCTTAAACAACATAACGTCATAAACCAAGGAGACTAGATAATTTTTCTCCTCCCAAGTTAGCTTTGAGTGTAATAGGTCTCGTCTACTATCTTCCGTCTATTTCTTGAAGATGGAAAATAAGCTGTCAATTATAAATAAACAAGTTAAGTTAGGGATTAATAATAACTATTTTTAATAAGCAATATAGATTATTTAACAAATTTTTTAGCAAACTCACATGGTGGTAGAATTGGAACCATGTCCAGATCCATCCAAATGTCTTTATCAAACTGAGGACCGGTGACTCGATCATATTGAGGAATACTAATATCGAAGGTAATTCGCATACCCTCCTCAAATCCGCAAACCTTGCATAATCCTCTCCAATTTGCACAATCGGAATATGTGACCTCATTTAAGATCTTAGCCTAAAAAATGAAACCATGTCTAGTCTTAAGGTATCCACATTATCCATGTCACCGAAAGAGACCTTCTCTAGTACATAGTGTCTTGCATAGTAGGGGATGCACTAGTCGAATTATAAAAAAAAATGAAATTACACGTTAAAGCAAAAATCTTAAGCCATGCTTAATTAAGAAGAAATAATTGCCGCTGAAGTTATATACCATATAATATTCGAAGGCCTCTTTAAGCGTGAGGAAGAAGCACCTATCGTTTTCCAAGTGAGGATTGTCGCACATACCACCTTGTTGATACAATTATCGCACTCGGGGGTCCTATCTTTGTCATCCATTTCCCTTGTTCATAATTGAAAGATTAAGAATCGTCTGCAAATACCAGGAAGTGAACACAAAGATCACTATTCAGCATGGGGACTTTCGATGTGTATATGATGGGCACTCCCTCACTGATATTTTGATCGTCGGTGATGGTCACTACTCCTCCTTCCCCTAATGCATTACCAAGGTCTAGCACAAGGAGAAGAATGAGAAGCGACCCCCCCCCCCATGACAAAAGTCAGGATCCTTCGCTCAAGAACATCGATCCACACTAGTACTAATAATGTTCATGTATATATGGTGGACACTCCCTCACTGATATTTCGACCGTCGCTGATGGGCACTACTCCTCCATCCCCTGGTGCATGACCAAGGTCTAGTGCAAGGAGAAGAAGGAGAAGTGACCGCCACAAAAACAGTCGGGATCCTTCCCTCAAGAACATCGATCTACACTAGTACTAATAATATTGGTGCATATATGGTGGACACTCCCTCACTGGTATTTCGACCATCTGACTGAAAGTCAACCCTAAG